>CM028384.1:50519210-50563893 GCA_013146195.2 Codonopsis lanceolata | reverse complement strand
ACCATTCTTGAGGGCGTACATGCACAGGAAGCAATGAGGGAGTTGATACCTACAGAGAGAACTACAAGGGAAAATGCTGAGAAATCTCTCTCCCTACGGGCGTCTGCACAAGCCACCTTGACAAAGGGGCTTCTATTCAAGTGGAGCACATGACATGTTTACGGCACAACAGATCAACAACGGTCTTGTATTGCAGCTCGTCTCGGCTGGGGGCCATCATTTTCAGCAATTAAAGCGGTGGGTAAAAGAACAACCCCACTTACCGCAGCCCCCGCCGTAAGGCTAATCAATGCATTGCTCGAGAGACACCTTGGAAATCAACTCTTCCTTGAAGGAAGATGAGCTAATAGTGGTGGCAAAGGAGAAACAACTAACGACCTCGTTCTTCGATAAATACGAGTGCGAGAACAAGCGAGGCTGCCGAAAGGGTCTAGCCGGTCACCCTTGACAAGGTTTTTAAGCCCTACGATCATCGTGACTCGCTTCAACATGGAAGCTATGGCGACGGCCAGACATTCAAGAAGGCTTCATCAAAATTTGATGAACAAATTGCCTCCACCATCCATCAACGGGCAAAAGACCTGGCCGATGAGGCAGCGTACTGCTAAGGGCCAAGATGAAAGGCAAAAGCAGCAAGAAGACAAGGGAAGATGTAACTCCAGCTCAAGAGGGCAGAGGCCAAATGGATTAGGAAAGAGATGAAGGAAGGCAAAAGGACCCAAATTTCCTCCGGCAGACACCAACTCCTTCACCTTCCCGGCCCAAACTTCTTCTTCCGGCCATCTACTCAAACCAGTCCAACCACCCTCACCCTCTCCCGCACTGCCCACTCCTAAAAGCCAAAGCGCGAAGGCGACTTGAAAAACCTTCGAGGACCAATCACCGGCCACACTCTGCCACTACCTGATGAGGTAAAGTAGGCGAGTCTCCTATTCAGCCGCTAAGGAAGAAAAGAGATGCGTCGGTACCAAGCCTCTACCGCCCGACCAACCAACTACCGCGCCCAACCAACTACCTCAGCCAACCCTACTACCACCACGCCTACCCAACAACCTATTCCTCCACGAGTCATCTACTGGAGGAATTCACCAGGAGAGCCTATCCTCGGGAGGAGCCTCAAGCTCGAGGAGGAGCTAACCCAGGAACCCTCCTCCTCCTCCTCCTCCTCCTTCACCCTTCAACTACTCACACGACCCTTCTACCCCCTTCCTCACCAATCCCAACCAACTTCATCAACCACACCTGACCAACTCCAATCCCTCCCACAAAGCCAATAGACTCTGCGCCAAGTTCCTTTTCGAACTTTCTTCAAGATGCGAGCTATTCTACAACCAACAACCTCCTCAACCTACCCTCGCAAACCAAAATCCATCTTCTATCACGCCCTTCTTTTCGGTTCTCTACAGGCCCTTACAGAATCCTCCCATATCGGTGAAAATTCGACAGCGGTATGGAGCTGATTCCCCACCAACCCCTCCTCCCCCTCCACCTCAAACCATATCTTCTTTTACCTCCACATCCGACTCTTCCTCTTCCGACTCCTTCCCTCCTCGACCACAACAACCCTTCCGGCCAGTATCTCCGAAAGCAGCTATTCACATTGGCCAGGAAACAACGTCTACTCAGCCGGCCAATGATGAAATTTTGTCAAGGCTGGACGCCATATCACGAAAAGACTAGGCGCTCACTAGCATCACTACGCTACGAGATAGCCCTTCTTGCGTCCAAAGCCAATGATCGTACTGTAGCTCTTCTTCGACAATTTCAAGAGGATGTCTACACTCGTTTTGGACAGATACGACACGAATTCATAGACGTCAAGATCAATGTTGAAGCTCAACGAGATGAATGTGTACGTATCTGCTCCTCCCTCTTCTGCGAGTTATTCCATGCCATCACTCTCCATCTCGGCAATGGCCGCCCTCCGGTTCTAGAGCTCAACAACCTTGCTCGCGACTCTGCTCACAACATTATGAATGCCCATCGTGATCATGATCTGGCCATCACGGAGGAGAAGCAAATGATGTCAATCAACAGAATGCTGATGGAAGAGAACAGTCGTCTTCGTGAAGAACTTGACTACCGCTCTCGTTCCACGGACCTCCTGCGATGCCGATGGCAGTACGTGCGTAGAATGGAAGAGCTAGAGAGAGAACGAAGGGAAAAGGAAGCTGCAGACAAAGGCAAAGGGAAAAGACCCTGGTAGTTTTGTATATTTTCTTCCCTTTACCTTTGTATCTATCTTATATTTTGAAAACCCTGTAATATGTAAACATCTTGTTTATAAATACAGAAGATTATTTGTTTTTCAAAATTGTCTTGTTTAAATTCTTGTTACTTCTTTTTCTATATCTGTTTAGAATTTAAACACTCAGTTTAAATTTATTTGAACTTCTACTGATCTGTGTGTTGTTCTCTGTCTTACTTACTCTTGTATGCACTTAGATTAGTTCTTTACACTTGAGGTACTCTTCTGTTTGATAGAGGCATGTCTTCTGCTACTAAATATATAAATCTCTTAGACATGCTATTATCTATCACATAGTCGGTTATAGCCCTCATTTGTAGTAATGATGACCAGATATAAATAGGAGGAGATTGTTGATTCTTATGTTAGATTTATATCTGTTCAGTTCATTACACTAGTTTTATACTTCAGTGGCTAATCGGGCTGCGTATCGATTAGCGTGGCAACTGTGTATAGAACTTTGCCAAGTATAGTTTTATAGGACTTCACAGGTTCAGCGGAAGACCTCTCCACAAGCTTCACCGGAAGACCTGCTCAAAGCTTACAAACGGCAGACCTTGTGTCCACCTGGTCTCTCATGACGTGTTCTATCCAGCAATGACTCATTGGATTAATTCAAACTTATCCTGATCAATGTTTGAATTTATCTAAGAAATTCCCTGACACATCAAGCCCGAAAGCGCTTTCGAAAAGCGAGGAAGACTTTTCGCCTCGAGCGAATGGCGAGGAAAAACAGTCGTCACCTACCGCAACAACTCTCGAATCGACATCTAGATTGCCCACTTTTCGAAGATCTCAGAAATCATTCCCTGCTCTAGATATCTATGAAGACGAATTTCTTGACTAATAGCCCCATGCATTTAATGCATTCATAAAAGAGCTGTTGAAGCCTTCGTCTTCTCCAACGGATCCTTTTGAAGTGCACCTGCTATAAATACTGCCATTGAAGACTGAAGAAACAATGTTGTACATAATCAATCGAACACTTAAAGGATTGCTCTGAAACTCCATAACTCCAAGTCTTACAGCTCAGTGCATTCAAGAGATCCTCAACAGATCTAGAAGTCCTAGTCAACAACAAGAAGCTGTTCATCAACACTTATTGTTTTAACTTCTTGTTGTTTACATTCATTAACTATACTTCTGCACGAATTAAATATCTTGTATTTACTGATATTTAATTCCCTAGATCCCAAACACAAGTCAATATTTTGTACACGATCCATTAGGAATATTCTTTGTAATAGATCTAGTGGAAAACATAGTGCACTATTTAAATCCAAGGTTGACTGCCTTGGTGGTGGACGTAACACTCTTTATAGTGTGAACCATCCCAAAATACTTGTGTTATTTCCTTACTGTTTGTCTGCTATTTGAACTGTTTAGTACTTTGATTATCTTTATCCGTTTACAGCAGAACTTAAGTAACTTGTAAAAGGTCTACCGGTAGTCCTTATCGGCAGACCTGAAACAACTACCTTGAAGGTCTTCCGCTACTTCAATCTTTTCAATAGATTGCAAGTACCCTTCAAAGAATTTACTAAAAAGTTTTAAGTGCACTATAAGCTATTCACCCCCCCTTCTAGCTTATTATTGTGCCCATTGGGACCCACAGTATTAATTGAATTTATGTTGTTTTCCATTTTCTGCCGATGTGCATCCTCATCTTTTGGTTGATTATTCGGAACTGAATTTCCAAGACTCTGGTTTCCTTGTCCATACCCTTGCGGTTGTTGCGGTTGTAACGACTTGTTCCCTCCCCAACTGAAATTTGGATAATTCCTCCATCCAAGATTATATGTATTTGAGAAAGGGTCATTTCTTTGACGCGATGGATATGAATTCATCGAATTTACCTGTTCCTGAAAAACAGACATATTCCCACTAGAGGGGCAACTATTAGTAGTATGTGATTTATTGCCACAATTAGAATATGGCTCATACGAAAAATTTAAATTAGCAACAACCATCATCGCTTCATAAGCTTCTATTTTAGCATTACCCGCGGCTAACGCATTAGTTTCATCAACATTTGATTTTACCTCATAAACCATTTTGGCTTTTTCTCTCACACTCTTTTGTTGCGAATTTGATCCTAACATTTCAAATAAGTCTTAGGCTTGATCTGGGGTCAATCCGTGAATCGACCCTCCCGAAGCACTATCTACCATAGTTTGCTGGTGAATTAAGAGTGAGTCGTAGAGTTGATTTATCAAAACATCTTATGGAATATTGTGATGGGGGCAGTCTATCGATAAGGATTTAAAACGATCCCATGCTTCGTGAAAAGTTTCACCTTGCTCCATTGTAAAACACATGATTTGTTTTCTATGATTGGAAAGTGAGGCATTCTAATAGAATTTAGAGATAAACAAATCATATAATTCTTTCCATGTAGATATTCTTCTAGGTGCTAAAATATTTTAGCAGCATCCTTTAAAGTACATTGAAGAAAACGCATTTTAAACTCATCTTCCGTTAATCCTCATTTAGGGAAAGTTTCAACCATATGACAAAAATCTTCCATAAAGGATCATGCATTTTCCGTAGGTAAACCATGAAAAGGTGGGAACATATTGTAAAAATGTCCCTTAAGTTCAAAGTTCTTAACTCGGTCAGGCAAGACTAAGCACGAGGGTGAAAAGTCGATATTAGGACGAGTATAGTCTCTCATCGTCCTAGTATGCTCTTTGATTTCTTTGGTTTTCAGCTATTGGATTATCTTGTTCTACTGGGGGATTCCTTCCTAAATTATTAATATTATCGTTAAAATCCGTCAGAGTGGGATTCAATGACCATCGGCTGTGCATAAACTGCACAATCAACTTAAAAATTGAGAATTAATTAAGACAAATAGATTTTTTTTGAACTTGCAATAAACGGATAAGATTAAAAACTTTTAATTTACTCTCTCCCCGGCAACGGCACCAAAAACTTGATGTGTTAAAATTTACCTTTCAAGTGTACACGACTATTGTAGAATAGAAAGATGGTAGCAAGGGTCGAACCATAGAGAGAACGAAATTAAAAGGAATTTAATCTAAAACTAATTAAAATGCAATTAAATAAAAAAGAGGTTTTGTTGTGAGATAATTTAAACTATTAAATTTAACTATTTAAAATAATCAAGAATTAACTAATTGCAAGAAACAGAATTAAATTGCAAATTTATGGATGAGAGGGATCTAGGAATTGAGATTCACATGTATCGCCTTTTATGTGTATCGGTCTTAAATATCTATCAATCACGGGTTCGTTCACTAGGGTAAAGGATTGGGACTTACTGGGCGAGATTTGCAACCCTTAGTACTCCGCTTTGGCTGTGCTTTCTTGATCCATCCACACAGTAATTAAGAGTTCATTAAATACTCTAAGAACTAAAGTGATTAGGAGTTCAATCTGTACTCCCAACACAATGCGAACCTAGACCTAACCTTAGCCCGATCAGGAAATCAGAGAGATCTATTCATCAATTAGGTTGGCCAATATATACTTCGCACACAAATCATGCGACTAATTATACCCACGAGCCTACACGCTCACTAACGCATCCATTATGTGATAGCTTTAATGCAGACCGATGATAGTCTAAATTGATAAACACTAATTTGATTGAATGAAAATTATATTAACACATAAAACTTGATACAAAGTTACCTCTAATCCCTAGGATGGAACGGTTAGTTCATCACAGGCGATGAACACATCATAGAAATGGAAGGAATCAACATCAATCTTCAACAATCGGAAAGAAAATAAATTACACAATGTTTTCCGTCATGAGAGTGCTCAAGAACGACCTAAGAGACTCTAAAATTTGGATCCCTAAGCTGTAATTCTGGGGTTTTATTTATACTAGGCTAGAGTTTTTGAGAAAAGACAAAAATGCCCAAGTCGCAAGTCGCCCAAGCCAAAGATTTGCACTGAGCGATCACTCAGCGACTTTCTGAAGAGTGTGGCTATTGGATTTTGCACGCTCGCCCAGACCTCAAGCTAAGCGAGCGCTCAACCTTCATTTCAGCTTTTGAGCCCTCATCTTCCAACAGTTTGCATCCAAGTCCCTGGAAACTTTATTTTGATGCTGAATTGCCCGAAATTCATCCTTTTTCTCAACTTTAACCTGAAACTCATAAAACACTAAAACTCATATCAATAGCTTTAGAAACTCGCAGAAAAACACAATCTAAGTAGGAATATATACTTAATAGATGCGTATAAAACACATCTATCAATTATCTTTTGTTCACTTGATGAAAGTTTTGGTGATAAAATGTCAATCCCTTTATAAATATGTAGTGTGAGACACATTTCAATGATACCTAATTTATTAACCGAAACTATGTCGTAATGGAACTGCAAATAATGAAAGGAAAACATTTTCCAAATAAAAACAAAATGAAATTAAGGAAAGTAATATGCTACCACTAAGGTTTAGTTAATGAAAATATATAATAAAATTTTTTTAAATAAAAAAATATACGATTTTGGAATAAATAAATTTATACTTGCATATGGTGTACTATATTTGTCAAATAAATTAAACAATTTACTATTTGACATAATTAAAATATATATTCAAATAATATAACTTATCGGAAAAAAAGTTAATAAGTAAATCTTTATAGATTGAAATTACAGTTTATTTTTATTAATCCTGTTTTTTTCAAAATGCTTGACTTTTATTTCTCATATCTGTTATATACACAATTTTAACATTGAAACAATAGTTTAAGTTTTCTAATTATTTTATCTAAAATAACATATGAATATATACATTTTTTTCTATATTTTTAGCAAAATAATTTATACCAACTAACTTGGCTTAATTTAAATATATATTAAAATAATCAAAATAAATCGCATTAAAACAATTGAAAAAAAGAGTAAATCTTAGAAATCTTGAAAAAGGATTTTTGGTTTAGATTTTTTATATTGGGATTTTTCTAAAGATTTAACTTTAGTATTTCAAATCTTCAATGAACAAGTCATTATTCAAATACAAATTGCAATTTTTTTTGAAAAAAACAACCAAAACCAAGGGTTTTTTTTCTCAAATCTTAAATATACAAATCTTTAACTTTTAAAACACAAAAAAATAAAAAAAAACATGCTTAAGAAATTTTAAAAAAAATAAAAGTGTATTAGTTTATTTTTCCCTTAAAACTGCATTTAAAAAATCAAAAAAATAATCCAAAAAAATTAGTAAAACATATTAAGGGATAAGGCGTTGGACGAGAATTTGAATCAATATTTGAATCAATATTTGAAAATTTGTTTCAATTTCATGCCAAACAAACTTTCAAACTTATCGTATTTGGTATTTTGGGAAAAGACGATGAATGAGAAACAAAGAAGAGACGGTTTTGGAAAAGCCGTATGATGTGTGAGTATAATAAGAGACAATTTTGGAAAAGTCGTATGACGTGTGAGTATAATGGCCAATAATCTAATATCATATGACCATCTAGTTATCTACTATCAGGTTTTCGGGGTAAATTGGAGCCAGTCCACTTTGAAAACTCTTCAATAGTTACAGCACCCTATGTTTTTTTAACAAGAAAAAATCATTTTTGGGGGCAAAAGGACTACGATACCCTTAAGGAGTCTAAGGCACGCAACAAATCACTTAATTAGTGTGCTTCGTGCTCCATCAATTAATGTACCGCGACGCATCAACTTTAATTAGTTGAAATTAGTTAGTTAGATGAATAGAATTACTAATCGTAATGGTCTTCAAATTTTGTTATATGATAGCGATAATGATAATAATAGTATAGTAATTGCAAATGTTTAACAGAAAATGTTGTATTTTTTAAAAAATATTCCAAGATTTATGAAACTATTATCGACTCATCTAATTATGATATTGGAAGGATTTTATTTGTGATACAAAACAAAAATGACAACTCTTCTGTTTTGGTGTGCAATACTTAGAATCAATCCTTATGACTATCATTTTTTGGAAGTGAGAGATATTCTGGCTCCCACTCATGATATGATTAATTCAATAAAAAAAGATATGATATTTAAGAACAATTCAGAAATAAGACTGCATTTAAGCTCAAATATTCAGTGACATTCCGATAAAAACGTTGATCTTTTGAACCATATACATACTCCTGCAGTTTAAATTGAATTTCAAGCTTTGAAATCTCATATCATGAGTTGAATTTAAAGGTTGAAACTCTAGTAATGTTGCTTCGTAACATTGATCGTCCTTGGGTTATGTAATGATACGAGGTTAATTATTATAAGGGTGAGACATCATGTTTTAGAAGGTGAGTTTTTTTAAAGGGTCATTCTGGTGGTAGTGTTTTGATTACAAGAATATCACTAACACCATTTGATCGTAAAATTTCAATCAAAATTTAGAAAAAATTATTTTCGTTGATGATGGTTTACGCAATGTTTATAAATAAAAGTCAGAGTCTATCATTGTCTAATGTGAGACTTCTTTTGAAAAAAAAAAAATCTTTTTAATCACGAGCAATTGTATGTCATTTGTCTAGAGTTACCAATCCTAATAGTCTTCGATTTTTGTTATAAGATAGTGATAGTTGTAATAGTCGTGAATATTCAATGACATTTATTGTATATAAAGAAGAATTCCAAAATTTGTAATAACTGTTTCAAATTTATGTGATTTTATATCTTTAATTTTATTGTTTATTAATTTTTTTCTATTTTTTTCATATTGAAGTTTTTAATTATATATTATTTAACTTTAATTAAGTATATAATTTTACACCCGTATACAAACCGTACAATGCACGGATACATCACTAGTACGGATAAAAGTAGGAATGAATATATAAATAAATAGAATATGAAATGGGTAATGAGTTTAATGGAATGGAGCCAAAATAAAATTTTGATTGTCTATATAATGCTACTAAATTAAATTATTTTTGGGTCAATCCCTTTTTAAAAGTTTCAGCCGCTTCACACCTCAATTTTTTATTTTTTATGAAATGGAAAAAGACACGTCATACATCGCTACGTACATATTGTAAAATATAAAAATACTTTATTTTGTACATCACAATGCACAGAGGTGAACACACCCTTTAGTCTTAGGGGACAAGTGTCCCGTTGAAGTAATTTTTTTAAAATTTTTACAATACAATATGAACTCGGTTTAATATATATATTTTTAATGTAATATTGCCTCCATTTTTAAATTATTGTTTTATTTAACCCAGTACATCATTTAAGAAAATATAATTGACGTCATTATAAATATTGTTGAAATGTGTGGTTTCTTTTAAAATCCTTGAATATTTGACTATAATTAAAGTATGAATAAAAAGTAAGGGTAAAGTGGTAAAAATATTTTCCTTAAGAGGAAAAGTTTTGAAAAAAAGACAATTTAATCCCTCCGTTTCATTCAAAGAATCGTCATTTGAAAAGTCAAATTATTAAGAGATATATTAATGTCATTAAAGTTAATTATAATTACAACAAAAGTTAAGCACAAAAAATGTGATTACAACATAAGTGGAGGATAAATATGAAATGTTATAGAAATTGTAAATATAATTTTTGAATATGGACTCTTATAGTGACACATCCTAAAACAATATAATAAATTATTTACTTGAACAGGGAGTATTTTAGAATAAATAAAAAAGAAAATAGAAAGATAATTTGAAAAATATACATAAACATAAAACGGTTAAAAATTGTACTCAATCCCCACAAGAACAGAAGGACTTGCCGGCATGTGCATGCAACCATCTAAAACGTGGCATAGCACTATTTGGTTGGTGGTACAAACTCACCCTCGAGCACCATCAGTACCCATTACCCAACCCAGTAGACGCGTGTATTGGCAGAAGTTAATCCGTACACTCTACAATAACTGCTACTCGGCAGTCTGCACACCACTCTGCCAACAAAGCTAATATGGTCAATAGTATGCTTACGTTTACGTGCTCATCTCAGATGCTGAAACCAAAAGCCAAGTCCCAACCCCATTCTGCCACTTGGCAAGTTTTTACTAGGTAACGCCAATGTGTATTACTATTACTTTTATTTTTGGTCTGATTTTAAATTATTGTCATTTTTGATCTTGTACATCGTTCATGAAAAAGTAATTAATTATATTATAAATATTGATCAAATATGTTGTTTCTTTTAATGTCTTTGAGTATATGGTTATAATTAAAATAGATAAAAAAATGTAAGGATAAAATGATAAAAAATGTTTTATTAAAAAATAAAGTTTTAAATGAGGATAATTATTTTATAACGGACAAAAAATAAAAGAAAGACGATAATTTAAAAACGGAATGGATATTTCCCAACCTTTCAAAAATAGGTGGGTGGGTGCGTGGGTGGGTGGGGGCGGATCACCTAGCACCTAGGCAAAGCTTAAATTTAAGGCACAAGTTTTTGAATTTTTTCTTAATATTCTTTTCGTCTTAAAATTATTATATTGTTAATTTGGCATACAAATTAATAAAAAGTAATTAACTTGATTATTAGTAGAATTAATATATAATTTGGTCCCTTCATTTAACACAAATTTTAAATTTGGTCCTAAGGTTGTAACACTTATTTATTTGGTTCCTAAATTTGATTTTTTTGGGTCAGATTCTCCCCTCGTACTGCTACTGTATCATTTATCGTCGATTTTTTTTTTCAATATGACTAAATTACTCTTATTAAGAAGTTCTTATGTGTTGCCTTTTAAAAAATTCCAAAATACAGGGAGATAATTTGCCAATTCAAAAATTAGTTTTTTATAGCCTCTGAATCCCATCTCAATCTTTTTTTCCTTTTACCCTTTTTATGCATTGGGTTTATTAGTACTCCTATGATGTCTTCTTTGAAGCTAGATCTGAACACGAAAATCTACCTAGAAGCCTACTACAATTCCATGGCTTCCCCCGACGGCGACATTGACCATTTTGACCGGTTGCCGGACTCTCTCTTGTCGTTAGTCTTCCACAAGATCGGAGACATCAAGGCCTTGGGTCGATACTGCATTTTTTGTCGTCGCTTTAACTCTCTTGCTCCTCAGGTTGAAACCTTTGTCATACGTGTTAACTACTGTAAGACCCCGAATCCTTATATATTTGACTTACTTTGACCATTTTACTTGGTATAATTATAGCCACAATGAATCGCAATATTACCGTGTTGTCGTACGAGTTCGTACTGGTGGTGTTTATTATCGTTGTGCTCGATTGGTATTATTTTGAACCTAAGTTTGACCCTAGATGACTAGGGGACCTTGGGGATTAACTTGAAATTATTTTGGATTGATCATGTATACGTTTGCACACGCTCGTATTCAATTTTCGGATCGACTCGTGTATTCATGCAGGCCATGAGAGAGGTCTATAGTAATTTGGCCACAACTTTGTGTAGAAAACTCAGAATTCAGATATGTTTGGTGTGTTAGAAACTAGACTTCAAAAGCTTTGTAACCATACCTCTTGTGTAATTTTTAGACTTGTAATTTAGTACATACATATTTTTTAATTTGACCCAGATTCTAGTCTACTATAGTTGACCACTCCATGTGTATTTGACTTTGTTGGCCAAATACACCCCCACCGTTACTTATTATCACCCTAGTTACTTCCTAATACACCCAAAACCTTCATCCCCCAGATTATTTTCAGCCACAACAATGGAGAGCTTGAGTGTGTGTGTTCTTGGTGAGATTAGTGTGTGAATAGTGGACCTCACGGAGCTCCGGTGACCCGATCGTCGATACGAGACCACCCTTTCAAAGGCCTCAACTAGGAGATTCAAATTTTTTGATTTGTTTTCATTTTCTCTAGCTTTTAATAGGCTTAAGGTAAGCTACATATTTCCAGATTTTTTATGCTAGATTGTTTGGCAAGCTAGCTTCATGTTTATTGTTGAATCCATGCTAGGGAAGACTTCTACCATGTTTATAACTTGTTTCCATGCTTGTTTGAAATCTGGAGATTTTGGGTCATGAACGCATACTTGATGATTTGGATTAGAGTTTAGTTTGAAATATGTTCAAGCTTTGCTTTGGAACAATTGTTGTGCATGAACTTGTTGAAGAATAAACTACACAAGTTTAATCTCTGTTTTGGGCAGTTTTACGAAAATTACTGGGACAACTCTACTAGAGGGAATGTTCTAAGTTTTGGATACGTTTGACTTGTATATGTTAAGTAACTTCCTGTAAATTATCATTAAATTCCAAGATTTTAAGTACCCCAAATGGGTCACAAATTACTGCTATATCAGAAAATTGCTTCTAGGAAAACAGATTGTTAACATGAATTTGGAGTGACAATATTTTGATGATTACAAGACCGGATGGAGTGTTTTAAATTGGTAAACTCTAGTTCAAAGAGTCTAGTTTCTGGGGATGTAAAATTTGTGGCATTTGGAGCAATGAGGAATATTTGGTGAATTTTGTATGATAGACATGCAGAATAAGTCATAATACAAATCAGATTTTTAACATGAACTTGAGGTGACCATATTTTGAGGAATACAAGTCCGAATGGAGTGATTTAAAGTGCTAATTTATAGTTTCAAGAGTCTAGTTTCAGAATATGTAGGATTCATGACATTTAGAGTTGTGATGAATTATTGGTCGAATTTACAATATGGCTGCGCATAATGAGTTATAACAGAGAATCTGGAAATTAACTTGTCTTTGGAATAATCATAAATTACTGATTATAGATCTGAATCGAATGATTCAAAATGATAATACCTTAAAATTTCTAGTTTCTAAATATGTGTGGATCACAATATTTGAACTTATTAAGATTGGTTTATAAATAATACATGAACTATAATGGATTTGAGAATATATGATGAATTATCATTGTAGAATGAGATTTAGTGAATATAACTAAGTTATTCAATGATCCTAGACCAATAATGTAGTCTTAGATATTATATGAGTTGCTACTTGTTAATTACCGGTTTGGCCTAGATTCATAATAGAAATGGATTTTTATGCCTATGCGATTTAGTATTTGTTAAGTTAAGAACTTAACTTGAAATTTATATTAGAAATAAACATCTATGCCTATTTCATATTATGACTTACAAGAGCATTATTGTGATATTCGTTAAAGATTGAATCATTTATGTTTGTTTGGTAATATGACTAATAAAGTATATTGTGTATCTTTACTTGAAGCATGATTTACTCTTAAATTCCTTAAGGTTTCCATGATATTTGGGTTGTCAAGTTGTGTTGATCTTGGATTTCGCTAATAAGTGGAATTGTGAACTTGAATTGACATTAATCAACTTAGGCTTTCGACACATACTAGATTTAGTGATTCTTGGACTAGGATTATAAATGAAACAAGAACCTAGTTGTGCTTGAACCAAGAATATAGAAAAGGGTTCCAAATGCAAATAGCATTGATCATGCCCTATTTGGATGGAATTATCGTAAAGACTCAACGGAGTTGTGCTTAAGAAACAATTGAACCTTATAGATTGGAATTACAGTTTATTTTTACTATTCCTATTTTTTTCAAAATGTTTGACTTTTATTTCTCATATCTGTTATATATACAAATTTAACATTGAAATAACAGTTTAAGTTTTCTAATTATTTTCTCTAAAATAACATATAAATATATACATGTTGTTTTTTGTATTTTTAGCGAAATAATTTATACCAACTAACTTGACATAATTTAAATATATATTAAAATAATCAAAATAAATCGCATTAAAACAATTGAAAACAAAAACGAGTAAATCTTAGAAATCTTGAAAAAGGATTTATGGTTTAGATTTTTTATATTGGGATTTTTCAAAAGATTTGACTTTAGTATTTCAAATCTCCCATGAACAAGTCCTTATTCAAATACAAATTGCAAATTTTTTTTTTTGAAAAAACAACCAAAACCAAGGGTTTTTTGTTTTTCTCAAATCTTAAATATACAAATCTTTAACTTTTAAAACACAAACAAATAAAAAAAATGCTTAAGAAATTTTAAAAAAATAAAAGTGTATTAGTTTCTTTTTTCATTTAAAACTGTATTTAAAAAATCAAAAAATCATCCAAAAACAATTAGTAAAACATATTAAGGGACAAGGCGTCAGACGAGAATCTGAATCAATCTTTGAAAATTTGTTTCAATTTCATGCCAAACAAACTTCCAAACTTATCGTATTTGGTATTTTGGGAAAATACGATGAATGATAAACAAAGAAGAGACGGTTTTGGAAGAGCCGTATGATATGTGAGTGTAAGGGCTAATAATCTAATATCATATATGACCATCTAATTATCTACTATCAGGTTTTCGGGGTAAATTGGAGTCAGTCCACTTTGAAAACTTTTCAATAGCTACAGTACCAAATGCTTTTTTAACCAGAAAAAAAATCACTTTTGGGGGCAAAAGGACTAAGATACCCTTAAGGAGCCTGAGGCACGCAACAAATCACTTAATCCGTGTGCATCGTGCTCCACAATTAATGTACCGTGATACATCAACTTTAATTAGTTGAAGTTAGTTAGTTAGTTAGATGAATAGAATCACTAATGATAATAGTCTTCAAATTTTGTTATATGATAGGGATAGTGATAATAATAGTATATTAATTGCAATGTTCTGAAACTCCCCGTCTAGCTCCGCCTAGACCCCGCCTAGGCGCTAGGCCCCTCTCTACCGCCGCGATTTTTTTAGTCGCCGCCTAATCGACCAAGCCAGCACCTACGTTGCCGGTCTGTCAGATAGATAGAAGAAAGAAGAAGAAAAAAAGATGAAGAAAAATGGGGCTATCTTGAGACTCATAATTTAGAATGAGAAGGGATTAGGGGGGATATGTTAGACTGTGGGTTGTAGGGGCAGTAAGTAAGTGGAGTAATATTTTTTTTTTAGTTCAAAACTTGACTGGTTTATTGTTTTGGGGTTGTTGAGAATTGGGATTTAAGGTAGGTTTGTATATTTTTGTTCATTTTACAAATATAGACAAGTGTTTGATAAAATAATAAATATAAAAAAAATTAAATTTGTAGTCAATGTGTTTGATTTTTGATGTAAGTTATCAAAAAATGGTAATTATGCCTTAATTCTAGGCCCCGCCTAGGCCCCGATTACGCCCCGACTAGTCCCCTAGGCGCTAGGCGCTAGTGTGCCGCCTAGCGACTGCCTAACGATTTTTAGAACCTTGAGTAATTGTAAATGTTTAACAGAAAATGTTGTATTTTTTTAAAAAATATTCCAAGATTTATGAAACTATTATCGACTCATCTAATTATGATATTGGAAGGATTTTATTTGGGATATAAAACAAAAATGACAACTCTTCTGTTTTGGTGTGTAATACTTAGAATCAATCCTTATGACTATCTTTTTTTTTTTTGGAATTGAGAGATAGTCTGGCTCCCACTCATAATATGGTTAATTCAATACAAAATATATGATATGTAAGAACAATTCAGAAATAAGACTGCATTTAAGCTCAAATATTTTGTGTCATTCCGATAAAACCGCTAATCTTTTGAACCATATACATGCTCTTGAAGTTTAAATGGAATTTCAAGCTTTGTAATCCCAAATCATGAGTTAAATTTGAAGGTTGAAACTCCAGTAATGTTGCTTCGTAACATTGATCGCCCTTGGGTTACGTAATGATATGAGGTTAATTATTATAAGGGTGAGACATTATGTTTTAGAAGGTGGTTTTTTTCAAAGGGTCATTCTGGTAGTAGTGCTTTGGTTACAAGAATATCACTAACACCATTTGATCATAAAATTTCCATAAAAATTTAGAAAAAATTATTTCCGTTAATGATGTTTTACGCAATGTTTATAAATAAAAGTCAGGGTCTGTCATTGTCTAATGTAAGACTTCTTTTGAAAAAAAAATGTTTTTAATCACGACCAGTTATATGTCATTTGTCTAGAGTTACCAATCATAATAGTCTTCGATTTTTGTTATAAGATAGTGATAGTTGTAATAGTCGTAAATGTTCAATGACAATTATTGTATATAAAGAAGAATTCCAAAATTTATAATAACTTTTTCAAATTTATGTGATTTTATATCTTTAATTTTATTGTTTATTAATTTTTTTCTATTTTTTCATATTGAAGTTTTAATCATATATTATTTAACTTTAATTGAGTGTATAATTTTATATCTGTGTACAAACCATACAACGCTTGTGTGCATCACTAGTATGGATAAAAGTACAAATGCATATATAAATAAATAGAATATGAAATGGGCCAAAATAACATTTTGATTGTCTGTATAATACTACTAAATTGAATTATTTTTGGGTCAATCCCGTTTTAAAAGTTTCAGCCGCTTCACACCTCAATTTTTATTTTTTACGAAATGAAAAAAGACACGGTATGCATTGCTACACATTGTAAAATATAAAAATATTTTATTTTGTACATTGCAATGCACAAAGGCAGACACACCCTTTAGTCTCAGGGGACAAATTCTCCGTTGAAGGAATTTTTTTTAAATTTTTACAATACAATATGAACTCGGTTATATATATATATATATATATATATATATATATATATATATATATATGTTTGTATGTATAATAATTGATTGTATTATAAATATTGGTAAAATGTGTGGTTTCCTTTAATACCCTTGAACATTTTATTATCGTTAAAGTATGTATAAAAAGTAAGGATAAAATGGTAAAAATATTTTTTCCTTAAGAGGAAAAGTTTTGAAAGAAGATAATTTACTCCCTCCGTTCCACTCAAATAATCGTCATTTGAAAAGTCAAATTATTAAGAGATATATTAATGTCATTAAAGTTAGTTATAATTACAAAAATAATTAAGCACAAAAAATGTGATTACAAAACAAGTGAAGGATAAATATGAAATATTATAGAAATTGTAAATAAGAGTATAAGTTTTGAAATTGAACTCTTATAGTGAAATATCCTAAAACAATATACTAATAAACTATTTATATGAAGCGAGAGAGTATTTTAGAACAGATAAAAAAAATACATAAATATAAAACGGCTAAAAATAGTACTCCCCAATCCCCACAAGAACAGAAGGACTGGCCTGCACGCAACCATCTAAAACGTGGCATAGCACTATTTGGTTGGTGGTACAAACATACCCTCGAGTACCATCAGTACCCATTACCCAACCCAGAAGACGCGCGTATTGGCAGAAGTAAATCCGTACAGTCTACAATAACTGCTACTCTGCAGTCTGCACACCACTCTGCCAACAAAGCTAATATGGTCAATACTCAATAGTATGCTTACGTTTACGTGCTCATCCTAGGTGCTGAAACCAAAAGCCAAGACCCAAGCCCATTCTGCCACTTGGCAAGCTTTTACTGGGTAACACTAATATGTATTACTCATTCCGTTCCTAAATAATTGTCCTAGTTGATCCGGCGCACAGTTTAAGAAAAAACAATTGACTTGATTATTTATATTGGTTTAATATGTAGTTTCCTTTAAAGCTCATATATATGTGACTCATAATTAAAGTAGGGTGGAAAAGTAAGGGTAAAGTGGTAAAAGTGATGTTCTAAAAAGGTAAGTTTCAAAGTGGACAATTATTTTGAGACGGACGAAAAAGGAAAAGAGGACGATAATTTAGGGACGGAGGGAGTACTGCTTACTTTTACTAGTTCTTATGTATGTGTTTATGGCACGGCGTTAGTATGACTTGATTGAAATATGGAGAAGGTAATATGCAAATATTTCAATATATGTTTATGATTTTATTGGTATCGGGTCAATGTAAACTACACAACGAAAAAGAACAAAACCCAAAAATTAAAAAAAAAATACATTTTATTTACTGCTACGTTTATGACATTGTATAAGACTTAAAACATGAATTTAATGTAAATCAATCAAAATCAAATATTACGATTGGGACACTTCACGAAACAGTTCATTGGATATCATATGGAAAAAAATAAAAATATTGAAATAATAATCGAGTATAATTCATTAATTTCAAAGGAAAAACAATTATGAAATATTCAAACTTTTAGCAAAAGAAATGAAATTGTAGTAATAATATTTTATTGTTTTTAATAACAACTTAATCTTCCTCTTGAGGCTTTTGCTTCACAACAATAAATGGTTTGGAAACGCGAATTGCAATAAAATTTTCCATTATCTGCACCTGCGTATGAGAGAAAAAAGATATCAACATATTTACTTAACTTTATATAATTTATGCATAAGAGTCGATTAATTAAAATATTATACAAACAGTTCATTGGATTAGCCAATTAAAAGAATACCAAAAAAGAATAGCCATACACACCCAAGTTCTTTTCCTTTTGTTGAACGTGAAGGTTGTTCCATATTGTGAAAGTTGTTGTTGCGAAGATGATTAAGAAGAATTTTAAAAAGATTAAGGGAGAGATAATTTAGTAAACGGTCATAGTTTTATGGATCAAATATTTGGTTTAACCTTAAACCGTGTAAACAGACGAATTGAATTCGGGGAGTGATAATGACCGTAAGATCTCAATAAAAGAATCAATCTTAGCACCTAAATAGATTTAGTCAATTGCACATGTGCGACTATAAGCTATATTGTATTTTAGATATTTATTATTTTAACTATGAATACAAATATACAATATTAACATTACTACTCAAATAACTGTTTTTAGAATCTCATTAGAATAAGTAAATTTTTAATTAAAGTTTTAATAATTGACACAATTTTTTTTTAAAAAAATAATCTTCTTGAAAAGAAGGGAGTATATGTTTTGCATGAGACTAAACCCGGGTAAACTGGCTTTGTATGGACTCCCCTACGTTATGCACTTGAATATAGAGCAATCATTTTACACTCATTTTAAGCTAAGTAACTTGGGTTCTATTTTGGGTCTACCTTAAACAATTTATGTATTGTCATTAATTCTTTAAAAAATTATATGTATTGTTTAATTAATTCTTAATTAAATAATTTACGTATATTATTTAAGGGCAACAATGTATGAGAAAGTAGCAAGTCTTATATATAATTCATAATTAATTAAGGTAATGAAATTAGATATAATTTTTTTTTACGAAATCATGTACAAAAATGATATGGTAACATATTTCCTTTCATATATGATGTAATCAAAAGGTTATGAAAGCATGTACGTGGGTGGTTGTTACTCCCCCAATTTTCGGTAAAGAGTTTCTATTTGAAAACCAATTTTTTTTTTAAATGATAGTTTTAGCAGTTCATTAATAGGTCTGGTAATTGGGTGGGTTGAGTTTGGGTTAGATTGAAATGGATAACGGGTCGAAACCCGTTAGAACCCAAATATCAAACAGGTCGGAACGGGTAACATGTTAAAGCGATTCGACCCGACTTGACCCACTTTTTCCCCCCAAAAATATAAAATTATGGTATAAAAAGTCGTAAGTTGAAAAGAATAATGAGTTGTAATTGTCATATATATTTATTAGTAATAAAATGACACTTATATATCTTAATTTTTTAAAATAAACTCTTTAAGTGAAACATTGTAAAATAAAATAGTTGACTCCTTGTCTTTTTAGTAGTCTATTAATTAATTAAAAAATAACACTTATATATCGTAATTTTTAAAAATAAACTCTTTAAATAAAACATTTTAAAATAAAATAGTGGATTCTCTGAACGGAGAGAATATTACTTACTGCCCCCTTACATTACGACCAGTGCAGATAACAGGTTAGTTAACATGTGGATTACCAATAGGATTGTGTGATTGTGCAAATGAAAATTGAAATTAAGGCTCCGTTTGTTTCACGGAAAATCAAAATTACAAATAATTTTTTTGATAATTGATATGAAAAAAAACGTTTTAAAATAGAAAATAAACAATGTTTAGGATGTCCCTAGAGAATATTACGGAAAACTATATATGAATAAATACAAAAAAATTATATATTTTAATATTAATGCACATATTGAATATAAAACAATGTTAAACTTTAAGTAATTTTTCTTTAGTAACTCTCAATTTATCATTAGTGGTGTCAAATCAATGTCTATCTTTTTTCAATCTCACAATTACAAATAAATTTTTTGATAACTGATATGAAAAAAAACGTTTTAAAATAAAAGATTCACAATGGTTAGGATGTCTCTAAATAATATAGGTGAAACTAATTTTAGAACGTAGGAGTGCCTATATTTAATCTGCCTAAAAAGGCTTTTGGGCCTCGCTTGGGCGAGGGGGCTTCTCACTACACCAGCCCACTATTCATTACAAGACTACTGAACACCATGGGCCTGGCCCATACATGACAATTAAACCCTAATCCCTCAGGTATAAATAAAGGCTACTATCTCATAATAGGGCAGACTCTCATACGCTCTTTCTCTTCTACAGTTATCACTCCACACACGGGGCTACGCGCCCTCCTATATTTTTGATACTGTACTGATTCTCACGCCGGAGGGTTTTGGGGGACATCCCCCACCACTCACGGTGTTCATTTTTGCATACATACATACACCGGATATCAGGCCGAGCGACGATTTCATCACCAAATCAACGATTTTATCATCGATTCGATCAACGAACGACTCACGGATCAAGACGAATTTCGGCACCCCCGGTATGAATGATATTTATGCCACATCAGTTTGGTTCCGTTGCCGGGAATCGACTATAGTCACAAACTCCAAAAACCACGGCGGAGTTCCGTTAAAGGGTGCCGGGGACGAATAACACCATCATCTTCACACAAACAAGGTCATTTAAGGCTGTTTTCTTGCGATATACGCCAAGAAATAAACACCAAACGGCAAACAGAGAACACCCCTGGATTCGCCTTGAAAGGACGAGTCTACCGCCATGAAGATCATCGTCATCGGAGTTGTTACGCTCCCAGACGCGCCACGAAGAACCGCTGAAGGCGGTAGTTCACGGCAACGCGCCGGCAGAACTCCGGCTTATCAGAGCAGCACCATTCCGGAAGATGAACAGAAACCAACACCACTGTATCCTTCGTTTTGAGAAGGCGAGTTCGACCCCGCAAAAATCGCGACCATTCAATATTTCACGCGCCCTCACGCGCCTTCTAAAGCGGCTGATTACCAATGACTTCCGGCGGATGGATCCCCTGTCAGTCTGTCTGCATATCAGAAGGGCTGACGTCATCCATGACGTCATTACCCGGCTTTTCAACCAAGTTACTCACTGTTTCATCATTTTACACCCAGCTCCCCCGGTTTCATTAGCTTCCGTTATATTATGTCAAAAGCAGCTAACGGAGTATTAGTGGTTCAACTGAACCGCCCAGCTAACAGCAGTGGTTCATGGCCCGGTTCAACCCTCTTGTGACCGGTTCATACCCGGTTCAGACTATTTCCTAAGCAAATCAAGTTGATTCTTTCCATTTTTACCCTCCATATTTGCAGAATTAGCCTATTTGACCTCGTTTTTTATGTTGTTAACAATTAATTAGTTAACGAAACATAAATTAAAATTTATAAATGATTCGCATGATTAATTTACTGTTCCAAATTAACATGAGACACTATAACTTACATGAATATGCATGTAATTAATTTTCTTTGCAATTATTAATTTTCTTTGTAATTAATTTTCTTTAAAATTATCGATTATGAAAATTAATAATTGACGACTATAACTCGACGCTACACAAGATAGCTATAATCAAATAAATTGACATGCAATAAATACATATGACATGACGACTTGACATGAGTGACCGATTAAAATTATTCATTAATTGGTGAATAATGCATGAAATTCAATTGTGACAATTATTTTGTGACATAAATCAGAGTAATTATAATACATTTATGCTCATAATTATCTCATGTTCACATCAAATTGTCCACCATGATGATGCATGTCACACTATACTACACCGATGCATGCAATTAAATATATTTTGCATCTGCGACCATATGTATGACACCACCTTTACGCGTCTTACGATTTTACTAATCTCTGACCGCGCGTGAATAAAGAAAGTGCATATTCACTCACTTATCAAATTTGACATATCAATTGAGTTAATTGAACTCTATATTTTATTATTTATTTGCCCACACATGACAAATGATAATGATACTGTTTTATTCACCGCTACACCTAAATTCACGCGTGAATTATCTATACATATCATGATTTGATTGCATGTCACACTATTGATGTTATTTTCCTCAATCATGCTAATAACAATATTTATGTATTGTCATTTACATAAATCATTAGCATATACAACATCTTATCATCATAAGATTAAATGCATAATACATACCCCAATTTTATTTAAAAGGGGATTATGTTTGCTTCGCAAATAATGCACTAAACTTTCAGGTACTCAAACCAAGTCAACTAAGCCTTGGTAACTGCGAGAACCATGACACCCTCCTCGTTAGAGTTGATTCCGCTCGCACTGAGCGCCTTAGGCATACTCTTGGTGCCAACCCAGACTTCCTCAGAAGGAAAACTGCAACGACCATAACTACTTCCCGACCTCAAGATAGACACTTACAGCCGGAAAGTAGGGGGCCTGCCCTCAAACGGAAAAGCCCAGATATCTTTACAACTATTCGGACGGCCTAATGCACTAGCAGGCAAGACCCTCAGCCCTGTTGGGGCCACTATCATCTTATCAACAAAAAGGCAAGTTCTTTCATATTTGTCCATCCAAATTGTTAATATGTTCATTTATACAAACTGCTTTCGGATTGCTTGACAAAATACGCTCGCCCGAGGCGGCGGATAGGGCCGGTCAACCTTCCTCTATGCCAGTATTAGTGAACTAATTCTCCCGTGGGGGAGGGGGCCATGCCGGTTCACGTACTTGGATGCCCGAGGCGGTAGGGGCCACGCCCAAGATAGCGGCTAACTACCTCGGGTTCCTATAGTGGCCGAGACAACAGCATTGTTAGTCGTATATCTCTACACCTAGTTGATATACTAACAAGCGATCCGATGTCCCCACATCGGAGAAAGGCCATGCCGGTTGCTAGTCGCCGTTCGAGTTGGGGCCGCAGGCAATCTTAAGGCTTCGCCCAGGCGATAGGGGCCTTGCCGCTCAAAGCCTTGGCGAGAACCAAGCTTAGTCGATTCGTGCCCGGCGTGTCTCACGCTATGCTCGCGGCCCGGCCGAGCGTTATCGTGCGCGTGCGCTGTATGCTCGCGCCTCGGCGAAACCTCTTGTTATCATTATCGTGCCGTGCGCTATGCTGCGCCACGGCAGAGCCTCATGTTATTACTATCGTGCCCGTGCGTCATGCTTTCGTGCCCGGAGCTTCATGTTATTATTATCGTGCCGTGCGCGCCTCATGTTATTATCGTGCGTGCCGCCATGCTCGGCGAGCCTCTTGTTATCATTATCGTGCTCGTGCCGTCATGCTCGTGCCCGGCCGAGCTTCTATCGTGCTCGCGCCATGCTCGCGCCTCGGCCAGAGCCTCATGTTATCATTATCGTGCGTGCGCGTATGCTCGCGCGGCAGAGCCTCGTGTTATTACTATCGTGCGCGTGCCGCATGCTCGCGTCTGGCAGAGCTTCATGTTATTGTTATCGTGCTCGTGCCGTGCGCATGCTGCTCGCGCCATAGCCCGAGCCATTATTATTCCGTGCGTGCTGCGCAGTATCGTGCGGGTGCGTCATGCTCGCGCCCGGCAGAGCTTCATGTTATTATCGTCGCGCTCCTCGGCCAGAGCCCATGTTATCATTATCGTGCCGTGCCGTCATGCTCGCGCCTCGGCCAGAGCCTCATTGTTATTATTACTATCGTGCCCGCGCGCCATGCTCGCGCCCGGCCCGAGCCTCATGTTATTCGTGCTCGTGCTGCGCGCCGCGCCAGAGCTCATGTTATTATTATCGTGCCGTCGCCATCCTTGCTCGGCCTCGGCCAGAGCCTCATGTTATCATTATCGTGCGTGCGCGTATGCTCGCGCCGGCCCGAGCGTTATTATTCGTGCGTGCGCGCATGCTCGCGCTCGGCCAGAGCCTCGTGTTATATTATCGTGCGTGCGTATGCTCGCGCCCCGGCCCGATCATGTTATTATTATCGTGTGCGTGCACGCCCTCGCGCCGGCCAGAGCCTCATGTTATCATTATCGTGCGTGCACGCTTATGCTCGCGCCACGGCAGAGCCTCGTGTTATTACTATCGTGCCGTGCACGCCATGCTTCGTGCCCGGAGCTCCATGTTGTTATCTCGTGTGCACTGCTCGCGCCACGGCCGAGCCCTTGTTATCATTATCGTGCGGGTGCGCGCATGCCAGCGCCGCGGCCCGAGCCTCATGTTATACTATCGTGCCGCACTGCGTCATGCTCGAGCCACGCCCGAGCTTCATGTTATATTATCGTGCCGTGCACTCTATGCTCACGCATGTTACACGGCCGAGGTTATTATTATCGTGCTGCACGCCATCGCTTTCGCAGCTGCTTGTTACTGCGTGCCCGCATACTTCACGATCTTCAGCTCTTTATTTTGTGTGCCCCCTTTTATGCTTGTACCACGTACTCGAAGTTTCATATTACACTCGTGCCATAGCTCGAGCTGATTACACTCGCGCTGCATCCCGAGTTTCTATTATTATCACCGAAGACCTTCACTATGGTGAGGCTCGGTCGTTGAAGACCCTACCGCGGTGAGGCTTCTAGATTTCCCGCTACGCTCCCCGATTTGGGCATCTCACGGTTGAGCTTCTGATCGATTGAGCATATAGATTTCTAGAGGACTCTCACCATGGTAAGGCTTCTCGGATTTTTGAAGACCCTCACCATGTTGAGGCTGTTGGATTGCTCGAAGACCCTCACCATGGTGAGGCTTCCGGATTTCCTTTATGCGCTTACGCCTCCCGTTTGGGCATCCCACTGCTGAGTTTCTCGCTTGAGCATCTGATTTCCCTCTCACCTTGGTGAGGTTGCTCGATTTTTGAAGACCCTCACCATGTCGAGGCTACCGGATTGCTCGAAGACCCTCACCATGGTGAGGCTTTTGATTTCCATTAGGCGCTTACGCCCCGCTTGGGCATCCCACTGCTGAGCTTCTCGCTTGAGCATACGGATTTCTAGATGGCTCTCACCATGGTGAGGTTGCTCGGATTCTTGAAGACCCTCACTACATTGAGGTACATTACCCTCCCGCTCGAGCATCTCGCGATCGAGTTTTATCTCACGCTCCCGTTTGGGCTTCCCACGGTTAAGCTTTACATTGTCCTCCGCCGAGTGTTACTCGCGGAGAGTTGTCTTCCGCTCGAGTTTACTCGCGGATGAGTTTATATTGTCTTCCGCTCGAGTTTGCTCACGGATGAGTTTTATATTATCTTCCTCGAGTTTACTCGCGGATGAGCCGCCGAGTTTACTCGCTCCCGCTCGAGTTTGCTCATGGATGAGTTTTATATTATCTTCCCGCTCGAGTTTACTCGCGGATGAGTTTTATACTGTCTTCCCGCTCGAGTTTACTCGCGGATGAGTTTTATATCTTCGAGTTTGCTCGCGGATGAGTTTTATATTATCTTCCGCTCGAGTTTACTCGCGGATGAGTTTATATATACGCTCGAGTTTACTCGCGGATGAGTTATAGTTTACTCGCGGATGAGGCTACTCCCCGGAGTTTGCTCGCGGATGAGTTTTATATTATCTTCCAGCTCGAGTTTACTCGCGGATGAGATTCCGCTCGAGTTTTATGAGTTTTTATTTCCGCTCGAGTTTGCTCGCGGATGAGTTTTATATTGTCTTCCGCCGAGTTTACTCGCGGATGAGTTTTATATTATCTTCCGCTCGAGTTTGCTCGCGGATGAGTTTTATACCCGCCGAAGTTTACTCGCGGATGAGTTTTATTAACTTCCGCCGAGTTTGCTCGCGATGAGTTTTATCTTTCGCTCGAGTTTACTCGCGAGTATTTTGTCTTCCCGCCGAGTTTACTCGTGATGAGTTTTATTTATCTTCCGCTAGAGTTTGCTCGCGGATGAGTCTCGCTCGAGTTTGCTCGCGGATGAGTTTTTACTACTCGCGGATGAGTTTTATATTGTCTTCCCACTCGAGTTTACTCGTGGATGAGTTTTATATTGTCTTCCCGTTCGAGGTTACTTGCGGATAATTTTTATGCTGTCCTCCCGCTCGAGCGTTACTCGCGGTTGAGTAGATGTCATATTTGACAGAAAATTATACTCCTTATCCTTGAGATAAATCCCAAGGTATAAGGACCAGGGGGCTACTGAAGTGCCTAAATTTCATTTGCCTAAAAAGGCTTTCAGGCCTCGCTTAGGCGAGGGGGCTTTCCACTACACCAGCCCACTATTCATTACAGGACTACTAAACACCATGGGCCTGACCCACGCATGACAAGTAAACCCTAATCCCTCAGGTATAAATAAACCCTACTATCTCATAGTAGAGGCGGACTACATACTTTTTTCTCCAAGATCACTCACACACGGGGCTACGCGCCCTCCTATTTTTTGATACGGTACTGATTCTCACGCCGGAGGGTTTTGGGGGGACATCCCCCACCACTCACGGTGTTTGTTTTGCAGATACCTACATACAACCAGATATCCGACCCGAACGACAATTTCATCACCAAATCGACGATTTCATCATTGATTCGGTCAACGAACGACTCACGGATCAAGACGAATTTCGGCACCCCCGGTATGACTGATATTTTTGCCACATCACAAGGGTAATTTTGGGTTTCTAAAAAGTTTGTAAGCATTCCATCCAAAAAAGTTGGATAGATGAGGAACGTGAGAAAAAAAAAAGAATAGAGTTAGCTTAGGGAAAAACTTGTCTAAGTAGGGTAACCAAATTGCGATCTAAGCCAAAAGATTACTTAATAAAGGAAATGTTAAGCCAAAAGGAGCAGCACTACAATTTTAACTAGATAGAGCTCGGGGCAGACCGACAATGCATTCCACAATTTTCTCCGATCATCAACCGAAATCCTTCCCCAACTTACCAAATCATGTCTTCTTCGTGTAATCGTTTCTAAAGATTTCCCAAACCTAAGAGGAACTCAAAGCATTTCCAACAAGTTACGGACCCATTGAAACATATTTCCTATAATGTGAAACAAATCCTGCTAGTTTCCCTTGTTGATTTTTCATTTTATAGACTCTAATTCATGATTCCATGGCTTTTAGAGCTTTGATCCGAAATTGGTCCATTTTTATGCAATTCTTTGTAGGTTCAATTGCTAAATGCATCTGAATTTCTCTAAATGACTAATTGGCAATTGATTCAGTTATGTGTTGAATATATATGATCATGAGAATTTTTTTTAATTTTCCATTTACCACGTACAGACATAATTATGAAATTGATGTAATGTGTTTCCTTAACTAGGATGCCTAGATTAGAGTTTTGATGCATTTGTTTTGATTCTACCTACATTGGAATGCCGCTAATCATGGTAACATTGTACTAATTTTCCTCTTCCTTTTTTATTTTTTTACCACCCATGGCTAGATTAGATGCTCCATCCCCTGAAGAAATTTCAAGGAAGTAATGCTCTCACTATCGAGTTATGGGTCAAATTCCATCCTAAATCAATGGTGAAGTCAATAGGACTGGCTTTCGCTTGTTTGCGAGGATCGAGTTTAGTTTCAATCATGAGAAAACCAATAGTGTTGCAATCCTTGCACGAGAGATGAAGGGATATGACTCATAGCTTTCATTTGCCATTGGGTTATATGACCTTGATTTTTCACTTATTTTACCACTATGACTGGAATTCTCTTTAAAGGGGCCCTTTTTGATATTGATACCACCGCTTTCTGATCAAAATATGGTGAGGTACTATTGGTAGAAATGGAGAACAGGAGCTCAGAGCATGGCTGAAGGGACAAGACTCGAGTAATTTTTGTTTGTCTCTTTATTTGGTATACAAATTACAATGTCTCAGACTCGCTTACCTAATGGATACACTGTTGTCTATTATTCATTGGTTGTCCCACTAGAGGATCTTGATGCCATTGCTTCTTATGACAAGGGATGGTTGACCTGGAAGCTGCCTATCAGGGTGTACATGGGGTCTGCCGAACCCCAAAAAGTTACATGCCTGGTTTTTGCTTGGTTTGGGAGGTATAACATCTTTTTATATCAAAATAACTATTCTCTGGCTCATTGTCCTCTAATTTAGTTGTCTAACATCGCCTATATATCTTACTTGCAAATTTGGGATTATGTGACTTTGCTATTTCATATATTCTGCATTAAGGACCACAACATTACATTCCCTTCCAAGAACCAGCACATTCGAATAAACAGAAAGTATAGCAGGGAGAGTTCCTTGGGATTGAGCGATGTTCGGGAGATATTAAACATCATTGGTTCTACTGGTGTGTGGTTTTTTCCTTGGGCTCCTATCAATGAAAGCTTTGGCATAACGCTGGATAAAAGTTATAACCCTCCCGCATCTACTGATGAGATTTCTCTGACTCGAGAGTATGTGTGCTTGGGGGAAAGAGTATCAAGGCAGTATCTACCTGGTTTGCTGATGAGGGTACTAGTCATGCATGTCCCTTTATCACATACTGGATACAGATCCTACTATGGGCTAGGTTTGAGTGAGTGTGCTTATGGGCGTCGATGCCTTTGTCGAGACCTTCTGGATTGGCCCCCTAACTCACCACCATATATCAACCCTGGGGTTCTGTTGCTGGAACTGGAGCCCGATTATCGTCAATATTTATGGAACCTCTACAGCAGAAACTGGATTTCCTCTATTAACCAACCCCAAATAGCGATGACTTGAGATGGCCTATTCCTGAGGCCTCCATTCCTGACTGTTAAGACCTTCTCCTAGAGGTTTCAACGGTAAGTATTTAAGCTTAATTTTGCTCAACTTAACTTCAAAAAATTTCACTCTTTTGTACCATTTTCTGATAGGGCTCACCGGCTCAGTCACCGGTCCACCATAAGGTGTTCGTGGGCGTACCACTAGAACCACGAATTGCGTCGAGCCTTGTGATTGGCTTGGGGAACCATTAATGACCTGAGGCAGACACTGTCAAAAAAGGGAAGAGGTAGCCCTATAACTAGCAAGAGTAGTGTTGTTGATGATGCAAGAGCTAGAGATGATGTCGAGTGAGGAACCATCCCCATAAAATTTCCAAATGTCTTGATATCAATTAACAATTTTTGGACAAACATAGGTGGAACTTGAAAATTTATTGAGAAGCTTTTGTGTTGTATATCACAGAGTTCCAATCTAGAAGTTATACGTCTTGGGGCCTTACTCCGGTACCTGACCTTCTGTCGGATTTCTTAATTTCTAAAGTTAAAGGGAAAATTATTATTTTTTTATTATCATACTATTGTTAGCTACCCGATTTGACCAACTATATTTCATAACACTCAAATTGACCAAAGTAATAAATAAGTTGTTAGGTTTTGGTCGATGCCGTTAATATCTCATCAATTTTCGTAACAGAGATATTAATGTCCACTAAGGAAGAGATTTTATGAGGGGTATTTTTGTCAATCTTCATGAAAATATAAAGACAAAAATTAAAAATTAAATGTGAAGGCCCATCTTTATGAGGGGAATTATTAGGAGTATTCCCTATTCTTGCTAGCCTCATGAGATACAAGAGTAACTATTTATTAGGGAGCCTTGTTCAATGGGTTAAAACTGTTTTAAAAAGGTCCTCAGGTTTCTTTAATAGCTTTGGCTTTAAAATCATCCTTTCATACATGGGTTCGTCAATTGATTGGAACATGCTACGGGGTTATTTATAGGCACAAGATGTTTTTTCCCTGAACATAGATGAGTTCCTCAATTGATTGGAACAAGTTTAAGGCGCACTACTAACTATTATCATGCTTCTACAAGAGGATGTTCAATTGTGAACTTCAAATGAACATAGAAAGAAGTCTTGGGTTAATTAGGGCATCCTCATTGCAGGTTGTTCTTCTACTGATTCTTAGTTGGGTCTAGTGGTGGCAAAATTTTATCAAGTCCATTGGGTTATCCAATATAACCATTATAAAAGACTTATTGAGTGTTATCTATTAACACTCAATTAAGTTAATGTGTGTTAATGGATAACACTCATTAGAAGACAAATAACAAAATGGATAAATTATGGATATTAACCGGTTATCCATTGGGTTTATCCATTAATGTCACCATAATCATTTGGTTTATCAACTAATACCACCACCACCACCCGCCTCGGCCCACCGCTGCCACTTCCCAACTTCGGCAACCGCCACCAATCACCACTACCCACCAACACCACCATCTGTCACCCATCGCCACCAACATCCGGCCACCACCGTATGCCGCCAACCTTAGCCTCCGACCACCACCTGCCGCCACCGCCCACTGCCGTCGCCACCACTATATGTTCTTTACTTAAAAATGATTATAAATAAAAATGTAACTTATTATTAACAAGATTCGAACTTGGATTAAGTTACTTTATACAAAAGCTTACTACCACCAAGCTAGATCCCATTTCGAAATTTAATTTAAGTTTAATATAAATATAAATAGGTAATTATAAAAGTTGTTGATTATTATGAACTTATTTATTATTTTGTTTTGGATTATTTATAATTATAATGAATATAATTATTTAAATTTAAATTTTATTTGTATTTTGTAAAAATTGACGTCGTCAAAAAAGCAAATTAGATTGCTACCTTCTTACTACGGAGGTAAAAAATTATCTCTCTACCTAAAACTCTCTTTGTCGCTTTAGGGTTCCCTCATTGCTGCGGCCACGGCCGAGATGGAGGCCGGCGTGCCATCTGCTCCGGCCCCTCCATCCCCCACTCACAAAAAGTCCTTTGCTTCCCTATTCTCTGATCCACAGCCATCTTCCTTGTCTTCTACTAACCTCCCTATCATTCCTCCCTCAACTTACAAGGGTGAACCCGCCCTTCGTTTTTCTCCTGCACAGGTTTCTGCCTTTGCCAAGCCTTTCCAGTTAACGTTAGTAGGTAAGTTTTCGCACGGGCGTCCCTCCATGGAAGTCATGAGAAAGGAGTTCCTCACTTTTGGTCTTCAAAGCTGATGTTTCTCTTGGCCATCTTGACTCCAAACATGTTCTTATTCAAACAAACCATGAAGCCGATTTTCAGCGTCTTTGGATCAAAGATCAGTGGTTCGTTGGTTCCTACCCAATGAGGTTTTTCAAATGGACCCCAGACTTTCGTTCTGATGTAGAGAGCCCTATTGTTCCAGTTTGGTTCTCTCTCCCCAGCCTACCGATCTATTTATTTAACAAACAAGCTTTATTCTCTATTGGCAATATGATTGGCACCCCGTTGATCATCGACTCTCCTACTACCAATCTCTCCAGACCAAGAGTTGCGAGGATTTGTGTTGAGGTTAATTTGACAAAGAACATCCCTACTCGAATGTGGATTGATAGCCGGATATCGGAGGGCTTTTGGCAACCTATTGAGGCGGAACGACTACCTCTTTATTGTTCTTGCTGCCATCGGCAAGGGCATGATATTCTTTCTTGCAAGGTAAACAATATGAATAAAGGAAAAGAAAAGGCAAAAGAGCAAGTTTCAGGACAAGATGGTCCTAATGGTCCTACTGTGGTTAACATGGAGGAGGGTAAGAATACAACTGATTCAGACAATATTCCCGTTCAAGAGACTAATCAACCTTTGAAAAAAGTCTGGAAAGTTAAAGACTCTAATCCTGTGCACGTGCAGGCCCTCCCTTCAGAAAATATTCCCGTTCATGATCCTTCCAGTTCTGGCTTGCTAAACTCGTCTCCTATTAAATTGAACCCTGGCATGAAAGCCCCTTTGCATGACATTCTCAACTCACTTAATCGTATTGATGAGGAAATTTCTGATCATATTAATACTGCAGTGGAGATTAATTCTCCAATTCCAGTGATAAATGACCCCATTCTGGATCCAACCACTTGCACTGTCAATAATGCCCAGAAAGATGATGCAGATCCTTCAACAGATACGGGCTCATGTGAAACTAGGCCACAGAAAGATGACGATAATGTTGTTCTCTCACCGAATCGATTTACTGTTTTACAGACCTTTGATGATGAAGATCCCTTAACAGATGAGCCCAATATAGCAGCTCTTAATTTGGAAACAGTTTCCACAAAGAAAAAGAATAAAAAGCCCCCGACTGTGCCTATTGCTTCTCAGACTACTCGATCACAAATGCAAGATAAGCCCAATCGTGGTACCTCTTCCACTGTTTCTCATGTCAATTAAACTTAGGGGTGTGGGTAATGACTCCACTATTACCCGACTTAAAAAACTTGTCTCTCTCCATAACATCTCTTTTATTTCTATATGTGAGCTTATGTTAGATATCTCTGATCTGCCTTTACTTGCTCGTCATCTTAAGTTTAAATTTTATTTTTGTAATGTGGCTAACTCTATATGGATCCTAGCTAAATCTTCTTTCAGTTGTCAAGTTGCTTATGACTCCACGCAACATCTCACCCTTAGCATCAGACACTACACTTGGGATCATCCTGCTTATGTCACAATGGTCTATGCTAAATGCACCTCCATGGAAAGACAAGTTCTGTGGAATGAGTTAATTGACTTGGGTGCTGCTTACGATAATTCTCCTTGGATGGTTTTTGGGGACTTTAATATTATTCTCGCTGCCCATGAAAAAATTGGTGGTTCTGGCTGGGACAGACAAGGAGCATTCGAATTTCAAGCCTGCCTAAATGCTACAGGCCTCTCTGATCTTGGATATCAAGGCAGCAAGTTCACCTGGTGCAATAATCGAGATGGTCAGGCCACGATTTTTGAACGAATTGACCGGGTTGTTTGTAATCCTATTTGGTTGTCTACCTTTTCTTTAACTTCTATGGAACACCTTAATCGTACGTGCTCCGATCATTCCCCTCTCCTTTTATCTATCAACCTGTCCACAGTGCCGAGGCCCTATCAATTTAAATTTCTCAATATCTCGGATGTCCCACCATACCTTTCTTGATACGGTGAAGACTGCGTGGCTGTAGACACCCCAATTCTGTACCCCTGGTATGTGACTGACATAAAATATCAAGAACTGTTAAAACTTAACAAATGTCAAGTTGCAGGAGTCAAAAATGCGAAAGGAAAAGCAGGATGCGCGAAACAATGAACTAAAGGGGGTAAAGTGCAAAATTTTCAAAGATTTAAAGGGGCATGGTGCCGCACCAAGGGTGCCTTGGCCGCACCATGAGATCCACTGTGCGTCTCTCTCAGATTGCTATGGTACAATTCCTGAAGCACAGAGTACAAGCTGTTGATGCAGGCTGAACAAATGGAAGAATTCCCAATGTGTCCTCAGCCCTCAGTATAAATAGAGGGTCCCGGCCTCTCATTTGCGTTGCTCATTCCTCCGCGATTTTTAGATCGCAGCGAAGCTCTGCTTCGTTTTCCTTCGATATCAATAGTACGAGAGGTGCGAGATAGGTGAGTGGAAGCCCCTATAGTCTCCAAACCCCGTCCAAACTCTGCCAAATCAAAAACCCATAGGTTATAAGTAATCCCTAGCCTAGTTGTTAGGTATCCACCTCACTTGTCCAAAAATCCCAAAGTAATACTTTAGAGCTAGTCACTAAGTCTAGGTTACTAAAAGGCCAAAACCTACCCAAATAAGGAAGTTGATAAGAGCGGTCAGGATCGCCGCTCTAAAAGGTAATACCTTTAAGAGTGTATTTTATTTTATTTGTATTTTCTGTCTTTTTATTTATTTTTCAAAAGTTGTTATTTAAATCCGGCGCAATGTAGCCAATATAAGCCGTTGTCTTTGTCGGATTAGATTAGGAAATATTATGTAAAAGAGCCGTGATAATGGCCAAATATTCTTAAATATGTCGTAATTATTGGAAGGAGGCTGCGAGTCAGTAAATAATGTGGCCACGAATGTATTTGTTTAAATTTCCCTTGTCATTATAATACCTTATTTATTTGCTAAATAAATGTGACAATAAGCATACTTCAGCCAAAAACCATTTTCGAGACCAAAAGGGCGAGTTGGGTGCCTAGCACCTTCCCAACTCGTAACTTAGCCTCCGAACCCGCTTTTATCTCTGGTTTTCTTTTTCTGGTTTTGCTTTATTTTTGCCTTAAAATAAAGATGGCGACTCTAAAACTTTTAGATCCAGTGGGGCCTCGCAACATTCCCTCTTTGCACTTTCCTGTTCTCCCTAAAAAAGGGAGATGCGGGAATGGAGGGGTGATGCATTCCCATATCCCTGGTATCCCCTAAACAAGGGATAACTTGATGCGGGAAACCCATAGCTCCCATAGTGATCTGAATGGGCCATAAGGCTATTTTCAATAAATCCATAGTGGGGCGTCGCAATATCCTTTCTTGCACTTCTCGGTTTTCCCCTAAAAAAGCAGGGAGAATGGGAATGGAAGGGTAATGCATTCCCATATCATGGTATCCCGAAATAAGGGATAACTTGATATGGGAAACCATTAGTTCCCATATTGGATACAAAATCCACTCGGGGGCAACCAGAGGCACATTCCAACGTGCTAATATAGACATCACTCCTCTCGCACTTTGGATTTCGTCTTCCCTAAACAGGGAGGGTGGGGAGGGTGTGAGTGGTGTCCCGCATCCGCGTCGCGCACCCCTATCCAGGCGCGGGCGGGTCGCACCTCACGGTGGCGACTCGGGGAGTTGTTTTATTTTAAATAAAATGGAGGGCTAGACTCGTAAAATAAAACTTTTTGTTTTTATTTGTTTTATATGCTTGTCATATTAATTTACGCATTTGAATAAAGTGTTCCCATATGGCCGTGGCCATATTTGTGGATATGATCCTCCATTTCGGCATTTCGTTCGATACATGTTACGGGCATGTTTAAGAGTATAAAAAAAATTCAATAAAAAATATTATAAAAAAAAATTTCAAAAAAAAAATGTATATATCTATTATATATATTACAATAAATTCCGGGCAGCACAACAAAAGAGCTGGGGCTTTACTTCCGGCTCTATATTTTTATTTATTTATTTCAGTTCATTTTATTTTTTCATTTTATTCTGTACATTTGTACATATCTGCATTCATGCTGTCATTTTATTTTGGGGACATAGGACCAAAATTTGTAATTAATAGGGATAGATAGTTTCCCCGCTTTTCTTTCTATTTCTTAAAATGGTGTGCTTGTTTGCTAGCGCTCAAAAATAAAAAGCCGAGAAAATCCACATATAACACAACAGGCCAAATTTGTTTTATTTTCTATATCGTAAAATAAATAAAGACTTTACTGTTTTTCTAGATACCACACACACGTGCACGCATGTAAATATATTTCGAACTGTTACCCTACACCATGGCCAGCCTACCCCCTGCATAAGCCAACGTTAGAATGCATATAGTTTTTCAGGACACTTCACAGACCGACCGGTTTTTGCATCTTTGAATTGTGGGCCAGCCCTTGTCAAAAAAAAATCAAATCAGAAAAAATATAAATATATGTCAAAAAAAATGCGCAAGTTCAAAAAAAAACAATAAGTGCGCACAAAAAAAAAGAATATCAATATAAATAAATAAACAGGGGCTGATTTATAATTCTCAGATGCTCGACCTAGTCCATTTCGGATGGTGGATCCCGGAAAGAGTATAGGCCCTTCGGGACCGATCCGATCTGGGAGTCGAAAGGCAGGTGGAATACGTTGGTCCTATACTCTGGAGAAAGAATCCACTGTTCCAGGAAAAGTCCTGAGACTGTCAAAATAAAGCAGGTGCTTATCCGGTCAATTGTAAGAAATTTTTTTTTAATAATAATAAAATATTAATAAAAAGGCACGCTGTACTCCAAGCCCAGCCAGCCTTCTGATACCTACCAAACCCCATTTTCCTCAGAGACCTGGCCCGAATTTGGAAAGGCAGAGATACTGTCTGTCGAATCGATCGAGGGTATCGCCAGAATCGAATCGAATCGATTCGGAGGGCACAGATCCGAGCAAAATGGCAGCAAAGAACAAGCAAGCTATAACGGGAAACAGTGACAACTGGAATGGCTGGGAACTAGAAGGGGAAACTCCTGCGTATGCACCTCCTCCTGGGTTTGAGGCTTGGTTAAGAAAGGAACTGGACGCCCATGCAAAGAAAATAATGGATCAGGTGGTAACCTTTTGGCGTGTGACCTTTTGAAACTCTTGCCATTTTCTCACAAAAAGCCAAACTTCCAGGGTATGCTCCTAATACTTCCCACTCTCCTGAAATAAATTCCCCTGACACCACCGAAAATATCCTTTTCCAAGCCTCCAAAAAACCATCAAGTGCCAGCTACCAACCCGGTGATAACCTCCTTGATCAAGGAAACATGATTTCCGATGCCCATAACTCTAACCCATATTCTCCAGAAATCAACCTTGATCCTCCCCACCTGAATGCCTATTACCACGACCCAGAAAATCATCCCCCTTTTGACCCTTCAGATGCCTATTTCCACATGATCCCGAGGAACTTAAAAAGAATCATTTGCATACCAGAAAAAGAATCCCTGCTAGGCCCCGGTCCAGGCAAGCCAATCTCGCTCCAACTTTATCCAAAAAAGAAAACCCCGCTCAGTTGCCTGACCAAAACCTAACCTAGCCATGTAGCAAAGCCAAGAAATCGAAAAGAAAGACATTACGATGACTTACCTGCCCCAAGATCCGAAATACTCCAAACACTATGTGCCCATGGGTTACTAGAACCCATGGATAATTACCGTCCACCCAAACCATTGCCTATCACCTGGAACCATGCCCAGTTTTGTGAGAATCATAAATGCTATATGCTCAGAAACGCCATTCAGGACCTCATCGACAGCAAAGAAATTACAGTGGCAGGTACGAAAATCTTTGAAACAAGTCAAGCCAAGGAGGTTTAAGGGAGGCAAGTTAGCCTATTTAAGTATGAATAAAAGGTGATGTAAAATACGTTGATCAATAAAGGAGCTTCCCCAATAAGTGTTCGGAGGAGACAGCTCTCTGGGTATGATAGACGGAGGCACTGATTATGAAAAGCTCCCTGCTGAGTTCGAGTCTATGTCCAATAAGCCTCTGCAGAATTGGTACACCACGACCGGTCCGCTCCTGACACCCGCAGACCTGGTGGACCGCTTCGGATATACTATCCCCGATCCTTTCCCTAGCTTTACGGATTGGTCATCTACCAATCCGCTACCTATAATTGAGGATCTCAAACCCCAGGTCCTCAACCATGTAATAACCCCTGTACAATGTGCTTTTAATAATAATATGGATGTCTTTGCTTATTCCTTAGTTGCACCTAATTTAAAAGACGCGTTAAAAAATAATAATTATGATAATGAGTCATTTAATAAAATGGACCCAAAAGATAAAAATTATCTACTTGAGCTTGCAAAGTCGGTCAGTACCGAGGAGCCATTCATCAAGCAAATCTTGAAGACACGTCCACTATCAACTCCGGGGCCGGACAATGAAATCAAAGAAATCGAATCGCTACCTCCAAGGTCCAGAAAGAAAGGCACTTATTGATCTCCTCAAAGAATTCGTAGACATCTTTGCCTGGTCCTACGAAGATATGCCCGGCCTAGATCCAGCTATAGTTGAGCACCGGATTCCCACATATCCGGATGCTCGCCCAGTCAAACAGAAGCTCCGCCGCATCAAGCCAGAATGGTCACTACAAGTCAAAGAAGAAATTATGAAACAGCTGCGTGTCAACTTCATTCGGGTAGTTGAGTACCCGACCTGGCTGTCCAATATAGTGACCGTTCCCAAGCCCAACGGGAAAGTCAGAATCTGTGTAGACTTCCGCGACCTCAATAAAGCGTCGCCCAAAGATGACTTCCCCCTGCCCAACATTGACATTGTGGTAGATGCCGTCGCAGCTCACAAAGTCCGATCCTTCGTCGACGGCATCTTTCGGGCTACAACCAAATCAAAATGGCGCCAGAAGACCGGGGAGAAGACTTCATTCACCACTCCTTGGGGGACTTACTGTTATAATGTCATGCCATTTGGACTAAAGAATGTCGGAGCCACTTACCAGAGGGCTGCCACCACCCTCTTCCACGATATGATCCACAAAGAGACGGAGGTCTATGTCGACGATATGATCGTACATTCCAAATGACGCCTATGGTGCTCACATTAAAGATCTCCGGAAGTTCTTCGAAAGACTCAGAAAGCACCAGATGAAGCTTAACCCCTCCAAATGTACATTCGGGGTTACCAGAGGCAAAGTCCTGGGATTTCTAGTAACGGAACAAGGCATCGAGATCGAGCCAGCAAAGATCAAAGCCATTCTCGAAATGCCACAGCCAAAAACTCCCACCGAGGTCAAAGGCTTCCTAGGCCGGTTGCAGTACATCAGTCGTTTCATCAGACAGCTGACTACCACCTGTGAGCCCCTCTTTAAACTCCTCAAAAAGAATACTGATCAAGTCTGGGACGCGAAGTGCCAGCTAGCCTTCGAGAAAATAAAAGCCTACCTTACCAATCCCCCTGTGCTAGCTCCACCTCATACACATAAACCTCTCCTCATATACTTAACCGTCACAGACACATCAGTAGGGGCTATGCTCGCCCAAGAGAAAGAAGATTCCTACATTGAAAACGCCATATATTTCATAAGTAGGAAGCTACAAGGAAGCGAGCTAAACTATTCTGCTACTGAAAAAGCCGCACCGGCCTAGTCGGGTCACTCGGAGGCTCAAAACCTATCTCCGTGGAAGATCCATCAAGCTCATATCCGTGATGGACCCTATCAAATACATCTTCGGTGGCCGTCACCGCCCAAATAGACTAGCTAAGTGGTCTTTTCTTCTTAATGAGTTTGACATAACTTATGTCACTCTCAAGTCTATCAAAGGAAGCGTCATTGCAGACCACTTAGCTGATCTACCCCTGAAGGCCGAAGATGCAACTGAGCCCAGTTTCCCAGATGAAGGTATCCTGGAAATCACTGACCAGGACACCTGTTGGCAGATGTTCTTTGACGGAGCCGCGAACAAAAGAGGCTTTGGCATAGGAATCCTGTTAATTGATCCGGCTGACTCTCATACTCCGCTGGCTATAAGGTTGGAGTTCGAATGTTCAAACAATACGGCAGAGTATGAAGCCTGTATTGCTGGCCTAGAAGAAGCTCTCCAAAGGGGAGCTCAAGATCTCGAGGTCTACGGAGACTCGGCCCTAATCATAAATCAAGTTGAAGGACGATGGAGGACCCAGGATCCTCGGCTGCAGCTCTATCATGCCAAGTTAATAACAGTCGCCGCCCGATTTGGTTCTATCTCGTTCCATTACTTGCCACGAGATAGGAATCAATTCGCTGACGCCCTGGCCACTCTGGCGTCACTAGTCCAGATTCCCGCCGAAACTAAAGTCCAGCCATTTATAGTCGGGAAGAAGGTCACTCCGGCATCTTTTTAAAATCAACGCAGCCCCTGAAGCAGACCACGAGCCCTGGTATGCTGACATCTTAAATCTGCTCCAGAAAAATCTTTATCCTCCTGGCTTAGACAAAAGAGGAAGAGTCTCCCTGCGAAGAATGGGCCTCCTCTCGGCACGTGGCGTATAAGAGGCATTATCAAGGCCTCAACCTACTATGTGTCAATCAGGGCAAAAGCGGAGCAAATCATGGATCAACTACATGGTGGTACCGTGGGCCCCACATGAATGGCCATATGCTATCAAAGAAAGTCATCCGACAGGGGTACTATTGAGTACGCGAAACCGAGATTCGGTGGTGCGACATTGCGACAAATGTCAACGCTTTGCCAATTTGCAAAGATGTGCCCCCACACGCCCTATACAACTCCACCCCGGCCCTTCTCAACATGGGAATCGACATCATAGGCCAAATTCACCCGAAGGGATCCAATGGCCATGAATACGCCCCGGTAGCCGCCGACATTTCACACAAAGTGGGTGGGTAAGCTTCTTCCTACAAGGTACTAAACGCCCGAAAGGTGTCCGAATTTATTCGGGCCAACATCATATACCGCTATGGGGTACCTTTCGAAATCATCTCCGACAACGGCTCTCACTTTGAAGGGGACGTGAACCGCCTCACTGGACGAGTTCAAAATCCGAGACACAAATCCTCCCCTACCGCCACAAGCCAATGGTGCCGTTGAAGCGCCCAACAAAACTCTCGAGAACATCATCGAAAAATGGCCGATATAGGAAGAGATCGCCGAAAAATTGCCATTAGCCCTTGGGGCTACCGTACGCCACCCCAAGACACCCATCGGGCTACCCCTATTCTCTCGGCATATGGCATGGAAGCAAGACGCAATGGTGGAAATTCCATCATTGAGAGTAATGATGGAAGCTAATATAGCATAAATTGACTGGGTCAAAGGGCGATACAAAGAACTGGCCCTAATTGATGAACGACGCCTACTAGCCTTGGAGCATACCCGGGCATATCAAAGGCGACGCCTCGAAGCTTTCAACAAAAAAGTCAAAGGTCGTGATATCCAAGTTGGAGACCTCGTGCTTGAGAAAAACCCCCTAGTTATGTTGATACTAGGGGAAAATGGAAGTCTCCCCGGATGGGACCGTATATCGTAAAGGAGATCCGATCAGGAGGTGTCGTGCTTCTCACGAACCAAGACGGGGAAGATCTTGTCCAGCCCTTCAACCTCGACAAACTCAAAAGGTACTACGCCTGAGCCATCCTATCCAGCTAGTGCTTCCCTCTCCAGCCCGCTAGACTGAAAACCCGAAAGGGCGGTCTAGGCAAAAATTAGGGCATATAAAAAAAATATAATGAAGAAAAAATAATAATAAGGGCCCGCTTAAACCGAAACCCGAAAGGGCGGTTTAGGCAAAAAATTAGTAGCATATATAAAAAAGAGCTCGCTAGGTTGAAAACCCGAAAGGGTACTTAGGCAAAAATTAGAGCACAAAAAAATTGAAAATTGAAAAAAAATAATAATATAAAAATAATAAAAAGGAGAGGGAAGGCATTATTTGAAGCCTCAACAGACTACCTCCAGTCAAAGACATCGAAACTCGACTGACAGAAGAGAAAAACCACGACAAAACAGCTCATATTAAAACACTAAAATATAATTTTACAGGTCCTAAGGTGCAACTTAGGAATACTTATTAAGACGTCTATATTATACATTATTTGCATTTGTACATATCTATATACGCCTATACCCCCTTGTTCCCCTTAAACAATCCTTTCTTGCGCCCATAGCCCCGAAGGCTGCTCATCGCTGCCTCGGCAAGGCCCACCGAGTCGGCCATATACTCCTTCAAGCGAGGCTGTAAGTCTAGACTCATCAGATGAGAGCCACCGATGTGTTCTCCCTCTTCATCATCGGATCTCCGCTTTCCTCGAGCAATGTGTTGCTCTGACCCGCTTCATCGGGCTTCGAGACCAACACCCCATACAGTGGGGGAGGAGGAGCAGCCATCTCTTGTTCCTGGGTTGTCCCTGCTCGCTGCTGCTTAGCCGCGAAGCTCACGACCGCCAGCCTCGAGTCGCACCCCAACCGGCCAAGGGGAGGATCGCATTTTTGCTCCTATGGTTGTGGCTGCCACCAACGCCACTCACTCAAGGGATGTATTGCTTGACCCGGCAGATCCGGCCCAGGCCGCCCGAGGCCAAGGCCGTGAACCCGCCGAAATTCTCGCCTCCGTGAGCCCGGAACAACCAATCCCGAACTATCAATGTCCTCGCCTACTTCCAAAGAAGCGAACATCCACTCCATTGGTTATATGATAGCCCAAAGAATGTCTCAAATCATGCCTATGACGCGAGATCGCCCTCGCCAAAGAACCATAACCCATGCCGATAACCCAAGAGATAAAAGCATATAATCCGGGGTATGCTACCTCCGATCTGTCACATCTTCTAAGCCACATGCTCGATAGCGACCTGCATTTATCAGTAAGATCCCTTCCCATGTATAAGGGGCGGGAGGTATCTGGATCACTTGCTCCTTCCAAACGCCGCAAGATCCGTCGCCGATAAAAAGAAGTCCGATAAAGGCCCAACATGACCACTGGCCATACCATCGTAGTGACGAAGAAAAAGCCGATCTCCTGGCTAATCCACCTGCACTATATCCATTGAGCCCCGGCGATAGAAGTGATTGGTCCAAATAATATCTGTCTGGGGAAAATGCCCACGCATTCCATAAAAGGAAGGATCATAAGCGGCTCGAAGACAGCGCCTCGACCCAAAGAAAATGCTCTTCCAAATTACGTGTGAATCGAATAGACCGCCAAGAGGGAACAATTCATCTCAAAGAAGAAAAGGGCAGCCCGTGAGAGTCTCGCCAAAATCACGGAACAATGTTCACCTAGAATCTCGAGCCTGTAACGCTAAGTCTATGACCCGCTCATCTACTAATCCGGTAGACCAACTATCAAATATCTCCCTACTAGGCGAGAAAAGTGCAGTTAATCTACGCCGATAGTCCACGCCATCTTCAATATATTCATGTAAGCCCCTGGAAGAACCATCAAATTGAAAGATTCCCCATTATAAAATCTCGAGTAGCCCGGCGAGTAGAATTGAAGAGCTCCCGAATAGCCATGTACGGACGTCACTGTAGGCGCACCGCAATTTGATGAGTAGGTGCCACTCCAAGCATAGCACGTAACTCCTCGAACGTGGGACACATCTCGCTCATGCCAAAATTAAATAAGTGACCTCGTGAGACTGCAACTGGGCGCGCCTCAACATGTCCCAATTAATTATGACATTTCGCCAGAAAGAAGGCACCTAAACCCGAAAAGATGTTCGAACCAATCCCTTTCGTCGATCGCAAAGAAAGAATCCAAATCCGTATGTTTTCATAAGCCTCAATCTCCGAGCCATGAATGCGGGCGGCCATTCAGAAGAGATGTGAGGTTTTATGGTGGCCGAGTAAGGCAAGCGTAAACCGAAGGTGGTGAATTCAAAGAAAGGCCGAAATGAATCGGTGAAAGAACGAGCTGGTTTTCAAAATTTATACCGCAAATTGAGAAGACACAAATGCTAGACGTGGCCCAAATAAATGAAGAAAATAGTGTCTCGATAGGAAAACCATGGTGCCACCAAGAAGCCTCTTGGTGCCGCACCATGGCCTTCATGGCGACTTAAGAGTCAGTGAAAAATTCTCGCCTGATCCCGTTTGGCGATCCGACAACCACCGTTTTGCCCGATCGTGGAAGGAAAAGAGAAACCTACAAAGGAAGCTACGGCACGACTCAATACCACAATGCACCGAATGAATAAGGGATTCGGCCATATTTCCTGCTCCGATATCACCCGAAAAGCCCGCTTCTTATCCAAAGGTGTATTCTTAAAATCCCTTTCGTGAGTACAACAGTGCCATTACATTTTAGATGTTTGGTATAGTTTCATTTTCTACATGAATTTATTTTTGCATGTGTAACATATCGCATCATATACATTATATTGCATTATATCATAATGTTTGTACATATTTCTTTTAAAAATAAGAATAATACAAAAAATAAGAAAAAAAAAAGAGATACTAATGTTCGCAGAATCCAAAGCTAAAGTGCTCTGACGAACTGCCAGGGAAAACCACCACCCCGACTCGGGACCTCTGCGAATCCTTGACCTCGCTGCCACCGCCGCTTGACCCATCATCATCATCGCCGCTATCATCATCATCGCCATCATCTCGACGCTGGGCCGCCAGACTCCAGATGCCCCTCAGAAGAAAATTCATCACCAATTCGAGTATATAACCGATGTCGGAAGCGAAGAAGCAGCCCCTTCTTGTAAGTAGACACGCTCACCTAAAAAAAATGAAAATATAAAAAAAATAAAAAGAAATACAATAAAGGTGGATGTGTTCACCGAACGAGCCTCGGCCTCGACGCGACGCTCCTCTCCCAATCTCGACATCAGAAGAACTCAAGCTTCTACTCAACCGCCCCATTAATACCGAAAGTAGAGAAAATATCATCGGCCCGTAAACACGTTCTCGCCGAGACGTGAAGTAGATGACCCGCATGACAAGAGCATCACGCTCGGGCACAACAGAGCAGAAGGAGGGGATGCGCCCAATCTCGTGAAATCCTCGTATGACATCATCGATAATCTCGGCGGGAACGAGGTATTTCCCTCAAAGATCCGCCAGGCCGCCGGCTCTCATCACCCAGCAGAGGCCAAGGAGAGTACCACCGAGCCAAAAGCCGCCTATGTACAAAGAGTCCACCATGATGGAAACCATCAAGATCCCAAGCCGAACATCGCTGTAGTATGATGACCCCTCCAAAGCCTTCCTGAAGAAAGTAATCGAACCTGACTAGAACCAACAATCCGCCCAAAGACTTTCTCCCCGGTATTGCAACCACCGTCATCGCTTGATCGACCCCGTTGCCAACATATTGGGACACATACGAGGCCGGTAACTGCCGAATGAGGCGCCCGAAAATCAAGAATGAAAAGGCCTTAATTCGCACAAAAAAAGATATAAAAAGAAGAAAAATAAATATGTTGTCAAAAAAAAAGATACATAAAAAATATATGATGAAACCATTAAAGGCAGAATCATTCCGGCCCCGTCCCACTT
>CM028384.1:50459023-50519110 GCA_013146195.2 Codonopsis lanceolata | reverse complement strand
TATGGACTATCAACGGCGTAAGGTCGCTTGCCGCTCTTTCTCACTTGGCAGTAGAGATATTTGATAGTTGGTCTGGATTAGTAGATGGCGAATTAAGTGGACCTGGCATTCACGAGGCTCGGGATCGCAATTTGAACATTGTTAAGTGATTTTGGCGAGACTTAGCGACGAACTTTGTTCCCTTTTCGCTCTTTGAAATTAAATGTTCCCTACCGGTAGCCCCATTCGGGTCCCACATGTGTTGGAAGAGCACTTCCTTTGGGTTCGAGGCTCCCGTGCCGCTGCTCCTTATGATCCATCATTTTATGGTATGCGCGAGCATTTTCCTCGAACTAATTATTACGAGATTGGTAGACCCGATCACTTCTATCGTGGGGCTCGATGGACATAATGCAGGTCGATTCGCCTTTGGGAGATCATTTTTCTTCGTCACTCAGGTATGATCTGATCAAGTGGTCAGTGTTGGTCGCCATCGGACTTCTTTTTACCAACTGGGCAGGATCTGGCAATTTGGAAGAGAACAAGTGATCAGGACACCTCCGGTCCTATATATGGGAAGGGCACTAATGATAAATGCGGGTCACTATCCGGGCATGTGGCTCGGGAGAGATCTTCGAAAGACTAGAGGTAGCATACCCATACTCGATTATATGTACATCCCTTGGGTATTTGGCGTGGGTTATTGGCATTCTTGAGGGGCCATCTCGTGCCATCGGCATGGTGTTGCTAAGGCGTCATATAAGCAGCCAGGTAGATGCTACTTTGATGGAAGTAGGCGAGGACATTATTGCCTTCGGGGGTTGGTTGTTCCTCGGGCTCGGAGGCGAAATTCAGAGCGAGGTTCATGGCCTTGATACTCGGGCGGCCCAGGGCCGAGGAATCTTCGGGTCCGGCAATACATCCCGCCAGATTGAGTGATGTTGGTCAACGGCAACCCATAGAACAAGAAGCGAGATGCTCCTCACTCCTTAGGCGGTTGGAGTCTGCTCACGAGGCGGGTGGTCGCGATCCTCATGGTGAGCTTGGCGGTGCGAGCAAGGGACAACCCATGGGAACAGAGATAGTTGTTCCTCCTCCCACTTGTATGGGATCTTTGGTCTCGGGAATGATGGAGGCGGAGTCAGAAATCTGACGGCCAGGGAGAGGCAGGGGATGCCGATGATGAAGAGGAGACACATCTGGTGGCTCTCATCTTTGATGAGTCTAGGGCTTCTTACGCCTCGCGAAAGGAGTATATGGGCCGGCTCGGTGGGCCATGACGATGATAGGCCTTTCGGGGCTAAAAGGCTGCAAGAAAAGGAATTGTTTACGAGGAAAACAAAGGGGGTATAGGCGTATATAGATATGTACAATGCAAATAATGTATAATATAGGCGTCTTAATAAATATTCTAAGTTGCACCTTAGGACACAAAATTATATTTTAGTGTTTTAATATGAGTTTGCTTTTGTCGTGGTTTTTCTCTTACGTCCAAGCCTCTGTTGTCTAAGACTTGAAGGCGGAGGTGGTACGTCTGTTGAGGGCTTCAAATAATGCCTTCCTCTCCTTTTTATTTTTTATTTATTTATTTTTAATCATCATTTTTTTATTATATTTTTTGTGCTCTAATTTTTTCTAGGCCGCCCTTTCGGGTTTTAACCTAGCGAGCCCTTATTATTTTATTTATTTTTATTATTTTTTTTATGCCCTAACTTTTGCCTAGGCCGCCCTTTCGGGTTTTCATTTTAGCTAGCCGGAGAGGGAAGCATTAGGCTGGATAGGATGGCTCGGGCGTAGTACCTTTTGAGTTTGTCGAAGTTGAAGGTTGGACAAGATCTTCCCCATCTGGTTCGTGAGAAGCACGTCACCTCGATCGGATCTCCTTAACGATGTATGGTCCCATCAGTGACTTCCATTTTCCCCTAGTATCAACATAACTAGGGGTTTTCTCGGCACGAGGTCTCCTACTTGGATATCACGGCCTTTGACTTTTTATTGAAAGATCGGGCGATCACGCCTTTGATATGCCGGGTATGCTCCAAGGCTAACAGTCGTTCATCAATTAGGGCCGTTCTTCGTATCGCCCTTTGACCCGATCAACTTACGCTATATCGACTTCCATCATCACTCTCAATGATGGAATTTCCACTTCTATTGGTAGTACCGCTTCCATGCCATATGCCGAGGGAGTAGGGGTAGCCCGTGGGTGTCGTACGTGGTAGCCCAGAGGGCTAGTGGCAAATTTTGCGCGGATCTCTTCTGTATCGCCATTTTTCTAATGATGTTCTCGAGAGTTTTGTTGGGCGCTTCAATCGGCACCATTGGCTTGTGGCCGGTAGGGGAGGATTTGTGTCTTTGGATCTTGAACTCGTCAGCGGAGCGGTTCACGTCCCCTTCAAAATGAGAGCCGTTGTCGGAGATGATCTCGAAAGGTACCCATAGCGGTATATGATATTCGCACGGATAAACTTCGGACACCTTTCGGGCGTTTAGTATCTTGTAGGAAGAGGCTTCTACCCACTTTGTGAAATGTCGGCGGCTACCGGGGCGTATTCATGGCCATTAGATCCGCCGGGTGAATTTGGCCTATGGCGTCGATACCCGTGTTGAGAAGGGCCGGGGCGTGGAGTTGTATAGGGCGTGTGGGGGGCACATCGTAGATTGGCAAAGCGTTGACATTTGTCGCAATGCCGCATCCACCGGATACAATCGGTTCGGCGTACTCAATAGTACCCTGTCGGATGATTTTCTTTGATAGCATATGGCCATTCATGTGGGGCCCAGTTTTACCACCATGTAGTTGATCCATAATTTGCTCGGCTTTGGCACGATTGACACATAGTAAGTTGAGGCCTTGATAATGCCTCTTATACAGTGCCACCGCTGATGCAATTGGGAGGCCCATCTTCGCGGGGGAGACTCTTCCCCTTTTGTCTAAGCGGGAGGATAAAGATTTTTGGAGGCGATTTAAGATGTCAGCATACCAGGGCTCGTGATCTGCTTCAGAGGCTGCGTTAATTTTGAAACAGTATGCCGGAGTGACCTTCTTCCCAACTATAAATGGTTGAACTTTAGTTTCGGCGGGAATCTGACTATGGCCTTGAGTGGCGGGGCATCGGCGAATTGATTCCTATCTCGTGGCGGGTAATGGAGCGAGATAGAACCAAATCGGAGGCGCATTTTTTTAACTTGGCATGATAGAGGCTAGAGGATCTGGGTCTTCCATCTTCCTTCGACTTGATTTATGATCGAGGCGAGTCTCAGTAGACTTAGATCTTTAGCTCCCCTTTGGAGAGCTTCTTCTAGGCTTGACAATATAGGCTTCATATTCCGCCATATTATTTGAACATTCGAACTCCAACCTTATAGCCAGCGGAGTATGAGAGTCAGTCGGATCAATTAATAGGATTCCTATGCCAAAGCCTCTTTTGTTCGCGGCTCAGTCAAAGAACATCGACAACGGTGTCTGGTCGGTGATTTCGAGACACCTTCATCAGGGAAACCGGGCTCGGTTGCATCTTCGGCCTTGAGGTAGATCGGTAAGTGGTGCAATGGCGGCTCCCTTTGATAGACTTGAGTGTGACATAAGTTATGTCAAACTCATTAAGAAGAAAGGACCACTTGGCTAGTCTGTTTGGGCCGGATGATGGCTTCTTGAAGATGTATTTGATAGGGTCCATCACGGATATGAGCTTGATGGACCTTCCTTGGAGATAGGTTTTGAGCCTCTGAGTGGCCCAGACTAGGTCGGTGCGGCTTTTTCAGTAGCAGAATTTAGCTCGCTTCCTTGTAGCTTCCTACTTATGAAATATATGGCATTTTCAATGTAGGAATCTTTTTCTCTTGGGCGAGCATAGCCCCTCTTGATGTGTGACGGTTAAGGTATATGAGGAGAGGTTTATGTGTATGAGGTGGAGCTAGCGAGGGGGATTGGTAAGGTAGGTTTTATTTTTTCGAAGGCTAGGCGGCACTTTCGTCAGGACTTGGTCGGTATTCTTTTTAGGAGTTTAAAGAGGGCTGGTGGTGGTCGGTATGCGATGAAAGCAGTGATGTCTTTGCAACCGGCCTAGGAAGCCTTTGACCGGTGGGAGTTTTTGTGGCATTTCTAGGATGGCTTTGATCTTTCTTTGGCTCGATCTCGATGCCTTGCTCGATTACTAAAATCCAGGACTTTGCCTAACCCGTAACTTGAATGTACATTTGGTGGGGTTAAGCTTCATCGGTGCTTCTGAGTCTTCGAAGAACTTAGAAGATCTTTAATGTGAGCACCATTGGCGTCATTTGGAATGCACGATCATATCATCAACATAGACCTCCATCTCTTTGTGGATCATGTCATGGAAGAGGGTGGTGGCAGCCCTACGGTAAGTGGCTCAGGCATTCTTTAGTCAGAATGGCATGGACGGTGTAACAATAAGTCCCCAGGTAGTGAATGAGGTCTTCTCACGGTCTTTCTTGCCATTTTGATTTGGTTGTAGCCCATGCCGTCGGCGAAGGATCGGACTTTGTGGTGCGGCGGCATCTACCACAATATCAATGTTGGGCGGGGAAGTCATCTTTAGGCGGCGCTTTGTTGAGGTCGCGAAGTCTACATTCGACTTTCCGTTGGGCTTGGGAGCGGTCACTATATTGGACGGCCATGTCGGGTATTCAACTACCAGAATGAAGTTGAGCCAGTTGTTTCATGATTTCTTCTTTGACTTGTAGTGACCATTCGGCTTGATGCGGCGGAGCTTTTGTTTGGCCCAGGCGAGCATCAGGGTATGTGGGAATCGGTGCTCGACTATAAAGCTGGATCTAGGCGGGCATATCTTTGTAGGACCGAGGCAAAGATGTCTCTGAACTCTTTGAGGAGATCAATAAGTGCCTTTCTTTACGGACCTTGGAGGTAGCGTAGATTCGATTTCTTTGACTTCATTGTCTAGCCCGGAGTTGATAGTGGACATGTCTTCGATTTACGTTGATGAATGGCTTTGTTCACGGTACTCGGCCCGACTTTGCAAGCTCAAGTAGATAATTTTTATCTTTTGGGTCCATTTTATTAAATAACTCATTATAATTATTATTATTTAATGTGTCTTTTAAAGTAGGTGCAACTAAGAAATAAGCAAAGACATTTATATTATTATTAAAAGCATACTGTACAGGGGTTATTACATTGTCGAGGACCTGGGGTTTAAGATCCTCAACTATAGGTAGCGGATTGGTAGATGACCAATCCGTAAAGCTAGGAAAAGGATCGGGGATAGTATATCGAGCGGTCTACCAAGTGCGAGGTGTCGGGAGGCGGACCGGTAGTGGTGTACCAGTGCGAGGCTTATTAGAAATAGACTCGAACTTCGGCAAGGAGCTTTTCATAATCGGTGCCTCTATCTATCATACCCGGCTGTCTCTAGATTTTTTATTAGAAGACCCTTGGTTTAGAATTTTTAGCATCATGTTTTTCAAATTTTCGATGTCAGCCTCCATTTTGGTGGGCGGGGGATGTGGCTTTTGGTATATGCTAGTAGGATTAGGGAAGGCCGGATAAATTTTTGGGTGTGGTACTGGGTAAGGATTTTGGATAGGATAAGGATTCTGGGCAGGGTAGGGATTTTGGACAGGATAGGGATATAGGATTGGATAAGGATTTTGGATAGGATAAGGATTTTGGGTAGTATAGGGATATTGGGCATTATAAGGATTAAATATGGATGGGTATTGGGTTGGATAAAGGTCTTGAGTTGGTAGATTTTGGACAATATAAGGACTTTGGTTTGGTTGGTTTTGGGTAGTATATGGATTCTGGGTTGGGGTTTCGGTAGGGCGACCGAGATCATTAGGAGGTAAGTATGTGGTAACTTGGCCTGGTGGGTTAAAGCTTTTTGGGTCCATGTGTGGGCTATTTAGGAGTGGGTTAGTTATAGGAAAAGGAAGGTTGTTTGGATTCTGGGTATTTGGGGGAAGATATGGTGGATAAGACGGGTAAGGATAGATATTTGGGTAGTAGGGACTTGGTGGAGGATTGGGATTTGGGATAGTGGTGGTATTTGGTGGGTTAGTGTTTGGTGAGGAGTTGGGTTTGGGCGCGAGAGATGTGGATGCTTCTTGGGGAATTATAGGGGAAGAGTTCACCTCACTTTGGATTTTAGGCTTTGTACGGACTAGCCATTTGACTCATCGCTGCACCCGACTTTTGGTCAAACTATTCTGCATTCTTGGGGCGGGAGGCGGAACATACTGGGCCCCGAATCTGTACCCATAGGCATTGTTCACTTTCTGCCATACCGCTCGGTTGTACCCTCGAGGCGGATTACGCCATGCGTCTGGCGATACCTCGATCGAGTTACGCACCACTTTCGTATCAATCGGCGGTATTATCTACGCCTTTCCAAATTCGGGCCGGGTTTACGAGGAAAATGGGGTTTGGAGGTATCGAAGAATTTGGAGGTTATGCGGGCTTGCGATGCAGCGTGCCTTTTTATTAATATATTTTATTATTATTTATTTGTTCCCTACAATTGGGATAAGCACCGCTTTATTTTGGCGATCTCGGGACTTTTCACAGGCAGTGGATTCTTTCTCACAGTATAGGACCAACGTATTCCACACGCCTTTCGACTCCCGAATTTGGGTGGTCCCGAGCAAAGGCATACTCTTTCAAGCCTATACTCTTTCAGGATCCACCATCCGAAATGTGTCTAGGTCGAGCATCGAGAGTATAAATCGGTTTATTATTTATATTTATATTATTATTTTTTTTTTATATATATTTTTGAACTTGCGCATTATATACATATACATATATATATATATACATATATATATATATATATATATATATATATATATACATATATATATATATATATATATACATATATATATATATATATATATATATATATATATATATATATATATATATATATTTTTACGGGCGCTCATAATCGAGAGATGCAAAAACCGGTCGATGCAGTGAAGTGTCCTGAAAAACTATATACATTCTAACGTTGGCTTATGCAGGGGTAGGCTGGCCATGGTGTAGGGTAACAGTTCGGAATATTCCTATATGCGTGCACGTGTGTGTGGTATCTAAAAAAGCAGTAAAGTCTTTATTTATTTTACAGATATATGAACAGAAAAATATAAACAGATATGGCATGTCTTGCTGTTATGTGTGGATTTTCTCGGCTTTTTATTTTTGAGCGCAAACAAGCAAGCACACCATTTTAAGAAATAGAAAGAAAAGTGGGGAAGCTATCTATCCCTATTAATTACAAATTTTGGTCCTATGTCCCCAAAATAAAATGACAGAATGAATGTAAATATGTATAAATGTACAGAATAAAATGAAAAAGAAAATAAACTGAAAGAAATAATAATACAGAGCCGGAAGTAAAATAAAGTCCGGCTCTTTTTGTTGTGCTGCCCGAAATTTATTTGTAAAATATATATAAAATTTTTTTTGACTTTTCGAAAAAAAAATTTGAATTTTTTTTTGAATTTTTTTTATATTCTTAAACACACCTGTAGCAGTTATCGGAACGAAACTGCTGCAATATGGAGGATCATATCCACAAATATAGACACGGATGTATAGGAACACTATATTCAAATGCGTAAATTAATATAACAAGCATCTTGCCGAGAAACAAATAAAAACAAAAAGTATTATTTTATGAGTCTAGCCCTCCATTTTATTTAAAATAAAACAACTCCCAGCCAGTCGCCCTTTGTGAGGTTCAGGAGTGTGCACCCGCGCCTGCGCGCCCTTGGATAGGGAGTGCTTGGCGTGCGTGCGGATGCGGGACACCCTTGCTCTCGTTCCACCCTCCCTTGTTTAGGGGAAGACGAAATCAAAAGTGCGAGAGGAGTGTTGTCTATGTTAGCACGTTTGAATGTGCCTCGGTTGCTTTTAGTGGATTTCATATTCAATATGAGAACTTATGGTTTTCCACATCAAGTTATCCCTTTTTTAGGGGATACCAGAATATGGGAATGCATTACCCTTTCATTACCATTTTCCCTTTTTTAGGGGAAAACAGAAAAGTGCAAAAAGGATATTGCGGCGCCCCACTATGGATTTTATTAAAAATAGCCTTATGGCTCATTCGGATCACTATGGGAGCTTTGGGTTTCCGCATCAAGTTATCCCTTGTTTAGGGGATACGGGATATGGGAATACATCACCCTTCCATTCTCATTTCTCCCTTTTTTTAGGGAGAGCGGGAAAGTGCAAAGAAGGAATGTTGCGAGGCCACTGGATCCGAAAGTTTTAGAGTCGCCATCTTTATTTTAAGGCAAATAAAAGCAAAACCAAAGAAAAGAAAAATAAACCGAGAGAAAACGGGTTCGGGGCTAAGTTACGAGTTGGGAAGGTGCTAGGCACCCAACTCGCCCTTTGGTCTCAAAAATGGTTTTTTGGTGAAGTATGCTTATTGTTATATTTATTTAGAAAATAAATAAAGTGTTAAAAGACAGGAAATTAAAACAAATACATCCGTGGCTACATTATTTACGGACTTGCAACCATTTCCTTACAATAATTACAGACAAATTCAAGAATATTTGGCCATTATAACGACTTTTTTACATAATATTTCCTATTCTAATCCGGGCAGCACAACGGCTTATATTGGCTACATTGTGCCGGATTTAAATAACAACTTTAAAATAATAAAAGGACGGAAAAGTAAATAAATAAAATAAACAACGCCCTTAAAGGCTTTACCTCTTAGAGCGGTGGTGTGCTCGCTACGTCGCCCGGGGAGAGGAGTCTTTTTGTTGTTTGTTGTGTGGTTGTTGTTTTGATTTGGGCAGAGTGACTACTTATTTCTGAGATTTTGGGCTTGTCAACTCGGGCAGAGTGACAGCTTATTTTGGTAGGTTTTGACCGTTTTGGTTGGGTGGAACCACAACTTATTTTTTTGGTTTTTCAGCTCGTTACTCGGGCAGAGTAACGGATTACTTTAGGATTTTTGGGCCGGGGAAGTGAGGTGGATACCTAACAACTAGGCTAGGGATCACTTATAACCTACGGATATTTATTTTGGCGGAGTTTGGACGGGGTTTGGAGATATTAGGGGCTTCCACTCACCTATCTCGCACCTCTCGTACTAATATTATCGAAGGAAACGAAGAGGCAGAACTTCGTTGCGATTCTTGATCGCGGGACTGACCAGCTGAAATGAGGAGGTCGGGGTCTCTATTTATAGTTGAGAAGTAGGACTCGGATGGAATTCTTCGATTTGTTCATCCTGCTTCACCCAGTTGTACCGCGAGCTTCAAGGGTTGTACATTTCAATCTCTGAGAGAGGCAACAGTGAAGTCCATGGTGCGGCACCCATACTCCTTGGTGCGGCACCCATAGCCTTTGGTGCGGCACCAAGCCTACTATTCACTTTTGATTTTTGACACTTTCCTCCCCTGCAGTTCGCTGTTTCGCGCATCATGCTTTTCCTTTCGCATTTTTGACTCCTGTAACTTGACATTTGTTAAGTTTTGACAGTTCTTGATATTTTATGTTAGTCACATACTAGGAGTAAGAAATTTGGGTGTTTACACCCGGATCTTGGAAATGGTACAAAAAAGAAAAGAAAAAAAAAAGAAGGAAAAGAAGGAGGAGGAGAGGAGGAGATTTCCACCACGCCCCGACATGCATTGCAAATATGTTAAAACTCAAAATATATAAAAACAAAATCTTTCCTGCAATGCATGTCCCGAATTTGGGAGTCTATTTTTATCAACGACATTCGTTTACTTGAAACCTTGTGTTTACTCGTAAACTTCGTCGTTGAGGGGCTCTGTAGACACCCCAAACTCGTACCCCTAATTTATAATATCCTAAAAATATAATTTATAAATTATATGGACTCAGAAATGTTAAGTTTCCATTAAGTTTCAACGGGGACTAAAGCGTCAAAGAAGAATCAAAAGGGGGAGAAGATGAACTAAGGACAAAAGGGAGGAAAGTGTAAATTTTTAAAGCAGACAGTCATTCGGGGCACCGCGCCCAATACAACTGGCACTGCGCCAATTCCTTCCTGTGCCGCGCCCCGACTTGTTTTTTAGATCCCCGGTCTTGACCGTAGCCGCCGGTTGCCCGCTACCTTCATTGCCTATATAAGGAGGCATTCCCCTCCTCATTTCTCACCTCAGATCGATCCCAAAGCCTCCCAGAGCTCTCTCTTTCTCCCTCAAGGCTGCCAGCCTCCTCTCCTCCCTTACCCGAGCAAGTGAGCCTTCCAGTCTCCTCGCCCAAGTGAGCCTTCCTTGCCCCGAGCAAGTCTCCTCTCCTCGCCTAAGCAAGCCTTCATCCGAGCCTCCATCCTCACCCCAACGAGCCAATCTAAAAATTCAAATACTGTCGTTACCACTATAAAAAAAAATAGCTTTAAGGACCCCACTTTTTAGGTCTCATGTAACACGAGGCCCAAATAGTTAGGCTTTGCGGACTGAAATTGGAGTACGTAGGGCGCGCAAAATAAAAATTTACCAAATCTCTCCCTCCTAATTTTCTGCAATTTCCGTTCGTTCTCAAAATCAAAAATACGAGTACAGTTTTTTTCTCTCTTGCGGCGCACATCCAAGATTTGATAACTGACCATTTGCGTTTCTCTCTGAAAAAATATTCACTCTCTAGGTTTGCGAGAAGTAGGAGAAACGCAGTCGGAGGAGGGAGAAAGTTAAGTTGGTCGATTTTGAAGATGTTTCCTCGGCTTGATTAGGTTATCTGCTTTCGAGGTAAAAAAAAATTCATCCAAACTTGGAATCTGGGGTTTACTATGTAATGAACAGATCTAATTTGTTTGATTGTGCTTGAATTCATTATTATACTATTCTAGGGTTTTGTTTTACTTAACATTTTTGTTTAAAATTATTTGATTAGAGATCGATTTTGTGGATTGTTTTCAATTTGGGTTTGGTTATGTAATTCAAATGGGGCTGATTCATTTGATTTTGCTCAATGTTTGTTGTTATTGTTAATAATGTAACCAATTTTCCACATTTGCTCTCTTATTGGCAATCTGATTGGTGTTTGTTTATTAGGAAGCTTATCCTGATTTCGGTGCATAGTAAAAAAAAAATCATGGAAGAAACAAAAAACGATTATTTTTTGTTATAACTTGAAGTTGATCATGTTAATTAGTTTATTGCTTCATGGGAAGATTATTGGGGAATGTTTAAGAAACTTGGGTTAAAGGATCTTAGGTAGTGTCTGTGGTGTTTAGAATAGTGATGTTGATGATAGTTTCTCAAGCGAAATATAGGTTTAGGGAAACAACTTTCTTGGAAGACCACAACTTAACTAAATAGCCTCTTTTTTTGTAAACAAAATGTTTAGTTTTTAGTGTTATTATCTCTCTATATATAAAAGTCAAGGCTGTTTGTTACAAATTAATAGATGGACAAAAATAACTCTTCACTAAATAAACCACCCACTGTTTAATTAAGGACAAAACAAGTAAATTTACAATGAAAAAAACAATATTTGGACAAAAATAGCCCCAAATATAATAAATTACTCACCATTAATTAAGGTCAAACAAGTAAATTTGTCATTCACTAATTAATTCTATTAATAATAAAATAATTATTTGATCCTTTGACTTGTACCTATGTTAAAGTTAGGTCCTACAGCTTTGAATTCTCTTTACTTCGTCTTGTATTTTTATTTTCTTATCAGTTTCCTCCTCCTACCATTAGCGTTACAAATGTCGTCCAATATTTTCTAAAATGACAAAATACCCTTGCTCAGTCGAGAGACTAAAACTTTATTTGAAACTAAAAAATAATATGACTTTACTTTCTTAAATATGTTCGGTAAAGATATTATAGATGTATATGAACAATTGTTACTATAATAATAAATTTGTTGGTGAGTATCGAGATATTAAGCAAATATGTTGCGTGTTTAGTTATTACCCGTTAATAAGCTAAGAGAAATGAGTTAAGAAAATGTGTCATGATGCCAATAAGATGAAGAAAATGAAGAACCAATTGATGAATCTGTGCGTTTTGTTATAAAATAAAGTTAAAATCTACCTTTTATTTCTTTGAATTTTCAGACTACTACAGGCAGCCTTAAAAACTATCATACTGGTCCTAACTTATAGATATTACAAACAAAACCACTGTCAGAAATCACAAATAACTAGGATCAAAATATTTTACTCCTTTCCAAAACTAGGTTCCAAACCTCTTAACCTCTTTTGGTCTTAACTTGCTTGCTCCTCTTCATAGAACCCGAGGTAGTTACATGTGAGAATATCTATATTCCCCTCCTCTGGCTATCGACTTTATTTTCTTCTACGGAAACTCTTCTTTAATTGAAAGAGACTGTCACCAATCGACATCTTTTTAAGTAATCTCATATCTAAATTAGATTCTCTCATTGCTTAGTAATTTGACACCGAAAGTGGATAGGAACTAAGAAATGAGAGATGTTCGGAAAAAAAAAGTATGACTAATCAGAAGCGAAAGAGATTATATGTCTCCATTTGAGCAAGGCGAGGTGAATGCGTTTCTTGGTGATGGTAATGGGAGTGCTGACGACCACATAGATGGTGGTATTAGGGGCGGTGGTGGCAGTGATTGTAGGGATGACAGTGGTGGTTTAGATTAAATACAACATTGTGAGATTTCCAAATCATTAAATTTTGGTTTCAGTTTTGGTTTGAAATTTTGAAAATTCAAAAAAAATTAAATTTGGGTTTGTAAAAAGTGAAAGTTAGGGTTGTGGTGGTGGTGTCTCTATAATTGATAGGTTTTTCAAATGAGTTACTTTGAAGGAAGGAGTAACAAATTAGAAAAAGGAAATAAAATCAAATCAAAAATTAACTTTTTGACTAATGGTGAAATTTAAGGTGGTAGTGGTGGTGATGGTGAGTATGAATGATGAGATTGACGAAAGAAAGTGAATTATAAAAAATAAATAAAATAATTTTTTATTTATTTTTTGGAGTAATGCATTTTTTTAACTTTAAATTAAATATGAGGCAAAGTATAACTAATTTTGGATTATGGAAATAATTATTTATTTTATGTTAATCGCATGTTTTTATAAGGGTTTTTAGTAAGTATAGTCTATAGCCTTTGATTTCTACTTTAGGCGCAACCTGGAAAACAATGAGGAAGATCGGAGATGGAGTTTGGCTAGAATCAAAGGAGGACGGCGCCAAAGTTGTGATAGGCGTAACAGAAGTGGGAAGGGTTTGGGCCAGAGATGACGGCTATTACGCTGGAGCCAGAGATAGGAACTTGCACCAGGAGAAGATGGAAGGAGAGGGTGTGAGATTAAAGTTTTTACTTTTAATACATTTACTCCTTAACCAGATAAGAGAAATGGCATTTTTGCTGTCACGCGCTATTTAACGTGAATAACGTCCATCACGTGTAGGGTGGAAAATGAGAAAAATATATGTAACGTCAAATATTATTATGGGACAAACCTTAGGTTAGGGCGCATTATACGATTTGGTGGATACTTTGGGGGAAATTGTAATTTGGCCATATAATTATCTTTTTATTATTGAAACAATTATTTATTATTTTTTTTAAAAACATATTTTAAATACTAAATGGTTAATCACATAATGAAGTTTTAACCAAATCTTATTTTGCACCCTAAGAAAAATAACCAAAATAATCTTCACGTGACATACGCATACCATTTTTGTACTGTGGCACCCCGATCCTTGGTTAGCTTGATTTGCGTGCCATTCTCGCATTTCTTCCTTTGTTGGTTTTATGTTTGGTTGTGAGAGATTCAAGTTATGTGGGAGAGAATACATTGATACCAAGACCTTGTCGATACATGTCTCATAGTTATTGACTTGCTAAAATCACAAGCCGCAACTCGACGTTAGTCGAAGTGCAACTTGGTTGAGAGTTTACTTGTGTTGCTCGTATTTGTGACCTCGGTTAGGCCCTAGGTCTATATATGATTGTTATGGACTTGTTTAGATGTGCTAGACTTCAAGTTGGAGGTGTTCCTTAAATCTATTGATGGTTTGGAAGATTTGGTGATAGCGTTCGTCTTTATCGCGTAGTTTGAGATTGAGTTGTGTGCTTGTCTTCATGCATTCATAACGTTCATGAGTATGTTTACTTAGTTTATGTGTGTATTTGAATCATTTATAAGTTACTAGTTGTTATTTAGTTACTTGATTCCTACTTTGATTCTATTATGTTGTCTATTGCTTTGATCTCCTTTAGAGTTTTAATATAGCATGTTCTTGCATTGTAGATCATTCATAAAGTATTTAACATGATCATAATCATGTATGTTTATGTGTTTAATCATTGATTCAATGGTTACTTTCTTATTGCATGTTTCGTGCTTTGTTTTGAGACTTTCCTAGGGTGCTTCGGGTGAGCTTCAGACCCATTTTTTAGTGTGGAATCATCCTTTGATGCTTGGGTTTGGATTAGGACTCATTTGGGATGAATTTGGAAGCATTTTGGTTCAGGGGGTTGAGCGGTCGCTCAGCATTTTGGCTGGGCGAGTGCACAAAATCCAGTACGAGCATGAAGAGGAAAAGAGACTGAGCGGTCGTTCAGTCCCATGACTGAGCTAGCGCTCAGCCCTCCAGACAGCATTCCCTGTTTCGTGATTTTGAAGGTTATGACCCATCTAACCCCATTTAAACCCTTCCTAAACACCACCTAAACCTCCCTAAATATCTTGAACCCTATCCTAACATGATTACCTAGTTCTAAGTGTGATTAGAGTGGTTGTAATAAGGGGATTTAACTCACTAAAAGTCAGATTTTGTGTACTACATTGTGGTGACACTTGTCCCACTCACTCCTTGACCATTTTTAAGCCACAAGACAACCTTTGTGACCTCATTTGCTGCATCCCTTCTCCAAAAACGTGGAGAGCTTCTCCCATGGTGTTCCTTTGAGTTCTTAAAGGTCTTCCCTTGCCTTCCATGATTCCTCTTCTCCATTGCTCAAGCCCTAGCTATAAAATCAAAGTGCTCGATGAGTAGATTACTTCCAACCGATTACATTTTCGTTTTTCCTTCTTGTTTGAAGTTTGAAAGTCAGTTACTTCTTCTCTCTTTGATTTTTGTACACATAGATCCTAAGGAAAACAAACTATATGCTATTTGAGGTCAATGAGTACACATACTTGCTTTGTATGCCTTTAACTTGTGATTTGAGCATGTGAACTTGTTAGGACCATATGTAGGATGGTTCCTATGATTGTTAAAGTATATTGTTACTCTTCACCATGCGTATTTAGGATCGTGAACATGCTAAAAATGATGTCTACATGTCATTTGGGGTTGTAGTGGAAGTATGCCTATGTTTGGGATTTTGGATGTGTGAACTTGGTAGATATCATAAGTAGGATGATTTAATTGAGGTTATGTGATCTATAAAGTGGTTATATGACTATGTCGAGTTTTATGGATTTTAAGGCTTAGGAACCAAGCCTGAATGATTTTGGGAATTTGTTATATATAAATTTGAATCGTGTGTTAATTTGGGGATTTATGAAATATGTAAATAATGAAGTGTAGTATTAAGACTAAATGGAGTCATTATGAGTTCAATAAGATGTTAATGAGCCTTGGGTTGAAACCCTACGATGTTTGGGTTTTGGTTGGATATGATTGTGAGTACCCGAGCATCTTGAATTGTGTCCAATTGTGACACCCATGTTATAGAGACTTATTGGGGATTTATTTAGAGCGTTCTCGTTAGAGCACGGAGCATTAGAGACCAACCTATGATCTCGAATATCTTTAAGAAATGATTATTTGAATGAGTTCTCTTTTTAGGGAATTTGGTCGCGTGCACATGAAAGCACTTGCGAGGTTATGACTATGAGGTAGTCTTGATATTCTTGAGAGTGGTTTTGGGGATGTCGATCCTATGTGTTTTTTGGAGACTAAATATTGAATCTTGATTTGTGGTTATTATTCGACCAACAAGGTAGTCTTTGGTTTGATTTAGAGTAGAGGCCCAGGGTAGACCTCATAGTATGATTTGGTAAGCCTATATGTTATTTCTGATTCAGCTGTGTGTCTTGGGGATCTTGAGTTGTGAGAACCCAAGCCCATTACTTGTATAACATCATTATAACATGCTTAGTGTATGCCTTAACATGTTAGAGAGTTCAAATTGTTCATATCATGCTTGCACTAGATTGGTTACGATCATAGTCGTTTGAATGCCTTCTATGCGTTGCATGCTTTGTCGTTAATGCTTTGAGTATTCATCTTAGCATGTTTGCACTTAACTAAGTCCCATTGGAGTCTTAGTGCCCTTCATATATGACTTATAACATTAATCTTGATCATAGTATGCATGGTTGAGAGTTTAGAAGCATTGTTGCTTCGTTTGAGTCTTAGGGTTTCTCGGGATTGCCTTCGTTGCTTGTATTGTTTGTGTTTTCAACTTGCGAGAAGTTCATTTTAGTTCTAGAGCAAGTGTACTAGTATTTCTCATGCTTGCACAATGATTGTTCATAGACTTGTTGCATTTTGTAATAAGATAACCAATTTATTTCTTCACAGATCAGTCATGTTTTTGGGCAAACTTTGGGAAAATTCTGGTATCAATCTACTTAAATGATTGAGATTCCCTTTGGGTGTGTTTTACCTACATATGTTATGATACTCCCTGTAAAATTTGGTAATTTTCCAAGGTGTCTAAGTAAGTACCTCAATTAGGTCTTGGCTTACGGCTGTGCCAGAATTTTGTTTTCAGAAAATCAGCTTATGTACTTGATTTTGTAGTAACCTTATTTTGATGAATATAAGTCCAAATGGAGTAATTTAAAAATCTAATATATAGTTTAATAAGTCTAGTTTCAGAAAAATCAATAATCACCTAATTTGGAGTTGTGAGCTATTTATGGTCGATTTTACAAGATTGATTGTCCAGTAACTTCTCAAAAATGAAATTCTGTTGTGAATAGTACCATGCCCTCGCATGGTGTGTGTACCATGCGACTGCTTTGTCCAATTTTCTGCACTTACGGGATTTTCTGATTTTGAACTTTTGGCTTGAACCATTAAACCCAATTGAACCCAATTCGAACCCCCTCCTGTATTGTGACCTCTTTATGTTTAATTTCATCCATTTGATGTGTTTTTATCAAGGGCCAACATGAATCAACCAATAGAAAGCTTAATAACTCAAACCTAGGATTGACCCTTTTGGGAGTTCATCATCTCCCCAAACTCAAGAATCAGCCATTGTCTTCCTCCTTGGTCATTTGCTGGTTCCTAGAGAGAGAAATAGTGAGCTTGAAATCCTCCACCTTGCTTGCACCATTGCCGGAGATCCAACCATCAGATTTTCGAGTATAGACCACCAAATCGAAGCTCTTGCTCCCTAGTTTCTTAATCTTTGATTTGTTTTGTCATCCAACCATTGGATTTCGAAAAAGGTAAGCACCCAATCCCCTGTTTTTGTATGCTCAATATCAAGCATGCTCCCTTCATGATAGTCTCTAGATGCATGCTCAAGAAGTCATGCACCATGTTAACAACTTGAAATTCTTTAAGTTAATTTTCTGTAAATTTCGGGTTAATGACTCATAATTGATAATTTGGACTTGTGTCAAGTATGAATAATGTTCTAGAAGGGATTTGGAATAACTTTTGTTCTTGGACTTGTTGTAAATTATAACTTCAAAAATGATGAACATGTTAGGGTTCACAATTTGGAAACTTTTATCTTAAGGGACTAAAAGTCATGAATGACTTAATAGTATAATTTTAATTGAATCGAGAACATAGAAAAGAGTCATGAATTGCATATAGCATTCATCCTCTACTTGGAAATATTTTAGCGATAACTCAACGGAGTTGCACTTAGAGAGTCATTGAATAATAGCGACACTACAATTAACCCCTACGACGTTTAGAGTTCGATTGAATTGTAAATTAGCTCTTGAGAATTCTTAACGTGATTGATCTCATGCTTGACTTGTATATCGTAGAGTAACATGCCTACTTGATTGGACGAGTCGCTCTTGTCGATCTCGCTCCCTTACTTGATTTATTATGTGAGTAAACATCTACTTGACTCGGATGAGTTCGCTCTTTCCGAACTCGCTCCTTACTTGATTTTGTGTGACAAGTAAATATCTACTTGGCATACCATTAGTCCAGCTGGCATAACGTGAATTATCTTAATAGTCAACGATGCATCGCTGTCATGAATCACGAGATTCATGGTAGTGATGGGTCGCCACACCATAAACTTGCACACACCCTTCACTGCTGATCACAGTGGAGAAGAGTACCTCGTCGTAACCAAAGGGCACTTGGAACAATACTATCGTGGTCGATGTATCATACACGTACATCCGACAAATACAATCGTGATAACCTTGTCTATTTCAGCTCTACGAAGCGGCACCGGTTCCATAACATATCCTTATCCTATGTGATTTATTTAAGCACTTATGTGAAAACAACGTGCATCGTGACATGAGAACTACGTGACAGTATGATCTTGCTTGATACGTGCTATGTATACCCTGCATTATATCCTGTCATGCATATTGGTGGCTTACAAAGTCTTTATGACTTACCCCCTCCCTTTTACTGTTTTAGATCCTAACCATCTAGGACCGTCTCATTGAGGTTGCTCGTCTGCTCTTGTCCGTGATCGCTCGCCTAGAGGTGTTAGCGTTGGCTCTTTTGGTTTCTCTTTTACAAGGACGTTCGGGTTTAAGCAAGTCATTTAGACTTCGCTTGGGAATGTGTAATTATAGTAACTTGTACTTGTTGTAGACTAAGACTAATAGTACTACTTATGTTTCTAGTTGTTTGCCGGCACTTGTAGGCCGAGCCTTGCTTGCATGTATTGGTTCACTCGTTAAGACTTCCGATGAGCATCACATTAGCTCTTAATTACTTTTGTAGTTTCTCCGGCGTGTTTAGCTGTCGAGGTGTATATATGTTGGCATGACTTGTTAGTGTTGGGTTCCGGTTGTAAATTCTTCGATGACTTGGTTTACTTGCTATTAACTGTTATATCAGGTTCTAAATTTTTAAATTATTCTGGATTTTTAGTGCCGAGTTGTACTACGTGTCCAATATTGCATCACGTCAGTTTTGACAATTGAGTCCTTGCATGAATTGTAGTCCTTATTTGGACGGCACGACCCGCGATGCCTCCTCGGGGTCGGGTCGTCATATGAGTATTCCAATACGTGGTTCCTTGGACTAAACTTATAACTTAGTTGGATTTGTTAAGTACGTGCAAATATGTGCATTGTTAAATTGGTGTGTAGAGCATTATGACCTACTTGATTTGATGAGTCCACTCTTGTGAGACTTGGTTCCTATTTGATCATGCGAGTAAATATCTACTTGTGCATTGCATATAAGTCCAGTTGGCATTATTTGGATTGATTTTTATGTCAGGGTGGGTTGATACATCGCCTATACGAATCGTAAGATTCGTATTCGCTATGGACCGCCGTACCTGGGACCTCACACACCCTCCACTGCTGGCCCCAGTGGGGAAGTTAGCCCATCTCGTAACCAATAGAGCGAATGATTTATGCTAAACTAGACTGAGAAAGGGCTGCCCTTGAGGCGTAGTCGCTTAGTATGTCGATGTAATCATGAGCATCGATGGTGCAACTCGGTTATTAATGTGTATTGCAGGAGCAACACAACGACACTATTTGGGTATCTTCTCTATCCCTTATGTGGCTTACTATAAGCACTTATATGAAAGATAATGTGATATGTGGTTTATGAGTTTAAGTACCTGATGACTTGGTACATGTTTATTGTTGGTATATTTATATGATACCATGATTTTATATACATGCTCTTGTGTTATGCTATGTCATGCTATACCATACAGTTGCATTTAGTAACTTACTGGGTCATTATGACTTACTCCGTGTATTTGTTTTTCTTAGTTTGTGCAGTGAGCACGTTAGTACACGTTGCGGTTGCGAATTAGTGATTTCTAGCAAGTGGTCTTCCGGGCAATAGCTTGGAGTTCTTATTATTGTATTTATCATCTTATGAGACACGAATGTAAAGTTATGTAAACTTTACTTGGGTAGATTGTGTTATTATTTATGGTTGTATTGTTTTGGGAGCTAACTTGTATGGTCGAGCTATTGTATTTATTTAGAAGTTATTTCGTTGTCTCTCCGAGCAAGGTTTTAGCTCCCATATTCTAGTATCATTGTTGTTATTATCTGCGGCAAGTTAGTCGTGAGATTTTGGTTTAGCTGTTAAGTTTTGATCTCTTATTCTTATACTTGAATTGTTTCCCTCCGGCATGTTATAATTGTCGAGTGGTTATTATCAGGCTGATATTTTGTTGTTTTGCCGGTCTTAGGTTTGCCGTTGGTTTGTTGCCCGTGCGCAATGTTGCATTACGTGAGTCATAGAATTGTCGAGAGATAGTTGTCTCTCAGCCTTGCGTTCCATGATTTGGAATTGAAGGCTCGGGTTCCACTTATGATTTGCTTCCGTAAGTTTTAGTTTTTATTATTCCGTATTGTCGTTATGGCTTTACATTTATGTTTAGAGCTTGTTGGCTCAACTGTTGACTCGCACAATTATGCTTAGCAGGTGCTTGTCCGTCTTTTTAGCTTGTCTTGACGGCACGACCTTAGGATTTTGCATTGGAGTTCGGGTCGGGTCGCCACATGTACGTTACTATTTTTAATACCCATAGACAGGAGGGAGCAAAGTGGGACAAATTGAAAAATAAAGTATGAAAGTGAGACATTTCGTAGGTTAGGGTGCAATGTGAGATTTAATGTGTAATTTTGGGAGCTAATCATACTTTGGCCCCATCAAAATTAGTCCAAAATACACATTGCCCCCTAAGGTATCCACCAAATCCATTTCGGCCCTCAACATACTTTTGTCGCATTTCCATATTCCATATAAAATCTAGTGATTGGTATGTCATGTGTGACGAGTGGTAATCGTAGTGATAGAAATGGTAGCGAATAATGTTTAAGATCAAGAATTCGCTCCAATCAAAACATAAACTATACCAACGGTGCCAAGGAAAAATTTGTTGAAGTTTAGCTAGGGACAATGAAGACGGATTGAACCATGGCGTGTCTCATCATTGTCGTATACATCTGTAATTGGTTCAAATATAGGTTTTGAAATTCATGGCGTATGTTTATGTATTGTGTTGTACAAGAGAGAAAGAGAGAAATGAATTGTGCTTTGGTCATTTAACATCGGCAGCTATGACATCTTTAATTTTTTGTGGGTTCTTATTCATAGCGGTGTTGACACCTGAGTGCGATTCTCTGATCTTGAATTCTATCTCTCTAATCTCTTATATGATTCCACTTTATTTTTATTTATTTTTATATATAGAAATTTGAATGAAAGATTTATACATTCTTGAGTTTTATCTCATTAAAAATTTAAATAAGAGGTCATTGTTGGAGAAAAGATGAGAAAATATTGTCGGAGAATAAGAAAATGAAGTTTCTCTTTGGGTAATAAAAGTAGAGAAAGTGCTGCCAAAATGACCAAAATGTCCTACACGTGAAAATGAGCACCTTAACGTCAAATTGGTAACCTTTGTATTAGCTAGTGGGAAACTAGAAAAAGTTATAAAACGAGACATTAAAATGACACAAATTTTAGGTTGGGTGGTAAAGTGAGACTTTATAGATATTTTGGGGGAATTTTGTATTTTAGAGTGTAAGTATATACTTTGGGGTTGTGAGTTTGATTTCTATAACATAATTTATTAATCCCTCCATTTTGGGTAAAGAATCCACTATTCCATTTTTGGATGTTTCACGCAAAGAGTTTACTTTCAAAAATTAATGTATAAAAAAGTATCATTTTATTACTAATGGACTACTAAAAATGTCATTTTCTTAAAAGGTTTGACTTTTAAATGAGAACTCTTTGCCCAGAATAGAGGGAGTATTTTCTAAAGAGAGTTATAAATTCGAGAAACGATATAAGCGAAGTCTCCAACAACAATGTGTTTATCTAAGATAGTAAATTTGAATTATTTTCAATTCACACCGATAAAAATGAATGAATTTATGTTTGGTATTAATAAAAGAGATTTAAAAATAACTAATAAAAAAGATAAATGTGTAGGATAAGTTGATATACAATGACTAAAAGTATACATTATAAATGACCGAAAAACAAAATATCGAAAAACCTAAACATATAGCAACACGATTTATAAGTCTCAAAAACTGTAATGATTATAGCATCCCCAACGTTATGTAAATGCACTTCTTAGTGCTTTGGAAGTTGAGCTAGTGGCCACCTAAGTGTCCACTTAGGAGAGAGTTAGATATATAACTTCCTCAATAGGAAGTTACAATTTGTCAGAAAAAGCAGGGAAGGTGGGCGTACAGGGGGGGCTTGTTGGGGGGAAGGGGGAAGGGTTTTTTATTTTATTTGGGAATGTGTTAAATTTACTATTTTTTTGTGTAAGAAGATGTGTAAGAATAGTATACAATGGGAAGATTTATTCTTAAGTGTGTAAGAAGAGAAAAATGTGTTGGTGGCAGTGGGACCCAGTTAAGAAGTTGTATTAAGAATATACACATTGAGGATGCTCTTAAAATACAAAAAGAATCCAATAATTATAAGTAAACAAAAAAGTAAAGGAACTAGCAAATCATTTTTTAAAAGGATTAATATAAAATTTGGTCCCTGAACTTGGAATTTTTCATTTATATGGTATCTGATGTTGAACATTTCCTATAGTGGCTCTTCAACTTAACATTGGACTTCATGTTAGTCCCTGGTAGTATTATCTTTGGAAGGAACGTTAATTTTTTTGTAAAATGACAAAATTTCCCTTACTAATTCTGAAGGATATATCTAAACATATATCACACAAGTTCGATATCTACAAGTAATCATGAGTTACCTCGTGCAAACTTGAACCTTGAGCGAAGCGGAAGACTTTCTGCTTGAGCTACAATCTTCGTATGTCACGATCAACAATCCTGCAAGTCTCTCTCGTCGGATTGATATCACGAACCTTTGGTTCTGCAAATCCAAGCCTCTCGATGGTTAGGCTAGAGGGAGTATTTGGTGAGATAGATTTAGGAGAGAGGGAGGGGGCAGCACAATGAAGAAGATGTGTTCTTCAATTCTTGGTCTTAGGGTTTTATCCATTTACTTGCCCTATTTATATTATTACCAAGAAACCCTATTTCTTGTAGGTTAAGTCAATCCTAAACTCATTCGGATTAGGAAACTAATTAACCAATAATAATATAAATATATATTCCATGTGAGCGTAAGTAAAGAATCGGGCCACAAGCCCAATTAACATCTCCCACTCGCACACATGGACTCACCTCTCTAACCACATCGTATCATCAAAACCCGTTAAACACTACCTCTTCATCTTGAAGTGAGCGTGCGACATGGCGAGAAAGATAAAGGGTGGAGCGCTATACCAAATCACCATCGACCCGGCATAAAGCGTCCTCGTTAGAAAACAAAACTTCGTCTATACCCCGGACCGTATATATACATCAATTTAAGCATCCTCAATCCCTCAAGAGTGGTGCTTAAAACTCAATATTTTTGTGTATCAAGATCTATCTCTTGAACCGTATGTTCAATATGATCGCCATGGCATTGAAACACAAAAATAGAGATGCATATCATACTATCTTCCTTAGACACTCATATCAATCACTCTTGGTTAGCTGCTTTCCCATGATGCTCGTAGGATTGTGTGCATAGCCCGTTGGTCGGCATGCCAAAGTAGCATCATCAACGTCCAGTTCATGATATAGTTCTAAGTCACATAGGTATAATCGTGACTGGATTTGATCACTAGAACTCACACGATGATGAGCGGGGATCATTCAATCACTTTCTTAAGTCGCATTATAGTCACATACGATGTATGAAGTGTATGCTATGGAACTCCCACACGAAGTAGGCATGTCATGCTCAAGCGTCATACGAACCTTAGTCTAGCCGCCTTCAATCCTTTGAGTAAAAGTAGTCACTCTTCTAGTGTTTCTTTTAAGATCTCACATTCGGACTTTTCCTTGGGATATAAAGTCGACCTTTATAAAAGGTCTCATCTTGGCCGTATGCCAAGGCGATAAATGTAATGTCATTTGCGTACCCCCTTCGTAGGTGCCAAAGACTTTTACTATCTCAACTTGCTCGCTCACCTAGCGACAAGGTGAATTACCCATGTGAGAGAGCCAATTCAATATCCACAATATCTTTTTAATCAAAATATATATGCTACGCAATTTCATATTAAAATATCCAATTAACATATAAAAGGAATAAAATGGCTACAATTTATTCAAGCGATAATGAAAAATAATAATCAAATGTCAACAAAAGTGTTCTCGGAATAAATGTCAAATCCTCTGAAGCCTAGACCCAACATATGATCCTGAAAGATCTCTCTAGCTAGAGGCTTAGTCATAGGGTCAGCCAACATGCTTCTAGTAGGAATATATTCTAGAACAACTTTCTTTTCTGCAACCATGTCTCTAGTGAAATGATACTTGATATTAATGTGTTTCGTCTTCCCATGATACTTGGGATCTTTAGTGTAACCTAAAGCAGACATGCTATCACAAGCAATGACTACAGGACGATCCACATGCGTCGTAACATCAAGATGTTGAAGAAAACTCCTCAACCACACAGCTTCTTGAACCGCAGCTGAGCAAGCCATGTACTCTGACTCCATCGTAGATAGAGGCGGTGTTAGTAAAGCTTGCTACTCCAAGAGATAGCACCACTAAGGAGGAAAGCGTAGCCCGAAGTAGATTTATAACCATCTACATCTCCAGCCCAATCCGCGTCAGTGAAACCTTTCAAGCTCAAATCCCCACCTTGGTAACATAGGGTTAAATTTGTGGTTCCCACCAAGTAACGCAGAACCCTCTTCACTGCCATCCAGTGTTGAGGTCCAGGATTACTTTGGAATCGACTCAACATCCCAACTGCAAAGCATAGGTCAGGCCGAGTACACACCATAGCATACATCAAGCTTCCTACCGCATTCGCATATGGAGTCGTAGACATTCTCTTCTTCTCTTCTTCATTCTTAGGGCATTGGTTTGTACTAAGGACACATCCTTTTTCCATTGGAGTGACAACGGGTTTTGAGTTAGTCATGCCAAATCGTTCGATAACTTTCTTAATGTAAGTCTCTTGAGACAAACCGAGAAATCTTTTCGAACGATCCCTAATGACTTTTACTCCAAGCACATAGCTTGCTTCACCCAAGTCCTGTCATATCAGCCATGAAACCACTCTTTAGTGGCATTTAATTTATCATCTCCATATCATTCCCAGCTAGTAGGATGTCATCAACATATAATGACAGAATCAAGATCTTTTTCTTGGATCGTTTAACATACACACAGTGGTCTTCCTCAATCATCACAAAGCCAATTGAGGTTATCGCTTGATGAAAGCGAATGTACCACTGTCTAGATGATTGTTTGAGACCATAGATGGAACGTTTGAGTCGGCACACTTGCGCTCTTGTCCTTGACTTCAAAACCCTCTGGTTGAGTCATATAGATCTCTTCATCTAGTTCTCCATTGAGAAAAGTAGTTTTAACATCCATCTGATAAAGTTCTAGATCCATGTGCGCTACTATCGCTAGGATTAGGCGAACAGAGGAAAATCTCACCACAGGGGAGAATGTCTCCTCATAGTCTAAACCCTCTCTTTGGGTAAAGCCTTTCGCCACAAGACGTGCCTTATATTTGTCAATTGATCCATCTGCCTTTCGCTTGACTTTGAAAACCCATTTGTTTCCAATAGTCTTGCGACCTTGCGAAAGATCAACTAACTCCCAAACCTGATTCTTTTTTCATAGAGGAAATTTCATCTTCCATTGCAGTCATCCATTCATTGTTTGTAGGTAAAGAAAGAGCTTCTTTGAGCGATGCTGTAGGCTCACTAGAATTGTAAGTAGTTAGGAAAGATTCCCTCGATCGCGAATCGGCGGCGAGGTATATTTCCACGTTTACTTCTTCGTTCTAGTATCGGACTCCCACTAGAATCCGTACTCCCACTCGGATGAAGATCACCTTGACTCTCATTGGCGACTTCCATAGGCTCAACCTCATGTTGTACCGTAGGATTAGGTTGAGGCAATTCCCCACCTTCGCCAAAAGATGTCATATGTTCTTCTTCCATCTCAAAAGTTCAAAGTATTTCCTAACTTCACCTATAGAAATCATTCTCAATGAAATCAACATTGCTGGCGACTCGACGATTCAATCATTCCTACGTCGGGTTTTCCATGTACATAACATAACCCTTTGAGGTATCTGAATACCTTATGAAAACACACTTGTTTCCTCTAGGGCCTAGTTTTCCAAACTTATTGGAGGTACTACCATGGACATAACATGCACAACCCAAGGATGAAGATGCCCAATTTAGGCTTCTCACCTTTCCAAAGTTCATGCGGGTCGGGAACCATAAGGCACTCCTGTTAAGTTGTAGCGGCAATCATTACGCATCCCCCAAACGAAATTGGGAGGTTGGCACTCGGTGCCATCAGACTTAACCATTTCCAACATGTAGGCGGCGATTCATTCGCAACATTAGCGCATTTTGTTCCCCAAAACGATTGGGAGGTTGGTTCTAGGAATTGACCTAACCATTTCCAACAATGCCTGTATTCCCTTTTCTCACAATTCTTTAAATTCGATTCCTTCGATAAATATTCACGCAACACCATTTTGGCGGTTCTAAGAAGTTTTTCAAGATTTATTCTTTTGATTCTCAACCTCATTCCCTTTTAGAAAGCGCCAAAAACACTTGAGAAGGTAAACATAAAATATAGCATGTGTAGTCTTTAAATTGATCGATAAAAGTGAGAAAGTAGGAAGCTCCATGGCGTGCCTTAACGGCGGTCGGTTCTAAAAGTTTTTAAGCTTTTATTGGTCCGATTCGAATGGACTGAGAAAACAACTGGATGTGTGGCTCTTTTTTGCCTTACCAAAAGGCTTTCGGTGAGAAATGTAAACATAACCATACTTCACACAGCTCATCGATAAAAGTGAGAAAATGAGAGCCTTAACATTCATTGGTCCCCGAATGGACTAACTCTAATAGGCCTTCTACCAAAGGCGGCAAGCTTTTCTGCCCAAGATTCACACAGGGTATCTGAGAGACCCCAAAGGCCTTCTCTAGCCAAGTCATCCTATCTTTTCCTATATGTCCAAGTCTAGCATGTCATAACTCATAATTAGAATCATCATAAACCATACAAGAAGAAGAATTATGATGAAGAATTATAGAAATCCAACAAATCTAATTTAAAGAAATTATCGACAAAAACAATGTCCCAAAATCTCATCACCAAAACAAATATCCAAGTGATCATCACTAAAATTAAAAAGAATATCCATGTCCTAGCAATTGTACTACTTGATAATAGATTATGTCGAATTCGGTGCATAAAGAACTTCATGAAGAGTCAAATGTCCACTCCAACTCCCTTTGACTTCAACAGACGAACCTGCTTCCCATGAAAATTCTTCTTGTACCCGCTAGAACTTTTGATAATCTACAAATCCTTCTCGATCCCTCGTCACATGTTTGGTTGAGCACGAGTCTACAATCCACACAGGAGAGAGTCACTAATAAAACATAAGAGCAAACACAACTTTGCATGGAGATAGGATTAAGGGATACCTTCTTGGGCTCGTCGGGACAAGTCCGAGCAAAATGACCCAAGGCACCACGCTTGTAGCACTTCTGCTTAGCAATATTCTTTTTGCCTCTACGGCGTTTAGCAATCTTGTCACTTTTGGGGCCCAAATCCTGAGTCTTCTTGCCTTTAGCTTGTTTCTTGCATTGCCCGTGTGGCTTGCGTGGACCCTCAAGGGAAACACGAGCAAGATCACGAGTCGCAGCACTTATCGCGCGATTCGTTTCATGACACTCAGCCTCAAGCTCAACATGGCGAGATACATCGCAAAGTCCGAGATGGAGTCCGTATGAGTTAAGATACGCCTCAAACCACTCCAAGAGTCAGACACTGAACGAATCACCGCTTGAACTTGTTGTTCATCAGATAAGATAGAACCAGGAGCTTTAAGATCACGAATCATTCGGGACATCTCACGTAGTTGTTCAAGAATGTTACGTTTCTGGTCAATCTTATAGCTTTCAAGCTTGTAAGTCAAAGTCCTCAACTTTGTAGCAGAAGTATTCCCATAAATGCGCTTAATGTCGTCCCACATTTGTTTTGCAGTCAGGCAATCCTCAAACTCGCCAATCAGATCATTATGCATGCTACTCAGCATAGTAAAGCGTGCACATCGATCTTTCTTTTTCCATTTAAGGAATTCCTGCATTTTCTGGCGATGTTGGGTAATGGTCAAATTACCCATCTCTGGTTCTACCATCACAGTATCTAGGTTGTCCAGAACCTCCTGCTCATTTAGCAAATACGTGATTTTCCTTTGCCAAACACTATAGTTTATGCCATCCAATTTCTCACCCTTGTTAAGGTCAGCGATTACATTCTTAGAAGCCATTTCACTACAATTTATTACAAAAATAAGACATAAGCATATATATATTTCGATTCACTTTTGTTCTAAAAAATCAATTACTGAACATAATTACATCATACACGTAAGGAGGGAAAATCCGCGAGGCTTGTAATCACAACCAAAGTATGCACAACGTGAAAATATTCATAAATTGATAATTTAAACAAACGAAATAAGATAGAACAAATCCATCAAGCACATATCATGTACATAAATATTTTCACTACTGAAAATAAAATTATTGGGTCTCGTATAGTCCCAATCGCAATTTTAGAGCCCAAAATCGACAATTAAATATGCTAAAAATGACTTTAAAATAGTTTACAATTCACAAAGAATTTTAAAAAATTCCAGAACAGTCCCAAATAGCCCTAAAGAGTCACAGAATGACAAAACAGCCCCTAGATATTATTTTTGATTTTTTTAAAAATCAAAAAACATGTTTTTATACACTGAAAAAGCAAAAACAAATATTTACAGGCTGAATTGATCAAAACAGAGGCCACCATTGGACTCAGAAGGCCAAAATACGTCGAGCCGGTCATTTCCAAAGCTTTGAGACGCGCCGCGCCTCGCGCCACATGCGTGTGGGCTTCTGAATAGGCCGTGGCGTGGGCGCGACGCCATCACGTCATTCAAAAGCGGAAGTCACCAGTTGGTCTGACGTGGCGGGGCATCATCGGCCATGCTTTGACCGTTGACCGTCAACGGTTGTTGGTCTCCCTCCACGCACCTCCCACGCACTCCGAGAAAGTGGGCTCCACGCGCCGCCTTCCGGTGCTCCGATGAGGTCATGGACTGTGGCGTTGGATTCGTCTCGTCGAGTACTTTCCAGTGATGCACTTTTTACATCGAAAGGACTGCCACAAAAGGCACGTACAACAAGGCCGAGAGTGGGGTTCGTTTGACGTCAATTTTTCAACCCTAAAAATTGATTAACGTGATCCGCGAGCCAACTTCGCGAGGCCATAATACGTTCATTTTAAGTCCAAATTAAACATATAAGATGTCGTTGGAAAGCCATCGCGGAGTACTACAAGTACAGTCGATAAAACCACGATTTTACAGAGTATAAACAGGTCATAATAGCATACAAAGTTTCAGAAAAAACAATTTTCAACAAAACTTGGGTTTGCGTTATTTTGAAAAATACCGAACGGAATTCAACGAGAATTTAGTATGTTGTTCGCCTCGTCGTAGGGAACTCAGACATATAAATTTTTCTCAAAATTAAAAATGTTTTACACATAAAATAATAAAACCCATTTGGTTCGTTATCGGGTAAAACTTTTAAACAAACCCAAAAACAAAAGCATGCAATTCATGGCATAACGATATGAGCAATCATGCATATAGGCTCTGATACCAATGAAGGATATATCTAAACATATATCACACAAGTTCGATATCAAACAGTAATCATGAGTTACCTTATGTGAACTTGAACTTTGAGCGAAACGGAAGACTTTCTGCTTGAGCTACGATCTTCGTATGTCACGATCAACAAACCTGCAAGTCTCTCTCGTCGGATTGATATCATGTAGCACGGATATCAATACTGGTTCACACCGCAAATCCAAGCCTCTTGATGGTTAGGCTAGAGGGAGTATTTTGGTGAGATAGAATTTGGAGAGAGAGGGGGCGGCCACTATGAAGAAAAATGTATTCTTCTAATTGTTGTTAGGGTTTTATCCCTTTTATTGCCCTATTTATATTATTACCAAGAAACCCTGTTTCTTGTAGGTTAAGTTAGGTCAATCCCAAACTCATTCGGATTAGAAAACTAATTAACCAAATAAATATATAATCCATGTGGGCGGAAATAATTAATCGGGCCACAAGCCCAATTACTAACACAATTTAACGGTTGTGCATACAATTAGGATGACTTCGAGGAATTCTCGGGTTACTATAACCCCATTCTTGTTCCAGTTTTACTAGGATTGTTCATGCTTGAGGTGATAATGTGTCTGACCCGAAGGATTCTATCTTCTTTTTCTAGACTCCACATGACTATCATGTGTAGGTTCTAAAAAGGTTACCACACATTAGGTTGAGGGACATAGGTTGAATCACGTACACAGGCGCAGAGAAGGAGGCATACACATATATATTTACCCACACATACACATACAGAGAAGGAGGCATACACACACATGAGATACTATCTGAAATCAGATACCTAAAGTCTGTCTCCTCTTGATGTTAGCATCTACGAGTTCTGTGCCAAATCATTCCTCCCATTAAAAAAAGTTCATGTTTTTTTTTACAATTTCTCCTAAAGGAAAAAAATTCCTAGCAATGAAGGAAAAAAATTCTTGCCTTGGAGAGAGAGAGAGGGGGGAATAAGGAGGGAGCAACTCCTCCAACTAGAAGGGATGTTGAATCCAAGAAAATGATAGAGTGGGTCAAACAGCTACAAATTTCTTTCGGGGCTTGGTTTGTGCAGCTTGATTTACTTCATCCGTAAATTTAATCCCATTTCCTCTTCCCAACATTTCTTCTCTCTCCAGCCAAGAAGGAACAACAATATTTTTTCAATTTTTGGGAAAGCCGCTAGCCTTAGGTGGCATTACATGGAGGAGGTTAGCATCTGCTGGCTACTATATATATTGTTAGGTTATTTTGACTTCCCATGTTCCCTGATGTGCGCAAAACACAACTCGGGCAAGAATACCCGGTCGTATCAAGTAATAAAGTGTATCTAAGTACGAGTTATCGATCCCATAAGGAATGTACGTAATTCTCACTCCGACTAAGTACCAAAATTAGGCTAACTAATTATATTTGAGCGAAAAGAAAATGAATTAAAATCTAAAAATAAAAACAACCTAGAAAGCAATTAAATCTACACCACTGCGGAGGTGGTTTAGCAACAACAAATCAAGATAAAAAGATAGGAGTGCAAAATTTCTAGTCTAGCTGGTGTGTAATTTAATCCTCTTTTTACTTTTCTTTAACTCAAGTCTTGGTAGTTGGGTGCACTATTATATTCGCTACGGGCTCTCGCAACATATAGCAAATCTAGCTACAACTCCTAGTTACGGGCTCTCGCGAGTTATAACATAGGAGAAAATAGCCGCATGTGAAAGCAATCACCCAATGACTATCTACGCACGATCTTCTCTCGGTCTCACGTAACGCAAACAATTATTGTGATTTTCGGAATTAATAGGACAGGCTCTCGCATCTTATCTTATTAGTCTAGTGATCATCTAATGGTTCGCTACGTCATTAAAAGCATGAAAAACACACAATAATAACCAAACGCATGTGTAATACTTCGCAAAAAAAGAAATTCTCTAAATTTTTCTACATATCATGTTGGTAGCCCAGACAAATAAAATTGGTTAACTACGGGCTCTCGTATCTTATATTCAACCCCAACCTCCCCGACCTCACGAATGGCTAAGGTGGTTCGATCGTGTGTCATACCTAGTCTGACAATGGCTATCGGTGTGTGTCACAAAACACCAACTATTAAATTGATTGGTCCGAAATATAAAGGTAGCTCTCGTGGATCCTAAATATTTCTAAAATCATTTAATTATTGGCTAAATAATTAGAAGAATTAAGTTCACAAAAATAATAACTCAACATGAATGTGTACTAAATAAAGGGATAGATTAAATTAAAATACTACATTGGACATAGAAAAATAATTGCATTCCATAAATAATTTAAGCATAAACTAATCCATCATTTACAAAATTAATCAACCCAAGAAAATATAACAATTATCTCAAAAGATAGGCTGAAAGAATTTAACCAAGTGAAGAACGAATACCGGGTTGAAATCCCTTGTAAATGCTTCATTGGCTCTTGATTTGAAGCTCCAAACCTTCAATGTTGAACAATTAATGAAGGAGAAGAAGAAATTTTGGTAGAAATGGGGGTGGTGCCCCATTTAGGGCTAACAGCCCCAAATGGGGACTTAGAAAAAAGAATGAAGCTCGGAGGAATTAAAAATGAAGAAGGCAAAGGAGGCAAACAAGGCTGAGGGGTATTTTAGGAAGCACAATGGAGAGCAGGGGCTGTTTTGGAAGAAAGAGGGTTGATGGGGCACGGCTGGAAAGAGGCAGCCCAGGTGGATAGAGCGCAGGTCAACCCGGGTTTAAACGGGTAGGACTGTGAGAGGTAGTGGGTGAGAAGGTGGGCAGATGGGGCGAATTTGGACCGGATGACTTGGTCCACAAAGGGACACGCATGCCGGCTGTTGTGGATAAGGCACGACAAGTGGCTGTTTCAGAAGTCGACAACGCTCAAAGGAGTATCTGTACTTGACACCGGCCTCCCTTGGAATTATGGAGTTTGCTCCGGAGCCCCTGGGCTTCCTGAAGTTGGCGCCGCTTTCCCTCCTTGCCCAGCTCTTGCAGATTGGTCCTCTGTTAGTGCTGTTAGCCCCAATTAGCCCTAAATTGCCTTGGAACACTTAACGGTCTTAACGGACCTTGATCGAATAACATGCAATTCAACTTTAAAGTCCATAATTGCCTCGAACTTCATGCTAAACACCATATAAAAGCTCGATTATGCATGGAAACCTACATTAAGCACAAGTACACAAATAATAATATTTCCAAGGCATAATTAACTCAAAAATAGCATAAAATAAAAGAAAAATTCTGGGAAAATTCGTGGAAATCTTGGGCTCATCATTCCCCACTTTCCCCATTACCCCACCTTTAGTTAATTAATTTATGGTTGTATTTAGTAATAGGACTACTATAAATAGTCTCCTAAGGTGAATAATAACGATATATTGATAATGAATTAAATTACTCAAAATCTCCCTCTAATTTCTCTAGTTCTCTCTCTCTAATTCTAGTTCTTAACAGTGGTATCAGAGCTAGTTTCTGGTTCGATGGGCACCTATGGAAAGTCAAATGCGGAGTTTTGTAAACACGTTTACGAAACATTGGCTCGACATGAATCTACTTTCATCTGAATCAATGCAACCTTGCAAACAGTATTAACTGAGTTGCAAGCCTTGCAAACCTCACCTCTATTATCATCACCCAATCCCTTATCTCAAACTGACACCGCCGCCACCATTATGGCTGTATGGCTGCCAGTAGGCCACCACACAAACCTCAAATTACTGAAATTCAGTGGAGCCCGAGTGGTTGGATCCCTTCCGATTCTCTCTCCTTAATGTTTATATCTTTTATCGTCCTCCGGAGGTATTACCATTAAGACCGTCACCGTCGATTACAAGACTGCTAGCTGCCCCTATAGTCATGTTGACTGCACTAGACACGCTAATTACGTCAAAAGCATGATTACTGGTGCCGCCAATGCAGTTGCCCTGCGCTACTCTCTTCATCTTTAGCACTGAGGGATTCATGCCTGAAGATGACTCCGGTCTTTATCCTTGCGAACAAGGATAATTAAAGGGGGAAAGAATGTTACAGTTATTTTTCACTTCTCATGTTCCCCACTTTCCCCATTTCCCCACCTTTAGTTTATTAATTTATGGTTGTATTTAATAATAGGACTACTATAAGTAGTCTCCTTAGGTGAATAATAAAAGAAACATTGATAATGAAGTAAATTTCTCCAAGTCTCCCTCTAATTTATCTAGTTCTCCCTTTCTCTTCAGTTCTAGTTCTTAACATATATACATGGATATGCTGGCATCATCCAGCGGCTATTGGGCTATGCAAGGAAAAGTGGGAAAAAAAATTTAAAAATTGAGCCCCGCCAACCCTAGGCGGCTTTTCAGAAGGCCAACATCTACCAGTGCCCATGTCCTTTAAAAATAAGATTTCATTGGATATGAGAATTGTCATTATGTTAAAAGCTTTCATTTGGATGAAAACATGTTTTCATTTCATTTATGACAATGATAATAAGAATTACAATTTTTTAAAGGACACGATGATAATTTTAAAAATAATAATAACATATTTTTCTTAGTGGATACAAGAATTGAATTTGAGAAATTTTGGATGTGAGCTTTTTTTAGAGGGACATTTTGGTATTTTCCCCCAAAAAAATATGGTTCTAGCCAATGTAGGCTGCCCCATGTGTCTGAACCTTCTTTTCCTAGCCCAAAAAAATATATAATTCATTTTTAATTCATTCATTTTCAAATCAGCATGATTAGGATCATTGTTTTAAGCATTATCATTGTGACTAGGATCAATTTCATATTATATAACAAATGGATACATTTTGTTCTAAATTAGGGCAAGGGAAATATAATATTGAGACATTTAAGTAGGTGTGAGGTTTAGTGTTTTTGAGGTGTGCCGTTTAGTGTTTATATTGTAGAAACAAACAAAGCTTATGAATAATAGCATAGCCTTTTAATTGATAGAATCACCTATTTATATAGGGAGTTACAATTAGGGTTACACTAGAAGTCTGATACAAGAAACCTTTACAAGGAAGAAATCATAATAAGGAAAAAACTATACAAGGTAGTAATTACTAAACACTAATTACAACAAATAATTAATAAATATACTATTCTCTAATATATATGTTCCAATTCTATGCATCAAAATTAGCTCCAAATCGTGTCAATCAAACAGGTTTCGACCAGCGTTTTTGAGATGCCACTAATAAAATGGCAAGTACTTTGGATCCTTGTGTGGATAATATGCCATCAAAAGTTTGATAAGTCGATCTACTTACACTTCTTGCTTTTACCGCTAAAATGTGAAGTTACACTACGTATTGTTGGATGTAAATTCTGTAACCACCCGACCCGGATTCCAACACGAAATCCCAAGGTCGTGCCGCTGGAACTAACTTAAAGAGGACAAGCACTTGATAAACATTAGTGTTAGTCAAACAGTCGAGCAAACTCGCTCTAAACATGAACATAACACCGCACTAAAATACGGTATTTCAAAATTGAATCAGCGGAAGCAATATAAGAAAAGAAGTCCCAAGCTATGAAGCTCGAAACCAACGACAATGAAACCAAGAGAGACACTATCTCTCAAAGGAGGAAAAACAGAACTCGCGTGCCGCAACATTGCAGACGCTAATCAAACCATCGGCACTCCAGGCCGGCGTTTCAATAAAGAACCAACCTGATATAACAAATACCCAACGGCTAAAGCATACCGGGGTCAACCAACAACTATAAAAATTAGAATAAGGAAATTCCCCCAAAGCTACTGCGTGCCCGGGAGACAACTGAAATAAATACTAAAACCACAAACAAGGCACGACACAACACGTCGGCCCAAGAAATAACCAATACAAATACCCAAGTATTCTACCCGACTATAAAGTCTAAATAACTTTACAAAATGTCTATCTCACAAGAATAGCAAAGTACATGAAATCAATGACAATGCTAAAAAGGAACAAGACTCAACAAGCTGCTACTCGGGAAAGTCGGCTACTACAAACACGAACCACACAATCTAACCTCGATCTATCGACCAGCTGCGCCCTGCTACAGTCACGATCTACTCGACCTCAGTGCAGCTATCAGTTACTGCAACTAAAAACAAGTACGGGATGAGTCATAATGACCCAGTACGCTACCACAATATATACGCAACATATAATTATGTAACATAAACATAACCATGGTGTCATTTATAAATGATAGAAAAACCCATGAAGAGGCGTCGTATCGTTTCGATACTCCACAAGATATCCACTCCTTCTTACTTACTAAACCGTCCAAATGAACCAGGGTGTAATTCCCTGTTCACACACAAATCAAATGAATTTGAAGGTAGTTCCCACAAAACATCATATGCAAGTATACATATCATTATATATACGAATCAAGCTATTCACATTGTTACCACGTGTAAGGGTGCATGTTTATATATATACACCTATATCAGTATGTATATCTCTAAATATACATGTCAAATCTCCCATAAAATCATCATGTATAAGTGTGCATATCTATATATATACACATCAAGTCTTTCATATATATCTCATATACAAGTATGCATATATCTATATATACATATCAAATCTCTCATTTATCATCAGCCAATACAAACATGGTCAATAAGATCTCTTGTTCAACTAACACTTTGTTATCACATAAGTGCCCATAGTAAGCCACATAAAGGATAAAGAAGATACCAAATCACTTTCGTCATATTACTCCTGCAATCACAACTGTTAATCATATCGTGTCAGTGATACCCGTGTTAAGGTATCAAAGTACCGAGCTCTCTTCTCGGGTCTGAGCTCTCTACTCAGGAAAATAGCACTAGCCAATGTGCTCAATTGGTTACGACAAAGGGGGCTACTTCCCCACTGTAGCTAGCAGTGGAGGTGTGTGTGAAACCGAATCCGATGCGGCGATACATTACAATCACGAATCCCATAATTCGTGAAGGCAATGCATCGTCCCACCATCATCATGAAAACTCAAGTAATGCCAGCTGGACTTATATGCAATGCACAAGTAGATGTTTACTTGCTAATTCTCAAGTAGATATAATGATCTACTAAACTCATACGATTATGCACATTGTTACAAAAATCACAAAACCACAATAGGAGCTCATTTGAGTCTCTAAATCATGAGTGTCAAGTTGTTCACTCTATTCTATTCAAGTCCCAAAAGCTAGTAATCTAGTCAAATGAAATATAATTATCATCGGATCTCACCACGATCCTCGTAAGGTTCAATTGTTCCTTAACTCGACTCCGTTGAGTCTTTACTACAATTTCATCAAAATAGGGTATAAATGTTATATGCATTTCTAGCCCTTCTATGTTCTTGTTTAAGGCATAGCTAGGTTCTCGTTCCATTTAGGAACCCTAGTTCACGTATCAATAAGTCAAGTAGAAGATGTAAGCCTAAGTTGATTAATATCAAATCAAGCCTTAGTTCAATTCAAGTTCATAATCCCACCTATTAGTGGAATCCTAAATTCATAGCAAGTTAACAACCCAATAGTAGAACATGCTTGAAGGCAAGAAACACTATATGCTTTATAAGTCATATTCATCAAGTATGGAAAATCAATCCTTAACAAGTTCAAATATTACAAATCATTTGGCGCAGCAATCTTTCTAATTGCATTAAAAATACCTCTCAACACAATATGTACTGAATATTTCTTATTCAGAAAGTAGGCTCTTTAAACTATAACTTAGCCTTTTAAATCACTTCATTTGGACTTGTGTTCATCTATCTATGATCATATCAAGATCAAGCTAATAATCTGTTTTTCTGTTATGATTATTCTGCCCAGTCGATTTTTAAATTTGACCATTATCTTCTCACAACTCAAAATTTCATGAATTTATATATTCAGAAACTAGACTCTTGGAACTATAATGTAGCACTTTAAAGTACTCTATTTGGACCTGTATTCATTAAAATACAGTGACCTCAAGTTCATGTCAGAAATCTGATTTACTGATGTGGCCTGTACTGCATGTCCATCATACAAACTTCACCAAAAATTCCTCATTGATCCAAATGATACACATCTTACATTTCCAAAACCTAGATTCTTTTATCTAGAGTTTACCATTTTAAAACACTCCAATTGGATATGTATTGATCAATTTATGATCTCATGAAGATCATGTTAATAACCAGTTCCCCTTGTTCAGACTCACTGTCGCAGCCATGGTTCATGATTCATTAAAAATACTTCCCGAACTCCAAAATTTATGAAAATTTACAGAGAATCACTAAACATAAACATGACCAACATAAAATATTTTTAGGCAATTCCATGTAGTATATTAGTACCAGTAGTTTCCGGAAAACAGCCCAAAATTAGGACTGAATCTGTGAGGTTTCTTCCTAATTGGTGAAATCCTAAACTAGTCATCTCATTGAAGTTTCCAATTCCAACAAGTCCATGAACATTAGTTGTTCCAAGTCATGTTTAGAACACTTTTAATTCTATACACAAACCCAATTTATTAAGTGTAGAGGGCAGCCCCAAAATTTCCAGAATTTAACCCTAACATGAAAAATTCTTTAAAGTTAACAATTGTAAAGAATTCCTTCACAAGAATTAATCCTAAGCACAATTAGAACCACATTCATTCTTTGCATAAAGTCAAAATCACAACTTCATAAAGATATCATCAAATCCTACACACATTTCATAGGTTGAATTGGAGGATTCTACTTCACAAAAAGTGTTCCTAAGCATCATAAGAACAACATTAATGAAGGGGGCATGTCATATACTTAACATGAAAAATTCAGGGAATTGTCAACTCACCTTAAGTCTGTAACAGCCCGACCCGGACTCCAATACGAAATCTCAAGGTCGTGCCGTTAAGACAGACTAAAAGACGGACAAGCACCCGCTAAGCAACATGGTGCGAGTCAAAAGATAAGCTATCAAGCTCATCAGGAAGGGAAAGCCATAACGGCAAAACAGGATAACAAATTTAAAACCTGCGAAAGCAAATCATAGGTGGGACCAAAGCCTGTAATTCTAAACCAAGGAATACAAGGCTGGGAGATAACTATCTCTCGACAAATCTACGACTCGCGTGACGCAACATTGCGCACGGGCAACAAACCATCGGCAAACCTAAGGCCGGCGAATCAACAGAATACCAACCTGATAAACAACCACTCAACGGCTACAACATGCCGGAGGGACAAATCAACTAAACGAAAAAGATATTAAACACTAACAATTAAACCAAAATCTCACAAGATACTTGACGGAGATAGAAACAACCATAACACAATACTAGAATACGCGAGCTAAAACCTTGCTCGGAAAGACGATAGAATAACTTCTAAATAATTACAATAGCTCGACCAAACAAGTCGGCACCCAAAAATAAACGACCAAAAAAATACTAACATAACTACCCAAGTAAAGTTTACATAACTTTACGTCCGCGTCTCACAAGATAATAAATACAATAATAATATAAACTCCAAGCTATTGCCCAGGAAGACCACGCTTTATCCAACACACACCGAACGCAGCGTACTAACGAGCTTACTGCAAAACTAAGGAAAACAAACACACGTAGTGAGTCATAATGACCCAGTAAGTTACTAAATGCAATAGTATGGCATAGCATGGCATGGCATGGCATAATGCACAAGCATATATAAAAATCATGGTATCATACTAGTATACCAACAACAAACATGTACTTAGTTATCAAAGCACATAAACTCACATAAGCCATATAGCATATTATCTTTCACATAAATGCTCATACGTAAACACGTATAACCAGAATCTGGGCCTAGCCCTCAATATTCAAACCACGGGTCCAACCCTCAAATGATCATAATCTGGGTTTCAATCCTCAAATGATCACAACTCATCAGTTTTCTTAATGAGTACCTCGTTACATTCATCCAACCCTGGGATGAGAAATGGGAGCTCAATATCAGGCTAGGTGGCGCTAATACGAGACCACATCCCACTATTGGCCATATAGTGAGGAGAAAGGGTACCAATGCGGCGATTCATAGCGAATGTTTCCAAAGGCTATGAATCGTCTCATTGCCGACAAAACGACGACCAAGAGGTGGACTCAAATCAAGATGCTCAAGTAGATATTTACTTGGATAAACCAATAAGGACCAAGTCCATCACAAAAGGACTCATCAAATCAAGTAGGTCATAATGCTCTACAAAACCCAATAAACAATGCACATAAATGTACACCCTTAACATGTTCAACTAACTTGTAAGTTTAGTTCAAGAACCACATATTGAGGTATTCATAATCCTCAAGTCATCACCAATTCAAGAATAGCTTATAGCTCAAAAAATCACAACGTGAGGTCTACTATAGTCCTCTACTCAAGATTAAATCGAAGACTATTATTTTAGTCTAAGAACAATCATAAATCAAGACTTAGCATTTTAGCTTCACTTAAAGGTACACCGGACTCAACCATAGTCTCAAAGTCATATATACTCGACTTCCTCAAAGCCAATCTCAAGGGTATCAAAACTAACCCATAGTCAAAACCCCAGTAAGTGCTTTCATGTGCACGCGACCAAATTCTCTAAAAGAGAACTCGTTAAAATAATCATTTCTTAAAGGCATACGAGATCATAGTTTGGTCTCTAATGCTCCGTGCTCTAACGAGCACGCTCTAAACATACTCCCAATAGGTCTCTATAACTTGAGTGTCTCAATTGGACACCAAATGAGATACTCGGGTACGCACAACATAACTAAGCAAGACCCAAACATCGTAGGGTTTCAACTCAAAGCTCATTATTATATTATTAACCTTACAACGACTCCGAAGAGTCTTAATTCTACATTCCATTCTTTATGGGTTTCATAGATCCACAATTTAACACTCTATTCAAACATACAATAAAATCCCAAAATTCATTCGGGCTTGATTCCCAAGCCTAACAACCCAAGAACTCATTATAATCATAGTCAAACGAAACCCAAATGTCGTAGGATTTCAACCCGAGTTCATTAACACACTATTGAACTTATTTCGACTCCATTGAGTCTAAATACTAAGTTTCATTAATTACACCCTTCATCAATCTCAACATTAACACCCACTTCAATTAACAATAATTCCTCCAATAATTCGGGGTTGATTTCAAGCCCTAAAATTCATATCAAAATCCAACATAAATCATAACCCATTTCACAATCACTTAATTTCAATTAAATGATCATACTCATGATGTTTAGTGAGTTCACATATCCAAAGCCCCAAACTTAGGCATACTTTCATAATAAACCCAAATGAAATGTAAACATGATTTCTAGCATGCTCACAATCCTAGAAATACAAGATGAAGAGTAACAATATACTTCAACAATCATGGAAGTCATCCTACATATGCTCTTAACAAGTTCACATGCTCAAATCACAAGTTAAAATCACACAAAGCAAGTATGTGTACTCATTGACCTCAAATAGCATAGAGTTTGTTTTCCTTAGGATCAATGAGTACAAAATCAAAGAGAGAAGAAGTAACTTACTTGTATTCTACACCCAAGAAAGCAAAGAAGAAATCTGATCGGTAGGAAATGCTCTACTCTTCAAGCTCTACACTTCTTATGGAGGTGGCTTGAGCAAATGGGTGAAGGATCATGGAGGAAGGCCAAGATGAATGCTTCAAGAAGCCATGGGAGAAGCTTGAGGGAAAGGAATCCCGTTTTTGGAGAGTGAGGGAGAGGAATGAGGGTCAAACTCATCAGATGTGGCTTATATTGGTCTAAAAACTGAGTGGGACAAGTGTCACCACATTGTGGTCTCTTTAAATCTGATTTTTGGTAGCTTAATTAATCACTAAAGCACTCTTAATCCACTCCTAAAACTTTTTAGAGATGTTAGGACATAAGTAAGGAGGGTTAGGGAGGTTTAGGGTCAATTAGGATGGGGGGTTAAGGGTCTAATTGGTCACAACCAGATTGCAAGAGAAAAATTCCGTAGGTGCAACCAGCACTTGAGGCGGGCGCCTCACTTATGGCCAGGCGGGCGCCTGGACTTCTGTGAGCTTATGTTCATTCTGCAATGCTCTCAGCATTGTCCCGCGAGCTAGTGATCAGAATTTGATGCGAGCGCATGGTCCAGCCCTTGAACTTGGTCTAAACATGTCATAAATGGTCCCAAACTCATGGGCAACCATTCTAAGGTCTAACCCAACTCAAAACAAGTCGGAAACACACCCGAACAACTCCCGAAACAACTCGGAGCGAAACCGGGAAGAGGTGCAACAACGTGCAACCGGAACGACGAATGAACTAGCAATTGAACGAGCAATGAAAGGATACTTTTAAGGCAAGTCTAAGGGCTAATGAAGAAGCTTAAATACTCCTAGGAATTTGAACAACAACTAGGGAAATAAGAGTCCCAAAGGTGAGACGATTACGCGACTCGATTCCCGAACTACGCGATAGAGACGAGCACTATCTCCAAAGCTTCCAAATCATCGATAGACATAAGGAACACCTCCAACTTGAAGTCTAATACATCTAAACATGTTAATAAGCCATCATATAGAGGTCTAAGACCAAACCGAGGTCACGAACACAAAATGCAAGTAAACTCTCAATCGCGTCAAATTCCGACTATCGTCGAGTCACGACTTGTGACTTTAGCAAGTCAACAACTATATGGCATCTCTTAATAGTGTTTTGGTCTTAATGTGGTCTCTCATACACATCCAGACAATCTCATAACTAATCATACAGCCGACAAAGGAAGAATTGCGATTATGGCATGCAAACCGAGCTAACGAAGGAGCGGGGTGTTACAAAGCCTATGAATAATGTAAGGGAGGAAGATCAAACCAAGGATTGTTGTAGAGGAGGGCAAGGCCTTCGATTTGGCGGTCTCGGATCGCCGATCGGACCACCGGAACTCCGGCAAATGGCCACTCAAGTTGGTGTTCTTGGTATGGACGAAAATGGTGGTCACTCTCTGCAAATGGAGCTTGGGAGGGTCACCAATGGCTGCAAAGGGCTGAATTTTAGCTTTTATACCTTCCAAGAAAACCTTAATCCATGTGAAGAGGGTTATCTTGCCTCCTATTGGCTATGGAATGATGGCCATTGATAAGAGATCATCCAAGGGCTTAGAAGGGTTGTAGGAGGGTCAACAAAGGAGGCTTGGGTCGCCCAAGACGTCCAAGGGGCAAGGGCATGGTGGTCATTAACCAAAACCACCCAAGAAATGACCAAAGGCTGAAAACTGCCCAATTTCCAGATTGTTGTTACTGGACAGTCGATCTTGTAAAATATACCATAAATAGCTCAAAACTCCAAATGAGGTGATTTTTGATTTATTCTGAAAGTAGACTCATTAAAATATATTTTAGAATTTTAAATTACTCCATTTGGACTTATATTCATCAAAATAAAGTTACAACAATATCAAGTACAGAAGCTGATTTCCTAAAAATAGAATTCTGGCACAGCCGTAAGTCAAGACCTAAATTAGGTACTTAGACACCTTGTAAAATTACCATATTTTACAGGGAGTAACCTAACATATGAAGGTAAAACATAATAAATTTTTAGAAAATTCTCTTTAGTAGATTGGTACCAGAAGTTTCCCAAAGTTCGCCCAAAAACAGGACTTAATCTATGAAGTAATATGTTGGTCATCTTATTTCCAAATGCAACAAATCTATGAACATTGATTGTGCAAGCATGAGAAATAATAGTACACTTGGTCTAGAACTTAAATCAACTTCTCACAAGTTGATAGCACAAACAATACAAGCAACGAAGGCAAACACGAGAAACCCTAAGACTCAAACGATGCAACTAAGCTTCCAAACTTTCAACCAAGCATACTATGATCAAGATGAACAATATAAATCTCGTATGCAAGGTACTACGACTCCAATGAGACCTAGTTAAGTGCTAATCATGCTAAGACGAACACTCAAAGCATGGACAACAAAGCATGCAACGCATGGAAGACAATCACTCTACTATGATCTTAACCAACTTAATGCAAGCAAAACGAGAAAGTCAAATACACAAAGGTTCGGGGTCTTACATCCTCACCACCTTTAAAGAATTCGCCCTCGAATTCAAAACTCGACAACAACCAAAAGTTCAATACTCTGGCCCGCACATGGAGTCGAGGTGACCCTATAGGTATGCCTCAAAACACGAGGGGGGAAATACTCAAATCTCAACTACAATAAATTCCAAAATCAAGTCATCTCGACTCTTGACGAAGCTCAAAGACATTAGCAAAGCTTACAAAGTTCCAACAAACGTGGATATCAAGGTTTAAATGCCTCTCTAACAACTAATCAAGTAATTCATGCATGTGCAATAATTGTACCGAACTAACTAACTTCTCAACCAAGAATTTTTATTTTTATTTTTTTTCTGGGCTAGCTAAATTATTCCAGCCACAACACGAATCTCTAGGGTCTAACGCCCTTACACTATAATCAAGTAGTCAATCATCATCATGGACCACATATTCGCCCAACAAGGAAGACATTCAATACAATGTAACTCATTCGATCAAGTCACAAGTTCATTTCATTCATAGTATGGTCTCCATATACAAGTTGCACATATTTGCACAAGCAAAACAAGATACCATTTTCAATTCCATTCCATTTGGTAACGGGTTCAGTCAATTCCTACCTCATATTATACCATTCTAAGTCTCCGACGAAGACCTCTTGATAATCAAGTCAGGGGCCATCTGAAGTGACTTCAAAAGCTTTCGTCATATAAGATGCGGGGTGTTCGTGAATCACATAAAAGCATCATTTATATCGGTCTCAATAATACAAATAATAAGCACATATAGGTATGGCATCAACATCATGCAACATAACATATTAATTTACTATGTATGTATACCAAGTATGGAATATTCATACTATTAACTACCTATTAATGGTAGATAAAACACATTATTTAAGGCTAATACCCTATCAATGTATTAGACCAATAACGAGACAACACAACACTTCACAAGTCACTAGGTAGCATATTCTTACTAACTAGTATACAACCAATCCTTATAAGTCAAATCGTATACGGGTCAACAACCAATCCGACCAATCATCACGTGATCACCTACTGGCCAATCACCAAGTTCCCACATATCATAAGGAAATTTCACCTTGATCAAGGTAGTTTCCCCCAAATACCAAAACACAACCATCGGGAAAGGGTTCTCAAATTCCCAACCCAAGTAGTATAAGAACTGGTGGTTAAGTACTACCATAACTATATACACCTATATAGTAATCTATGAAATACTAATAGGTACCACGGGAGGTTTAACCACTCCGCTCTCGAAACGTAATACAACGAACTTTCGCCATAATGATTAACACGACGATCACCCTTGGGACCGACAGTATTGCTTCTCGGAGTCCTAAAAATGGAACAAGAAACAACAGCTCTATTGAAATGCAACACCTACTCTTGGTATAACTGCAACTCATAAGCAATAAAGGAGAAATATAATACTCCTAGACACAAACATTCACTCACGACAATCTAGACCAACGAACTTAGTACTCCAAGTCGTATACTTGTACCCAAGAATATGCCAATAAGGCATTATAAACAACACTCGACGGTAAATACTCGACGAAAACCCAAACCCAACCTAGGCCATGGAACCTATCCTGGCTTATAGCTAACATAAGCTCTGATACCAATTGTAACCACCCGACCCGGATTCCAACACGAAATCCCAAGGTCGTGCCGCTGGAACTAACTTAAAGAGGACAAGCACTTGATAAACAGTAGTGCTAGTCAAACAGTCGAGCAAACTCGCTCTAAACATGAACATAACACCGCACTAAAATACGGTATTTCAAAATCGAATCAGCGGAAGCAATATAAGAAAAGAAGTCCCAAGCTATGAAGCTCGAAACCAACGACAATGAAACCAAGAGAGACACTATCTCTCAAAGGAGGAAAAATAGAACTCGCGTGCAGCAACATTGCAGACGCTAATCAAACCATCGGCACTCCAGGCCGGCGTTTCAACAAAGAACCAACCTGATATAACAAATACCCAACGGCTAAAGCATACCGGGGTCAACCAACAACTATAAAAATTAGAATAAGGAAATTCCCCCAAAGCTACTGCGTGCCCGGGAGACAACTGAAATAAATACTAAAACCACAAACAAGGCACGACACAACACGTCGGCCCAAGAAATAACCAATACAAATACCTAAGTATTCTACCCTACTGTAAAGTCTAAATAACTTTACAAAATGTCTATCTCACAAGAATAGCAAAGTACATGAAATCAATGACAATGCTAAAAAGGAACAAGACTCCACAAGCTGCTACTCGGGAAAGTCGGCTGCTACAAACACGAACCACACGATCTAACCTCGATCTATCGACCAAGCTGCGCCCGCTGCAACCACGATCTACTCGACCTCAGTGCAGCTATAAGTTACTGCAACTAAAAACAAGTACGGGATGAGTCATAATGACCCAGTACGCTACCACAATATATACGCAACATATAATTATGTAACATAAACATAACCATGGTGTCATTTATAAATGATAGAAAAACCCGTGAAGAGGCGTCGTATCGTTTCGATACTCCACAAGATATCCACTCCTTCTTACTTACTAAACCGTCCAAATGAACCAGGGTGTAATTCCATGTTCACACACAAATCAAATGAATTAGAAGGTAGTTCCCACAAAACATCATATGCAAGTATACATATCATTATATATACGAATCAAGCTATTCACACTGTTACCACGTGTAAGGGTGCATGTTTATATATATACACCTATATCAGTATGTATATCTCTAAATATACATGTCAAATCTCCCATAAAATCATCATGCATAAGTGTGCATATCTATATATATACACATCAAGTCTTTCATAAATATCTCATATACAAGTATGCATATATCTATATATACATATCAAATCTCTCATTTATCATCAGCCAATACAAACATGGTCAATAAGATCTCATGTTCAACTAACACTTTGTTATCACATAAGTGCCCATAGTAAGCCACATAAAGGATAGAGAAGATACCAAATCACTTTCGTCGTATTACTCCTGCAATCACAACTGTTAATCATATCATGCCAGTGATACCCGTGTTAAGGTATCAAAGTACCGAGCTCTCTTCTCGGGTCTGAGCTCTCTACTCAGGAAAATAGCACTAGCCAATGTGCTCAATTGGTTACGACAAGGGGCTACTTCCCACCGTAGCTAGCGGTGGAGGTGTGTGTGAAACCCGAATCCGGTACGGCGATACATTACAATCACGAATCCCATAATTCGTGAAGGCAATGCATCGTCCCACCATCATCATGAAAACTCAAGTAATGCCAGCTGGACTTATATGCAATGCACAAGTAGATGTTTACTTGCTAATTCTCAAGTAGATATAATGATCTAATAAACTCATACGATTATGCACATTGTTACAAAAATCACAAAACCACAATAGGAGCTCATTTGAGTCTCTAAATCATGAGTGCCAAGTTGTTCACTCTATTCTATTCAAGTCCCAAAAGCTAGTAATCTAGTCAAATGAAATATAATTATCATAGTATCTCACCACGATCCTCGTAAGGTTCAATTGTTCCTTAACTCGACTCCGTTGAGTCTTTACTACAATTTCATCAAAATAGGGTATAAATGCTATATGCATTTCTAGCCCTTCTATGTTCTTGTTTTAGGCATAGCTAGGTTCTCGTTCCATTTAGGAACCCTAGTTCACGTATCAATAAGTCAAGTAGAAGATGTAAGCCTAAGTTGATTAATATCAAATCAAGCCTTAGTTCAATTCAAGTTCATAATCCCACCTATTAGTGGAATCCTAAATTCCTAGCAAGTTAAAAACCCAATAGTAGAACATGCTTGAAGGCAAGAAACACTATATGCTTTATAAGTCATATTCATCAAGTATGGAAAATCAATCCTTAACAAGTTCAAATATTACAAATCATTCGGCGCAGCAATCTTTCTAATTGCATTAAAAATACCTCTCAACACAATATGTACTGAATATTTCTTATTCAGAAAGTAGGCTCTTTAAACTATAACTTAGCCTTTTAAATCACTTCATTTGGACTTGTGTTCATCAATCTATGATCATATCAAGATCAAGCTAATAATCTGTTTTTCTGTTATGATTATTCTGCCCAGTCAATTTATAAATTCGACCATTATCTTCTCACAACTCAAAATTTCATGAATTTATATATTCAGAAACTAGACTCTTGGAACTATAATGTAGAACTTTAAAGTACTCTATTTGGACCTGTATTCATTAAAATACAGTGACCTCAAGTTCATGTCAGAAATCTGGTTTACTGATGTGGCCTGTACTGCATGTCCATCATACAAACTTTACCAAAAATTCCTCATTGATCCAAATGACACACATCTTACATTTCCAAAACCTAGACTCTTTTATCTAGAGTTTACCATTTTAAAACACTCCAATTGGATATGTATTGATCAATTTATGATCTCATGAAGACCATGTTAATAACCAGTTCCCCTTGTTCAGACTCACTGTCGCAGCCATGGTTCATGATTCATTAAAAATACTTCCCGAACTCCAAAATTTATGAAAATTTACAGAGAATCACTAAACATAAACATGACCAATATAAAATATTTTTAGGCAATTCCATGTAGTATATTAGTACCAGTAGTTTCCGGAAAACAGCCCAAAATTAGGACTGAATCTGTGAGGTTTCTTCCTAATTGGTGAAATCCTAAACTAGTCATCTCATTGAAGTTTCCAATTCCAACAAGTCCATGAACATTAGTTGTTCCAAGTCATGTTTAGAACACTTTTAATTCTATACACAAACATAATTTATTAAGTGTAGAGGGCAGCCCCAAAATTTCCAGAATTTAACCCTAACATGAAAAATTCTTTAAAGTTAACAATTGTAAAGAATTCCTTCACAAGAATTAATCCTAAGCACAATTAGAACCACATTCATTCTTTGCATAAAGTCAAAATCACAACTTCATAAAAATATCATCAAATCCTACACACATTTCATAGGTTGAATTGGAGGATTCTACTTCACAAAAAGTGTTCCTAAGCATCATAAGAACAACATTAATGAAGGGGGCATGTCATATACTTAACATGAAAAATTCAGGGAATTGTCAACTCACCTTAAGCCTATGAATAATGTAAGGGAGGAAGATCAAACCAAGGATTGTTGTAGAGGAGGGCAAGGCCTTCGATTTGGCGGTCTTGGATCGCCGATCAGACCACCGGAACTCCGGCAAATGGCCACTCAAGTTGGTTTTCTTGGTATGGACGAAAATGGTTGTCACTCTCTGCAAATGGAGCTTGGGAGGGTCACCAATGGCTGCAAAGGGCTGAATTTTAGCTTTTATACCTTCCAAGAAAAGCTTAATCCATGTGAAGAGGGTTATCTTGCTTCCTATTGGCTATGGAATGATGGCCATTGATAAGAGATCATCCAAGGGCTTTGAACGGTTGTAGGAGGGTCAACAAAGGAGGCTTGGGTCGCCCAAGACGTCCAAGGGGCAAGGTCATGGTGGTCATTAACCAAAACCACCCAAGAAATGACCAAAGGCTGAAAACTACCCAATTTCCAGATTGTTGTTACTGGACAGTCGATCTTGTAAAATATACCATAAATATCTCACAACTCCAAATGAGGTGATTTTTGATTTTTTTCTGAAATTAGACTCATTAAACTATATTTTAGAATTTTAAATTACTCAATTTGGACTTATATTCATCAAAATAAAGTTACAACAATATCAAGTACAGAAGCTGATTTCCTAAAAATAGAATTCTGGCACAGCCGTAAGTCAAGACCTAAATTAGGTACTTAGACACCTTGGAAAATTACCATATTTTACAGGGAGTAACCTAACATATGAAGGTAAAACATACTAAATTTTTAGAAAATTCTCTTTAGTAGATTGGTACCAGAATTTTCCCAAAGTTTGCCCAAAAACTGGACTGAATCTATGAAGTAATATGTTGGTCATCTTATTTCCAAATGCAACAAATCTATGAACATTGATTGTGCAAGTGTGACGACCCGACCCGGATCTCAATACGAGATCCCAAGGTCGTGCCATCAGGACAAACTAAGAGACAGACAAGCACCTGCTAAGCATAATGGTGCGAGTCAAAAGACGAGCCAACAAGCTCAAAACAGGAAGGTAAAGCCATAATGGCAATACAGGAAAATCAAAACCTAAAACCTGCGGAAGCAAAACCATAATGGGACCCGAGCTATCAAGCTCCTGAATGAAAACAACCAAAGAGATAGTAAATCTCTCGGCCCAAAAATTCGACGCGCGTGACGCAACATTAGACACGCACAACAAGCCATCGGCAACCAAGGCCGGCAACTGACAGAAACCCAACCTGATAAACAACACTCAACGGCTATAACATGCCGGAGGAACAATTCACTATAACCATATAATCAATGCTAAACCACCAACCAAACCTCACGACGAAAACTATCGGAGGTGGGAACAACAATATACCACAACTAGAATAAACGAGCCACACATGCTCGAAACAACAAGGGAAATAAATACTAAGGGTACAAATGCTCGGCCATACAACCGGCTCCCAAATACACAACCATAATATAACACTACAATCTACCCAAGTAAAGTCTACATAACTTTACATTCGAACCTCACAATAAATACAACATAATAATAAATAACTCCAAGCATATGGCTTGGTAGACCACCTGCTAGAAGTCGTTATCCGAAGCCGCTGCGCGTACTAACGGGGTCACTGCACACACTAGGGAAAACAATCACACGGAGTGAGTCATAATGACCCAGTAAGTTTCTAAATGCAACATATGACATATTATGACATGGCATGGCATAAATGCACAATCACATAAAATCATGGTATCATGCTAGTATACCATCATAAAACATGTACTTAATTTTTAAAGCACATAAACTCACATAAACCAAGTAGCATATTATTTTTCATATAAATGCTCATAAATAAACATGTGTAACAGTAAACGTGTGAGAACCCAAACCCATTACTTGTTTTATACCTTAATAACATGTTTGTATTATGCCTTAACATGTTAGATACTTCTATTTGTCCATGTCATGCTCACATTAGAGTATTACGTGCCTAGTTGCTTGAATACCTTCTATGCATTGCTTGGCTTGCCGTTGTGCTTTGAGTGTTTGCCTTAGCATGTTTAGCACTCAACCAAGACTTGTTAGAGTTCTATTGTCTTTCATAGATGACCTAGAACGTTCACCTTGATCATAGTAAGCTTGATTGGAAGTTTAGAAACTTTCTTGCTTTGTTTTGGTCTTAGCGATTTCCTTGTTGCTCGTATTGTTTGTGTTTTAAACTTGTGAGAAGTTCATTTGAGTTCTAGACCAAGTGTACTAGTAATTATCATTCTTGCACAATCATTGTTCATAGACTTGTTACCTTTGGTTATGAGATGACCAATTTATTCCTTCACAGACCAGTCATGTTTTTGGGCAAACTTCGGGAAAATTCTGGTACTAATCCACTGAATAGAATTTTCTAAAAATTTAGTATGTTTTACCTACATATGTTAGGATACTCTCTTTAATATTTGGTAATTTTCCAAGGTGTCTAAGTACCTCAATTAGGTCTTGACTTACGGCTGTGCCAGAATTCAGTTTTCAGGAAAACAACTTCTGTACTTGATTTTTGTTGTAACCATATCTTGATGAATATAAGTCCAAATGGAGTAATTTAAAATTCTAAAATATAATTTAATGAGTATAGTTTCATAAAAATCAAAAATCATCTCATTTGGAGTTGTGATCGATTTATGGTCGATTTTACAAGATTGACTGTCCAGTAACTTTTCAAAAAAATGGTCTTGAACTTAGTGAGGCGCCCGCCTCGACTTTAGTGAGGCGCCCGCCTCAACTTCTGGGAGCATTTCAATTTCAGCTTCCAGCCTCAGCTTCCCAGGCGCCCGCCTCGCTTCTTGTGAGCGCCCGCCTCATCTTACGAGGAAACATTGCGGGATTTTTTCCACTGTTTTCTTTGTGTACGACTTATGGCACTCAAACCTCTTTCCAAACCTCTTCTAAAACCTTCCTAACACCCTTTCTTAGGTCCTAACATTACCTAACATGTTTTAAGATTGGATTAACCAACCATTAGTGATCATTAAGCAAACCAAATCAGATATTATTGCACCTGAGGGTGACACTTGTCCCACTCAGAATTTTCAGCCAATTTAAGCCACAATCTGGCTTGTTGACCCTCACTCTTCACCTCCACTCTCCATGAACGAAATTCCTTCTTCTCCCAAGTCTCCCATGGCTCCTTGAAGGTGATCTCTTGGTCCTCCATCATCCTCTCATCTTTTGCTCAAGCCCCCTTCATTAAAAGTGTAGAGCTTGAAGTGTTGAGCAGTTTCAACCAATTTGTTTGTGCTCTTCCTATCTTCTTCCTTGGTGAAAGGTAAGCTATTGATTCCCCTTAGGAAGTATGTTAGTCTTGCCATGTTCCCCTCTTCTCATGTTCCCCATGCTCCTACCATGTCCATGCCATGCTTCTTGATGAATTGAGCTTGTAAGGATTTTTAATGATATGTTCATCTTGATCTTTTGGTCCTATGCCTAGAAGTAAATATGTTCTATGCCTCCTTAGGAACAACTAATGTTCTTGGACCAATGATGTTTGATAACTCTATGAGATTATGAATTATAGGGTTCCACATGCTAGGAATTGTTCATCTTCTTGATTGGGTCCTATGCTTAGAAGCAAATGTGTTCTATGCCTTTCTAGGATTAACTAATGTTCTTGGACTATTGGCTTTTGATAACTTTTGAAATTATGATTCTAAAGTTCCCTTGAATTACGAAATGTTGAACTTGATAATTCTTGACTATGGTTGTTAAGTGGATTAACGGCCTAGTTACTCGACACGAGAACTTAGAAAAGGGTTTTGGATGCATCTAGCATCTTAACTCTCTTGGATGAATTGTTAGAGACGACTCAACGGAGTTAACTTAAGTGAGCCATTGAACAATACCGGCTCAATGATCAATCCCTACGACGTTCTAAACACGTTTCTCTAAGAATGATAATTCTAGACTATTGAATTGGATTGATTACCATGCTTGATTCTTGATGTCATGTAATAGAATACCTATTTGACATGTTGAGTTCGCTCTTGTCGAACTCAATCCTGCTTGATTATTGATGAGAACATTTACTTGTCATGAACGAGATCGCTCTTGTCGACCTCGTTCCTACTTGAAATTTGTTAAGTAGACACTACTTGACATTTGCATGAGTCGGTGGCATCTGTCCTTGTTCACACGCCTCCCTTTGTGGCCCCGGTGGAAGTAACTCCCTTCTTGTAATCAATACGAGCATCATTGGTGTCTATCCGGGCATTCCCTCGGAAGGTCGATGTACTTACGCATCGACACATGCACGCTCAAGATAACGCTTGTATGCGGGAACTACGTGGCGGCCGGCTCTCCATATATCCTTATCCTATGTGATTTAATTTCAAGCACCTATGTGAAACAATGTGCATCTTGGATATATGATCTCTATGCTTATGTGACTATAACTTGCCTTGTATGTTGCATATGCCATGACATGCATGATTGATAGCTTACAAGTCTTTATGACTTACCCATTCCCCTTTACTGCTTTAGATCCTAGCAAGACAGGTCCCTCTCGTTGAGGATTGCGGTGTTCGTGCTTTGTTCCTCCTTTTGTCAGCCGTTGCAGTTTGAAGAGGTGGTCTAGATGTCCTCTTCTTTCCTTTTGTTATTTTGCAAGGACGATGGGTTAAAGCAAGTCAATTAGACTATGCTTGGGAATTTGTATAGAACTTGATCTCGATGCTTTATATAGCTACTTGTAGTTTAACTCTTGTAGTACTTATAACCTCTTTATGCCGGCATTGTGTAAGCCGAGTTTTGGTTATCTTGTATTATAGTTCACTACGTATAAGACTTCCGCTGAGCATGCTATTAGCTCTTACTTAATTCTTGTCCTTAAACTGTTAGCTTGGGTTCCGGCATGTAGTGTCGCCGATGACTTGGTTTATTTGCTTAAGCTTTTATCGGGTTTGTAAAGTTTTAAAAATAGGCCTTTTAGGCCGGGGCGTGTTACGTCTCTAATGTTGCGTCACGTCGTTTTCTTAAAATGAGTCCTTGCATGTTTATTGTTCACTTGTTTTCCCCCTATTTGGGCGGTCCGACCCTCGGTTCCACCTCGGGCCCGGGTCGGGTCGCCACAGTTGGTATCAGAGCTTGTATTAGGTTAGCTATCGGCCAGGATAGGTTCCATGGCCTAGGTGGGTTAGTTTCTTGTGTGATGTTCTAACGACGAGTGAATTCTTATAGGTGCTCGATGGTGAATCCTAGGGCAGATCGTGTAGGCCGAGGCAGAGGCAGGCCTAGGTTGGTTCCAGATGAACCTGAGGTAGAATTGCCACCTCCTCCACAGGGTCCAGCTGGTATGAATGCTCAGATGGCGGATATGTACCGTCGCATGACAGAGTTTATGACCGAGATGGCTCAGCTTGGCCATGGTCAGAATGTACCTCCACCACCACCCCCAGAACAAGAGGCGAGAGCTTCGCCACCGCGTGTTGTTATACCACCGGGAGCTAGGGTAAGAAATAATATTGTGCTTGAGAGGTTCATGAAGATGAAGCCTCCATCTTTTGAAGGAGAGGCGGATGCTAGTCTTGCTGAATTATGGCTTGAGGATGTGAAGAAGATCTTTGCAGCGCTAGATTGCACGGATGAAGAGAAGGTGACTTTAGCTGCATATAAACTGAGAGGAGCCGCCAATCATTGGTGGGAAGTTCTACTTGCTAGTTGGGAATTGAACCAGGTGGCACAGGTGTGGCCTACATTTGAGACAGAGTTTAGGGCAACTTATGTGCCTAATGTGGTTAGACAGCGTAGAGAGAAAGAATTTCAGGAGCTGGAGCAGGGATCCATGTCTATAGCTCGGTATTCTTCTAAATTCTTGAGTTGTCCGTTATTGTGCACATCTTGTCTTTGGATGAGACACAGAACCCAGAGGTTCGTGAAAGGGTTGAAAACCGATTATAGGAAACAGTTGTTATCTCTACAGTTGGCAGACTACCGGAGTGCGGTGGATCGTGCTTATGAGATTGAGCGAGACATTGAGGAGCACCTGGCGAAGCCTCTGTGCAAACTTCTGCAGCCGGATCTTCGCGAGGGGCCGGTAGAGGTCAGTCTTCTGGGAATCGGTCTGGCTATCAGGGTAACCGTCGAAATGGTGGTCAGAATAGGCAGCAATCTGGAGGGCAGAATAGGCGCCCGCTTGAGAGTCGTGGTAGTAGTGCTCCTTCTCCTCAGGGGCAGCAGACCCAGAGTAGTGGGCCAATGATTTGTTCTTATTGTAATAAGGTTGGGCATTCTAGTGAGAAGTGCAGAACCAGGCTTGGTACTTGTCTTATTTGTGGAGATTCTAGTCATCAGCTCAAAACTGTCCTAAGTCTAAACTGACTCGATCCTTGGGGTCGATTCGGCGATGCAGGTCCAAGAGGGATAGTGATGGGCGTCTAAGGCATGAGCTCGTGTTTTCGCGCTTGATCAGCGAGGTGTTCCCGAGTCTACTACTGTGATCGGAGGTATTCTTTCAGTCTTCGGTCATCATGCTCGAGTTCTTATAGATCCGGGTTCTACTCATTCTTATGTTGCATCGCATTTCCTAGAACATTTATGTGTATTGCCTGCCCAATTGCCTTATGTGATTGAGGTGTCTACACCCTTGGGTGATTGCTTGTTGGCGTCTGAGGTCTATAGAGACTGTTATGTGCTTGTTCATGATCGAGTCTTGCATGCTGATTTGGTAGTTTTGCCTATTAGAGACTTTGACGTGATTCTTGGTATGGATTGGCTATGTGTACATCATGCTTTAGTTGATTGCCGTCGTAAGAAAGTGACCTTTGCCATGCCCGGTATTCCGGAGTTTGTGTTTTCGGGTGATCATGCCATGAATGGGGTTCATATTATTTCTGCGTTGCGGGCTAGACAACTTTTATCACGTGGGTGTACGGGGTATTTAGCTTGCGTACTTGATACTAGCATATCTTCTGCTAAGTTAGAAGATATTCCGGTAGTTAATGAGTTCCTGATGTCTTTCTGGAGTATGCTTTACCTCCCGACCGAGAGTTAGAGTTCTGTATTGAACTATTGCCAGGAACTTCGCCTATTTCTAGGGCACCTTACCGTATGGCTCCGGCGGAGTTGCGTGAGTTGAAAGATCAGCTGCAGGAACTTCTAGATAGGGAGTTCATTAAACCGAGTGTATCTCCTTAGGGTGCACCGGTGTTGTTTGTAAGGAAGAAGGATGGTAGTTTACGCCTTTGCATAGACTATCGGCAGTTGAACCGAGGCTACTATCAAAAATAGGTATCACACCCGTTTGCCACACTTGATGATCTTTGATCCTTGAGGTTCATGGTATATTTAATGGTTTGACTTGAGAAGTGGCTATCACCGGTTGAGGGTTCGGGCGGAGGATGTCCGAAAAGCGCTGACCTTCCGTGCAGCGTTATGGTCACCTCTACGAGTTTGTTGTTATGCCGTTTGGGTTGACCGCACTGAGTTTTTATGGACTTGATGAATAGAGTTTTTCATGATTATCTCGATTGCTTTGTGGTGATATTTATTGATGACATTCTTGTGTACTCCAAGTCACGAGAGGAACATAAGAATCATTTGAGAGAAGTTCTTTCTATCTTTGCGGAAGAAGCAACTTTATCGAAATTGGTAGTAAGTGTGCTTCTACGGCTAGAGCAAGTTTCTTTTCTAGAGCACGTGGTGTCTAGTGATGGTATTGCGGTGGATCCATCCAAGATTGAGGCGATTACTAAGTGGAAGACGCCTAGTACGGTAACCGAAGTCCGTAGTTTCTTGGGCTTGGCAGGTTATTACCGTAGGTTCATTGAGGGTTTTGAAAATCGCTACTCCGATGACTAATTTGACTTCGAAGAAGTCTTCTTTTATAGGAGTAAGTGTGAGGCTAGTTTTCGAGGAGTTGAAGAGGAGGTTGACTAAAACGGCTCCTATCTTAGCATTGCCTAGTGGTTCGGAGAACTTTGTGATTTATAGCGATGCCTCGTTAGAAGGCTTGGGTTGCGTGCTTATGCGAATGGGAGAGTTATCGCTATGCTTCTCGGAAGTTATCACCTTATGAGCATAATTATCAGGACACACGATCTAGAGTTGGCGGCTATTATCTTTAAACTTCACAAGTGGAAGCATTATCTTTCTGAGGGCTAAGTTTGAAATATTCACGATCATAAGAGTTTGAAGTATCTCTTTTGCAAAAAGAGTTGAATATGCTGACAGAGAGCGATGGATGGAGAAACTTAAGGATCATGACTGCTACTATTTTATACCATCAGGAAAAGCTAATGTTGTTGCGGATGCCTTGAGTAGGAAAGCTTTTATGTCTTGCTTGATGATGAGGGAATGGAAGATGCTTGAGGATGTCCGTGAGTGGAGTCTGTTGTGGTGGGCATAAGGTTATCTTTGCTAGTGTGCGTTACGCTGCATTGTTTGAGTTGATTAAGAAGGCTCAAGCTTCGATTCTGAGTTGAGGAAGGTTATTGATGGATTGGGGTTAAGGCAGGAGTTTCTTTGATGGATAGTGATGGTGTTTTAGGCACTTTTAGAGGTAGAGTTTGTGTTCCTTCTACAGATGGAGTTAGGCGTTTGGTTCTTGATGAGGCTCAAGGCCAAGTATACTATACATCAGAGTACTAAAATGTATAGGGACTTGAAGAGGCGATTTTGGTGGAATGGGATGAGAGATATAGCAGTGATATGTATCTAGATGTTTGACATGTCGGCGAGTTAAGATTTGAACACGAAGACACTGCGGTTTTATTGACCACTTGAGATAGAGATGGAAATGGGAGCACCATGGATTTTGTGACAGGGTTGCCGTACTCGCCAGGTTTGATGGGTTGTTGTGGATGGGTTGACAAAATCTTCACATTTATTCCTATTGCGATGACTTATAGTTTGAGTCGGTTGGCGTTGTATATTGAGGATATTGTGAGGTTGCATGGTATTCAGATTAGCATTGTTTCGATAGAGACCCCGAGGTTCACTTCCATTTTGGAATTCCTTGGGAGCTTTGGAGTGCAGTTGAATTTTAGAGCACTTTTCACCTGTCGATGGTCGGTCGGAGAGAGATTGATTCGGTATTGGAGGATTTATTAGTGCTTGTGCATGGATTTCAAGAGTTTTCTCATTGCCATTAGCTGAATTTGCTTATAATAACGACTACCAGATCTAGTATTGCGATGGCGCCATATGAGGCTTTATATGGGCGTAAGTGTCGTTCACGATTCTTTGGGATGAAGTTGGTGAAGCTAAGCTTTGGGGTTGAGAGATGAATACAACGATCGGTGAGAGTGTGAAACTTAGAGATAGATTGCTTCAGCTCGGAGTAGACGGAAAAAGCTACGCGGACAATTGGAGGCGTGATTTAGAGTTCGGAGGTTGGTGACTTCGTATTCTTGAAAGTATCGCCTAGGCAGTACTAAGCGATTTGGGAAGAAAGGTAAACTTTCTCCTAGATTTATTGGACCATTCGAGATCCTAGAGAGGATTGGAGCTTTGGCGTATCGGTTGGCATTGCCACCTTCTATATCGGATGTTCATGGCGTCTTTCATGTCTCCGATGCTACCAAGTACTTGAAGGGCGATTCTCATGTCCTTACTTATGAGGAGATTTCAATTGAACGACCTTTCTTATGATGAAAGCCGGTGAGGATTCTTGATCGAAAAGAACAAGTGTTGAGAACAAAGAAGATTCCATTAGTGAAGGTCTTGTGGAAGAATCATAATATTGAGGAAGCCACGTGGGAGGCCGAGCTTGATATGAAGAGAGATGCCACTTTCTATTCGATGACTCGGTGGTATTTGGGACTAAATTCCTTTAAGTAAGGGGAGGATGTGAGAACCCAAACCCGTTACTTGTTTTATACCTTAATAACATGTTTGTATTATGCCTTAACATGTTAGATACTTCTATTGTCCATGTCATGCTCACATTAGAGTATTCGTGCCTAGTTAGCGAATACCTTCTATGCATTGCTTGGCTTGCCGTTGTGCTTTGAGTGTTTGCCTTAGCATGTTTAGCACTCAACCAAGACTTGTTAGAGTTCTATTGTCTTTCATAGATGACCTGAAACGTTCACCTTGATCATAGTAAGCTTGATTGGAAGTTTAGAAACTTTCTTGCTTTGTTTTGGTCTTAGCGATTTCCTTGTTGCTCGTATTGTTTGTGTTTTAAACTTGTGAGAAGTTCATTTGAGTTCTAGACCAAGTGTACTAGTAATTATCATTCTTGCACAATCATTGTTCATAGACTTGTTACCTTTGGTTATGAGATGACAATTTATTCCTTCCAGAACCGGATCATGTTTTTGGGCAAACTTCGGGAAAATTCTGGTACTAATCCACTGAATAGAATTTTCTAAAAATTTAGTATGTTTACCTACATATGTTAGGATACTCTCTGTAATATTTGGTAATTTTCCAAGGTGTCTAAGTACCTCAATTGGGTCTTGACTTACGGCTGTGCCAAGAATTCAGTTTTCAGGAAAACAACTTCTGTACTTGATTTTGTTGTAACCATATCTTGATGAATATAAGTCCAAATGGAGTAATTTAAAATTCTAAAATATAATTTAATGAGTCTAGTTTCATAAATATCAAAAATCATCTCATTTGGAGTTGTGAGCGATTTATGGTCGATTTTACAAGATTGACTGTCTAGTAACTGGTCTTGAACTTAATGAGAGCGCCGCCTCGCCTTGTGAGCGCCCGCCTCATCTTCTGGGAGCATTTCAATTTCAGCTTCCAGCCTCCAAGCTGCGCCCGCCTCGCTTCTTGTGGGCGCCCGCCTCATCTTCGAGGCTGACTGCGGATTTTTTCCTGTTTTCTTTGTGTGCGACTTATGGCACTCAAACCTCTTTCCAAACCTCTTCTAAAACCTTCCTAACACCCTTTCTTAGGTCTAACATTACCTAACATGTTTTAGATTGGATTAACCAACCATTAGTGATCATTAAGCAAACCGTCAGATATTATTGCACCACGAAGGGTGACACTTGTCCTTTCGGGAATTTTCAG
>CM028384.1:50404361-50458923 GCA_013146195.2 Codonopsis lanceolata | reverse complement strand
AAATTCAAAGTGCCCTATCTTAAAAGTCAGTTTCGAACGCCTTCCTCTCTAACCTTCAATTGATAGTAACCCCATCGCAAATCAAGCTTAATAAAACAATAGACCTCGCAATTGGTCAAACAGATCATCGTGGGTAAGGTATTTGTTCTTAACGGTCACCTTATTCAATTCTCTAGTTCATGCATAACCGTAAACTCCCATCCTTCTTCTTTCACGAATAAGACCGCGCTTCCAAGTGCACACACACCGGGCTTAATAAAACCAATCTCTGGAGTTCTCGCAACTGGAGTTTTCAACTCTCTTAAGCTCGCGGGTGCCATCCTATACTTGCCTTAGAAATCTGAAGTCCTTGAATAAGCTCAATACAAAAACTCTAGTTCTCTATCGGGTGGCATCGCATGATCGGTAGAAAACACATCGGGAAACTCACATACTACAGGGGACCTCCTCTAAACTCTACAAGACCTCTTCTTATCAACAACGCGGGCAAGAAGATACCAGTGTCACCTTGAGACAACAATTTTCTAGCCCTAAGTGCGAGGAAATGAAATGCAAGTCACTCGGACGCTTGATCACCCACAAAAGTAAATTCAGCACACAGGCATATAAAAAGTAACCCTCTTCCTATGGCAATCAACATAGCATGATAAGCACATAACAGTCCATGCCAAGAATCACATCAAAATCACGTATAGGAGAACTACCAAGTCCGCATGCAAAGTGTGGTCACCCACCAAACATCACAAGATCTAAACACTTGACGAAGCATATACTCCCCGGCGGGAGTAGACACTTCAAGCAAGTACGGCGGCAAAGATTGAGGCAACACGCAAAGATTCTCAACAAAGTGCGAGCAACATAAGAATCACGAAGACCTGGATCTATGAGAATTCGAGCCTTATGATCAAATATAGAAAGAGTACCCCTATCGGCTGCTGTAGACCCCACGAACCTCGCCCGATCAAGCGCAAAACACATGCCCGAACCTTCCTGGTTTACCATCCACATCTCTCTTAGCCCCAGGCTGGCCGCCACCCCACCGGTGACTAGCCTTGAACTTGGACAATCTCTCTTCATGTGAGTCCCGTCTCCACAAATGAAACACTTCCCATTCTTTACCCAACACCTATCTTGTATGCCCGACTTCGGCAAAGCGAACAAATCATGGTCTCATTGCGAGACCCTTGCTTGTAGAAGAAGTGTTGTTGCCTGCTTCCACTGCCTGGCCTACCTTGGCCTCCACCTCTCTATCGCGGTTCCACTTGGTATCCTTACTCGCCACCTGAATTATTCCCACGATTAGTGTTTAGAGTAGTCATCGCGCGTTATCCGAATTACCCTTGACTCGGTGCTCCTCGATATCTTGCTCAACCTCATAAGCTCGATCAATGCGGTCCGTGCGGTCATCGGTGAGCTTAAGTGCTAGAATCTGCTTCCTAAATTCGGTCCTCAAACCTTTAACAAACTTATGTGTTCTCGAGCCTCAGTAGGAATCAAGCATCGTGCAATAACGGCTCAACTTCGGTGAACCGCGAGAATATTCCGCCACAAATCATGGTACCTTGCTCAAGATTATAGAATTCTTTCTCCCTTTGGTTGCGAACCACATCCGTGCGTACTTTCATTCTTAAATTCCTCCGAAAATTAGCCCAAGTAATAGGGACTTGTCTATCTCCCAACTTTCTTCAACACGGTCCACCAATGCTCGGCGGCTCCTTTAAACTTAAAGCGTCGCTAGTCCGACTTTCTCCTCATCGGTACACTCCAACATAGATAAGATTTTGATCATCTCTTCCATCCACAATTCAGCCTCCCCAGGGTTTGGCTCCCGCAAATGCACTAGGCTTCAACTTAAGGAATCTCTCTAGTAAAGTGTTGTCGGTCCTCGGTCTCGGTGGTGGTATAGCATCCTCGTCGAGGTGGTGGTGGTACTCCCCCCCACTTGACCTCCACGGCCCGCCCCCGCCAGCCCGATCAACACATGTAATTACGCTCAATTACCCTTTATCCGGACCCAGGATTACTGCGGCGGTACCTCAACTTCGGGGTGCCCCTTCGTACTCTACCGCGGCCATTTCCGTTCCTAGGATTATCCATCAAACTCCTACAAGAATTCACTCGGCGTTAGAATCATCACACAAATAACCAACCCACCTAGGCCATAGAACCTATCTGGCCGAAGGACTAACCTATAGCTACGATACCAATGTGACGACCGACCGGGACCCCAATGCAATGCGAGATCCGCGCGTAAATAATCAAGTTAAACACATAAGCATGCATAAGTAGGGTTTTAAAATTCATAATAACGTGGCGCAACATTTGGACAATTAACAACTCGGCTACACTTGGCGGGAAAAACAACTTTGAATTAAACAAGTCATCGGCGGCGTTACGGTAGGAACCCAACAACTACTCCTACATTAACACATGCTTAATAAACCTCAGCGGCGGCACAACATGCGGAGACAACAACAATAATAATACTTTAAGCGCTTTAGCGGAAGAAACTATGATGAACCATACACACATATAAACAAGCTCGACTTATAGTCGGCATACCAAAAGATTACAAGTATTAATAATAAGTTACTACAACACAAAACCCAAGCTAAGTCTACATGACTTGCTTCCCATCGTCCTTTCCAAAATACAAGATTAACCAATTAATGTCCAAAAGAGCAACCTTGCTCACAACGTCCAAGCGAATGCGTGAATCTAGCGTGGAATGTCACCTCGGCTTTGATCTAAGGAAAACAAAGCAAACAAATAGAGTAAGTCGAAAGACTTAGTAAGTTACCAAAATATGCATGTTCATATTATAGCATGATATTTATCACTAATATGGCATGTTATCATCATTTAACACTTAGCACCTTATTCACGTAAGTGCGTAAAGTAAATCATACAAGTAGGATATGATAGTCACGGCCGTAGCTCTGCAAAACATTTAGATTCTTGGTTCGTGCCATCGATGTTATGTGAATTCATCGACGTGCTACTCGATCTCAATAGCAAGCCAATGCGGCACTTAGCGTCGGCAAGGGCTACTACTTCCCCACCGCGCCCACTGGAGGTGTGTGTGGAGTCAAGTGCGGCGATCCATAGCGAGCACGAATCCCATAATTCGTGAAGGCGTGTATCGTCCCACCACGACTTGAAAAACAAACCATTTAATGCCAGCTGGACTCAATGCAATGCACAAGTAGATATTTACTTGACTTAAACCAATTTAAGGTCCGAATCCGACAAGAGCGAATTCGACCATCCAAGTAGGGGATAATCTCTACCGTAATCACATCAAGGCAATAATTTGCACAAATACCAATCTTTCATAACAACTTGTTACAATCAATTTAACCAACTCATACTTGAGTAAACCAAGTCAAATGACGTTCAAACTTCGTAGGGATTGAAATTAGAGTCTAACATATTCAATTCTTCCCTAGAGTCGACTCCGTTGAGTCTTTCCACTAAATTCCCAATTTTGGGGAAATTGAAGCTATATGCTTCATAACCCAACTTAGGTCACTTCTAAGTTCAACAAGGCATAAATTCACCTATACAATTCAATATAATTCATGTCCTTCATGTGGTCCAATATTGAGGATACATCACATAACCATTTTCACAAACACCACATAGGCATAATTTAGGGCATTCCCAAATAATTTCACTTTCATCAACAAACATATTACATTACTTCTAACATGTTCAAGACCTCAATTAATCATAGTGAAAGAGTAATTTCAACATTCAAAGGCAAGAATCAACCTAGACATGCTCCTAGCAATATTACACATTCAAAATTCGTAGGAAGCAACTATGTGTCCCCATTGACCTCACACATCATAAACTTTGTTTCCTTAGGGTCAATGGGAACTAAAATGAAGAAGAGTAACTTACTAGTTCAACACCAACGAAAGCAAATGAAGAAACCAATCGGATGGAAATGCTCCCCTTCTCGAGCTCTACAACTTTAATGAAAGGCTCTTGGGCAAATGATGAATGGTTGATGAAGACCAAGAGATGAGACTTCAAGAAGCCATGGAAGAACCTTGAGAGAGATGAAATTCGTTTTGGAAGAGAGGGTGAGAATGAGGGTCAAAAATCTGATTTGGGGCTTATATGTGGTCAAAAGCTTGAGTGGGACATGTGTCAAGACCTTAGGGTCTCTTTGAGATTCTTAGGATAGGGTTTGGATAATCAACAAGCCTCCTAATCCATCATTAAAAATAAGTTAGGGATGTTAGGACTTAAGTAGGAAGGGTTAGGGAGGTTTAGGATAGGTTTAAGTAGGGGTTTGAAATGTACAATTTGTCAAATTCCGAAACAGGAGAAAATCAACCCGTAGCAGAGCAGCAGGTGAGGCGGGCGCCTCACCTTCCTCCATGCGGCCGCCTCAAACTCTGGGGCCATTCCCCAGTTCAGTCCATTTTTAATTTGCTCTCTGTAGTTGAGGCGGGCGCCTCGCAAGGTCCCATGCGGCCGCCTCGGCTCCAGAATGTCTAAAACTTGATCTAAACTTGATCTAAATGGTCCCAAACTTTTGGGCAACCATTCTAAGGTCTAACCCTACTCAAAATGAGTCGGAAACACACCCGAACAACTCCCGGAACAAGGTAGAACAAGGCGCGAACCACGCGACGAATGAACAACGAATCAAACTACAATCAAACGTCATTCAAACTAGGATGTCTTGGACATGAAAGGGACTTGTTTCAACATGATTAAGACCTGAATATAAGGCCAAGAACTCAACGAACACTTCGTACGTCGAAATAGAAGCAAATACGAGCAACGAGGGGAATCGCTAAGGCTAAATTCAAAACGATCAAACCGGCGATTCAACAAACGGACTTTCGTGATTCTAAACATGTTAAGAACTTCAAGAATGATTTAAGGTTAATTCTAAGACGTTTATAAACTAGGTAAACATGATCGCAATCAACCAAGAAAGCACAAATACAAGCATAGAATGCACATGCAAGATTATGGGGCGTTACAATTATTTCTCATGCTTGCACAATCAATGTTCATAGATTTGTTGCATTTGGAAATAAGATGACCAACATATTACTTCATAGATTCAGTCCTGTTTTTGGGCGAACTTTGGGAAAACTCAGGTACCAATCTACTAAAGAGAATTTTCTAAACATTTAGTATGTTTTACCTTCATATGTTAGGTTACTACCTGTAAAATATGGTAATTTTCCAAGGTGTCTAAGTACCTAATTTAGGTCTTGACTTACGGCTGTGCCAGAATTCTATTTTTAGGAAATCAACTTCTGTACTTGATATTGTTATAACTTTATTTTGATGAATATAAGTCCAAATTGAGTAATTTAAAATTCTAAAATATAGTTTAATGAGTCTACTTTCAGAATAAATCAAAAATCACCTCATTTGGAGTTGTGAGATAATTATGGTATATTTTACAAGATCGACTGTCCAGTAACAACTATCTGGAAATTGGGCAGTTTTCAGCCTTTGGTCATTTCTTGGGTGGTTTTGGTTAATGACCACCATGCCCTTGCCCCTTGGACGTCTTGGGTGACCCAAGCCTCCTTTTTTGACCCTCCTACAACCCTTCTAAGCCCTTGGATGATCTCTTATCAATGGCCATCATTCCATAGCCAATAGGAAGCAAGATAACCCTCTTCACATGGATTAAGGTTTTCTTCGAAGGTATAAAAGCTAAAATTCAGCCCTTTGCAGCCATTGGTGACCCTCCCAAGCTCCATTTTCAGAGAGTGACCACCATTTTCGTCCATACCAAGAACACCAACTTGAGTGGCCATTTGCCGGAGTTCCGGTGGTCCGATCGGCGATCAGAAACCGCCAAATCGAAGGCCTTGCCCTCCTCTACAACAATCCTTGGTTTGATCTTCCTCCCTTACATTATTCATAGGCTTAAGGTGAGTTGACAATTCCCTGAATTTATCATGTTAAGTATATGACATGCCCCCTTCATTAATGTTGTTCTTATGATGCTTAGGAACACTTTTTGTGAAGTAGAATCCTCCAATTCTACCTATGAAATGTGTGTAGGATTTGATGATATCTTTATGAAGTTGTGATTTTGACTTTATGCAAAGAATGAATGTGGTTCTAATTGTGCTTAGGATTAATTCTTGTGAAGGAATTCTTTACAATTGTTAACTATAAAGAATTTTTCATGTTAGGGTTAAATTCTGGAAATTTTGGGGCTGCCCTCTACACTTAATAAATTGGGTTTGTGTATAGAATTAAAAGTGTTCTAAACATGACTTGGAACAACTAATGTTCATCGACTTGTTGGAATTGGAAACTTCAATGAGATGACTAGTTTAGGATTTCACCAATTAGGAAGAAACCTCACAGATTCAGTCCTAATTTTGGGCTGTTTTCCGGAAACTACTGGTACTAATATACTACATGGAATTGCCTAAAAAATATTTTATGTTGGTCATGTGTATGTTTAGTGATGCTCTGTAAATTTTCATAAATTTTGGAGTTCGGGAAGTATTTTTAATGAATCATGAACCAAGGTTGGGACAGTGAGTCTGAACAAGGGGAACTGGTTATTAACATGATCTTCATGAGATCATAAATTGATCAATACATATCCAATTGGAGTGTTTTAAAATGGTAAACTCTAGATTAAAGAGTCTAGGTTTTGGAAATGTAAGATGTGTGTCATTTGGATCAATGAGGAATTTTTGGTGAAGTTTGTAAGATGGACATGCAGTACAGGCCACATCAGTAAATCAGATTTCTGACATGAACTTGAGGTCAATGTATTTTAATGAATACATGTCCAAATAGAGTACTTTAAAGTGCTACATTATAGTTCCAAGAGTCTAGTTTCTGAATATATAAATTCATGAAATTTGGAGTTGTGAGAAGATAATGGTCGAATTTATAAATTGACTGGGCTGAATAATCATAACAGAAAAACAGATTATTAGCTTGATCTTGATATGATCATAGATTGATGAACACAAGTCCAAATGAAGTGATTTAAAAGGCTAAGTTATAGTTTAAAGAGCCTACTTTCTGAATAAGAAATATTCAGTACATATTGTGTTGAGAGGTATTTTTAATGCAATTAGAAAGATTGATGCGCCAAATGATTTGTAATATTTGAACTTGTTAAGGATTGATTTTCCATACTTGATGAATATGACTTATAAATCATATAGTGTTTCTTGCCTTCAAGCATGTTCTACTATTGGGTTGTTAACTTGCTATGAATTTAGGATTCCACTAATAGGTGGGATTATGAACTTGAATTGAACTAAGGCTTGATTTGATATTAATCAACTTAGGCTTACATCTTCTACTTGACTTATTGATACGTGAACTAGGGTTCCTAAATGGAACGAGAACATAGCTATGCCTTAAACAAGAACATAGAAGAGCTAGAAATGCATATAGAATTTATACCCTATTTTGATGAAATTGTAGTAAAGACTCAACAGAGTCGAGTTAAGGAACAATTGAACCTTACGAGGATCGTGGTGAGATCCTATGATAATTATATTTCATTTGACTAGATTACTAGCTTTTGGGACTTGAATAGAATAGAGTGAACAACTTGACACTCATGATTTAGAGACTCAAATGAGCTCCTATTGTGGTTTTGTGATTTTTGTAACAATGTGCATAATCGTATGAGTTTAGTAGATCATTATATCTACTTGAGAATTAGCAAGTAAACATCTACTTGTGCATTGCATATAAGTCCAGCTGGCATTACTTGAGTTTTCATGATGATGGTGGGACGATGCATTGCCTTCACGAATTATAGGATTCGTGATTGTAATGTATCGCCGTACCGGATTCGGGTTTCACACACACCTCCACTGCTAGCTACAGTGGGGAAGTAGCCCCCTTTGTCGTAACTAGGGGTGGCAATTGGGTGTTACCGGTAAATTTGGATATTATCCAATAACACCCATTAAGGTTAATGGGTAGTTTTGGATATTATCCAATAACACCCATTAACCTTAATGGGTGTTATTGGATAATATCCAATATTATCCATTAGTAAATGGGTATTATCCGGATAATATCCAATAAGGAATATCATTTATTATTTTGAGTATTACTTGCCTACTTATATTATGATTCACTAAGCATAACATACTCACACAAACTCACTCAAACACACACACATGCCAAAAAAACACACACACATGACAAAAACACACACATACACACAATGATAAGTTAATAACTTAATATTCATAAATCATAATATTTTCACCAACTTTTCACATTTAATAAAAAATTAACGGGTCCCACGTTCAACAATAACCGAGATATTTTCTTAATTTTGATATTTATATTTTCTTTCCTTTTTTTACACCTCAAATAAAAAGTTATATTTGCAATGTGACACTATTTTTATCACCTTATATATATAAAGTTGTCAAAATTTTATAATAGTTTTCATAGTTGTGAGATAGAAAATATACGTGTTTATTGATTTGACACTAATAAATGATTATGTAAAAGTAAGAAAAAATAAAAAAGTCAAATACCTTATTAAAAAATTAAAAATTTATATTCATTATAATTATAAATTATAAATAACAAACAAATATTCTTAATCCAAAACAAATAACAAATACGTTCATAATAATCAATAATTTTTATGATTACTTGTTTATATTTATATTAACTTTCAAATATATATCAAAAGGTGGTTTGGTCTAGTGGTAATAAGCTTTGTTGTAAACCAATTTGATTCAGGTTCGAATCTTGCTAATGGTAAGCTATGCATTTAATTATTATTTTTAAGTAAAGGGTGACGATAAGCGGTTGAAGCGGTGACCAATGGTGGGCATCGGCGGTGCCATGGTAGTTGCTACGTGGCGGTGATGGTGGGCGGTCGGTGGTCGGTGGTGGTTGCATGGCGGCGGTGGCCGGGAGGTTGGAAATGACGGCGGTGGGTGGAGAAGCGTTTCACGGTGGTGACATTAGTGGATAATCCGATGGATAACCGGTTAATTATCCATAATTATCCATTTTGTTAATGGGTGTTAATGGATAATATCCATTAACACCCATTAACCTAATTGGTGTTAATGGATAATAACCAATAAGTCTTTTATAATGGATATAATAGATAACCCATTGGGTTGGATAATTTTTGCCACCCACAATAGTCAGTAACCAATTTAGGCACATTGGCTAGTGCTATTTTCCTCAAGAGAGCCTCGGGGCAGAAGAGCAGCTTCAGGTACACTTTGATACCGAACACCTTCGTATCACGCGCACGATATGATTAACGCGGTTGTGATTGCAGGTGTAATACTACCTAAAGTGATTTGGTATCTTCTCTATCCTTTATGGCTTACTATGGGCACTTATGTGATAACAAAGTGTTAGTTGAACATGAGATCTTATTGACCATGTTTGTATTGGCCGATGATAAATGAGAGATTTGATATGTATATATAGATATATAAATACTTGTATATGAGATATTTATAAAAGACTTGATGTATATATATAGATATGCACACTTATGCATGATGATTTTATGGGAGATTTGACATGTATATTTAGAGATATACATACTCGATATATTGTATATATATAAAAATGCACCCTTACACGCGGTGGTAACAGTGTGAATAGCTTGATTCGTATATATAATGATATGTATACTTGCATATGATGTTTTGTAGAACTACCTTCTAATTCATTTGATTTGTGTGTGAGCAGGAAATTACACCACAGTTCATTTGGGCGGTTTAGTAAGTAAGAAGAGGTGGATATCTTTGTGGAGTATCGGCTTGATACGGCATAACCACGGGTTTTCTATCATTTATAAATGACACCATGGTTATGTTTATGTTACATAATTATATGTTGCATTATATATTGTGGTAGCGTCTTGGGTCATTATGACTCATCGTACTAGTTTTTAGTTGCATATTAGGCGATAAACACCTTTGAGTCAGTGGTCAGTATTTGTAGCGAGCGAGGCTGATGCGATAGATCGAGGTTAGATCGTGTGGTTAATTTATGCTTGAAGACTTTCGAGTAGCGACTTATTGGAGTCTTGTTCCTTTTTAGCATTGTCATTGATTTCATGTACTTTGCTATTCTTGTGAGATAGACATTTTGTAAAGTTATTTAGACTTCTGATCAGATGATCTTATTATGTTTGTATTGGTTATTTCTTGGGCCGACGTGTTGTGTCGTGCCTTGTTTGTGGTTTTAGTATTTATTCGTTGTCTCAGGAGCACTTCGGTAGCTTTGGGGGAATTTCCTTATTCTAATTTTTATAGTTGATTGACCAGGTATGCTTTAGCTGAGTTAGATTTGTTATATCGGGTTGGTTCTTTGTTAAACTTGCCCGGCTGGAATCATCGATGTTTGATTAGCGTCGCAATGTTCTTTGCAGAGTTCTATTTTCCTCCTTTGAGAGATAGTGTCTCTCTTGGTTTCATTAATCGTTGGTTTCGGGTTCATGGCTTGGGACTTCTTTTCTTATATTGCTATTGATTCGATTTTGAAATACCGGTATTTTTAGTGCGGTGTTATGTTCATGTTTAGAGCGAGTTTGCTTGGCTGTTTGATGCTTTTCTTGTTTTATCAAGTGCTTGTCCTCTTTAAGTTAGTTCCAGTGACACGACTATGGGATTTCGTGTTGGAATCCGTCGGGTGGTTACAATTGTATGAGCTTATGCAGCTATAAGCCATGATAGGTTCCGCCTTTGGTTGGGTTTGGGTTTTCGGTCGAGTATTTACCATCGTGTTGTTTATAATGCCTTATTGGCATATTCTTGGAGTACAAGTATACGACTTGAGTACTAAGTTAGTTGGTCTAGATTGCCGTGAGTGGAGGTTTGTGTCTAGGAGTATATTTCTCCTTTGCTTATGAGTTGCGGTTATACCAAGAGTAGGTATTTTCGGTAGAGCTGTTGTTTCTTGTTCCATTTTTAGGACTCAGAAACAATACATCGGTCCCCAAGGGTGATCGTTGTGTTAATCATTATGGCGAAAGTTCGTTGTAATACGCTTTCGAGAGCGGAGTGGTTAAACCTCCCGTGGTACCTATTAGTATTTCATAGATTACTATATAGGTGTATATAGTTATGGTAGTACTTAACCACCATCTTGTACTACTTGTGTTGGGAATTTGAGAACCCTTTCCGATGGTTGTGTTTTGGTATTTGGGGACTACCTTGATCAAGGTGAAATTTCCTTATGATATGTTGGAACTTGGTGATTGGCCAAGAGGTGATCACGTGATGATTGGTCTGGATTGGTTGTCAACTCGCATACCATTTGACTTATAAGGATTGGTTGTATACTAGTTAGTAAGAATATGCTACCTAGTGACTTGTGAAGTGTTGTGTTGTCTCGTTATTGGTCTAATACATTGATAGGGTATTAGCCTTGAATAATGTGTTTTATCTACCATTATTAGGTAGTTAATAGTATGAATATTCCATACTTGGTATACATACATAGTAAATTAATATGCTATGTTGCATGATGTTGATGCCATGCCTATATGTGCTTATTATTGTATTATTGAGACCGATATAAAGGATGTTGATATGTGATTCACGAACACCCCACATCTTATATGACGAAAGCTTTTGAAGTCACTTCAGAGGGCCCCGACTTGATTATCAAGAGGTCTTCGCTCGAGAACTAGAATGGTATAATATGAGATAGGAATTGATCGAACCCGTTACCAAATGGAATGGAATTGAAAATGGTATCTTGTTTTGCTTGTGCAAATATGTGCAACTTGTATATGGAGATCATGCTATGAATGAAATGAACTTGTGACTTGATCGAATGAGTTACATTGTATTGAATGTCTTCCTTGTCGAATATGTGGTCCATGATGATGATTGACTACTTGATTATAGTGTAAGGGCGTTAGACCCTAGAGATTCGTGTTGTATGGAATAATTTAGCTAATACGTAAAAAAAAATTCTTGGTTGGGAAGTTAGTTAGTTCAACAATTATTGCACATGCATGAATTACTTGATTAGTTGATAGAGAGGCATTTAAACCTTGATATCCACGCTTGTTGGAACTTTGTAAGCTTTGCTAATGTCTTTGACTCCACAAGAGTCAAGATGACTTGATTTTGGAATTTATTGTAGTTGAGATTTGAGTATTTCTCCCTCGTGTTTTGAGGCATACCTAGGGGTCACTCGACTCCATGTGTGCCGAGTATTGAACTTTTGGTTGTTGTCGAAGTTTTGAATTCGAGGCTTAATTCTTTTTAAGGTGGTGAGGATGTAAGACCCCGAACCTTCGTATTTGACTTTCTCGCTTTGCTTGCATTAAGTTGGTTAAGATCATAGTAGAGTGATTGTCTTCCATGCTGCATGCTTTGTTGTCCATGCTTTGAGTGTCTGCCTTAGCATGATTAGCACTTAACTAGGTCTCATTGGAGTCTTAGTACCTTGCATACGAGATTTATAATGTTCATCTTGATCATAGTATGCTTGGTTGAAAGTTTGGAAGCTTAGTTGCATCGCTTGAGTCTTAGGTTTCTCGTGTTTGCCTCTCGTTGTTTGTATTGTTTGTGCTATCAACTTGTGGGAAGTTGATTTAAGTTCTAGACCAAGTGTACTATTATTTCTCATGCTTGCACAATCAATGTTCATAGATTTGTTGCATTTGGAAATAAGATGACCAACATATTACTTCATAGATTCAGTCCTGTTTTTGAGCGAAATTTGGGAAAATTCTGGTACCAATCTACCAAAGAGAATTTTCTAAAAATTTAGTATGTTTTACCTTCATATGTTAGGTTACTCCCTGTAAAATATGGTAATTTTCCAAGGTGCTTAAGTACCTAATTTAGGTCTTGACTTACGGCTGTGCCAGAATTCTATTTTTAGGAAATCAGCTTCTGTACTTGATATTGTTGTAACTTTATTTTGATGAATATAAGTCCAAATTGAGTAATTTAAAATTCTAAAATATATTTTAATGAGTCTACTTTTATAATAAATCAAAAATCACCTCATTTGGAGTTGTGAGCTATTTACGGTATATTTTACAAGATCGACTGTCCAGTAACAACAATCTAGAAATTGAGCAGTTTTCAGCCTTTGGTCATTTCTTGGGTGGTTTTGGTTAATGACCACCATGCCCTTGCCCCTTGGACGTCTTGGGTGACCCAAGCCTCCTTTGTTGACCCTCATACAACCCTTCTAAGCCCTTGGATGATCTCTTATCAATGGCCATCATTCCATAGCCAATAGGAAGCAAGATAACCCTCTTCACATGGATTAAGGTTTTCTTCGAAGGTATAAAAGCTAAAATTCAGCCCTTTGCAGCCATTGGTGACCCTCCCAAGCTCCATTTTCAGAGAGTGACCACCATTTTCGTCCATACCAAGAACACCAACTTGAGTGGCCATTTGCCGGAGTTCCGGTGGTCCGACCGGCGATCCGAGACCGCCAAATCGAAGGCCTTGCCCTCCTCTACAACAATCCTTGGTTTGATCTTTCTCCCTTACATTATTCATAGGCTTAAGGTGAGCTGACAATTCCCTGAATTTTTCATGTTAAGTATATGACATGCCCCCTTCATTAATGTTGTTCTTATGATGCTTAGGAACACTTTTTGTGAAGTAGAATCCTCCAATTCAACCTATGAAATGTGTGTAGGATTTGATGATATCTTTATGAAGTTGTGATTTTGACTTTATGCAAAGAATGAATGTGGTTCTAATTGTGCTTAGGATTAATTCTTGTGAAGGAATTCTTTACAATTGTTAACTTTAAAGAATTTTTCATGTTAGGGTTAAATTCTGAAAATTTTGGGGCTGCCCTCTACACTTAATAAATTGGGTTTGTGTATAGAATTAAAAGTGTTCTAAACATGCTTTGGAACAACTAATGTTCATGGACTTGTTGGAATTGGAAACTTCAATGAGATGACTAGTTTAGGATTTCACCAATTAGGAAGAAACCTCACAGATTCAGTCCTAATTTTGGGCTGTTTTCCGGAAACTACTGGTACTAATATACTAAACGGAATTGCCTAAAAATATTTTATGTTGGTCATGTGTATGTTTAGTGATGATCTGTAGATTTTCATAAATTTTGGAGTTCGGGAAGTATTTTTAATGAATCATGAACCATGGCTGCGACAGTGAGTCTGAACAAGGGGAACTGGTTATTAACATGATCTTCATGAGATCATAAATTGATCAATACATATCCAATTGGAGTGTTTTAAAATGGTAAACTCTAGATAAAAGAGTCTAGGTTTTGGAAATGTAAGATGTATGTCATTTGGATCAATGAGTAATTTTTGGTGAAGTTTGTAAGATGGACATGCAGTACAGGCCACATCAGTAAATCAGATTTCTGACATGAACCTGAGGTCACTGTATTTTAATGAATACAGGTCCAAATAGAGTACTTTAAAGTGCTACATTATAGTTCCAAGAGTCTAGTTTCTGAATATATAAATTCATGAAATTTGGAGTTGTGAGAAGATAATGGTCGAATTTATAAATTGACTGGGCAGAATAATCATAACAGAAAAACAGATTATTAGCTTGATCTTGATATGATCATAGATTGATGAACACAAGTCCAAATGAAGTGATTTAAAAGGCTAAGTTATAGTTTAAAGAGCCTACTTTCTGAATAAGAAATATTCAGTACATATTGTGTTGAGAGGTATTTTTAATGCAATTAGAAAGATTGCTGCGCCAAATGATTTGTAATATTTGAACTTGTTAAGGATTGATTTTCCATACTTGATGAATATGACTTATAAAACATATAGTGTTTCTTGCCTTCAAACATGTTCTACTATTGGGTTGTTAACTTGCTATGAATTTAGGATTCCACTAATAGGTGGGATTATGAACTTGAATTGAACTAAGGCTTGATTTGATATTAATCAACTTAGGCTTACATCTTCTACTTGACTTATTGATACGTGAACTAGGGTTCCTAAATGGAACGAGAACATTGCTATGCCTTAAACAAGAACATAGAAGGGCTAGAAATGCATATATCATTTATACCCTATTTTGATGAAATTGTAGTAAAGACTCAACAGTCGAAGTTAAGGAACAATTGAACCTTACGAGGATCGTGGTGAGATCCTATGATAATTATATTTCATTTGACTAGATTACTAGCTTTTGGGACTTGAATAGAATAGAGTGAACAACTTGACACTCATGATTTAGAGACGCAAATGAGCTCCTATTGTGGTTTTGTGATTTTGTAACAATGTGCATAATCGTATGAGTTTAGTAGATCATTATATCTACTTGAGAATTAGCAAGTAAACATCTACTTGTGCATTGCATATAAGTCCAGCTGGCATTACTTGAGTTTTCATGATGATGGTGGGACGATGCATTGCCTTCACGAATTATGGATTCGTGATTGTAATGTATCGCCGCATCGATTCGGTTTCACACACACCTCCACCGCTAGCTACAGTGGGGAAGTAGCCCCCTTGTCGTAACCAATTGAGCACATTGGCTAGTGCTATTTTCCCGAGTAGAGAGCTCACTAGAGAAGAGAGCTCGGTACTTTGATACCGAACACGGTATCACCGGCACGATATGATTAATGGGCGTGAGTAGTATAACGACGAAGTGATTTGATATCTTCTCTATCCTTTATGTGGCTTACTATGGGCACTTATGTGATAACAAAGTGTTAGTTGAACATGAGATCTTATTGACCATGTTTGTATTGATGATAAATGAGAGATTTGATATGTATATATAGATATATGCATACTTGTATATGAGATATTTATGAAAGACTTGATGTGTATATATATAGATATGCACACTTATGCATGATGATTTTATGGGAGATTTGACATGTATATTTAGAGATATACATACCGATATAGGTGTATATATATAAACATGCACCCTTACACGTGGTAACAGTAACAGTGAATAGCTTGATTCGTATATATAATGATATGTATACTTGCATATGATGTTTTGTGGAACTACCTTCTAATTCATTTGATTTGTGTGTGAACAGGAATTACACCCCGGTTCATTTGGACGGTTTAGTAAGTAAGAAGGAGTGGATATCTTGTGGAGTATCGAAACGATACGACGCCTTCACGGTTTTTCTATCATTTATAAATGACACCATGGTTATGTTTATGTTACATAATTATATGTTGCATATATATATCGTCTTGGGTCATTATGACTCATCCCGCATACTTGTTTTTAGTTGCATAAGAATCGATAGGCCGCAGATCGAGTAGATCGTGGTAGCAGGCGCTCGATAGATCGAGGTTAGATCGTGTGGTTCGTTTTGTAGTGCGCACGACTTTCCGAGTAGCGAGCTTGTGGAGTCTTGTTCCTTTTTAGCATTGTCATTGATTTCATGTACTTTGCTATTCTTGTGAGATAGACATTTTGTAAAGTTATTTAGACTTTACAGTCGGGTAGAATACTTGTGTATTTGTATTGGTTATTTCTTGGGCCGACGTGTTGTGTCGTGCCTTGTTTGTGGTTTTAGTATTTATTTCAGTTGTCTACCAGCACGCAAGTAGCTTTTGGGGAATTTCCTTATTCTAATTTTTATAGTTGTTGGTTGACCCCTGTGATGCTTTAGCCGTTGGGTATTTGTTATATCGTTGGTTCTTTCTTTGACGCCACTCGAGTGCCGATGGTTTGATTAGCTGTCCGCAATGTTGTCGCACGCGAGTTCTATTTTTCCTCCTTTGAGAGATAGTGTCTCTTTGGTTTCATTGTCGTTGGTTTCGAGGTTCATAGCTTGGGACTTCTTTTCTTATATTGCTTCCGCTGATTCGATTTTGAAATACCGTATTTTAGTGCGGTGTTATGTTCATGTTTAGAGCGAGTTTGCTTGACTGTTTGAGTAGCACTACTGTTTATCAAGTGCTTGTCCTCTTTAAGTTAGTTCCAGCGGCACGACCTTGGGATTTCGTGTTGGAATCCGGTCGGGTGGTTACAATTGGTATCAGAGCTTATGTTAGCTATAAGCCATGATAGGTTCCATGGCCTAGGTTGGGTTTGGGTTTTCGAGATTTACCGTCGAGTGTTGTTTATAATGCCTTATTGGCATATTCTTGGGTACAAGTATACGACTTGGAGTACTAAGTTCGTTGGTCTAGATTGCCGTGAGTGAAGGTTTGTGTCTAGGAGTATTATATTTCTCCTTTATTGCTTATGAGTTGCAGTTATACCAAGAGTAGGTATTGCATTTCAGTAGAGCTGTTGTTTCTTGTTCCATTTTTAGGACTCCGAGAAGCAATACTGTCGGTCCCAAGGGTGATCGTTGTGTTAATCATTATGGCGAAAGTTCGTTGTAATACGTTTCGAGAGCGGAGTGGTTAAACCTCCCGTGGTACCTATTAGTATTTCATAGATTACTATATAGGTGTATATAGTTATGGTAGTACTTAACCACCAGTTCTTATACTACTTGGGTTGGGAATTTGAGAACCCTTTCCCGATGGTTGTGTTTTGGTATTTGGGGGAAACTACCTTGATCAAGGTGAAATTTCCTTATGATATGTGGGAACTTGGTGATTGGCCAGTAGGTGATCACGTGATGATTGGTCGGATTGGTTGTTGACCCGTATACGATTTGACTTATAAGGATTGGTTGTATACTAGTTAGTAAGAATATGCTACCTAGTGACTTGTGAAGTGTTGTGTTGTCTCGTTATTGGTCTAATACATTGATAGGGTATTAGCCTTGAATAATGTGTTTTATCTACCATTAATAGGTAGTTAATAGTATGAATATTCCATACTTGGTATACATACATAGTAAATTAATATGCTATGTTGCATGATGTTGATGCCATGCCTATATGTGCTTATTATATGTATTATTGAGACCGATATAAAGGATGCTTTTATGTGATTCACGAACACCCCGCATCTTATATGACGAAAGCTTTTGAAGTCACTTCAGAGGGCCCCTGACTTGATTATCAAGAGGTCTTCGTCGGAGACTTAGAATGGTATAATATGAGGTAGGAATTGACTGAACCCGTTACCAAATGGAATGGAATTGAAAAAGGTATCTTGTTTTGCTTGTGCAAATATGTGCAACTTGTATATGGAGACCATACTATGAATGAAATGAACTTGTGACTTGATCGAATGAGTTACATTGTATTGAATGTCTTCCTTGTTGGGCGAATATGTGGTCCATGATGATGATTGACTACTTGATTATAGTGTAAGGGCGTTAGACCCTAGAGATTCGTGTTGTGGCTGGAATAATTTAGCTAGCCCAGAAAAAAAAAATAAAAAAAAAATTCTTGGTTGGGAAGTTAGTTAGTTCGGTACAATTATTGCACATGCATGAATTACTTGATTAGTTGTTAGAGTGGCATTTAAACCTTGATATCCACGTTTGTTGGAACTTTGTAAGCTTTGCTAATGTCTTTGAGCTCCGTCAAGAGTCGAGATGACTTGATTTTGGAATTTATTGTAGTTGAGATTTGAGTATTTCTCCCCCTCGTGTTTTGAGGCATACCTATGGGGTCACCTCGACTCCATGTACGGGCCAGAGTATTGAACTTTTGGTTGTTGTCGAGTTTTGAATTCGAGGGCGAATTCTTTTAAGGTGGTGAGGATGTAAGACCCCGAACCTTCGTGTATTTGACTTTCTCGTTTTGCTTGCATTAAGTTGGTTAAGATCATAGTAGAGTAATTGTCTTCCATGCGTTGCATGCTTTGTTGTCCATGCTTTGAGTGTTCGTCTTAGCATGATTAGCACTTAACTAGGTCTCATTGGAGTCTTAGTACCTTGCATACGCGATTTATAATGTTCATCTTGATCATAGTATGCTTGGTTGAAAGTTTGGAAGCTTAGTTGCATCGTTTGAGTCTTAGGGTTTCTCGTGTTTGCCTTCGTTGCTTGTATTGTTTGTGCTATCAACTTGTGGGAAGTTGATTTAAGTTCTAGACCAAGTGTACTATTATTTCTCATGCTTGCACAATCAATGTTCATAGATTTGGTGCATTTGGAAATAAGATGACCAACATATTACTTCATAGATTCAGTCCTGTTTTTGGGCGAAATTTGGGAAAATTCTGGTACCAATATACTTAGGCCTGTCAATTTCAACCCATTACCCATAAACCCACCCAACCCAACCCACTAATTACCCAACCCAACCCAACCCATTAATAAAATAAATTTAAATGAGTTACCCAATTTAACCCATTTAATTTCACGGGTTCAGTTGGGTTAAACCCGTCGACTTGAATGAACCCGGCGGAAATTTTGAAACTATCGATCAAAACTCAAAACCTAGGTCTCGCTCTCTCTCTCGCTCGATTACTCTCCCTCTCTCTCCATCAACGACCACAAAGCGGAGGCAATTTCCTTCCCCACTCCCCTCCTTCTCCATATTTGATTATTGAAACAGCTTTTGAGCCGGTGATTCTCCATAAACGACGAAGAGGGACGAATCCAATCTTGCGGTTTAGAGCTTCGAAAACGCCTTTTAAGGTATTCTTCTTTTTCTAAACTCAATCTTTGACGAATCTCTTTCAAACTTGCGGTTCTCGGTCTTATTTTATTATCTCTTTCTAGTTTGGGTAAATTTAGAGTATTTAATGTTAGGATGTATTTTATGTTTTTGTATTTTTTAGTTGAACCGCGTATTTGTTCAATAAGTTTAATTGATTTGTTTGGTATATTAGGCCGATTTTGATGGGATTGATGTGGGTTTGATTAATTTTAGTTTGAATGTGGGTCGAAAATCCCTTTTTGCTTATATAAGCTATAAACTTGGCTCCCCTGCTCGATGAGATAAGAACGTAAATCCTTGGAAATGTATACATATAGGATTCCTTTAATTCAGAAATTATATTCTATAGACTATCATTTACAAAAGCCAAAAGCACTAAATTCAGCCAACTATTCAGAAATTGATTGGTTTGAGGATGCTTATGTTCTGATGATGCATTTGGGGAGTTGCATCTTTGAACATAAACTTTTCCATACTGTAATCATTAAAAGAAAGAAAAAAAAGTCATTAGAATTACCAGTCTGTATAAGTTAACCTTCATTCAAATGGAAAAAGAAATTACATTCCTAATAACTAATGAAACAGAGGGTTGCTCTAAGTTTTTAAAGAATCCGATAGTATGATTAAACTGCATAAAAAGAGGTCTGCTCATCTACACCAACTAAAATGTACAGACTACAAAGATAAAAATTGGTAATATTACAATCTGAATAAAAATGACTTCATTTTGGGATGGAGGAGATAGTCAGGTTCAGGCTTCTAACCAATGAATATTGAACATACATGCATGCATAAGAACGTACATGATGAATATGTCAGAGAGAGAGAGAGGGGGGGGGGAGATCCAATCTACAACAAGTTAACATGTGATCGATTGGTCACTTTCTACTTTGCTTATGTGATTAATCCTTAGTATGCTTGTTTTTATCCCATTTACTAAGGGCGATGTGGCACCATCCCTGCATTATTATTTGCTTACTGTGGAATGCTCTACTTCTTTTTGGTACTCAAGGAAAAATAAAGGAAGGATGGTCTCTTTTTATGGAATGTGTAAAGCTACAATGTTTTGGGAAAAACCATCACGGTATACAGGTATAGATCTTGTAAATGTTTAATTACACGATTAGTCACAAACGAGCACATCAGGTCCTACATGGTCGTGTTGTTTGAAAACTAAAGAGAACAAAACAAATAAATTACTCATGACTCATAATGTAGCCTGTCTTATTAATAAAAGGATCAACACAAACCTATCCATATCTAAAGAAGTTTCACACATAATACTAACAGCACCATACTAGAAAAACTACAACCACAAGAACCACTTGCATATTCTTATAATGTGTATTAACTACGTATAAGTAGAAGAAAACGTGGAGAGTAGACATTGATCTTATGCAGAGAGGTGTTTACTTTAGCCAATGAGAGCGAATCCCTGCTCAAGTAGAGATTGTGCCAAGACTTGATTAGCATCTTCAGAGGGATGAAATCCATCCCAAAACACATACCCTGTAGCGTTGGAGCACGTTCCCAAAGACCTGGTATTGCAAAGCAGTGAGGTTTCTACTGTTCCAGTCCCACAGCAAGCTCTCCTTGACTCAAAGAATCCTGGGTCATAGGTGAAGTTCATAAAATTTGAATCAATCTCCATGTTGCTAGATGCAAATGAATATACAGATATACAGATAGGGTTCCTTCTCAGCAGTCTGTTCTGCGGATATATTTGCTGCGGATGCAGAAGATGCAGAATAAACATGCAAAATATATGCCGAACCAAAATTTATAATTGTCTTTCAAACACCCAAAAGACTAGAACTGAAAATAATTATGTTCCTCAAGAAAGTCATCAAACCAATTTGTAACTTTTTTCTCCTTTGTTATATCAGAGAATAAATATATAAAATCATTTTCCAAGGTGAGTGGATAAATAATAGAGTAAATTTGGCACCAATCAGATTGCTAGATGTGGAATTTCTTGACTCATAGGAACCCTTGGAAATTTATACAACAATGGTACCTTGTCTACTGCAAAGAGTTGTAGAACTGTAATTACCTTGTCCCAACAGTCCATCACAAAAATTTAACACAGAAATCACAAGAAATTCAATCAGTTTAGTAAACCTGCTCAAAAGGACGCAATCAAAAGCCGGGTTTTGATATCCAATTGTTGATATCCATGGGTTGATTTAAGAAGGTTTAGGAAAGCAGACACAGATTGTAGCATGCCAAGCTGCAGCAGATTTCATCAACCAAACCGAGAGCAGCTTTGTAGATTTGTTTGAAAATTTAATCTTGATCGGTTCGATTTCGGTTTCGAGGAGATCCGGACTCTGACCCATACTCGACACATCTAATCACTCGCACGCCACGCCATCGATATACAAGATATACAGATAGGGTTCCTTCTCGGCGATGCGCTCTGCCACACCTCAAACTCCAACTTGAAACTTACTTCACATCTCCACGTTTCTTAAAATCGTTAATACAGTAATATTTCATTTTATTCTAGCTCTCCTTCTTACGTAACCACCTTTACTTACGCCCTTTGCCATCGGATATCTGATATCTGAATAGGTTCTCCATAAGTTGGAACCAAATGGAAGAGAGTAGTGGCAATGACCATGGGACTTCTTCGGTTAGTGGAAAGAGAGCAAGAAAATCGCACCAAGAAAAAAGCAGTGATGCTTGGAAATATTTTGAATGTCAACTACACCCGATGGCACGTTTGTGATGACTTGTAAGATTTGTAGTCACACTTATACTAGTCAATTGAATCCTTCGTCCATGGTACGTCAAATATGAACCGTCATTTGCTTAAACACAATCTCGTTGAGGAGGAGTCACACACACATCCACTTCCATATGCTCCTTTGAACCAAGGAATGTTCGGAGAAGTTGTGTCTGCAATCATTAAGCACAACTACCCATTTAGTTTTGTGGAGCATGAAGGAATTAGGGAGTTGCTAAGCTTTTTGCATCCGTAAGTAAAACATATCACTAGAAACAACTGCTAAGGACGATGTGCTCAAGATGTATAATAGAGATAAAGAAAAGGTTAAACGTGAGTTACAAGTTGTTAGTAGTAGAATATGTTTGACTTCAGATATTTGGACATCTCCCAGCACCGATGGTTATATGGCCTTAACAGCTCATTATGTTGATGAAAGTTGGACTCTACAGAAGAGGATTCTAAATTTTCGACATGTGCGCCCCCCTCATACTGGTAGTATGATAGCAGAGAAGTTGATTAACTTCTTAAAAGATTGGGGTATTGAAAAAAAGATATTCTCAATTACGTTGGATAATGCAAAGTATAATGATGGCGTAGTGAATATCTTGAAAGGTCATCTATCATTGAAGGATGATGCACTTGTTTGCAAAGGCGAGTTTATTCATATTAGGTGTGTGGCACATATTCTCAACCTTATAGTTCAAGAGGGACTTAAGGGGATTGATGTATGTATTCATAAAATTCGGGAATGTGTGAAGTACGTGAGATGGGAAGGGAGGAGATTAGCATTTGCAGAATTCATTTCCAAATTTTCAAGTGCGGGTGGTAAGAAGGTTCGTCAAGATGTGGTGACAAGATGGAATTCAACTTATCTTATGTTGGAGAGTGCATTACATCATAGACAAGCTTTTTGTCAAATGAAGATGGTTGATTTGAACTTTAAGACTTGTCCAACACAAGAAGAATGGAATCAAGCTGAGAAAGTCGCGAAGTTCTTGAAGCCATTTTATGACATCACTACTTTGTTTTCCGGATGCAAATATCCAACAGCAAATTTGTATTTTTTGAATGTGTGGAAGATTCAAATGCTTATCAAAGAGGAGATGGCTAGTGATGATCTTCTCTTAAGTGACATGGCGAAAGACATGATGAGAAAATTTGAAAAATATTGGGACCAGTATAGTGTGGTATTGTCTTTTGCAATTATTCTTGATCCTCGGTATAAGTTGAACATGGTGGAGTATTGCTATACAAAGCTTGGATACATTAGAGAGGAAGTTGATATAATGGTGGCGAATGTCTATGAGAAGTTAAAGCGCTTATTCAAGGAGTACAAGCATATCTCTAGCCCTTCCACACATTTTCCACTAGTGAGTGACAGTGATCTGGATGTTAGTCAAGATGGAGATGATTTGGCTGTAAGTTAAATTTAAGTTTTTATTAATTGCCATTGTCTATGAATTTGCTTAAGATAATTTTCTACTCATATTTTAATTGTACTTGTGTAGGATTTTGATTTGTTTCAAAGACAACGCCGTGTGCCAAACACTAATAAGTCCCAATTAGATTTGTATCTTGAAGATAGCCCCCTTGACAGAAAGTTACATGCTGATTTAGATATTTTGAGTTTTTGGAAAGGAAATCGACTTAGACTCCCGGAGCTTTCCATGATGGCACGCGATATTTTGAGTGTTCCTATAACCTCAGTTGCCTCAGAATCTTCATTTAGCATTGGGGGTCAAATTTTTGGAAAATATCGCAATTCTCTTTTGCCATCAAATGCTGAGGCGCTGTTGTGTACCCGAGATTGGTTATACGGTAAGACACTTATTTAAAAGAAAGTAAAACAAGGGTTGGTTTTAGCATTTATTTTGTTAGAATCAATTTTATCTTGTTTTAATTTTGTATGGTGAATTGGTGATAAAAAAACTACAAATATTTCTTTGCGGATGCAGAAGATGAAGAGTTGCTTATCGAGGACTTTGGCAGATTAGAGCACGGGAGTGAAACCTCTTCAAATGTTAATGAATAGGTACTCCAAAAATCCTTCAGATATATTCCCGCCCATCCCTTGTTTGTTTTGTAAATCACTATTTCACATCCTTTTGCATTTTCATGTCAGTTCCTGTTAATTTCTTAGATCTCCAATGGCTGATCCATTTCTATGAGTGAGTCATTGCATTGTGTTCTTGCATTTGAATACATTTCGTTTCGTAGCGGTTGAATGAGTAGAGTCACTCGGCTCTGTAATTCTCAAATCTCAATGGTGAATCCATCTCTCTCGGTGAGCTTATCGCACTAGCACACAGTTTGGTGAAGATAGATAGATAGATAGATGAAGGAGTTATTGCCTTACACTCTTGCATTTGAATTTGGTTATCGGTTTCGTAACGGTTGAATGAGTAGAGTCCATCGATCGGCGCATTAAAGGCAGCAAACAATACCCACGGAGAAGATAACTCACGCCACACGACTATCAACGATTCTATTATTATTTCAAGCTGCGGTTGATATTCGATTTTAGGTTGCCTTCTTGATTGATTTCATCTTGCATCGGCAATTATGATAAAGGATAGAGATAGAGAGAAAGTGAGTGAGTAAGCGACAAGATACGAGGAAAACTCCCTTTTCCCCTTCAAGCACACAAACCGCTTAGCATTATTCTACACGCATTGAAGCGGAAAACGGTTTCCTCAAACATTTAATCCGTGAAGATCGAAGAGCAAAAGGAGGTTGGTATTCATAAATTGTACTACTATTACCCACCATTTTTTGTGAATTTAATAGGGCTCCATGTTCTAACCACGTGCTTTTGCCTTTAAAGCGGGGCCCTCTTCCACACGCACACCCCACACACACAATTGCGACATCTTCTTCGATTCGATTTGGGCTTACCTAACAAAAATCATCGGTTTTGGTAAGTTTTTAATCATTCATGTTTTAGTGCAATCTTTCTTTAAGGTATTGTTTCGTTTTGATATGGGTTAGGCGGTGGGGAATGGAAAACATGTTTAATCATTTTTGGGTTTTGTTAAACTGATAATGCAATGTTGTTGAATCATGTGAATGTGGTTGTCTTTTGCCGTCTGTAACATTCTCTTGTTGGGTTCCTCTTTGTTTCTTTGGAGCGGTGCTAAACAAAATGGAATACAAATTTTTATTGAGTAAGCTCTTGTGGTCATCTCTCTCTAGAACTATTACAAATATATCTTTCTCCCTTTCTCTTTATTTATTACAAAATAAGTGGGTCATTCTTTCTTGCCTTTTATCTCGTTCGAGAAATGGGTATAAAGTAGAATCATGGGTGGGTGTAGTTGGGTGTTTCTACACTATATTACTCCCATTTTAGGTTTAATTCTCATTCGTTCAAGTATTAAATCTGCGGTGTCGTTGTTTCGGTGAGGATGCATGCATGCGCATTCCGAGACCGAAACTTGAGTGTCATCTGTGTCGAAGAGCATGAATCTTGATCATGTAAAGTGTTGGGGAATAAGGTTCGGCCATTTCTTGTATTTCCTCGATATGAACCCCTTACAAGATCTATTGATTTTTCAACATTCGATGTAGTTCTATTATCGGAAGGAGGTTGTACCAAGTCTCTGTTTAGGAACGCAAAAAAGTATGGGTTTAGGGGACACTAATATGCTTGTTAAATTTTATTCCGGAAGGATTCTTGGAAGAGCACTTTGCTCTTAGCTTACCAAAGTCTTGGTGTAGTCTATGGAGACCTTAGCATTTCACCTCTCTATGTTTACAAGAGTACATTTGCGAAGACATTCATCACTCGGAGGCGAGCGAAGAGATATTTGGCGTCCTCTCCTTTGTTTTACGGACATTAACTTTAGTCCCTCTATTCAAGTATGTTTTCATAGTTCTTCGAGCCGATGACAATGGAGAGGGTACGCACCATAATTATTTGAGTTTTTATCGAGAACAATCGGATAACTTTATCGAGAAAAGCTTGTATATGATGGACTTTATTTGTTGGCATTGGCAGAGTAGATTGGTGATTTGTAGAAGATTCAATGTTAGTTTGATTTATGCGAGAAAGTAGTAGCTTAATGCGCAATCCGATCCATAAATACATGAAGCGAGTTGATCTATCTGAAAAATAAAAAGGAGTAATTCAATGAGAAATGTCTGAAATATATTTTGTTTATTTTTGACATGAACATTTTTCGCATTTAGATTAAATTCTTATGGACGATGTTTTGTTGTTTAATGTGTTAGGGGTATATTTTATTTATCCATAAAATAATAAAATAATAAAATAAAATTTTAAATTTCAAAATTTTTAAAAAAAGTTTTAAAATTTTAAAATTTTTAAAATTTAAAACGGGTTAAAGTGGCGACCGCTTTAACCCGACCCATTATAACCCGACCCATCGACCCATTTAATATTTGGGTTGTAGCAGGTCATGACCCATTTTAACCCATTACCCACTTCAACCCAACCCAACCCAACCCAACCCAACCCAATTGACACCCCTAAATATACTAAATAGAATTTTCTAAATATTTAGTATGTTTTACCTTCATATGTTAGGTTACTCCCTGTAAAATATGGTAATTTTCCAAGTTGTCTAAGTACCTAATTTAGGTCTTGACTTACGGCTGTGCCAGAATTCTATTTTTAGGAAATCAGCTTCTGTACTTGATATTGTTGTAACTTTATTTTGATGAATATAAGTCCAAATTGAGTAATTTAAAATTCTAAAATATAGTTTAATGAGTCTAATTTCAGAATAAATCAAAAATCACCTCATTTGGCGTTGTGAGCTATTTATGGTATATTTTACAAGATCGACTGTCCAGTAACAACAATCTAGAAATTGTGCAGTTTTCAGCCTTTGGTCATTTCTTGGGTGGTTTTGGTTAATGACCACCATGCCCTTGCCCCTTGGACATCTTGGGTGACCCAAGCCTCCTTTGTTGACCCTCCTACAACCCTTCTAAGCCCTTGGATGATCTCTTATCAATGGCCATCATTCCATAGCCAATAGGAAGCAAGATAACCCTCTTCACATGGATTAAGGTTTTCTTGGAAGGTATAAAAGCTAAAATTCAGCCCTTTGCATCCATTGGTGACCCTCCCAAGCTTCATTTGCAGAGAGTGACCACCATTTTCGTCCATACCAAGAACACCAACTTGAGTGGCCATTTGCCGAAGTTCCGGTGGTCCGATCGGCGATCCGAGACCGCCAAATCAAAGGCCTTGCCCTCCTCTACAACAATCCTTGGTTTGATCTTCCTCCCTTACATTATTCATAGGCTTAAGGTGAGTTGAAAATTCCCTGAATTTTTCATGTTAAGTATATGACATGCCCCCTTCATTAATGTTGTTCTTATGATGCTTAGGAACACTTTTTGTGAAGTAGAATCCTCCAATTCAACCTATGAAATGTGTGTAGGATTTGATGATATCTTTATGAAGTTGTGATTTTGACTTTATGCAAAGAATGAATGTGGTTCTAATTGTGCTTAGGATTAATTCTTGTGAAGGAATTCTTTACAATTGTTAACTTTAAAGAATTTTTCATGTTAGGGTTAAATTCTGGAAATTTTGGGACTGCCCTCTACACTTAATAAATTGGGTTTGTGTATAGAATTAAAAGTGTTCTAAACATGACTTGGAACAACTAATGTTCATGGACTTGTTGGAATTGGAAACTTCAATGAGATGACTAGTTTAGGATTTCACCAATTAGGAAGAAACCTCACAGATTCAGTCCTAATTTTGGGCTGTTTTCCGAAAACTACTAGTACTAATATACTACATGGAATTGTCTAAAAAATATTTTATGTCGGTCATGTGTATGTTTAGTGATGCTCTGTAAATTTTCATAAATTTTGGAGTTCGGGAAGTATTTTTAATGAATCATGAACCATGACTGCGACAGTGAGTCTGAACAAGGGGAACTGGTTATTAACATGATCTTCATGAGGAATGAGGAATTTGGATCAATGAGGAATTTTTGGTGAAGTTTGTATGATGGACATGCAGTACATGCCACATCAGTAAATCAGATTTCTGACATGAACTTGAGGTCACTGTATTTTAATGAATACAGGTCCAAATAGAGTACTTTAAAGTACTACATTATAGTTCCAAGAGTCTAGTTTTTGAATATATAAATTCATGAAATTTGGAGTTGTGAGAAGATAATGGTCGAATTTATAAATTGACTGGGCAGAATAATCATAACAGAAAAACAGATTATTAGCTTGATCTTGATATGATCATAGATTGATGAACACAAGTCCAAATGAAGTGATTTAAAAGGCTAAGTTATAGTTTAAAGAGCCTACTTTCTGAATAAGAAATATTCAGTACATATTGTGTTGAGAGGTATTTTTAATGCAATTAGAAAGATTGCTGCGCCAAATGATTTGTAATATTTGAACTTGTTAAGGATTGATTTTCCATACTTGATGAATATGACTTATAAAGCATATAGTGTTTCTTGCCTTCAAGCATGTTCTACTATTGGGTTGTTAACTTGCTATGAATTTAGAATTCCACTAATAGGTGGGATTATGAACTTGAATTGAACTAAGGCTTGATTTGATATTAATCAACTTAGGCTTACATCTTCTACTTGACTTATTGATACGTGAACTAGGGTTCCTAAATGGAACGAGAACATAGCTATGCCTTAAACAAGAACATAGAAGGGCTAGAAATGCATATAGCATTTATACCCTATTTTGATGAAATTGTAGTAAAGACTCAACAGAGTCGAGTTAAGGAACAATTGAACCTTACGAGGATCGTGGTGAGATCCTATGATAATTATATTTCATTTGACTAGATTACTAGCTTTTGGGACTTGAATAGAATAGAGTGAACAACTTGACACTCATGATTTAGAGACTCAAATGAGCTCCTATTGTGGTTTTGTGATTTTTGTAACAAAGTGCATAATCGTATGAGTTTAGTAGATCATTATATCTACTTGAGAATTAGCAAGTAAACATCTACTTGTGCATTGCATATAAGTCCAGCTGGCATTACTTGAGTTTTCATGACGATGGTGGGACGATGCATTGCCTTCACGAATTATGAGATTCGTGATTGTAATGTATCGCCGTACCGGATTCGGGTTTCACACACACCTCCACTGCTAGCTAAAGTGGGGAAGTAGCCCCCTTTGTCGTAACCAATTGAGCACATTGGCTAGTGCTATTTTCCTGAGTAGAGAGCTCAGACCCGAGAAGAGAGCTCGGTACTTTGATACCTGAACACGGGTATCACTGGCACGATATGATTAACAGTTGTGATTGCAGGAGTAATACGACGAAAGTGATTTGGTATCTTCTCTATCCTTTATGTGGCTTACTATGGGCACTTATGTGATAACAAAGTGTTAGTTGAACATGAGATCTTACTGACCATGTTTGTATTGGCTGATGATAAATGAGAGATTTGATATGTATATATAGATATATGCATACTTGTATATGAGATATTTATGAAAGACTTGATGTGTATATATATAGATATGCACACTTATGCATGATGATTTTATGGGAGATTTGACATGTATATTTATAGATATACATACTGATATAGGTGTATATATATAAACATGCACCCTTACACGTGGTAACAGTGTGAATAGCTTGATTCGTATATATAATGATATGTATACTTGCATATGATGTTTTGTGGGAACTACCTTCTAATTCATTTGATTTGTGTGTGAACAGGGAATTACACCCTGGTTCATTTGGATGGTTTAGTAAGATGGTTTAGCCGTTGGGTATTTGTTATATCAGGTTGGTTCTTTGTTGAAACGCCGGCCTGGAGTGCCGATGGTTTGATTAGCGTCTGCAATGTTGCTGCACGCGAGTTCTGTTTTTCCTCCTTTGAGAGATAGTGTCTTTCTTGGTTTCATTGTCGTTGGTTTCGAGCTTCATAGCTTGGGACTTCTTTTCTTATATTGCTTCCGCGGATTCGATTTTGAAATACCGTATTTTAGTGCGGTGTTATGTTCATGTTTAGAGCGAGTTTGCTCGACTGTTTGACTAGCACTACTGTTTATCAAGTGCTTGTCCTCTTTAAGTTAGTTCCAGCGGCACGACCTTGGGATTTCGTGTTGGAATCCGGGTCGGGTGGTTACAATTGGTATTAGAGCTTATGTTAGCTATAAGCTAGGATAGGTTCCATGGCCTAGGTTGGGTTTGGGTTTTCGTCGAGTATTTACCGTCGAATGTTGTTTATAATGCCTTATTGGCATATTCTTGGGTACAAGTATACGACTTGGAGTACTAAGTTCGTTGGTCTAGATTGCCGTGAGTGAAGGTTTGTGTCTAGGAGTATTATATTTCTCCTTTATTGCTTATGAGTTGCAGTTATACCAAGAGTAGGTGTTGCATTTCAGTAGAGCTGTTGTTTCTTGTTCCATTTTTAGGACTCCGAGAAGCAATACTGTCGGTCCCAAGGGTGATCGTCGTGTTAATCATTATGGCGAAAGTTCGTTGTAATACGTTTCGAGAGCGGAGTGGTTAAACCTCCCGTGGTACCTATTAGTATTTCATAGATTACTATAGAGGTGTATATAGTTATGGTAGTACTTAACCACCAGTTCTTATACTACTTGGGTTGGGAATTTGAGAACCCTTTCCCGATGGTTGTGTTTTGGTATTTGGGGGAAACTACCTTGATCAAGGTGAAATTTCCTTATGATATGTGTGTAAGGGTAAAATAGGCATGACCTATTTAATCTTGTTTTCACCTTTCTTGGTCAAAGAAGAATTTTAATTTAGTCAATGTTTATTTTAGGTGTTAGATTTTGTTTAGATTATTTTTGGTAGATTGGTGTGTTTTTTGATAGGAAAATCTTTGGAAAATCTTTCAAAAGATTTTGGAGATTTTGGCTATACATGTTTGGTAACTAAATCTCTGCAAATAATTTAGTTATTCCATGTATCATAGTTTTGTTAGGAAAGATATCTTGCAATATATTTTTGGTAACTAGATTTATGTAAATAAATTAGTTATTCGATGTATCTTAGTCTTACTAGGAAAGATAATTTTGTATGATTTTTCGTTAATCCCTTTCCTAGTAGGAGTTGGTTTGTTTTGCCGTGTGCTTGCAGGATTCATGGCCTATATAAAGAGCTGGATGTCGAGCAGTGCAGGGCACGCTGCAAGAGCTGACAAGAGAGAATCAGTGCGCCGAGAGCTTAGAGTCAGAACCTATTCGGAAAGCAGTAGGTGTAAGAGAGAAACAATTCAGAATTCTTGTGTCCCGAGCTTGAGAGGAGAGATCAACAGCCCATACACGAAGACCATTCTGCAGGCAGTCTTGATCATACCTGCTGCTGCTTAAAACTTCAGGAATACAGCCTTGTATTTCCTGAAGTTCTGATTTGTGCTTCCGTTTGATTTACTGGTTGGAAGATGTTCTTATTTGGTTCTTTCTTCCCACGTTTGTTCTAGTAGTTTATGTGGGTTTTTCGGTTCTCGAAGATTCTATATCTTGTGAGAGTTTTGGTTAACTGTTAAGCATAAAAACAGTGTTGATTTTAATATATATTGTGTTGCCTTGAGGCTTGATCTACAAGTTTGAGACTTGTAGATTGTTTGTGATTAATTCTTGTCTTTCTAAGTCTGCTTGGTTTAAAATCTGAAAACAAAACTTCCGCTGCTATTTTCTGTGATATACTTTCTGTTCACATTGTCATTGTCATTGTTGCAACATTCACTGCAACATTGACAATCACATCGTTCCATATTGAGACTCAGTGGCATCGCGTTCTTTCAATTGGTATCAGAGCCTTCTCTTGATATCACTAAGAGTCGATTCTGTTTAAAGACGTGATGGATTCTCAGTATGAGAACGTGGTTCGTCCTCCTACTCTCACAAATGCTAATTATTCTATATGGAAAGTCAAGATGCGCATCTTCATCAAATCCATTGATGAAAGAGCGTGGCTTGTTGTTTTAAATGGTTGGAGTCCTCCCAAAACTGTTGATTCTGATGGTGATGTCAAGATCACAAAAGAATCTGAGTGGACCAATGATGATAGAAATACTGTTTCTTTTAACTCGAAAGCCTTGTCTGCAATTTATAAGGCCTTAGACGCAAATACTTTTAGGGTGATAGCAAATTATGAATCTGCCAAAGATGTGTGGGAGGCCCTTCAGACCTTATGTGAAGGACCTGCCAGTGTTCGTTCTTCTAAACTAAGAATGCTAACTACTCAGTTTGAAAACACCAGGATGCAAGAGTCTGAGGACATAATGACATATTATGGAAGACTTCTTGATTTATCCAATTCTGCCCTAGCTTTAGGAGATCCTATTACTAATGAGCGTCTTGTCAGCAAGATGATGAGGACTTTGCTGGAAAGGTTCAATGTCAAGATATGTGCAATTGAAGAAGCACATGATATTGACAAGATGAGTTTTGAAAGATTGGCTGGAATTCTTCAAAACTTTGAATTGAACCTAAACGATCAAATAAAACACAAAGGCAAAGGAGTCTCATCATCTTCCACACCCACTGTGAAAAATATTGCTATGCCTGCTCCAATTGATCTCTCATGTGATTTGCTTGAAATTCAAAAAGATATTGATGAGTCTGATTTTGGAGAAGAATCAATTGCTCTATTGACTACTAAATTCAAAAAAATTTTGAAAAATAAAAGTCAAAATAGAACTCCATCATCAAGCTCGAAAAATAATTTCAAACCTGATTCTGGAAAATTTGTTCCCAAAGAAAATTCTTTCCAAACTCCAGAAAAACCCTTCACAAATCCTTTTGCATCAAAGTCATCCTACAATGGTAAGAACCTTGATTCTATCCAATGTAGAGAATGTCAAGGTTATGGACACTATGCTAACCAATGTGCAAACACATTAAGAAAGAAAGGCTTGAATTTTTCAGCAACCTTGAGTGATAGTGATGGAGAAGATCCGGTGATCTTATCACCTTGAATGTCGTTTATGATTCGATTCGAAAATTCGGTTGGTTCAAAATGTGTCGCCCGATGTTGCAACATCGGGAGTAACATCGGGAGAAACATTGTGCGCAAAACAGAACGATTTTTTCTGCTTTTAATTCCACAGTTGCGTAAGATGATGGACACTCAGATTCAGATCTTTGGAAGGGTACAAGGAGTCGCAAGGATTGGGAGAAAAGAGCTCATCAAGTTACACTACTTGGTAAGGCGAATGAACTGTTGAAAAAGGCGAATGAGGATAAAAAAGAATGCATAATAAGACTGGAAGGTGTCCTTAGTAGAAAGGATGTGGAGATTGAGCAGTTAAAGGAGCAACTTGCTCAAGCAGAAGCAACACTGACCAAGTGGAATTCTAGCAAACAAAAGGTTGATGATCTGCTAAATTCTGGTAACTCAACCAGATCGTATTGGTTTTGTCCCTAAGGTGTTTGTGAAAGAAGGAGAAGGAACATCGGGACTAAATGCAGACCAAGAAAGCCTTTCTGAAACTGTTTTCTCGTGAAAACCGAGAGTAAGAAGAAAAAATTATGTTTGTCACTTCGCCATAAGCTCGGTCACATACAACCTTTTGCTTTTCGAAAAGGCTATGTATGAGAATGATATGAGGCAAGAATTTTTTGAAAAAGCTCATTGGCGAGCAGGTATGAAGCAGCCAATGCGCCAGCCAATGCAGCAACATTGGCAGACACATTGGAAGCCTCATTCAAAGACAAATCAGAAATTTTTCAAAAATCTCCAACCCAAAGTTTTTAAACAGATGTGGGTTCCTAAGGGTAGTAATGACAAAGGCAAGTCCAAATATTGTGAACCCTTTGATATATGTCCTGGTGCTAAGCGGTTCTATGAAACCATTGATGAATACCATGATGAATCTCCTCCAAAATCTTCGAACCAAAGATTCGAAACCACCGAACACGCATGATCGAGGCAGACCCGCATATTCCGAAAGTTCAGCCAATTTGATTCACAATGTGTCACCCAATGTGTCACCCAATGTTGCAACAATGGGAGCAACATTGACGTAAACTTGGCGATTCGAATCAGTCTGAACTTTCGAATCAGTCTGAACATTCGAAAATCACCCAATTTGAATGGTTGCAGCCATGACATTCCTAGCCGTATTCAGAAAAACCATCCAATCTCTCAAGTGATAGGTGATATTCATGATGGCATATACACAAGGAGAAGAAGTAAGGTTGAATCTCAAAAATTTGCATGATTATCAAAATATTTTTGAGAGAAACCTTAAATCTTTTATGGATGCTTCAAATGATCAAAGATTATGTGTTCACATTGATACGTTAACCTTGTTTTTTGATAACACCTATGCATTTTGCTTAGCACAAAAATCCAGTTCATTATTCTCGAACTAATCACATTAATTTAAGACACCATTTTTTTAGAGACTTGGTTGATTATGTAAATTGTTTGCATTGAACATGTTGGGACCGAAAATCATCTTGCTGATATATTTGCTAAGTGTCTTGTTTTTGAGAGATTTTTCAATCTTTGGAAATCTCTTGTGTTTTGTGTGCCATATGATTTTACACTTAGTTATTTTTTTTTTAAAAGCAAAAAAAAAAAAGCATGATTGCATTTTGTCTTTAGAGGGTACTCTAGATCAATTGTCTCACATGTATGTATCTCTTGTGGTTGCTTGGGAATTTCATTCAAAATCTGTTGTGATTTCATTGTTATGATTCTCCTATCTCTCTCCCAGTTCTTGAGTATGTTTAAAGTCCACAAAGGAAAGAGCTACCTTTTGAAATTTTTGGGATGCTGCAATTTGTCAAAGTACTATGGAGCTCAGGATCTCATGGGTTGATCTTGAGAAAATTGACTCCCCTTAATTGAAAAAGTGTAAAAGCTACCTAACGGAAAAGAGCTACCTATGAACAAGGTTGTAGCACCTTTCTTTTGGGACTATGAATCTTCGGATTTCATGGGTTGATCAAATGCAAAATTGCTTCCCTTGGTAAATAGTGTGAAAGGTTCCTAGTGGCATGTGTTGAATAGCTTGAAATAAAGTAGAGCTATATTCCTAGGGAAATAATGTACCTATGGATTTTTGTTGTGAAAATTTTATGATCTTGGGAGAGAAATTTGGTTAAAACAAAAAAAAAAAAAAACAAAAAAAAAAACAAAAAAAATAAAAATAAAATAATAATAATAAAATCACAATTTTGGCGAATGCATCTCCCAATGCAGCAACATTAGGAACTACATCTTTTGATCTCGTCTTTATCACTTGTGTGTGATTGCATTTTTATTATTTCTTTTGCCTAGCTTTTTGTTATCATGTTTTTAGGCATAACATTTTAGGACATGCATTGTTGGCATCGATATTAGCTTGGTGAAATTTTTTCCTAAACTCAAACTGTGCAAATCAATTTTCAAAAAATCTCCATGTTGAAAAATATTTAGTGGATGTCTAATTTTTGTGGGAAACTAAGAGGTTTTGAATCTGGATATGATGTGCTCAGTTTTTGCTAAGTGGTGTGATCAAATCTTGGTGAACACTTTATTGTGTTTTTCAAAATCTTGGATTTTTGAGAGTTCCTAAAAGTTTGTTTATCCCTCTTCCTTTTCCGATCAAATAGGGGGAGAGAGATCAAGTGTTTCTTGTGATGGTGATGATGATTTCTGATTTGTGCTCCTTGCACAAATTCAGGGGGAGATGAGATTTTCTAACCAATGCAGGTTAGGTGATTTGATTGGTGTTGAATAAACACTTGTATTTTGATTTGACCAGAAAGGTTCAACAAAGGGGGAGATTGTAAGGGTAAAATAGGCATGACCTATTTTATCTTGTTTTCACCTTTCTTGGTCAAAGAAGAATTTTAATTTAGTCAATGTTTATTTTAGGTGTTAGATTTTGTTTAGATTATTTTTGGTAGATTGGTGTGTTTTTTGATAGGAAAATCTTTGGAAAATCTTTCAAAAGATTTTGGAGATTTTGGCTATACATGTTTGGTAACTAAATCTCTGCAAATAATTTAGTTATTCCATGTATCATAGTTTTGTTAGGAAAGATATCTTGCAATATATTTTTGGTAACTAGATTTATGTAAATAAATTAGTTATTCGATGTATCTTAGTCTTACTAGGAAAGATAATCTTGTATGATTTTTCGTTAATCCCTTTCCTAGTAGGAGTTGGTTTGTTTTGCCGTGTGCTTGCAGGATTCATGGCCTATATAAAGAGAAATTTGGATGTCGGCGGTGGGACGCCGCAAGAGCCGACAGAGAGATCGGTCGAGAGCTTAGAGTCAGAACCTATTCGGAAAGCAGGAGGTGTAAGAGAGAAACAATTCAGAAGTCTTGTGTCCCGAGCTTGAGAGAAAAGATCAACAGCCCATACACGAAGACCATTCGCATGCTCTTGATAATACTGCTTAAAACTTCGGAATACGACCTTGTATTTCTGAAGTTGATTAAGCTTCCGTTTGATTTACTGGTTGGAAGCTGTTCTTATTTGGTTCTTTAGAGGGCACTCTAGATCAATTGTCTCACATGTATGTATCTCTTGTGGTTGCTTGAGAATTTCATTCAAAATCTGTTGTGATTTCATTGTTATGATTCTCCTATCTCTCTCCCAGTTCTTGAGTATGTTTAAAGTCCACAAAGGAAAGAGCTACCATTTGAAATTTTTGGGATGCTGCAATTTGTCAAAGTACTATGGAGCTTAGGCTCTCATGGGTTGATCTTGAGAAAATTGACTCCCCTTAATTGAAAAAGTGTGAAAGCTACCTAACGGAAAAGAGCTACCTATGAACAAGGTTGTAGCACCTTTCTTTTGGGACCAAGCCTCCTTCACCCCGATTCTGGCGAAGCTGCTCCAGCGAGTTCACTATAGTTCAAAATCTCTGTATTCAAGCCATACCAATTGTAGCCCAATTACGAATTCTGGTGATTGAATTTCAGAAATCTCCTTCGCAAATTCAAGTAAGATCTATCCAATTCTTAGATTTAATTGTTGAATTTTACGATTATTTGTTAAGTAAAAATCGGCTTGCATGTTCATGCTACAACTTCAGTTCGCTTATTTTTTAGTTGATCTCTTGATAACTGGGTTGTATGAAAAAAATAAAAATTTACTCAACTTCGTTCGAGTGATTTAGAGAAGCATTCAGTGTGAACTCAAGAGTGTTATATTTTGTTGGGTTATTTGCTGATGTTGGAGAGTATTCTTGTGGAAATTTGTTGAGAAAAGTATACCCTGGTTATATTTCATTCAATTGGTGATATTGTGCAAGTTAATTGTAGGTGGTTGTGTTTGTCTTCATGGTGGTTCTAGAAAGTTAATTGTGACCGAAATTTTTTTCAAAATCTTTTGGGACTGTTTCAGTCCAAAGTTTGAGAGAGACTAAAATGGTTGTTTGTACTGTGTGCTCCCAGTTGACAATTTTTGAGTAGGGAGAATTGGTAAGTGCAGATTTCATATTTTCTTTCGTTCATGCTGCTCTTTTATTGATAGTCGATGACAGTTGTAATGCTAAATTTATCTATGGTTGGGCAATAAATTTTGTGGCATTATAATTGTTGTTGAAATAATATGGGTTTTGCGATAGAAAATTTTGGAGAATTGAATTTATGGGATAATTCAAAGGAGTGCTTGATAATTGGTATGGTAAACTTGTGGGGTGGGGGCAATATGTCCCTATTTGAAAAATTGAGATTTGTCATGTTTGGTTTGTCTTCGATTTGATGACATTTTTTTCCCTATTGTCTTTATTTGACTTACATTGAGGACAATGTGAAATTTAAGTTTGGGGGTGTGAATTGCCATGTGCTTTAATGATATTTTTTTGAGAAGAGCCGTTTTACCTGTATTAGTTAATTTATTTTTTATTTTTTCCTATATTAGTTAATTTAGTTTTTATTTTTTTTGTTAGTTTTAGTAGTTAGTTTATTTTTAATTAAAAAAAATAGAAAATTTGAAAATTTTCCGAGTCTTTAATATTGGTGTGGTTACTTCCGCCAATGATAACATGTTTGTTATTAGCGATACATGTATACTTGTCTACGAGCCTTAGCTTGGTCTAGTTAATGGAACTTTATATCTCTAAAATTTTTTAGCACAAAAATACCATGACTTGATTTATTAAAGAATTTGGATATTTTTATTGAGTTCATAGTGCACATTTCATTCCTTTGGATCTTGCTATTTTTGTGGTCATAAACATTTTAAACAGCCGTCATTACATGATTGTTGCATTATATTTGCGACTTAGGGTTGATTACATGCTAAGTTAGATTTGTTAGACTTCTTTTGCTAATATATCTCAAGCATACTTTCGAACCGTGAGTGCATTTAAGTCTTGATTTTTCCTACTTCTTTTCTAGCGAAAGCTTATGTGAAATACGTGTGGAGCTCGTTTTTAAAACTTCAAGTTAGGGAATGATTTGAAACTTTGCTGAATTTCTGTGAAAACGAAGCATGAACATTGTGGCAGTTAGGATATGATTTAGGCTATCTTTGGAACGTTTGAGCCTTTTTATCTCACCATCCCTATTTTATATTAATCCATAGTGTCCCATTTGAGCTTTATTATAAAGAATGGCGTGTGCTAAGCACACATCGACCCCCATTCGACATCGTTTCTTTACCCACATTAACTTAACCCTAAAGCTTATACACTTTTGCCTACCCTTTGAGAGAGTAGGATTGGGTTGGGAATGTTGTCTACATGGTGATTGATGCAGTTCAAAAATAGCACCAATGAGTTCTTGTATTGAAAAAAAAATTGCATATATGAAAAAAAAAAATGAAAAGGGTGCAAAAATCAAAAATTGCACATGCCCTTCAAAAGAAAAAAAGAAGAAGAAAAAAATAATGAAAAAAAAAATGAAAAAAAAATGCGAAAGAAAGCAAAGAAAAGGATCATTGGGAAGAAAATATTTATGATGATGATGATACCTTCTACAACCCAAAAGTTCAAGTTTGGGGGTTGTTGAAGGAAAGTGAGTGCTTTGTATGGGAAAAAGGGAAATATTCTTACTCTCTCACTTTGTAATTTCTTATCCCTTTTATTGTTACCCCTCACCCTGGCCTTACATTACAAGCTTAATAAAGTCATATTGATCTAGTTGCCACATTTGTTTGTGTTAGTTGACATGGTTTGGAAGCATTGTTGATTTGACCCATGTTTTGAATTATATACACATCTTCATATAGCTCACCGTATTTGCATAATCTCAGCTATTATAAGTAATTGGGACTTGAGAGCATTGTATTTCATACATAGTTAGTGCATGGGATGGATGTATAAGCATTTGAATTCTATCATGATCTCTCTTCGTGTTGTTAACCGGGTATTGATGGTATGTACATGTTTTGTGATGCACATGTTTTTATTGAAATATTTTGGGAATGAATGTTGTGCTTAGCTTGATAAAACTTTCTAAGTTTGGAGATAGTCAATTAATGGTTCACACACACACATGGAGATGTACAAGTGATATTGATGATGATTGAGTGAAAGCCTAGACTTGTGGCTATGTGTTGTTATTTATCATTCCTTGAGGCATTATGTGGTACCATGCCGATGCTTTGACTTGTGAAAAAAAAATAAAATATTTTATTTGCTTTAGTTTAGTTTAGTTTTGTATTTATATGTTTTATTTTACTCGAGGACGAGCAAAAGTTTAAGTTTGAGGGTATTTGATAACTGTATTTTATACGTAGTTATTGGGTATTATTCCGGCTTAAATTATGCTATTTCTCGAGGTTTTTGTTGTCTAATATGTGTTTTAGTGTTGTTTTATAGTTTCAGGGACTTTTGGAATAATTGTGCAAAATATATGCATTTTATCTTTGAATTGAAGAACTTCAGGGGACCAAACTGCAAAAGCTGGAAACTTAAAGTCCAAAAAGCTGAAAATCAGATTTATCAACCAAAAATCAGCCGCCACTTTTGGAGTTCTAATTGCCTTGGGAAACGTGAAAGTCCTAGTTTAATTCTTTTTAGTGTTTTAATTATAATGTATCTCCTTTTCCTCCTTGATGTAGGATTAATTATGTATAAATAGATCCCTTTAATTAGAAAAAGAAGGGAGAGAAGTTCTGTATTATTTTTCTTTGTCTATGAAGAAAGATTATTCAAGAATGGTTCAAGGTTTTGTACTCTCAATTATGGAGAGCTAACTCCATAATCTAGGAATTGGAGGTAACTTGTATCGAATCTATTGTTTTATATTAATTCTTATTCATTTAATTCTTGTTGATTGTGGTGTTTATCAATCCCTATATTATTTTGCTTTGAACAAATGAATGTAATCGCAAATAATAAAGGCCTAGAGGTGCGGATAAGCTGCATGACCAATGTGCATATGTCGTATTAATCGGCTCACCATCACAATAAATTGGACCTATCGATGCACGAGAGTGATAAGTTAGGACCAGGTTCATACATGATCTAGGTGACAGATAGATCATAATCTATGTGACAGCTAGATTACATGTTCTTGTGCTTAGGATATAGAATGAATGAATTTTGCGGGGATGGAGGCTGAACCAATTGTTCAACAGTCTATATCTATCTTTTGTGAACGAACCCAAGAAATTGAATGATAATTATTTTGAATTAAACAATAGATTAGATACAAGTGAATCCTAATTCCTAAAAGATTTACAATTCTTTGATTTATCTCATATTTATCATGCTTTGTTAGTTAGATTATTTTATTGCTTTCTAGTTAAATTAATTTATAAAAACCAAAAAACCCCATTAGTTTAATTGTTTTTTTATTAGATTAGTTAAATTTACTATAATCAAATCCAAATCTCTGTGGTTCGACCCTTGCTTCCCAAAGCTATTCTATAATAGTCTTGTCCACTTGCAAGGAAAATATTAAAATAAGACATCGATCAAGTTTTTGGCGTCGTTGAAGTATAGTGGTAATACAACGACGCCAAAAACTTGATCGATGTCTTATTTTAATATTTTCCTTGCAAGTGGAAAAGACTATTATAGAATAGCTTGGGGCTAACCAATTTGGATTTGATTATAGTAAATTTAACTAATCTAATAAAAAAACAGTTAATAACTAATGGGGTTTTTTGGTTTTTATAAATTAATTTAACTAGAAAGCAATAAAATAATCTAACTAACAAAGCATGATAAATATGATATAAATCAAAGAATTGTAAATCTTTTAGGAATTAGGATTCACTTGTTTGCAACATTCACTGCAACATTGACAATTACACCGTCCCATATTGAGGTTCCGTGTTATCGCGTTCTTTCAATGTGGGAACTTGGTGATTGACCAGTAGGTGATCACGTGATGATTGGTCGGATTGGTTGTTGACCCGTATACGATTTGACTTATAAGGATTGGTTGTATACTAGTTAGTAAGAATATGCTACCTAGTGACTTGTGAAGTGTTGTGTTGTCTCGTTATTGGTCTAATACATTGATAGGGTATTAGCCTTGAATAATGTGTTTTATCTACCATTAATAGGTAGTTAATAGTATGAATATTCCATACTTGGTATACATACATAGTAAATTAATATGCTATGTTGCATGATGTTGATGCCATGCCTATATGTGCTTATTATTTGTATTATTGAGACCGATATAAAGGATGCTTTGTGACAACCCGACCCGGACTCCAATGCGAAATCCCAAGGTCGTGCCGTCAAGACAAGCTAAAAGACGGACAAGCACCCGCTAAGCGTAGTGGTGCGAGTCCAGAGTTGAACCAACAAACTCTAAACAGGAATGTAAAGCCACAACAGCGATACGAAATAATAAAACAACAACAACTGCGGAAGCGAATCATAAGTGGGACCAAAGCCTATAATTATAAACTAAGGAATACAAGGCTGAGAGACGACTATCTCTCGACAAATCTACGACGCACGTGACGCAACAATGCGCACGGGCAACAAACCATCGGCAATCCTAAGGCCGGCAAATCAACAGAATACCAACCTGATAAACAACAACTCAACGGCTATAACGTGCCGGAGGAATAAATCAACTAAAAGGATAAGATATTCAAATTCTAACAACTAAACCCAAGTCTCACGACTAACGTCGTCGGAGATGACAATACCAACAATACTAGAATGAGTGAGCTAAAGCATGCTCGGAATAATAAAAGGGAACAACTCATAAGAGATACAACAGCTCGACCAAACAAGTCGGCTACCAAAATAATACGATAACAAAATACTAACATAATCTACCCCAAGTAAAGTCTACAGAACTTTACAATCGTGTCTCACAAATACATAACAACAATAATGATAATAAATCCAAGCTTAGAGCCCGGAAGACCACCTTCTAGGAATCACTATCCGAAGCCGCCACGCGTACTAACGGGATCACTGCAAAAACTAAGGAAAACAAACACACGAAATGAGTCATAATGACCCAGTAAGTTACTAAATGCAATTGTATGGCATAGCATGACATGGCATGGCATAATGCACAAGCATATATAAAATCATGATATCTTAATAGCATACCAATAATAAACTTGTATTAAGTCATCATGTAACATAAACTTCATAAACCACATAGCTTCTTTTCATATAAGTGCTTATACATAAGCACGAAACCAAGATCCGGCCTAGCCCTTCAATATTCAAACCACGGGTCCAACCCTCAAATGATCATAATCTGGGATTCAATCCTCAAATGATCACAACTCATCAGTTTTCTTAATGAGTACCTCGTTACCTTCATCCAACCATGGGATGAGAAATGGGAGCTCAATATCAGGCTAGGGGGCGCTAATACGAGACCACATCCCACTATTGGCCACATAGTGAGGAGAAAGGGTACCAATGCGGCGATTCATAGCGAATGTTTCCAAAGGCTATGAATCGTCCCATTGCCGACAAAACGACCAAGACGCCAGCTGGACTCAAATCAAGATGCTCAAGTAGATATTTACTTGCATAAACCAATAAGGACCAAGTCCATCATAAAAGAACTTATCAATTCAAGTAGGTCATAATGCTCTACAAAACCCAATAAACAATGCACATAATTGTACACACTTAACATGTTCAACTAACTTGTAAGTTTAGTTTAAAAACCACATATTGAGGTATTCATAATCCTCAAGTCATCACCAATTCAAGAATAGCTTATAGCTCAATAAATCACAACGTGAGGTCTACTATAGTCCTCTACTCAAGATTAAATCAAAGACTATTATTTTAGTCTAAGAACAATCACAAACAAGGCTTAGCATTTGGTTTCACTCAAAAGCACACCGGACTCAACCATAGTCCTAACCGTCGAACATAATCGACATCCTCAAAACCATTCTCATGAATGACAAGACTACACCGTAGTCCAAGACCCGCTAGTTTTCCATGTACGATCATCTGAATTTCCTAAAAGAAATCTCATTCAATAATCATTTCTTAAGGATACACGAGATCATTGATTGGTCTCTAATGCTCCGTGCTCTACGAGCACGCTCTAAATAAATCCCCAATAAGCTTCTATATCATGGGTGTCACAAATGGGACACAATTCGAGATGCTCGGGTACTTACAATCACAACCAACCAAACCCGAACATCGTAGGATTTCAACATAAGGCTCACTAACATCTTATTGAACCTAAAATGACTCCATTGAGTCTTAATATCGCATTTCCTTAAATACATATTTCATACATCCCAAAATTAATACATCAATCACATTTATAGCAATTCTCCCAAAATAATCCGGCTTGTTTCCCAAGCCTAAAATCCAAGAACTCAACATAACCATAATCAAACGAATCCCAAATGTCGTAGGACTTCGACCCGAGTTCATTAACACTTTATTGAACTTATTTCGACTCCGTTGAGTCTAAATACTAAGTTTCATTTCTTACACATTTCATCAATCTCAACAATGACCCTCACTTCAATTTATAACAATTTCCAAAATAATTCGGGCTTAGTTCCCAAGCCCTAAATTCATAAAAATCTTAACAAAGAGATAACATATTTCTCCCAACTCACAACAACATTCAAATCATCCTACCCATGACATTGACAAGTTCATACCTCCAAAAATACACAAAATAGGCATATTTCCACAATGAACCCAAATAACATATGGACATGATTTCTAGCATGATCATAAGCCTAGAAACACAAGATGAAGAGTAATCATATACCTCACAATCATAAAAACCACTCTACAATTGCTCTTACAAGTTATACTTCCAAAAATCCCCAAAATTGGGCATACAAAGCATATCAAGTGTTCATTGCCCACAAATAGCATATGTTGTTTTCCTTAGGGCCAATGAACCAAAATCAAAAGGAAGTAACTTACCTAGCTTGAGTGAAAACTCAAGAGAACGCAAATCCGATCGGTGAACTTGTTCTACTCGTCGAGGGCTTCAAGATTCCGAAGTTTGAAGGCAATCGGTTGGTCGGATCGTCTTGGATCGAAGAGAGAAGAAGCTAGGGCTTGAAATCTCCCATGGAGACTCTCTCTCTCTAATACGTATTGTGGGGGAGGAACAATGAAGAGATTTGGCTGAAAATGCAAAGGGTTTGGGTATTTATACCCCCAATTATGAAGAGGGCACAATAGACTTTTCCCAAGTACAATTAGTAGAGATTAGGATTAATCAATCACTAATCTAACCTTAATTAACTTCCAACTAATGTTAGCACATGATTTGGGTTAAGTATGGGTGGTTAGGAAGGGTTTAGAGGGGGTTTAATGAGGGTAGGATGGGTATAATTTGTCCAAACACAAAACAGGGCAAAAATCCCGTAAATGCTGTTCTGATGTTGAGGCGGGAGCCTCAACATATTGAGGCGGGCGCCTGGGCTCCTGATCAGCACATTTTCATTTTGCAAAGCCCTCAGATTGAGGCGGGCGCTCACAATGTCCAGCGGGCGCCCGGGAAGCTGAGGCTGGACAGTCAATCTTGTAAAATCGACCATAAATCGCTCACAACTCCAAATGAGGTGATTTTTGATTTTTATGAAACTAGACTCATTAAATTATATTTTAGAATTTTAAATTACTCCATTTGGACTTATATACATCAAGATATGGTTACAACAAAATCAAGTACAGAAGTTGTTTTTCTGAAAACTGAATTCTGGCACAGCCGTAAGTCAAGACCTAATTAAGGTACTTAGACACCTTGGAAAATTACCAAATTTTACAGAGAGTATCCTAACGTATGAAGGTAAAACATACTAAATGTTTAGAAAATTCTATTCAGTGGATTAGTACCAGAAGTTTCCCGAAGTTTGCCCAAAACATGACTGGTCTGTGAAGGAATAAATTGGTCATCTCATAACCAAAGGTAACAAGTCTATGAACAATGATCGTGCAAGAATGATAATTACTAGTACACTTGGTCTATAACTCAAATGAACTTCTCACAAGTTGAAAACACAAAGAATACAAGCAACGAAGGAAATCGCTAAGGGTGAAACAAAGCAAGAAGGTTTATAAACTTCCAAATCATCGATAGACTTAGGGAACACCTCCAACTTGAAGTCTAATACATCTAAACATGTTAATAAACCATCTTATAAATGTCTAGGACCCAAACCGAGGTCACGAACCCAAAACGCAAGCAAACCCTCAATCGCGTCGCATTCCGACTATCGTCGAGTCACGACTTGCGACTTTAGCAAGTCAACAACTATATGGAGTCTCTTAATAATGTTTTGGTCTTAATATGGTCTCTCAAACATATCTAGACCCTCTCGCAAACCAAACATACCGTCGACAAGGGAAGAAGTGCAAGTATAACACGCAAACCGAGATAACGAAGGAGCGGGGTGTCACATGCTTTTATGTGATTCACGAACACCCCGCATCTTATATGACGAAAGCTTTTGAAGTCACTTCAGAGGGCCCCTGACTTGATTATCAAGAGGTCTTCGTCGGAGACTTAGAATGGTATAATATGAGGTAGGAATTGACTGAACCCGTTACCAAATGGAATGGAATTGAAAATGGTATCTTGTTTTGCTTGTGCAAATATGTGCAACCTGTATATGGAGACCATACTATGAATGAAATGAACTTGTGACTTGATCGAATGAGTTACATTGTATTGAATGTCTTCCTTGTTGGGCGAATATATGGTCCATGATGATGATTGACTACTTGATTATAGTGTAAGGGCGTTACAAATACACTACTTGATTATAGTGTATTTGTATTGGTTATTTCTTGGGCCGACGTGTTGTGTCGTGCCTTGTTTGTGGTTTTAGTATTTATTTCAGTTGTCTACCGGGCACGCTGTAGCTTTGGGGGAATTTCCTTATTCTAATTTTTATAGTTGTTGGTTGACCCCGGTATGCTTTAGCCGTTGGGTATTTGTTATATCAGGTTGGTTCTTTGTTGAAACGCCGGCCTGGAGTGCCGATGGTTTGATTAGCGTCTTCAATGTTGATGCACGCGAGTTCTGTTTTTCCTCCTTTGAGAGATAGTGTCTCTCTTGGTTTCATTGTCGTTGGTTTCGAGCTTCATAGCTTGGGACTTCTTTTCTTATATTGCTTCCGCTGATTCGATTTTGAAATACCGTATTTTAGTGCGGTGTTATGTTCATGTTTAGAGCGAGTTTGCTCGAATGTTTGACTAGCACTACTGTTTATCAAGTGCTTGTCCTCTTTAAGTTAGTTCCAGCGGCACGACCTTGGGATTTTGTGTTGGAATCCAGGTCGGGTGGTTACAGAATTTACATCCAACTATATGTAGTGTAACTTCACATTTTAGCGGTAAAAGCAAGAAGTGTAAGTAGATCGACTTATCAAACTTTTGATGGCATATTATCCACACAAGGATCCAAAGTACTTGCCATTTTATTAGTGGCATCTCAAAAACGCTGGTCGAAACCTGTTTGATTGACACGTTTTGGAGCTAATTTTGACGCATAGAATTGGAACATATATATTAGAGAATAATATATTTATTAATTATTTGTTGTAATTGTGTTTAGTAATTACTACCTTGTATAGTTTTTTCCTTATTATGATTTCTTGTATCAGACTTCTAGTGTAACCCTAATTGTTACTCCCTATATAAATAGGTGATTCTATCAATTAAAAGGCTATGCTATTATTCATAAGCTTTGTTTGTTTCTACAATATAAACACTAAACGGCACACCTCAAAAACACTAAACCTCACACCTACTTAAATGTCTCAATATTATATTTCCCTTGCCCTAATTTAAAACAAAATGTATCCATTTGTTATATAATATGAAATTGATCCTAGTCACAATGATAATGCTTAAAACAATGATCCTAATCACGCTGATTTGAAAATGAATGAATTAAAAATGAATTATATATATTTTTTGGGCTAGGAAAAGAAGGTTCAGACACATGGGACAACCTACATTGGCTAGAACCATTTTTTTTGGGGGGAAAATACCAAAATGTCCCTCTAAAAAAAGCTCACATCCAAAATTTCTCAAATACAATTCTTGTATCCACTAAGAAAAATATGTTATTATTATTTTTAAAATTATCATCGTGTCCTTTAAAAAATTGTAATTCTTATTATCATTGTCATAAGTGAAATGAAAACATGTTTTCATCCAAATGAAAGCTTTTAACATAATGACAATTCTCATATCCAATGAAATCTTATTTTTAAAGGACAGGGGCACTGGTAGATGTTGGCCTTCTGAAAAGCCGCCTAGGACTGGCGGGGCTCAATTTTAAATTTTTTTTTCCCACTTTTCCTTGCATAGCCCGATAGCCGCTGGATGATGCCAGCATATCCATGTATATATGTTAAGAACTAGAACTGAAGAGAAAGGGAGAACTAGATAAATTAGAGGGAGACTTGGAGAAATTTACTTCATTATCAATGTTTCTTTTATTATTCACCTAAGGAGACTACTTATAGTAGTCCTATTATTAAATACAACCATAAATTAATAAACTAAAGGAGGGGAAATGGGGAAAGTGGGGAACATGAGAAGTGAAAAATAACTGTAACATTCCTTCCCCCTTTAATTATCCTTGTTCGTAAGGATAAAGACCGGAGTCATCTTCGGGTATGAATCCCTCAGTGCTAAAGATGAAGAGAGTAGCACAGGGCAACTGCATTGGCAGCACCAGTAATCATGCTTTTGACGTAATTAGCGTGTCTGGTGCAGTCAACATGACTATAGGGGCAGCTAGCAGTCTTGTAATCGACGGTGATGGTCTTAATGGTAATACCTCCGGAGGACGATAAAAGATATAAACATTAAGGAGAGAGAATCGGAAGGGATCCAACCACTTGGGCTCCACTGAATTTCAGTAATTTGAGGTTTGTGTGGTGGCTCAGCACCATATACCATAATGGTGGCGGCGGTGTCAGTTTGAGATAAGGGATTGAGTGATGATAATAGAGGTGAGGTTTGCAAGGCTTGAAACTCAGTTAATACTGTTTGCAAGGTTGCATTGATTCAGATGAAAGTAGATTCATGTCGAGCCAATGTTTCGTAAACATGTTTACGAAACTCCGCATTTGACTTTCCATAGGTGCCCATCGAACCAGAAACTAGCTCTGATACCACTGTTAAGAACTAGAATTAGAGAGAGAGAACTAGAGAAATTAGAGGGAGATTTTGAGCAATTTAATTCATTATCAATATATCGTTATTATTCACCTTAGGAGACTATTTATAGTAGTCCTATTACTAAATACAACCATAAATTAATTAACTAAAGGTGGGGTAATGGGGAAAGTGGGGAATGATGAGCCCAAGATTTCCACGAATTTTCCCAGGAATTTTCTTCTATTTTGTGCTATTTTTGAGTTAATTATGCCTTGGAAATATTATTATTTGTGTACTTGTGCTTAATGTAGGTTTCCATGCATAATCGAGCTTTTATATGGTGTTTAGCATGAAGTTCGAGGCAATTATGGGCTTTAAAGTTGAATTGCATGTTATTCGATCAAGGTCCGTTAAGACCGTTAAGTGTTCCAAGGCAATTTAGGGCTAATTGGAGCTAACAGCACTAACAGAGGACCAATCTGCAAGAGCTGGGCAAGGAGGGAAAGCGGCGCCAACTTCGGGGAAGCCCAGGGCACGGAGCAAACTCCATAATTCCAAGGGAGGCCGGTGTCAAGTCCAGATACTCTTTGAGCGTTGTCGACTCAAGCCATGTGTCGTGCCTTATCCACAACGGCATGCGTGTCCCTTTGTGGACCAAGTCATCCGGTCCGAATTCGCCCCATCTGCCCACCTTCTCACCCACTACCTCTCACAGTCCTACCCGTTTAAACCCGGGTTGACCTGCGCTCTATCCACCTGGGCTGCCTCTTTCCAGCCGTGCCCCATCAACCCTCTTTCTTCCAAAACAGCCCCTGCTCTCCATTGTGCTTCCTAAAATACCCCTCAGCCTTGTTTGCCTCCTTTGCCTTCTTCCTTTTTAATTCCTCCGAGCTTCATTCTTTTTTCTAAGTCCCCATTTGGGGCTGTTAGCCCTAAATGGGGCACCACCCCCATTTCTACCAAAATTTCTTCTTCTCCTTCATTAATTGTTCAACATTGAAGGTTTGGAGCTTCAAATCAAGAGCCAATGAAGCATTTACAAGGGATTTCAACCCGGTATTCGTTCTTCACTTGGTTCAATTCTTTCAGCCTATCTTTTGAGATAATTGTTATATTTTCTTGGGTTGATTAATTTTGTAAATGATGGATTAGTTTATGCTTAAATTATTTATGGAATGCAATTATTTTTCTATGTCCAATGTAGTATTTTAATTTAATCTATCCCTTTATTTAGTACACATTCATGTTGAGTTATTATTTTTGTGAACTTAATTCTTCTAATTATTTAGCCAATAATTAAATGATTTTAGAAATATTTAGGATCCACGAGAGCTACCTTTATATTTCGGACCAATCAATTTAATAGTTGGTGTTTTGTGACACACACCGATAGCCATTGTGAGACTCGGTATGACACACGATCGAACCACCTTAGCCATTCGTGAGGTCGGGGAGGTTGGGGTTGAATATAAGATACGAGAGCCCGTAGTTAACCAATTTTATTTGTCTGGGCTACCAACATGATATGTAGAAAAATTTAGAGAATTTCTTTTTTGCGAAGTATTACCCAATGCGCTTGGTTATTATTGTGTGTTTTTCATGCTTTTAATGACGTAGCGAACCATTAGATGATCACTAGACTAATAAGATAAGATGCGAGAGCCCGTCCTATTAATTCCGAAAATCACAATAATTGTTTGCGTTACGTGAGACCGAGAGAAGATCGTGTGTAGATAGTCATTGGGTGATTACTTTCACATGCGGCTATTTTCTCCTATGTTATAACTCGCGAGAGCCCGTAACTAGGAGTTGTAGCTAGATTTGCTATACGTTGCGAGAGCCCGTAGCGAATATAATAGTGCACCCAACTACCAAGACTTGAGTTAAAGAAAAGTAAAAAGAGGATTAAATTACACACCAGCTAGACTAGAAATTTTGCACTCCTATCTTTTTATCTTGATTTGTTGTTGCTAAACCACCTCATGATGGTGTAGATTTAATTGCTTTCTAGGTTGTTTATATTTTTAGATTTTAATTCATTTTCTTTTCGCTCAAATATAATTAGTTAGCCTAATTTTGGTACTTAGTCGGAGTGAGAATTACGTACATTCCCTATGGGATCGATAACTCGTACTTAGGTACACACTTTATTACTTGATACGACCAGGGTATTCTTGCCCGAGTTGTGTTTTGCATAGGGAACATGGGAAGTCAAAATAACCTAACAATATATATAGTAGCCAGCAGATGCTAACCTCCTCCATGCAATGCCACCTAAGGCTAGCGGCTTTCCCAAAAATTGAAAAAATATTGTTGTTCCTTCTTGGCTGGAGAGAGAAGAAATGTTGGGAAGAGGAAATGGGATTAAATTTACCTGGATGAAGTAAATCAAGCAGACAAACCAAGCCCCGAAAGAAATTTGTAGCTGTTTGACCCACTCTATCATTTTCTTGGATTCAACATCCCTTCTAGTTGGAGGAGTTGCTCCCTCCTTATTTCCCCCCTCTCTCTCTCTCCAAGGCAATAATTTTTTTCCTTCATTGCTAGGAATTTTTTTCCTTTAGGAGAAATTGTAAAAAAAAACATGAACTTTTTTTAATGGGAGGAATGATTTGGCACAGAACTCGTAGATGGTAACATCAAGAGGAGACAGACTTTAGGTATCTGATTTCAGATAGTATCTCATGTGTGTGTATGCCTCCTTCTATGTATGTGTATGTGTGGGTAAATATATATTTGTATGCCTCCTTCTCTGCGTCTGTATACGTGATTCAACCTATGTCCCTCAACCTAATGTGTGGTAACCTTTTTAGAACCTACACATGATAGTCATGTGGAGTATAGAAAAAGAAGATAGAATCCTTCGGGTCAGACACATTAGCACCTCAAGCATGAACAATCCTAGTAAAACTGGAACAAGAATGGGGTTATAGTAACCCGAGAATTCCTCGAAGTCATCCTAATTGTATGCACAACCGTTAAATTGTGTTAGTAATTGGGCTTGTGGCCCGATTAATTATTTCCGCCCACATGGATTATATATTTATTTGGTTAATTAGTTTCCTAATCCGAATGGGTTTGGGATTGATCTAACTTAACCTACAAGAAACAGAGTTTCTTGGTAATAATATAAATAGGGCAATAAAAGGGATAAAACCCTAACAACAATTAGAAGAATACATTTTTCTTGGATTTGCGGTGTGAACCAGTATTGATATCCGTGCTACATGATATCAATCCGACGAGAGAGACTTGCAGGTTTGTTGATCGTGACATACGAAGATCGTAGCTCAGGCAGAAAGTCTTCCGTTTCGCTCAAAGTTCAAGTTCGCATAAGGTAACTCATGATTACTGTTTGATATCGAACTTGTGTGATATATGTTTAGATATATCCTTCATTGGTATCAGAGCCTATATGCATGATTGCTCATATCGTTATGCCATGAATTGCATGCTTTTGTTTATGAGTTTGTTTAAAAGTTTAACTCGATAACGAACCAAATGGGTTTTATTATTTTATGTGTAAAACATTTTTATTTTTGAGAAAAATTTATATGTCTGAGTTCCCTACGACGAGGCGAACAATATACTAAATTCTCGTTGAATTCCGTTGGGTATTTTTCAAAATAACGCAAACCCAAGTTTTGTTGAAAATTGTTTTTTCTGAAACTTTGTATGCTATTATGACTTGTTTATACTCTTTAAAATCGTGGTTTTATCGACTTTACTTGTAGTACTCCGCGATGGCTTTCCAACGACATCTTATATGTTTAATTTGGACTTAAAATGAATGTATTATGGCCTCGCAAAGTTGGCTCGCGGATCACGTTAATCGATTTTTAGGGTTGAAAAATTGACGTCAAACGAACCCCACTGCGCTCGACCTTGATTATGCGTGCCTTTTGTGGCGATCCTTTCGGTCGCGATGTAAAAAGTGCATCACTGGAAAGTACTCGACGAGACGAATCCAACGCCACAGTCCATGACCTCATCGGAGCACCGGAAGGCGGCGCGTGGAGCCCACTTTCCGGCTGGGTGCGTGGGAGACGACATGGAGGATAACGATCAGCCGTTGGCCGGTCGCGATAACATGGGCTGCGATGATATTCGCCCCACGCGTCATCAGGTGAGCCAACTCGGTGACTTCCGATTTTAGCGGCGTCATGGCTTGTCGGCCCTAGGACTGATCGACGCACGGTCGGCGTCGATTAGCCTCCCAGGGGAAGCCCCAGCGCGACGGTGGCGCGTGGCGCGTCTGGCGTCTCCAAAGCTCCGTTTTGGAAATGACCAGTGTGTCTAGACGTATTTTGGCCTTCTGAGTCCAATGGTGGCCTCTGTTTTGATCAATTCAGCCTGTAAATATTTGTTTTTGCTTTTTCAGTGTATAAAAACATGTTTTTTGATTTTTAAAAAATTCAAAAATAATATCCAGGGGCTGTTTTGTCATTCTGTGACTCTTTAGGGCTATTTGGGACTGTTCTGGAATTTTTTAAAATTCTTTGTGAATTGTAAACTATTTTAAAGTCATTTTTAGCATATTTAATTGTCATTTTGGGCTCTAAAATTGCGATTGGGACTATACGAGACCCAATAATTTTATTTTCAGTAGTGAAAATATTTATGTACATGATATGTGCTTGATGGATTTGTTCTATCTTATTTCGTTTGTTTAAATTATCAATTTATGAATATTTTCCGTTGTGCATACTTTGTTGTGATTACAAGCCTCGGATTTTCCCTCCTTACGTGATGTAATTATGTTCAAGAATGATTTTTAGAACAAAAGAATCGATATATATCTTATGTCTTATTTTTGAATAAATTGTAGTGAAATGGCCTAAGAATAACAACAAGGGTGAGAAATTGGATGGCATAAACTATAGTGTTCGGCAAAGGAAAATCAACGTATTTGCTAAGCGAGGAGGAGGTTACGGACAACCTAGATCTTTGTGATGGTAGAACCGAGAGATGGGTAATTTGACCATCACCCACATCGCCGAGAAAATGCAGGAATTCATAAATGGAAAAAAAGAAAGATCGATGTGCAGCTTTACTATCTTGAGTAGCATGCATAATGATCGATTGGCGAAGTTTGAGGATTTCCCGCTGGCGCAAAACAAATGTGGGGCGACATTAAGCGCATTTATGGGGAATACTACGCTACAAAGTTGAGGACTTTGACTTACAAGCTTGAAAGCTATAAGATTGACCAAAAAGTAACATTCTTGAACAACTCACGTGAGATGTCGAATGATTCGTGATCTTAAAACTCTTGGTTCTATCTTATCGATGAACAACAAGTTCAAGCGGTGATTCGTTCAGTGTCGACTCTTGGAGTGGTTTGGGCGTATCTTGACTCATACGAGACTCCATTCGGACTTTGCGGATGTATCTCGCCATGTTGAGCTTGAGGTGAGTGTCATGAAAGCGAATCGTGCGATAAGTCTTTGCGACTCGTGATCTTGCTCGTGTTTCCCTTGAGGGTCCACGCAAGCCACACGCAGGCAATGCAAGAAACAAGCTAAAGGCAAGAAGACTCGGATTTGGGCCCCAAAGTGACAAGATTGCTAAAGCTTGTAGAGGCAAAAGAATATTGCTAAGCAGAGTGCTACAAGCGTGGTGCCTTGGGTCATTTTGCTCGGACTTGTCACTGAGCCCAAGAAGGTATCATAATCCTATCTCCATGCAAAGTTGTGTTTGCTCTTATGTTTTATTTGACTCTCTCTGTGTGGATTGTAGACTCGGGCTCAACCAAACATGTGAGGGATCGAGAAGGATTTGTAGATTATCAAAAGTTCCCTTGGTACAAAGAAGAATTTTCATGGGAAGCAGGTTAAGTCATTGAAGTCGA
>CM028384.1:50372193-50404261 GCA_013146195.2 Codonopsis lanceolata | reverse complement strand
AAGTCTGTTGAATCTGCAGTCCTAGAAAGTAGGTAAAAGTTCACCATCATGCTCATCTCGAACTTGCTTTGCATCAGCTTCTCGAATCTTTTACACAGGCTTTGGTTAGTTGATCCAAAGATGATATCGTCACATAGATTTGTACCGAAGAGAATGACCTTTGTGCTTGAGGATGAATAAGGTAGTGTCTATCCTTCCTCTCACGAATCCTTGTTCTATTAAGAACTTGATAGAGTTTCATACCAAGCCTGGAGCTTGCTTCAGCCATAGAGAGCTTTCTTGAGTCGGTAGACGTGATCCAGTTTGTCTGAATGACAAATCCTGGAGGCTGTTCCACGTATACCTTTCTGAAGATCACCATTCAGAAAGGCACTCTTTACATCCATCTGATACACTTTGAAGTCCATGAACGAGGCATAAGCTAGAAAGAGTCGATTGCCTCTAATCTAGCAACAGAGCAAATGTTTCATCGAAGTCAATTCCTTCTTTCCTCGCTTGTAGCCTTGAGCAACCAGCCTAGCTTTATTTCGTGACATTTCCATCTTCATCTTTTTGTTTCGAAAACCCATTTGGTGCCGATGACCGATGATCGCCGGCTGAACTAAGCTCCACCTTGCATCTTTCAACCTGTTCAGCTTCTTCTTGCATAGCTTCAATCCAGCATCTTCAATAGCTTCATCAATCTTCGCTCGAGTTCGATACGAATGCATATGCAAACATAGTCTCTTCTCGAACTTTATTTCTCGACGAACTCCCGTGTTGAGATCACCAATGATTTGAGAAATAGGATGATCTCTTGTTTCAATAATGGTTGGAGGAAGATCACTTGTGGGTTCTTCCCAAGAATTCCTGAGTAGGTTGAGAAGGAGATTCACCAAAATCGTTCAAGAGATAGGATCTTCAAAACCTTCATTTTCCTGTGAACAAGAAGGATGAGTGATCCGTGAAGGTGCTTGGGGTAAAACAAGAGATGGGTCCTGGTCAACGTAAGAGTTGAACCGGCATCCAGAGTTCAGTCCGCCTGAAGGGTTAGCGGCATTGAGGGGTCTCAGCTGTCGCTTTCTCGATGAGGAGTGGAAGTAGATGTCGTATTTGTACTGCCTCATCATTATCGTAATCATTAGCAACGCTCGAGCCTTTCTAGGCTCTAACAAGTCATATTCATCAAAAGAAACATGCACGTATTCTAAAATTTTAAATGAGTTTTACTGAAATGCGAATGTTTTGAATGTTTGGAATACCCCGTAAAAATTCCTTCGTCCGATTTTGCATCAAATTTTCTCTATATTTTTTCCATTATGAAGAATAAAACATTTACAACCGAAGATTTTAAGAAATCCTATGTCAAGTTTCCTCTCCATATTTCATATGGAGTTTTGTTATGAAACTTGTTTACTGTGGATCGCTTTTGAGTAAAACATGCAGAGTTGACGCTTCTGCCTGTAAGTACTGAAGTTTAGCTTCTCGCCAAGATTGTTCTTGCCGCCTCAATCGTTGTTCTGTTCTTCCGCTCAGCTACACCATTTTGTTGAGGAGTACCGGCTAGAAGTTTGCCGATCCCGTGGTCATCACAAGATTTTTCTACACCATTGTTCTTGAATTCAGTGCCATTGTCCGATCTTATGTCACTAATGTCTTCAAGCTGAGTTTGAAGTCTTCTCAAGAAGAAGACTAGATCATACGCCTCATCTTTTGATGTCATTGTTTCAATCCAGTGAATCTAGAGTAGTCGCCAACTACTACAAGTGTATACTTGTCTCCGTAAATACCGACTGTAGTGATTGGTCCAAAGAGATCCATATGCTGAAGAGGTCTGTTGTTGACAAGATGACTTTCTTTCAAGGAAGACTGGAAAGTTTTCCTAGTTGGCAAGCTTTACAACTTCTGTCATGGTCTGCACAACCGTAGGTAGACCTCGACAAGCCCATTTTGAGAGCTTGAGAGGTGCTTGAAGTTGAGGTGATCGAGACGCTTGTGCCATAGCCAACCGTTGTCACGAACGTTGTTAGCTACTAGGCAAAGGCTTGAGAATCTCCCTAGAAGATTTAAGTCCACGACAGACGTTTCCTTGTCTATTGCGGCCCAAGATTAGAGCAGATTCACCGCCTTTGATGAGGCACCGGTTGGAGTTGAATTGGCATAGTAATCCTTTGTCGCGCATTGGGATATGCTCGTAAGGTTGCTTTAAGCCACTCACTAGAGAAACTTTGTTGATGGAGAGACTGATCGAGATTCCATATCAAATTTCCTCTTGCATTGTCTCCGAAAATAACAGTGGGTCCTTTGGCTTCTATATTCAGAAGAAGACTCTGCTTCCCCGTCATGTGTCTTGAGCGCCCACCGTCCAGTACCGATGTCTTTGTTTTCTATTCTATAGCCATGAAGCATTCCCCGAAAAAGAATTAAAGCAACAAGGTCCCTTTATTTTCTTTTGGGTCCTAAGGATTAGCAACCTTTGGAACCCATACCGACCTTGAGAGAACTAGGTCTCGTGATCTTGAGTGAACCTTGGGCAGTATTCTCAGGCCGATGGCTCAGCAATTGCAAGAATGACATAAATGAAAATTCCATAGTGAACCTGCCGCTGGCTTTTGCGCAAGAGTGATTATGATCATCCTTTTCTTGACATCCATTCTGGTTCAAATTTTGTTTGTTGACTGTAGACTTAATTGGTTTCTTTTGAATCTTCCTATAGGTTATCACCGCACTTAGCTTCTTTAGCTTGTCTGTTGATTAACCTTTAGGAGGATTAGGAAGAATACATTTAAGTTTACTTTCAACAGTATAGGAGCTCGCATGCTTCATAGACAAACTTGATAGTTACCTAGAGGTGTAGGGTCATCTCAGCCAGCATTCTGCCTTAGCAGTTGTTGCCTAGCACTTTCACTTTCTACCGTTACCTTTTCGTGCTTTCATTTGAATCACTATCTTGGCTTTTCCTTTCAACTTTGGGCAAACATAGGGAACACTTGAATAGCCAAGGCCTTGTTTCCTTTATTTCCGAATGTCTGCTTAGAGAAAGACATATCATTAGCGCCTCTGAGGATTCACCTTTCTATGACCAAGGAATGTCGAAAAGTGGGCACATCCAATATCCTATGCCGATTATCATTACTAGATTTTTGGCTTGAAAGGATTTCTTCGAAGGCACCTGAGTCGCTCCAGAGTCAATTGTCTTTTGCAAGGCAATTTTTCTAGGTCAAGTCCTTTGATGTGCTCGATAGACATTCAATTTTGTCACAAAGGAATTTGTTTTCCTTCCCTTGATACTTTCTTGCCTACAAATTTGAGTGTTTGAATCTCACGCCATCATAGATTTCTCAGCAAAGTCTCACGCTTCTTGCAAGTTTAACATAGGCTACTCTAAAGGAATTAAATTCTTCTCATATCTTGATTATCCCTGAGAAGTTCTTCTCCTTACCTAGTCGCCACCGTTGGTTTCACTTTATCCAAGGGACTAGGTGAAACTTCCCCGACCATTTTTGTGAGTCATAGGACCCGAATCATGAGCTATTAAGCATATGTTAGTTTGCTCACAATCATCCTCCTCCTTCTCGAATCGGCCTCAAACCATGTAGCAACATGTTTGTCTTCTATGTTCAACATACCCTTTTGTTTTTGAAATTTTCTATAAGTAGGTTTTCTTTATGCTTCAAATTTTGGCTTTGGACATTATGGAGGCAAATGACCGGTGTTTTTCACAATTGTAACACACAAGCTCTTCTTAGATGAGCTTTCACCATTCTTCCTAAAAGGTTGTTGGTGTGTGTTCTTCCTTCCATATTTTGCAAATTTTTAAAACGTTTTACAAACATAGCAAATTGTGCCGTCTGATAGAAATCATTTTCACAGGAAGTGGAAGGTTTGTTTTCAACGCTGATTTCTTCTGAACCATGGTCGGCAAGGACACGCTCGAATCTTGTTGTCTCTGTAGCTTGATTAACTTCAAGCTCGTAAACTTCAAACTTGCGTAGAGTACTACGGAGAGTCATCTCTTAAGTTTGATTCTTTCATGGCCATGGTCTTAACATGCCATAAGCTACCTAGAGAGCCTAGAAACCTCATGTTCATTTCCTTTTTGTCATAAGTTTTACCAAGAGAGAAGCAACTATTTATTACCTCACCGAAGCGATCGTATGCCTGTCTCAAGGTTTCTTTGGATCCTTTTGAAGGAATCAAACCGCTGGATGTATGTGTACTTTCTCGTTATCCCTTGTGTCTTGGTCTCCTTCCAAGTATTCCACAAGAGCTTCCCACATCTCTTTTGTAGTTGTACATCGAATCACTTGCTGGTATGTGCTTGTGTCTAGAGAGTCGGTGATTATATTAATTGCTTTACTGTCAAGCTCAACCAGCCGTCGTCCTCCTCCATCCATTCTCGATTTTCGGGGGACTCTCGCAGATTCCGCCAAATATGGAGGCTAAGGTTGGCCTTCATTGGTATATGTTGACCAGCTACGCACTTCCATAACCTCGTTGTCAATGGAGTTCATAAATCGCATTACTTTATCCTTCCATACATCAAATGACCTTCGTCCAATATTGGGACGTAGTTAGCATTAGATGTAGGCGTGATGTAGTGTGTTTGTGCCATTTGATCGTATCTCTCAAGAGTTTAATCTCTAAAAACTTGTTTTCAAAGAGTAAGGCTGATACCAATTATGGGTCCCAACGGGCACAATAATAAGCTAGAAGGGGGGTTGAATAGCTTATTGTACTCTTAAAAACTTTTGTTTAAGTTCTTTGAAGGGTACTGAAAAGATGCAATTCATGGACCTTCAAAGTAGTCCAAGTGTTCCAACCGCCGATATGACTACCTAGACCTTTTACAAGTTACTTAAGTTCTCATTGTAAAACGGATAAAGATAACCAAAGTAATAAACATGCTCAAATATCGACAAACAAGAAGGAAATAACACAAGTATTTTGGGATGGTTCACACTATAAAGAGTGCTACGCCCACCACCAAGGCGCCAACCTTGGATTTAAATAGTGCACTATGTTTTTCACTAGATCTATTACAAAGAATATTCCTAATGGATCGTGTACAAAATATTGACTTGTGTTTGTCTAAGGAATTAAATATCTGTATAAACAAGATATTTAATTGCAAAAGTATAGTCAATGAATGAATAACAACAAGAAGTATAGAAATAAATGTTGATGCACGCTTTTTGTTATTGACGAGGACTTCTAGATCTGTTGAGGATCTCTTGAATGCACCGAGTTGTAAGACTTGGAGTTATAGAGTTTCGAGCAATTCTTCAAGTGTTCGATCGATTCTGATGTCGAGTTGTTTCTCTTTTTTCGCCTTAATGGCATCATTTATAGCAGTGCAAAACTCAAAAGATCCGTTGGAGAAGATGAAGACTATTACAGCCTTATTAGGTTGAATGCATTAAATGCATGGGGTTGTCGTCATCATGAATTTCGCCTTCACATATATCTAGAGCAGGAATGATTTCGAGATCTTCGAAAAGTTCAAAAGGGGCAACTGATGTCGATCGAGAGTTGTTACGTACGCAGTGACGCCCGCTTTTCCTCGCTTTCATCTGCTCAGACGAAAAGTCTTCCCTCGCTGAAAGTCGCGTCAAGGCTTGATTGTCAGGAATGTCTCGCTTAAATTCAAACAGATGAGATAAATTTAAACCGATCCATTTAATCATTGCTGGATAGGACACGCCATGAATTACTGTGTGGACACAAGGTCCGCTGCTTTTGTAAGCTTGAGCAAGTCTTCCGGTGAAGCTTGTGAAGAGGTCTTCCGCCGAACCTCAGTAAAGTCCTATTAAAAACTATACTTGGCAAAGTTCTATACACAGATGCCACGCTTAATCGATACGCTCCGATTAGCCATCCGAAGTATAAAACTAGGGTAATGAACTAACGTATATAAATCTAACATAAGAATCAGCCTACCTTGCGGCCGCAAGGTAGGCGTAAAACATGAAGAGCCGGGTTAGCAAGACCCTTGCGGACGCAAGGTTAAAACCCACGCGCGCCGCAGGTCCCGAGAACCGACTTTATGGGGTCTTTGACCGATTGAACCTCCTATTTCCCTACAACACCTTGGTATAAATAAAGGATGGTAGCCAAAGCCAAAGGACATCCGTAAAGTGTTAGGAAATAGCTTTAGCATAGATTTTAGTTTGTATTACGTAAGTTTAGTCGTTGTAATTACAGCTTTTGAAGATCGATTCATGTATTCCTTCATCTCGTTGTGCGGGTTCATCTTCAAAGATGAACTAATCGCCCATTAATCTAGAGTTGGGAGGTAACTTGTATCGAATCTATGGCTTAATATATATTTTTATTCACTCAATTCTTGTTGATCATAGTGTTTATCAATCCCTTTATTGTCTAGCTTTAACCAAATGAATGGAATCGCAAGTAATAAAGGCCTAGATGTGAAAAAAAAGGCTTAGAGGTGCGGATACCTGCACGGCCATATGCATATGTCGCATAATCGCTCACCATCATGATAAATTGAACCTATCAATGCACGAGTGATCGGTTAGGTCGTTCATATATATGACCTAAGTGACGCTTAGGTTCCATATGTTCTTGTGTTTAGGATATATAATGGATGAATTATTTGGAGATGGAGACCGAACGGTAATTTGACGTACTATATCTATCTTTTCGTGAACGAACTCAAGTTATTGAATGATACTTTATCCAAATAAGCAATAGAGTAGATGCAAGTGAAACTCTAATCCTAGATTTCCCTCCTCCATCAGATCTTTACAACTGTGATTGCTGCCTAGTTTAATTAGATTTACTATTTTAGTAGAATAATTAGTTTAGATAAAATAAATAAAAACCCCCTTTATTTTAAAATTGCTACCGATATTCTTACCATTCGTATTTCTTCTTGTCTCTGTGGTTCGACCCTTGCTTCCTAACACTACAACAAAAATAAGCTTTTACAACATTTGTTGCACAACAGTTTTTGAAAAACGTTGTTATTGATATATATAAGACAACGCTTTATTGAAAACGTTGTAGATTAAATTTTTGCATTTTATTACAAATTTAAAAAAACAAACGTTGTGGTTTTCCTTAAATTACGCCGTTTTGACCTACAAACGTTGTTAAATACACAACGTTTATATAGAAACGTTGTTAAATAAACAACGCTTTATCTAGGAACGTTGTGAAATCCACCGCCAAAAAACGCGGCTAATTTCCCCGTGGACTTAATCTTTTTCCGCTATTACACTAAAAAAGCTATCGATCAAGAAGTCATTATTCCTTCTTGGCTTGCCTATTCTTCGCTTCCCTCGTGATCTTCGCTCAGAAGCCCTTTCTCGATCTCAAGCTCTCTCTTCAATCTTTCGCTTTCGCCCGAGCTCTCATAAGAAACATGCTGAAATTTCTCTGCTTTCTCTTCCCCTTTCACGCAGATATTGTAGGAAGAATTGTGGGTTTCGATATACGATTAGGGCTTGTTTGGTCGCTTGAATCGTGGGTTTATCCGTAAGCACCTCTCTCTTTCCTTATCTAATTTGTGAACTCATGAAACCATGCCCTAACACATAACCTCTGCTACTTTGCCCTAAAATCTTACCATGTAATATGCCTGGAGTTTTATTTTCCCCTCTCATCCCCTCTAATTTCACTATTATGTGAGTATTAACACTAAATATGGTTTATTGTGGATCCTACAAGGTGTATGATGTTTGGCCTCAACGAAAATTTAACATATATAGTATCCGAGGTGTTTGGCCTCTCTCTCTCAAAGCTTATTTCTTTGCTTTTCTTTAATTTAACATCATCAAGGAAAGTATATACTAGGATTACGATCTGATTGATTAAATAAACACATATACTAACCAATGGCTCTCTCATAGCAGTAACCATCCTAGGTGCCTCTCTTATATATTCTTCCATGGTAAGAAGAAAAAACTGTGGTGGCCTAACCATATACACATATTCCCCTCGTTCATACCTCTTATACCTCTTCAAGACAAAAAATTGATCTATTATACTGTGTATGTTAAAGCTTTCAGCAATTAAGAGAGGAAAAAGAAAGACTGGAAATAGTGGGCTGAAATTTTGGTTTATGGAGAGAGAGATTAGTCATTTAATACTGAAGCATTTTCTTCTGTTTATGGAATTGGTTGAAATCTTAAAGAGTCATGCTAGAAATCCTCGTTATAATTCAATATGTAAACTTCCTCCGATGTAGAATGCAAATGTAACCCACTAGATGAGGTATATAGATTGACCAATTAAAGCTTTCAAGCATCTCTTGTTATACAAAACGGATGGATCCTTTACATTTGCTTAAAAGAAAATTCTTAGGGACCCACGTATGTTTTCCTTTTTTTTTCAATAACTTAAAAGGTTTTTTTTCAATAACTTAAAAGGTTTTTTTCTGACTGTCTGTATAAACTCTTTACACAGAAAGCAACAGTAAAGGTCTTATATTACTACAAAATACAATTTACAAATGAGAGGTTCTAAAAAAAACTATTACTATTACTTTTTATAACTTCCGCCTGGGAGGGACTCCTGGGATAGCGCAACATTATTAAGTCTTCCACTCTTATGGATTGGTTTCAAGAGTAAGGCTAGAAATCCTTGTTTTGAATCCTCCGTGTAAACTTCCTCGATAAAGTATGTAAACCTGGATGATGTTGAAAGATATTCCACTTAATATATTGAAATAGTTGGGATGTAAGTTGGATGATCCTTTTACATTTGATGAATAGAAAAAAGTTTTTTTAATTGTCTACTAGCATGTTGAAAGGAGGGGTTGGGTATGTATAAAGTCCTTACGCAGGGAAGTTACTGTTTCATAGTACCAAAGGAGAAATTTCAACTAATCGTTGTTTGACTTCCGCCGAGAGGGGCGGGCAGAATGGGCTGGTCTCGCCTACCCTTTCGACATGATGATACTGCTTTCACTCTTCTACTTTGTCCAAAGATGAAAATCCATAACTTATGATTGGGCTCTTAGTGAGAGTGCCCTGGAGCACGTGATGAGAGTATATTTTGATTTTCCTTTTATCAAAATACAAAAACTAATATATTTGGATCTTCTTCTTAGCAATTGGGAACCTACATATCTAAGGCACCGGTAGTTACTTGTGTCAATTGCTATTACTTCGATTCGCTTTTCCGAATGAACCTCTAGTCTTGTCGCTTGTTCCACTCGAATTTTCTACATAACTCTAAGGCCATATAGTAATACCGAACATAAATATTGTGGACATCATTAGCTCTTGCAAGTGATATGCGATATTTATGTAACATTAAATGGAATAATAGGTGTAGTTTTATATCTTGCCACGTATCAATGTCGCTTCGGGTTGTGTAATCATGTTGAACTTATCGATTCTCTTTTCCTTTTTTTGTGTGCTCAACAGTAGCATTGAAAACATTGATAGTTATCCATAGGACACCGAGGGAGGGTGATCCTACCTTCGTGGGAAGAACTTCGAATTTCCAATGAGAGGGCGCGTTCTTCAATTATCTAATTTTAAGGATGAGTCGAGCCCTATTGGTTAGCATTGAAACACTATATGTACATTTATGTTTGTTATCTTTACTAGCTTCACTGTCGACCAAAAAGCTAAATTAGCAGTGGAATTTGTGTTTGATTATAAATTAAGTTACATTACTTCCTTTCCGGGATTGCTCGCTTGGGTACGCATATGCGTTGTTTTGGAGGAACGACTTGAATGCTTCAGATTTTGAAGTATGACATCGAAGCCGACGGATCCCTGCACCGCTCAAGGGCAAGAGAAGGTAAGCACCGAATCATATTGTGGTTGGCAAATGATGCGATATTCCCGATGAAAAATAATCCTCTTTTTCTATGTTGATACAAAGATGTGTTATAGTTCCCTTGTTTTGAGCTCCGCCGTTAACTTTTCATTTTGATATTGATTAATCAAACTCAAAGAATTGAAGTTAAACTTTTGTTAGCTCGATTGATTGGGATAAGGAGTCAATTTTTCGCTTTAAGTTCATATAAGCTTCTTCATAAGTAACTTCGTACACTAGCTAATTGATGTCTACGATCATGAAGAGTGTATTGAAGAATACTTTTGATGATTGATCAAGCAACTTGTTGGAAGTCCATCTCCTCTCCCGGATTTAGATAATAACCGACGACTTTCAAGATACTTACTTTGTTTCATTCAAATAGTTCACTATTCTATTTTGAGATGTTTTACTTAAAGAGTCCACTTTCAAAAATTATTCCTACAATCTCTATAACCTTTCACCCTCACTTTTAACATGTGGTATAAACATCTTGACTATGTTCAAGTATTTTTGTAATTATGACCAACTATAATTATACTTGTATATCCCATTATCCCTTAATTACTAGACTTTTCAAATATTGATTGTTTGGGTGGGACAGAGGGAGTATTTGTTAAGAACACCTTTAACCGTTGTTGAAGGTGTCCCTTTGTAAAGCTTGAAGAATACTCGTTAATGGCACATAACTTTATGAAATTATTACAACCTTTGCTGAACCTTCCGCTTGGACTATAGATTTCTCAACCATCTTTCTTTGTACTAGGGCAGCGTGGTTACAGCAGAACCGTGGAGTTGACGCTGAAGAACTTTTGAGCGTACCGCTTTGCGCCAGCTTGCTCTATCGCCTTATGGGTGCCGGGTAATTTTGTGAAACTTGAAATTCATATTCTTCATCACAATCCTTTCATTGTTCATTCTTATGAAGATTCCTTAATTTCTTTTGTCCTAATCAAATAATGTTGTTGTGATCGAATTGGCGACTGAAGGAGCCGGCAATTACGTGATTCAAGATGCCTTGGCTTTGGTATGTGTAACCCGTCTCTTTCTCCCATTATAAGGATCAAAAGGAACTATGCAACCGAGTACCTAGGTCTCAACAGTGATATGAGGGTGGGAAGATAACTCTATGTGCATATCTTGTACTTATGAGAAGTATAGATGTGTTGTTATAGAAAACAAGTGAATGTGGAAGTTTTCCCGATGAAAGTTGGTTCGTATGTGCTACAAATATTATTCTCTCTGCACAAACACGATGTTGCAAAGATGCTGTCAAGATCTTCTCCTCATGCTCATACACCTCCCTCCTTACCTTGTGCACCAAGAGATTGTCGCTTAGGCCTAAACCGACCCCCTCCTTCTTTCTTTGCTGCTTTCATTATCTTCTAGAGAATTTATTTCCCTTCTCTCAAAGTCTTAAATGAATGGATGAATAAAAATAGTCTTTGTTGAATCATTAGCTTATTACCGAAAAACAAATTTTATGCCTGTCATTGTTGATTTGTGCATTTCAGGTACTCAAAGAGAGCTTCAAAATCTATTGTGCAATAAATGATGGAATTATCAATCTTATTGATAAGGTAAAACTTTACATGCAAAATTATCTTAAATTTTTCGTGGTGTGATTTATTTTGCAACCAGAACCCCTAATTCCCGTGTTCATCTCAGTTTTTTGAGATGCCAAGACATGAAGCTATTAAAGCCCTGGATATTTATAAAAGAGCTGGCCAGCAGGTGATATTTTGAATGCAATTTCATTTTTACTGATTTTCTTGGTTGACGGTTGCTTGTAGGACCTGGTTTAATATAAGCATGAATGGTATCTCGATCATATTCCGAGAAAGGATGTTTAGTTTTATCTTTTGTTTGAATATATATTATTAACACGGTAGACAATTTTTCTCAGGCGGTAGCCTTTCGATTTCTATGAAGTCCGCAAAGGTTTGGAACTTGCTAGAAACTTCCAATTTCTCGTCCCCGAGAGAGGTAATGTCGTTGTAATTACATCCGACATTCCTTGTCAGATGTATTTTGGAAGATCCTTTAAATGCCACAAGGTTGACACTTCTTTTATCTTTTCCAGCCACCACAGTCTTTTCTTCTTACCATGGAAGAATATATAAGAGAGGCACCTAGGATGGTTACTACTATGAGAGAGCCATTGGTTAGTATATGTGTTTATGAGAGACAATGATTGAATCAACGCTGTTTTTTCAGGAACGAGGGGAAGAGACCAAGAGGCTTAAACTGCAGAAGATAACTGAAGAGGCAGAGCAAAGGAGACTTGCTTCAGAGTATGAACAGAGGAAAAACCAAAGGATCCTTCGGGAAATTGAGGAGCGGGAACTTGAAGAGGCTCAAGCTTTGTTACAGAAGGCCTGAAAAAAAACGTAGCAAAAGAAGGGAAGAAACCAACATGAGGTCGTGAGTTAATATTTGTTGTATTTTTCGCATCCGGCTTGACGAACCAACCGACATTCTATGTTTTGTGCAGAGGACAAGTTAACCAAACAGACCTTAATGGAAATGGCCTTAAGCAAAATAAGAACGGCTAAGAGAGGAAAAGAAAAGAAACTACACAAAGCTTGGTAAAACAATGGATTATTTGAGAGAGAACAAAAGAGAAGAGGCCTTATTATTGAAGCTGCATTTCAACAACGTTTTTGGAAGAACAGAGATTCATGAACGTCCCGCAAAGAAGTTGAAATTTCCTAGTCCAACACGCTTTTGTTCTAGTATATATCATTTTGTTTTTCACTTTCTTATGCTCCTACATCCTAAACTCTTGTCGGATGATTAAGCAATCTTTTGGCCAATCTTATAAGAGAAGAAAACTAATCAAGATGCATGCGCTTTGTTATTCGTGTTGGGAAAGTTGCATTTTCATGATTTACGCTTGTTATTCAAGTGTTTGACTACAAAGAATGATATTATGATCGATGGATCTAAACAAAAGTGTTCTATTTTACAGTCAAACCTCCCCGATCCTTCACAAAAGTGTTCTTATGATCAAGAAGAAGCACATTACTTCTCATAGCTTGCATGAGCCGGAGGTGAGCTACGATTTTTCTTGCGATACATGATCGACTAGCTAACGAATTTCTTTTTCTATTATTTTCGTATTCTTTTTCCCTCGAGTCTTGGAACTTGTTGCAGCCTCGTATACATTTCTCTATTGGAACAAAGAATCAAAGTTTGGGGATGCTTTGGAAATTCTTTCGGAACTTGGGGTCACTTATAATGATTGAAGTTGATAGACTACGCATACAGTACTTTCTCGCCATCTTTTATTTTTATGGTCGCTTTCTTTGGTAGGTGGTGTTATTTTGCATTGAAAAAGGGATAGTAGGGTTTGATGAGTTACCGCAAGTGAATAAGGTCTAGCTAAGCACAATGGTCTGGATCAGTAGTGAGAACATATCTCTGCTCACTTTTTAATGGAGGCATCGGATTGATGGACTTAAAATTATTACAAGAGTTGTGCATGGTTAGACAAGATCTTTTTCAAGAATTCAATCTAGGAAATATTTCATACAGTGTTGTTGTTCTTACTAGCAGATTTGTAAAGCATATATTCTCTGCAATTTTCGGTTTTTTCCCCCCACAAATTACATCTCTACTTTGCTCCAATTATGATAAGTTTTTTACTTACACCGTTGTTAGCGCTTAAAATAATTTGATCATTTCAGAGGTTGAGTGATGCAACCCTTCCTTGGTAGTTGCATATGGAAACCATGTTCGATGCCGCGATCACGCTTCATTGTTACTATTGCATTAATTACATGAAAAGGTTCATCTCTAGGAATAATCGCCTTTTTAACGATCACGCTTCATTGATGGAAACCACTCTTTCCTTCTCTATGTCATAGATCTACAACCTCTCAGATTTTGAAGCTAACTTTTCTTCCAAATTTGATGTCTGATCTTTGCCTTATCTTATGTTAGAAGTTTGGGCATATACCTCCCCTGTACCATCTTTCTTTGTTACATGAGCACTACTCTTTACCTTCTTTCTCAACTCGAACTACTTTCATTAATCACTTCCCTAGCTGGACCACTTGCAATTCCCACAACTTCCGGCAAAGATAGCTGAGCATCATCAACATTTACTAATCCACTAATAGCTGAATTTCTGTCAGCTAATGGCATTTTCATTTCCAGCTTTGGCGTCGCTAACCTGTTCTGAAACTTCTTTTTTCCAACTGTAAGATTGGCTGCTAGCTGCATATCTCTCACTTTTAAAGGGACTGCGTGTTAACCTTCTCAAAGATTCTTCAGTAGTAGGAGCACACTCAACCTCAATGGCCACATCTACAAAAGTAAGGTCTCCCCTTTCCTTCCTAACAGAAATCTCTGCAAGCTCCTACCTGTCATAAGTTTGAAAGTTTCTAGATTTTGAAGATGATGACCGACATTTGGCTTCATTTAAATCAAAGGTTTCAGATGGACCTCCCGCACTCCATCTTGCTTTGAAGAACAAGTACTCCTACTAAAGTTTGAGCTTTTTGGAACTTCTATCTTTAATAACTTTAGTGGCTGTAGGTGAACCAATCGATCTATACAAGGTGGTCCATTATCTTTGAGTCTCCATCCACAACCAACTTTAGTGGCGTTGACCTAATCTGCAGCTTTTTTTCATGGCAGATGTTTCGAGTGGACACAATTCAGTTTTATTCTCACATTTGGTGGCACTTCGAGTAAAACGCTTAGATGATTTTTCGAGTGGGACTTCTTTAAAACAGGTCTCCTCTTTGCTTCCTCACGAGATATCTCCTTATCTTTCTCTCCCCAATCAATTTTAAACCTCTTAGATCTAGAAGATGATACCCCACCTTTGTCTTCTCTACAATGGAGGTTTCAAGAAAAAACCTCCTCAATACCTTTCTTGCCTTGATGAACGGATATTCCACCGCGCTCGATCTCTTTGTACTACTATCCTTACCTTGCGTGTCCGACTTTGATAAAAATGTAGGATTTTACACTCTCATTTCTGCAATCTCGCTTGCAAACCCCGTGGTTCTGTATTGTGTCATGTCAACATTGTATCCACGGTGCAATGAAGAGTTCATGTTATAGTGAAAGGTACATAGAAAAGTTTTAGTTTACTTTGTCATTTGCTTTCTCTCTAGGCTGCATCGGCTATGGAGTGGATGAACCCATTAGGATACTAACTTCAGTTGCCAAACTAATTTGGGATTCATAATTGTGAATAGCGTATGTTTGCTTAAAGTTTTGATGTTGTCTCGTTCAAGGTGGTCTAATTAAGAGTTACATTTCTTTTGGTGTAATAATATCTGCTGAAGTTTCAGTGAATAGCAGTTAATTGATCACATGTACAGATGCATTTCACTATTAAAGAAAGTTTTGATACAAGAGTTTTGCCCAGCCATTTTCTATTGGAGAAGGAAGTGATAAATATTTGTTTATAAATACTGTAGAAATTTTACAGCCAGGTTATTAAATGGTGTATAGCTGTTAAAACCATGTTCCTTTTTCTACTCTACCAAAGGGAATTGATTTTGATTTCAATTTTCAACATGAGAAGTACATTCATTAGTTACATTTTGGGGCACCCCAGGATTTATAGTTGATCACACTACTTTTTGGGACATTCGATGACTTGATATAGGCCCTGGAGTTACGTGAACGTACTGGTTTGTGAACTTCATCTTGCTGGGCACCAATACTTGTATAGTTCCAGGAAATAGTGCTTACATTCTGCTAAGGTTTTTACTTGATTACAGAAACTTCAGCAAGTGATTTACACTCATTTGGAAATGCAAAGCCTTATTTTGAACTCTTAGGAAAGTTCAATGTTTGTTACTGAAACTCCACAACTTGAATCATTCTTTCTTAGAAATTGAAAGTTACCTTGCAAATGAAATCATGTAAAGTAACTTTAAAATATTGAAATAATTGCTCCTCTTCTGCTTTGTTTCTTACTGGTTTTCCAACATCATATATAGCAAATTGAACCTGAGTCTAACTGTGCATACTAGGGTGGTTTAGAATGCTATGAGTGGCATAAATCTTAGTACTCGTATATGTCTTTCAAGTACGCTAAAAAGCATACTACTTATGGTTACTGGTTAATGGTTTCTGCTTCCTAAGTTTTTACACTCACTCTATTTAATTTAGTTATTGCTGCTGCTCTATTGTAGTTGTATACTTTCCTGGAGACAACATTGGACTCTCTATCCTTGCTTCCCAGTTTTGTGAAATTCTTTCGAGATGCCCAAAGATCATTCCATTTCACCCAAAGAATCTTGTCATATTTTTGGCTTTTGGTAACTTTCCTAACCAATGCTAATCATTGAAATCTTTAGTTACTTGTTATTATTCATACTCATTGTTTCCCTGTTTCTTACAGATTTTGTACCTTGATGCAGCTTTAAATTTGGCTTTTGCACTGAGTCTACTATGTTTCATAATTATGTACGCTTCTCTTCTTTCGAGCAACACAACATCGATAGAGGTAATTGAGCACATTGAACTTTCTTCATTTATCAAAAATTTGTTCATCCCTAAGCATTTCCTCCCTGTATGAGGCCTGATATTCTGTCGTGAAGATTGGTTATGCATCTGAGAGTTGACGAGTATGTAACTGGAAAATTGGTTGGCGTTTGAAGTCATAATGATTTATGGAACTTGTGAAATTACGCAGTCTTAGCTTCGACTGTGACTTTAAATTATTAGTTATTTATAGATACAATTATGTTTGAATGCATTGGCCAGGGTAGTGTTACCTTCTCCCACCCTCCCCCACCCAATTCTGCTTTCTTTATTTATTAATATAGAACATGCAGTGCATCCCCAATCATAACTAAGATGACAGTACAGTTGTTATGCATATACCATTCTCATCAACTTAACTTGGATATGACTACTTTCCGCTTTTACATCTACTACCTAAGCCCCTTATATTAGGCTTTCTCTCGTATTGCTAGAGCATTTAGTTTAATTTAGATTCAATGGTTAAATGGAAAATCATCTTCTCTAATCACTTCGTTCTTTATCTTTTTCTGTCAAGCACATTTGCTATTAATGAAATGGATTCCTTCTTGTTCATTTACTATTGCTTGATGATGTAAAAGTATTGGAGCAGTTGCTTGATCTGGTATTTTATATACTTATCATTCTTGGTGGTTTTAAACAGGTTGCGTTTTGCTCTCTGTTATGTTTTCCCCCTTCTTTCAACATTTTCCTCATATTCCGAGTAGAGGTATATTTTCTCGTGATCCAGAATTTTTGCTTCAAGTCATACAACACTTTTACATTCAGCATTGGTGACCTGCAGTCTCTATCTATTAACAGTGTGTATTTCTTCGCAATGGAGTGAGCTTGCTTAAGTTCTGCTTGCACACCCTATGGTGAAACTTCTTTTTCCAAATTCTCCAAGGATGGCATGTCTGGTTAAATTCTTTTCCTGATATTTTGTCTTATATGAATTGTGCAACATGTCTTTGAGTAATATTGGAGTTAATTAATCGAAGTCTTAGTTTGCTTGAATGTGGCTGATGATGAAACTTATGTGACAGGTTGAGATATTTATGAGTGTAGCTTTTCGCCGTTGCGTAGATATTCGGTTTCTTGATCAAGCTTTCAAATCAACATAAGTCAAGTCCTTCGCCGAAGCAACATTGAACCATCTTTCTCAAAGATTGTGAGGCTTCTCTCAGTTTCTTCAGTCCCTGTGCCAACAAAAGCTATTTCGGGGACGTGTAGTTAATAATAAGGTTACCACCTGCCTTTTCTTTGCAGTTATTAATCAATCTGTCAAAAAAGGTATCTTTTTCCCTGCTAGAAGCCTGTATCAGGACAAATGAATTTATTGAAAGAAAATGAAAAAAGAAAAGGTCTGAATTTATTGGTTTCTGTTCTTATTTGTTCTGATTTGGAAAATGCTTTCTAAGAATCAGTTCCCATCCTTTCTGGTATGATAGTTCTCGTTTGAAAATGAAGTTGTTACTGTTATTGATCTTGCAAGTTTGCTCCTAATTTGCAACAGTGAAGAACAACTAAAGCTTGATATCGTATGTTCTGTCAAGTAGAAGGTTAAGTTAATTTTCGTAAAAGTTTTGGCTTCAAAGATGGGAAATGGAGGAACTTGACTGATTTAAAGAATTGAATCATACTATTACGTACATGCCTTTTGTAAACTTTACTGGCCTTATGTTGCTACTTGATGAAAGACAGAAGTCCTGCACCTTGCGAAAATTTTATAAACCCCGCCGCCGCCTTACTTAAGGAAAAGCACCATGGAGTTCTCTTTAATCGATCCAAATTTGTGCGTATCTATGTAATCTAAGTGAAGATGCCCTTGAATATTTCGAGAAAGGTAAATTGATAATTTCTCAAGATATTGATTTGAGGGTGAAATAGAAGTGCATTTTGTGCAACATATTTGCTACTTACATGTGTTTGTATGACAATTGATGATCAAGTTAAGAATCAGCATAAAAATGTAGCTTCAGCCTTGTCTGTTACAAAGACGTAAAGACCTTTCTCGCCTGTGGTGCTCGGTGTTACCTATAAACCTTACAGTGTTGCAACGTTGCTCTTCTATATCGCTTAAAAGAATTTCCAAGAGGAGTTGATGGAAAAAAGAAGGAAATTGAAAAGGAGACAACCGCAACACTTGATAAGACTTCAAAGACCAAAATTCTTGAATCTGCCTATAAAATGACCCTTCACTCTATAGAAGTGTCCCAGTTATGAAAGTAGTTACAAAACAAACTCATCTGCCTATTAGTTATTATGTTTCTTTGTAGAACTTCCTTTACTCTACAAAATATGTAAACAAAAAAGGCATCCATTTCAACTATTATTGTATTTGTAGGTTTACAAACGTGTACTTGGACAAACTGATATGTTTTCTATTTTGGCTACTTAATTAGAGTTATGTAAGCTTAAGATCTTGTTGGGTTTCATGCATTTGTGATGGAGGGAGCAAGAATGTGACGATTTTGGTTTTCTCCTTGGATCTAGAAATCCACGTAGGGTTTGGTTAAAGTTTTGAAGGATGTTGTGAATAGTCCATATGCACCGAGAGTATGACATTTCGGGATTACGGACCCTTTTCTCCATATACGATCGCTTAGGTTTTTGCGCGTCTTAGGACATGGAGATGCTAATGCTAGTGATTGCATGAATGACATTCTTGCTCAGGTCAGTTTCCATCTCTTGTGATATATCTTAAAATGCATGGCATCATGTATACTGGTATTGTACAAGTGTGATAGATAGTAATGTTGAGTCGTTCAAGCTTCCTCAAATCTTTGTTGCATTCTAATATGGGAGTCAAGTAGATGCCTTTTTGACACTTCATAACTCTTTAGCAATGGTCCATTACCGCTTGAGTTTTAAAAGACTTTCTTAGGACTGCATTTCATCTCTCCCAAATAGCAGGAGCTAAACAGCTGGATGACAATAAAATTAATGTACTAATAATTTCATGTTTTCTTAAGCATAATAGATTTAAACCACTAAAGGGATATGAGTACAACAAGTAACCGATATGAGGTTCCATTAACGATGTTCTAAATACAATATCTGTCATCAGTGATCCTTTCATGTCTTAGTGAGAAATGCTCACATGATTTAGCGTAAAAGGAGTGTTGGCCGTTATAAGTATTGCTTTAATTTCTATTTCCTCTAACACAACAGTGTTATCTTCTAAATATTTGCCGAATGGTATCTGTGGGATGTTTATCTTCATATTAAAATGCAGTGTTATCTCCTATATTAAAATGCAGCCATTCTGCACTCAGTTGCCCTTTGTATATGCATGCATGTTCTAGTTTCATTTTCACTTCTCCAGGACTGATCATACGCAGAGTAACTGTGCCGGTGATTGAAATCATCTCTAGGCTATCTTGCCTGCCAGGTAAGTGATGCTCATGGCTATCTTGAGAGGACTTTCATGACCCCAGCTTCTGTAAGGGCAGGAAATCTTATTCGTATATGGATGGAGGACGCTGGTTTGATAACATGAGCTTTCATACTTCAATTCTCTCTTTTTTTTTTGTTTCAATATAGGTAGGATCTCGAAGTTTCCGAAAAGAAACTTAGCGAGAGTCTGTCGGTTGATTACAGTGGGTGGATCAAATGGGAAATGTGCATGGTCAAACTCAAACCGAAGGGGATAAATGCCGGTGACAAAGCGGCTGTTAATTGGTTCTCATCTCGTGAGTCAATTACTTCTTTTCGTAATGTAATTTTTCCTGACACCGAAAATTGAATTTGTTTATTTTCAACAGACACCGTTATTAATGCAGAATATATGAGGGACACCGTTATTCATGATGGCACAAGTTGGTTCCTTTGTTCCTTGTGATAAAGCCACATTTATGTTCGGATCAGATTTTTGCTCGTGTTGGTGGTGACTACCGTGAGCTCCGTTATTCATGGATTTATTGGATACGACTAGTGCAGCTTGTTTTGTTCTACCATATGTGATAATTAGGGATTCAAGTAATGAGGTGAAGTCTTTGAGACATACTTTGAGTTACTTGCTAGAAGAATTTGAAATTGTGGACATGTGGGCACGCTTTCATATTGCAATTGTTTTGATGTTGTCCCTGAGGCATCTAGGTCCTTCGCTTTTCCTTTTAGATGTCTTTGGGATGGATATCCATGGTTGTACATGAATCAACTGCATCTCAAGTGGGGATCTTGGAGGATTATCCTTTTCCAAAAGGAAGGAGGGTGAATAAATAAGCAATTTGCTGCCTTTAATACCGACAAAAAACTGGGACTGAAACAAAATACTGATTATGCTACTTTAAAACATTGTTTTTTGTGTCGGTCAAACTCACTTCTCATGTTATCTAATTGTATTACGTCTAGGTTAAAGGATGGATCAACAAAGTGAAAATGAGGATGACAACTTGATTCATTGGATTCCATCCTCATTTCTGCACTTGTATATATTTTCTGCACTTGCAGCCTGAGTAAAGAGATCTTGTATATGTTTCTTGATTGTTCTCGGTTTATTCACGTGGCTATCTTTACATATCTGTTCAATTTAACTTTTATATAGTAGAGATTTTGCTTTAAATGCTGTAATTGTTGATGCTTTGCAAATATCTCGAGTTGTCTGTGAAAACCAAACAGATGCAGTAAATTTATTTATTTTTAATTATTGGATAAGTTCTTCATTTGGTCATGAACTGATGTTCATGTAATTGCACAACTCGAGAGGGGGCCCAAGGTGCATCTGAGGAAATTGTGGGGGGTTCAAAATTGGAACAAAATGCAATTAAATTTTTTTTTGAAAAAATAGAATTTACAACGTTTTTTAAACGTTGTAAAAGGCTTTTTTACAACGTTTTTTAAATGTTGTAAATGGCTTTTTTACAACGTTTTTTACACGTTGTAAAAGTCTTTTTAACAACGTTTTTGACACGTTGTAACAGGTTTTTTACAACGTTTTTTAAACGTTGTGAAAGGCTTTTTTACAACGTTTAAACAACGTTGTAAAAAAGCCTTTCACAACGTTTAAAAAACCTTGTAAAAAAACCTTTCACAACGTTTAAAAAACGTTGTAAAAAATCCTGGCCTTTTACAACATAGCCTAACACAACGTTTTACAAAACGTTGTAAAATGTCTATTACAACGTTTTTAAAACGTTGTTAAAGGTCTTTTTTGTTGTAGTACTATCTAGTGCATTAGACTTGGATATGAAATGTTAATCTTAGTTATCATGATTGCATGTTCTGGATAACCTTTTTTTCCCTTCAGTTTCTCATGAATGTGATTGTACAGGAGTTATCTTATTAGAAAAACACATGATCATAATGTACTCATAGCGTGAGTTTTTTAATGCTCCATTATTCATCAAAACACATGGTCCTGTTTTGACGCTATTTTATTTTATGCATTATTCATCCAAAATAAAAAGCTCCATAATTAATATACGGATTTGGAATTTTCTCCCTCCCCCCACTTCAAGGTTGCTGGCCAGCTGGGTGCCTGTTTGTGTTATGTGTAGCATTGTTTATTAAACACTAGAGCACTTTACCAATTCATTGTTTAAGCATGATAAACATGTAACATGTTGCAACAAATCTAGTAAAGAAGTAATAGTAAATTTGGTTTAAAGGATAGTTACGTGTGACTTGGGCAGGTTGATCCTCGACTTGAACTTGAGCAGTAAAAATGAATCGATCTTTACAACTGATGAGGATACCTTACAATAAATTACCGTCTATGATCATCTGGATTGAGAGAACTTATAGGTCGCATCTACTTGGAAATATCATTGATGAGAAAGTTGAAAAAAATGCAGGTCAAGCCTTCATTTTGTTGAGTGCCCTTGCTAAATTACAGGTGCTTTGGATGCTTAAAGTCCAGAGCCTAGAAAGCCTAAAATTAAGTGATGTTGCAATTAATAAATATTTGTCATTTTGATAGTGGTTATTTTCATACCCAATTCCCTAGCTCACACGTTGCTGCCTATGTTGCATACACAATTCTACTATATGCCTTCACAATTCTAAATTGGTATAAAATGTTTAGATTTGTGTGTGTGTGTGTGTGCGCTTGTGTTTGTCCAACCCTTGAAGAGTAGCACAACAGAACCTTTGTACATATGCAGTGTGTATGTTCAAAGAAGATTTTCTCTTATTATATGATTAAAATATATTTGTCATTCCCTTTTCCATGGTTACACTTGAATTTTGTTAGTTACAATCCTATTCACTTTTTTGCTGCCTTATCAATTGCATTCTACTAGAGTTTGTTCTTATTGTTATTGCTTCGTCTCTCTTTTTAAAATCAGTTTACAATGGTTTGAAATTCCCAGGAAACTTAAAGCTTTGACTAAACAACCCTATGTTCATAGAATAAACAAAAAAATCTAACCATCATGCTTGTAGGTAAAGAAATTCGGTCCCGACGTTTATGTTTCTTGACGTATTTGTTAGAACGCACACCACTCAAGGTGCTCCTGGTCAACCTCGTCAGTGGGTTGATCAAACTGCCGAGTCTACATATGTAAGTATCAAAATTCTTAATGTATATCAAATTGGTTCATATATCTATTATGTTTGATGTTTTATTAATTATTGTATTTTTTTTAATGACAGAATGCCTTTAAGATGATTGGAAATGAAGAGGCCACCCAGGGCCGCACGGAGATTTTAGAGGGAACTCCCGTTCCCGCTTCGTCGAAAATAGAATTATGACAGAGAGTTGCGTCACAAGGACGAAAAAAAAGGGGGAATAGACTTTACGGATTGGTTGGGGACTATGGTGCCACTCGCTTTCATCCACGTCTCTCTTCTCGAGTTTGCACAAGAGTTTGCAGGATCAAATGCTCCGTTGGACGAAGCTAATTCGCAAGCCAAGATGGATGCATTGGAAGCTAGGGTGGCGCAGCAGGATGAAGCTATGGCTCGACGAGATGAACAAATGGCTGAGCAGGCACGGGAAATAGCAGAGATGCGCGCCCAGATGGCTGCTTTTATGCATGGATCTTCGTCCACTTCTCGTACCTAGTCCCCTAATTCTTTTACATAATTTATTTGTGTCGAATATTCAATACAATCGTAATTAACAATAGATTTGGGAAACGAATTTGATGTAATAACATTTTGTTCTATTTAATGTTTTAGTTTTGTAGTGCAATTAATTTTTGTCATGAGCCTATTATATATATTTATGATAAATCAGGTACCTAAAAAAATTTAATTTATATAAAAATTATTATTTTTATTTTTAATTTTACTGACGGAAATTATGTTCGTAAAGCTAAAATTTTAAGCATTTTTAAGCATTACTAACGGACATTCGGTTAGTATTTTTGCAATTACTGACGGAATATTCCGTTGGGACTACTGACGGAAATATATGTTATTATATTTCGGAAATTACCGACGGAAATGGAAAATGCTAACGGATAAGTTCGTCGGTATTACTGACGGAAATATATATTACCGACGGAGTAATCCGTCAGGAATTGCTAACGGATACGCTCGTCGGTATTACTGACGGAAAAATATATTAGCGACGGAGCAAGCTGTTGGGAATCACTAACGGATATGAAAATTGCTAACGGAAACATTCGTCGGTATTACTGACGGAAATATAAATTACTGACGGAATAATCCGTCGGGAATCACTAACGGAGATGAAAATTGCTAACGGAAACATTCGTTGATATTACTGACGGAACTAACATTTACTGACGGAAATCTCTGACGGAAATTTCCGTTAGTAATTACTAACGGAAACCCATTCCGTTAGTAATTACTAACGGCGAAATTCGTCGGATGCCGACGGAATGAGTTCCGCTTTGTGATCACCTACCAAATTTACCGACGGAATACCGACGGAAGGGTTCGTTAGAAAGCGAGTTAGAAAGCAGACGGAAATTTCCGCCACGGAAATTTCCGCCGCATTGGCGTTTTTCTAGTAGTGATGTGCCTATATATGTTTGAATTGGCGGGTCTAACACCTTTCCGGATATGTTTGAATTGGCAACACCTTTCTTTATAAAATCAAGATAAGAAAATTATGATTAGTGCTCGATTAGTTTAGCCACCGGTCGTAATCAAAACAATCTTTGTTCTAATCTTTTATGAATCCTGTTCATTTGTCTTCTGCATTGAAACTTTGTCTTTTACCTTTCTGAGCATTTAGATTTTCTATAATGTAGTCTCAAGTTCTGAACATTAAGCTTGATAATGATCTGGGTAAATTACTTTTTTCAACATTTTATGAAGTCAAATGTAGGAGGGCAGGATATACATATGATAATTACGTTTGACCCAGGGAGGTCGTGCAAATGATTGCGAGCAACTATTTGAACTTGATGGATTGGAATTCCCTTTTTAGGGTCACACTCTGGATGAACGTATTTCAAGATCTGGACTACAGAAAGTCCCTTGCTCTGAGAAATATACAATATGTACAACTAGGAATCTTAAGCACTAAGAAATACCTCTTACAACAAAAGCATGTGCCTAACAGGTCTAATACTGCAACACCTTTCCAGATATATGTTTGAATTGGCTCCTGATTAGACGTTAGCATTTCTTTGTAAGATCAAGATAAGAAAATTATGATTCGTGCTACCAGTCAATAGTTTCCACCAGTAATCAAAACAATCTTTGTTCTAATCTTTTATGAAACCTGTTCATTTCTCTTCTGCATTGAAACTTTGTCTTTAACCTTTCTGATCATTTAGATTTTCTTTAATGTAGTCTCAAGTTCTGAACATTAAGCTTGATAATGATCTGGGTAAATTACTTTTTTCAACATTTTATGAAGTCATATGTTGGAGGGCAGGAAATACATAAGATAATTACGTTTGACCCAGTCAGGTCGTACAAATGATTGCGAGCAGCCATTTGAACTTGGTGGATTGGAATTCCCTTTTTTGGGTCACACTCTGGATGAATGATCGATGTTTTATTTAATCTTTTTCCTTGCAAGTAGACAAGACTATTATAGAATAGTTTTGGGAAGCAAGGGTCGAACCACAGAGATTTGGATTTGATTATAGTAAATTTAACTAATCTAATAAAAAAACAGTTATTAATAACTAATGAGGTTTTTGGTTTTTATAAATTAATTTAACTAGAAAGCAATAAAATAATCTAACTAACAAAACATATAAATATGAGATAAATCAAAGATTTGTAAATCGCCTAGGAATTAGGATTCACTTGCATCTATTCTATTGTTTAATTCAAAATAATTATCATTTAATTTCTTGGGTTCGTTCACAAAAGATAGATATAGTCTGTTGAACTATTGGTTCAGCCTCCATCGCCGCAACATTCATCCATTCTATATCCTAAGCACAAGAACAAGTAATCTATCTGTCACCTAGATTATGATCTATCTGTCACCTAGATCATGTATGAACCTGACCCTAACTTATCACTCTCGTGCATCGATAGGTTCAATTTATTGTGATGGTGAGCCAGTGTACGACATATGCACATTGGTCATGCAGTTATCCGCACCTCTAGGCCTTTATTATTCACAATTACATTAATTTGTTCAAAGTGAAATAATAGAGGGATTGATAATCACCACAATCAACAAGAATTAAATTAATAAGAATTAATATAAAACAATAGATTCGATACAAGTTACCTCCAATTTCTAGATTATGGAGTTAGCTCTCCATAATTGAAAATACAAAACCTTGAACCATTCTTGGAGAATCTTTCTTCATAGACAAAGAAAAATAATACAGAACTTCCCTCTTCTTTTTCTAATTAAAGGGATCTATTTATACATAATTAATCCTACTTCAAGGAGGAAAAGGAGATACATTATAATTAAAACACTAAAAAGAATTAAACTAGGACTTTCACGTTTCCCAAGGCAATTAGAACTCCAAAAGTGGCGGCTGATTTTTGGTTGATAAATCTGATTTTCAGCTTTTTGGACTTTAAGTTTCCAGCTTTTGCAGTTTGGTCCCTGAAGTTTCTTCAATTCAGCATAAAATGCCTATATTTTGCACAATTATTCCAAAAGTCCCTGAAACAATAAAACAACACTAAAACACATATTAGACAACAAAAACCTCGAGAAATAGCATAATTTAAGCCGGAATAATACCCAATAACTGCGTATAAAATACAGTTATCAAATACCCCCAAACTTAAACTTTTGCTCGTCCTCGAGTAAAATAAAACATATAAATACAAAACTAAACTAAACTAAAGCAAATAATATTTTTTTTTTCACAAGTCAAAACATCGGCATGGTACCACATAATGCCTCAAGGAATGATAAATAACAACACATAGCCACAAGTCTAGGCTTTCACTCAATCATCATCAATATCACTTGTACATCTCCATGTGTGTGTGTGGAAACCATTAATTGACTATCTCCAGACTTAGAAAGTTTTATCAAGCTAAGCACAACATTCATTCCCAAAATATTTCAATAAAAACGTGTGCATCACAAAACATGTACATACCATCAATATCCGGTTAACAACACGAAGAGAGATCCTGATAGAATTCAAGTGCTTATACATCCATCACATGCACTAACTATGTATGAAATACAATGCTCTCAAGTCCCAACTAATTATAATAGCTGAGATTATGCAAATACGGTGAGCTATATCAAGATGTGTATATAATTCAAAACAAGGGTCAAATCAACTATGCTTCCAAACCATGTCAACTAACACAAACAAATGTGGCAACTAGATCAATAGGACTTTATTAAGCTTGTAATGTAAGGCCAAGGTGAGGGGTAACAATAAAAGGGATAAGAAATTTCAAAATGAGAAAGTAAGAATATTTCCCTTTTTCCCATACAAAGCACTCACTTTCCTTCAACAACCCCCAAACTTGAACTTTTGGGTTGTAGAAGGTATCATCATCATCATAAAGATTTTCTTCCCAATGATCATTTTCTTTGCTTTCTTTCTCATTTTTTTTTCATTATTATTATTTTTTTTTTGAAGGGCATGTGCAATTTTTGATTTTCGCACCCTTTTCATATTTTTTTTTCATATATGCAATTTTTTTTTTCAATACAAGAACTCATTGGTGCTATTTTTGAACTGCATCAATCACCATGTAGACAACATTCCCAACCCAATCCTACTTTCTCAAAGGGTAGGCAAAAGTGTATAAGCTTTAGGGTTAAGTTAATGTGGGTAAAGAAACGATGTCGAATGGGGGTCGATGTGTGCTTAGCACACGCCATTCTTTATAATAAAGCTCAAAGGGGACACTAGGGATTAATATATAATAGGGATGGTGAGATAATAAATAGGCTCAAACGTTCCAAAGATGGCCTAAATCATATCCTAACTGCCACAATGCTCATGCTTCGTTTTCACAGAAATTCAACAAAGTTTCAAATCATTCCCTAACTCGAAATTTTAAAAACGAGCTCCACAAGTATTTCACATAAGCTTTCGCTAGAAAAGAGGTAGGGAAAATCAAGACTTAAATGCACTCACGGTTCGAAAGTGTGCTTGAGATATATTAGCAAAAGAAGTCTAACAAATCTAACTTAGCATGTAATCAACCCTAAGTTGCAAATATAATTCAACAATCATGTAATGACGGCTGTTTAAAATGTTCATGACCACAAAAATATCAAGGTCCAAAGGAATGACATGTGCACTATAAACTCAATAAAAATATCCAAATTCTTTAATAAATCAAGTCATGGTATTTTTGTGCTAAAAATTTTGGAGATATAAAGTTCCATCAACTAGACCAAACTAAGGCTCGCAGACAAGTTTACATGCATCGCTATTAACAAACATGTTATCATTGGCGGAAGTAACCACACCAAAATCAAAGACTCGGAAAAATTTTTAAAATTTTCTATTTTTTTTTTAAAATTTTCATTTTTTTAATTAAAATACACTAGCTACTAAAAACATCAAAAAGAAAATAAAAACTAAACTAAAAACAGGTAAAACGGCTCTTCTCAAAAAAAAAATCATTTAAGCGCAATGTAATTTCCACCCCCAAACTTAAATTTCACATTGTCCTCAATGTGAATAAAATATAGACATGGGGAAAAAGAAATGTCATCAAATCGGAGACAAACCAAGCATGACAAAAACATGTAGAAATTTAATAGAATCGTATGCTTGCACCCCTCACAGTTAACTCAAGATACCAACCGCTCATTATTCCCACAAAATCATAATATTTCAACTCCTATTCTTCCCAATTTAAATCAAAATATCTCATTGCTGCCACTCCAAATGAATAACCAACAATCCTTCCAACAGATATAATGTTTTTAGTCAAATACAATTTCACCATTTAACTTAAGTATAACCAAAGCATACTTAATAATTTTAGCAAATTTTCAACATGAAATTATCCAATCGCAAAAATAAATTAACTTAGACAAGTTGAAACATAATTCTAAGGCAACGCATATTTCCGATTAATTATAAAACAATTATATTCCAAACTAAAAATATCATCTACTAATTTATGTTGTTCCATTCGAAATTACGTGAATGTACTATAATAGAGAAATTAAATTTTGCACCCAATCCAGAAGAAAACTGATAGCAACACTTTTCAAATTTATCACAACCAAAGTGAGATATAGCATCAATTTCTTGCTCCATGACATTTGCAGATTTAGAACCCAAAAGAAATTTATTTTAATCAACCCTTCCCATAGTAAATCATAAGCACAGAACCACCCATAATTTGACTAAGAATCAAAGTGCACATGGTTGCTATCAATACACACCAATCATCAAATTACAGGGAATCCAGATTTTTCGAAAAGTTAATTATCAGACTATCTCTATCCAATAATTCACAAGAAAATTGCAACATTTAAATCGGAATTGCCTTGGGATGGCAATTGGGCGAGATGGGAGGATGGCCGGGTGCAACGATAGTAATGATTCGCCGATTCGATGAACGATGGTTGCTGGTGGCTTGAACGGAGGATTTGAGGTCATTGGGCTCAATTGGGGACATGGCTAGAGAAGATTCAGGCACGCCGGGTTTTGAGAATCGGAAGAGAGAGAATGATGGGAGATGAAGAGATTGAAGGCAGGGCTCGCTCGTATTGAGGACCGAATTGACGTGAGGCCGGAAAAAGAAGGCGGCTTTGGAGAGGGAAAGATGATGGCGGCGGTGAGATGGATTGGTTTGAACGGAGGCATAGATGAAGGGGTTCATTCGCCGCCGAGGATAGGAAGCAAAGGGTTTTTAAGATGGGTGGCGGAAAGGAGATGGAGAGAGGAGTCGATCGAGGATGGGTTGGGCTGGATTTGGCGAAGGGGCTCTTGTGTGCGGGGTGAGCGGATTCGCCGATGATGAAGAGGCTTCAATCTGGTTGGTGGATGTATGTCGCTACTGGAAGGAGATCGGATGGCGTCACCGGGTTTGAAGATGAAGACGGTGGCTGGATGTGGGACAAAAGGGTTGACCTGGTAGGAGGAGGGGGGACGATTTGGACGATGAGGGAGATATGAGAGATGGGGGGATAGCGATTTGGGGCTGGAGACGAAGAGAGAGAGAGAGGGAGATGAAAGAGAGTGGGAGAAGAAAGATAAAGGAGAGAAGACAGAGGGGTCAGCCGCCATTCCTTTTCCCTTTCTTATTCTTTTTTTTTTAATGTTTAATTACTGTAAACCATATAACTCCTTCCTTCCAAGCCAAAGACCCACTTTACGCGGCACCTTGCGATCGCAAGGTCAAAGGGGCCTTGCGACCGCAAGGTAGTTTCATTTAAGCCCCTGAACTTTTATTATTTCTTGAATCAGTTATAAATTGTTTTATTAGTTTCAGTTAAATCCGTAAATTAAATCTTTTTGAGCAGCCTTCAACCTGTTTAAACTAAAACAAAAAATCTACAAAAACTAAAAATAAAATTAGTGCATATAAATACATAAAAATAAATAAAATCTTTTTGTGAGGGTGACACTATTAACACTCCCCTATAAACCCACAAACTCAGGGAGACTCTAACGAGTGACTCGAAAAACAACAATATAAATACAAAGAGATAAGGGTTAGAAATTGTTCTAAGTTATAGTCGTTAGCTTGACTTAAATCCTTCCTTTTCACTAAGAAGGCATCGCCGGATCACTTAGGAATGCACACATTTTGGGTCCATAAAATCCACAATTCATGTAGTGTCTTAATTTTAGACCATTAAAACAAAACACTTCCTTGGCAAAATTTTCTTTATACAATGGCCATTTAATTGATTTGGGGACGGGTAATTTCACACCTAAATCTTCTAATGTAATCCTATCCGGAATTTCCTCCAATTTTTCATCATAACATTGCTCATCCTCATGTATCTCTAAAATAGGTTCTTGATTCTCTTCAAGAAAATATGAAGAAGGCGTCCCTAACTCCACATAAGTGTCTAGCGGAGAATCTGTGAGAACCCAAACCCATTACTTGTTTTATACCTTAATAACATGTTTGTATTATGCCTTAACATGTTAGATACTTCTATTTGTCCATGTCATGCTCACATTAGAGTATTACGTGCCTAGTTGCTTGAATACCTTCTATGCATTGCTTGTGTAACGCCCCATAATCTTGCATGTGCATTCTATGCTTGTCCTTATACTTTCTTGGTTGATTGTGAGCATGTTTACTTGATATATATATATGTTTTAGAATCATTCCTAAGTCATTATAGAAGTCCATAACATGTTTAGAATCATATAAACTTGTTTGTTGAATCGCCGGTTTGATCGCGTTGAATTTGGCCTTAGCGATTCCTCTCGTTGCTCGTATTTGCTTCTATTTCAACGTGCGAAGTGTTCGTTGAGTTCTTGGCTTTCTATTCAAGTCTTAATCATGTTGAAACAAACCTTTTTCATGCCCAAGACATCCTAGTTTGATTGGTGTTTGATTTGAGTTTAATCCGTTGTTCATTCGTCGCGTGGTTCGCGCCTTGTTCTAGCTTGTTCCGGGGGTTGTTCGGGTGCGTTTCCGACTTGTTTTGAGTAGTGTTAGACCTTAGAATGGTTGCCCAAAAGTTTGGGACCATTTAGATCAAGTTTGAATCAAGTTTTAGAGATTAGGAGCGAGAGCCGGTGGCGCCTCAAATCTTGAGAGCAATTCTTTGAATGGTGCGCAGGGAGAGCCGTTGTTGAGGCCATAGCGCCCGGCTTCATGCAGGATGATTTTCTCTGTGAAGACGACTTGTACACTTCAAACCCATATCTAAACCTATCTAAACCTCCTAACCCTTCCTACTTAAGTCCTAACATCCTAATTAGTTTTAATGATGAGTTAAGAGTTCATTAGTGACCAATTAAGCCACAAATCAGATTAGAAAAGGGACCACAAGTTGTTGACACTTGTCCCTCAAAATCTAGGCAAATATAAGCCACATTTCGATTTTTGACCTCATTCTCACCTCCTCTTCCAAAAACGAATTTTCATCCTCTCAGTTCCTCCATGGTTGCTTGAGGTCTTCATCTTCATCCTTCATCATCCATTCATCATTTGCCCAAGGGTCCTTCATTAAAGTTGTAGAGCTCAAGAAGAGCATTTCCATCCGATTGGTTTCCTTTATTGCTTTCTTTGGTGTGTATCAAAGTTACTTTCTTTCATCTTCTTTTAAGTTCTCATTGACCCTAAGGAAGCAAAGCCTATGGTGGTTGAGGTCAATGAGGACACATGTATGCCTTCCATGCTATCTTCTATTGTTGATTTTGATCTTGTTAGGAGCATGTATAGGTGGAATTCTTGCTTGTGGCTATATTATTCTTTCATCTTGCCTATTTAGAGTTTTAAACATGTTAGAGACATGTACATTATTTGTTGTTGGGTTTGTTCACATGAGAAT
>CM028384.1:50295506-50372093 GCA_013146195.2 Codonopsis lanceolata | reverse complement strand
ACAAGCACCTACTGATTTCGATGTACAACCCGCTAAAGAGATGTGGAAGCTCTTGTAGAATACTTGAAGGAGACCAAGACACAAGAGACAATGTAAAATATACATACATCCAAAGAGTTTGATTCTTTCAAAAAGGATCCTAAGGAAACCTTGAGACAAGCATACGATCGATTCAAGTGAGGTAATAAATAGTTGCTTTTCTCTTTGGTAAACGTATGATAAAAAAGGAAATGAACATGAGGTTTCTAGGCTCTCTAGGTAGCTTATGGCATGTGAAGACCACTGCTATGAAAGAATCTAAGAACTTAAACGAGATGACTCTTCGTAGTCTCTACGCAAGTTTAAAGGTTTATGAACTTGAAGTTAATCAAGCTCTAGAGCAAGACAAAGCCTCAGAATCGTGTCTTTGCTAACCATGGTCCAAGAAGAAACATTGTTGGAAAACAAACCTTCTACTTCTTCCATGAAAATGATTTTTATCGATGAACAATTTGCTATGTTTGTTAAACGTTTTCAAAAATTTGCAAAATATGGAAGGAAGAACACTCACCAACAACCTTTCGGGAAGATTGGTGAAAGCTCATCAAGGAAGAGCTTGTGTGTTATAACTCGTAGAAAACATGGTCATTTTGCCTCAAAATGTCCTAAGCCAAAATTTGAAGCATACCGAAACCCATTTTTAGAAAATTTCCAAAACAAAAGGGTATGTTGGTCAAGACATAGAAGACAAACAAAGTTGCTTCATGGTTTGAGACTCCGATTCAAGAGGAGGAAGATGATTGTGAGCAAGCTAACATATGCTTAATAGCTCATGATTCATGTCCTACCTATGACTCGAAAATGAAGTTGTAGTTTCACCAAGTCCTTGGACAAAAATGAAACCAAAGGTGATAATGAAGGAAGAACTTCTCAAGGATAATCAAGATATGCTTGAAGAATTTAATTCCTTTAGAGTAGCCTATGTTAAACGGCGTTAACCGCGAGAAACTTACATCTGAGAAATCTTTGATGGCAGCTGAGATTCAAACTCTCAATAGCCGTCAACAAGAGAGTATCAAATCAAGGAAGAAAACAAATTTCTTCATGACAAAATTGACTGCCTGACTGAGCACATCAAAGGACTAGACCTAGAGAAAATTGCCTGCAAAACACAATTGACTCTGAATAGCTCCAAGATGCATTGAAGAAATCCTTACAAGCCAAAAAATCTAGCAATGATAAATGCATAGGATATTCGGGATAAGGCCTCTTCCGACAATCTCTTCTAATGATATATCTTTCTCTAAACAGACATTTGGAATATAGGGAAACAAGGCCTTGGTTACTCAAGTGTCCTTTATGTTTACCTAAAGCTTAAAGGAAAAGCCAAAATGAATGATTCAAATGAGAAACCTCGAGAAGACAATCTAGAGAAAGTGAAGTCTACCGCAACGCACTATGCCAAGGAAAAGTCCGCCGACAGAGACCGCTAAACCTCTACGAACTATCAAGTTTGTCATGAAACAGTAAAGTTTCTTTTATTGGGTAAACTTAAGCAGTATTCTACCAATCCTCCTTAAAGGTTTTCAAATTAAAAGCTAAAGCTAAGTCCTTGGTAACCTACCTAGGAAGATTCGAAAGAAACCAATTAAGTCTACCGTCAACAAGCAATTTGAACCAAAAATGAATGTTAAGAAAAGGAATGATCATAAGCACTCTTCACCAAGACTCTCAACAGCCTTCTATGGACTTTCCATTTATGTCATTCTTGCTATTGCTTAGGCCATTCGCACGTAATGCCCGCTAAGGTTCACCCTAAGATCCGAGAGACCTAGTTTCTCTCAAGGTCGGTGTACGGGTTGCAAAAGGTTGCTAATCCTTAACCCAAATAAAGGGTACCTTGTTTTGCTTTAACTCTTACATGAATGCTTCATGGCTATAGAATCGGAAAACAAAGACATCGGTACCTAGGACAAGGGTCGCTCAAGACACATGATCGGGAATGTAAGTCTTCTTACGTATATAGCCAAGAAAAGGACCCACGTTATTTTCTGAGACAATGCAAGAGGAAAGACAATTGGATATGGCTCACCATTAGAGGAAGTCTCTCCATCAACAAAGTTTCTCTAGTAAGTGGTTTAAAGCACAATCTTCGAAAGCATATCATACCCTCATGACAAAGGACTTCTATGCCAATTCAATTCAAACTGCCTCATCAAAGACAGTGAATCATGCTCCATACCGACCCCAAGAATGCATAAGGAAACGCTCTATGTCGTGGACTTAAATCTTCTAGAGATTCTCAAACTCCGTGTCTAGTAGCCAACAATGTTCGCGAAGGCATGGCACAAGTAATGCCTGGGTCTCACCACCTCACCTCAAGCACCTCTCCAAGCTCTCCAAAATGGGCTTGTCATCTCCTACTTGTCCGCCGATCATGGGTTGTAAAGCTTTTGTCTGTCAACAGGAAAAACTTTCCAAGTCTTCCTTCAAAAACAAAGTCTCGTATTGTCTACAAACGCACCTTCAACTTCTCGTATGGATCTCTTTTGGACCTATTACAACAACAAGATAACGAGAGACAAGTACTCTTGTAGTAGCTGATGACTACTCTAGATTCACTTGGATTGAAACTATGACATCTAAAAGATGAAACGTATGATCTAGTCACTACACTTTTTAAGACTTCAAACTCAAAAGCTTGAAGACATTTGGTATATAAGATCGACAATGGCACCGAATTCAAAAACAATGGTGTAGAAAAAGTATCGGATGACCATGGGATCGACCACAACTTCTCTCGCCTCCTCAACAAAATGGTGTAGTCGAACGGAAGAACGAACACCGATTGAAGCGGCTAGAACAATGCCGGTAAGCAGTAGCAAAACTTCCTAAGTATTTCTCGGCGGAAGCAGTCAATACAAAGGCCATTCTCTTCTCGTACAAATCTATGTGGATCTACATCATCTTTGGATCAACTAACCAAAGCCCTGTAAAAGATTCGAGAAGTCGATGCAAAGCAAGTTCGAGATGAGCATGATGGGTGAACTTACCCCGATTTCTAGATCCAGATACAATGACTTCGATGGAATCTTCATCACCCAAACCAAATATGCAAAGGAACTAATCAAGAAGTTTGGTCTTGATTCACCAAAGGATTTGAAACTCCAATGTCTACCGACCGCCATCTTGACAAAGATGAAAAGGGAAAGCAAGAGAACATGACCAAGTATCGAGGAATCATAGGTTCACTTCTTTACCTTACCGCTAGTAGACTCGACATTATGTTTGTTGCTTGTGTTTGTGCTAGATTTCGTGCAGATCCAAAGGAGTCACATTTGCTTGTCGCCAAACGTATCATCGATATGTTTCAAAAACAACAAATCTAGGCATCTCGGTATTCAAAATCCAACAACTTCAATCTAGTTAGATATTCAGATGCACCGCAGCAAAGCGTAAGAAGCACCAAATGGGACTTGTCAATTTCTTGGAAACACTCGTCTCATGGTCTTGCAAGAAACAAGGATCGCTGGCAAACTCAACCACGTGAATATATTGTCTTTATGCAAGCAAATGTTGTTCTCAACTATTATGGATGAAGCAACAACTAGTGGACTACAACATCAAGACCGAAACCGCCCAATCATGTGTGACAACACATCGCCTATCTCGCCTCTAAAAATCCAGTTGATGCATTCAAAGACAAAGCACATTGATATTCGTTATCATTTTCTCAAAGATCATGTGGAAAAAGGTAACATCGGGCCCGAATATGTTCCAACCGAGCATCAATTGGCGACATTCTCACCAAACCACCGGATGCCACCGTGTTTGCTTATTTAAGGAGAAATCTTGGTATGATTGATCCTACCGCTTAATTTTAAAATTTTGTTAATGTTTCTTTCATACCGGTAGACCCAATATTAGTCTAATCGGAAGACGTAAATTCTCCTTTACCGGAAGATTTAAAGGTTAGTACTCTTACTTAGTCTATTTTTGCTAAAGCGGTTTCTAAAACAATAAAGGGGGTCAAGGACAAAATTTGGTACTTAAGAAAATATCTTAAGTTCCGCTTTTTCAAAACCGATATTTTCGCCTTTAAATAGTCATCGAACCGTCATTTCCAAACTTTACGAAACCCTCCGAACAAATATCTTCTCTCTCTCTCGATTAACTACTTTCTCGCAAATTCAAGTTCTTCTTCTTGTTTCTTCTTCTCATCTTCAACAATGGTACGATTCTCTCTACTCTACTGTAATTTTCTATGTATCGCTCGCATTTCATTCTCAACCTAAAATCCTTTTGGAATTCAAACGGTCATTTTCGAGTTTATACAAGAGCCGCCATTGTTGTTCTTACAAACTTGAATACTAACATTCGTTTTCGTTTATTCATTGTTCATTCTTATGAAAACTTATGTTATGCATTTCTCGAGTGTGGCTTCTCTAAACATTCTAGGGTTTCAAGTTTTCGCTTCGAAAATTTCAATTTATTTTAGCAAACTTTGAAATTCCTACTTGTTTAGATGTCTAGATGAAAAGCCCTAATTTTTATCTTGTTTTTTCTTCAGCAAGAACTTCAAAATCAAAGCGTGATGGGAAGGCTTTTGACCTCGAAAATGTCATTCCTCCCAATTCAAATATCAACATTCCAGATACCCTATCTATCCCGCCGCTCATGACATTATTATCGCCTTGGGCCCGAAGCTATACATTCCGGGCATGTGCATTGACCTTCAGTCAATCAACTCTATAGCTGCCGGCGTCAAAGCTTGCGAGGATATGGACGCCTCTGGAATTCTTCCCCTCTTCTGCCTCAACGACAAAACCTACAGTATCTTCCTGGCAGAAGAATTTTATCAATGAATGGAGCTCATGAACCAGACTGTTCTTCGTGGGTGGATTCGAGGCCGTCCCATCTCTGTCACCGCCAAATCTATTTACTCCATCATCGGCGTACATTACGGAGGAGCTCTTTCAAGAACCATGGCCGAGGCTTTACATGCCAGGAAGCCATGAGGGAGCGGACACTCTCCTGAGCCACAAGGGAAGATGTTCAAACTTGTTCCCTCTTGGACGCCTATTGCACCACCATCTTTTAGACAAGGGGCTCCTATTCAAGAGTGGAGCACATGACATGTTTACTGGCCAACAGATCAACCTGACCAGTGCTGTATTTCTACAGCTACGTCTCAACTGGGGGCTCATCATCTTCGACGAGCTAAAGCAGTGGGTGGAGAAAGCTAAGAGCAACCCCACTTGCAAACGACCCTTCGTCAGGCTCATCAATGCCCTATTGAGGGATGATGCAAACATCAACTCTTCTTTGAAAGAAGATGAGTTGTATACAGTGGCCAAGGACAAGCAACTCACAGCCTCGCTTTTTCAAGAATACACCTTGAATACGAAAACAAGCGCCGGATGCGTAAAGGTCTACCGCCGGTCTCTTGACAAAGTGGCCAAGCCTGCACCTATCTTGGTCACCCGCTTCAATATGGAAGCACATGTAGCGGCAAGCAGAACATACAAAAAGGCCTCTGCTAAATTTGACGCTCAAGTGGCCACGGACCTCCATCTAAAGGCCAAAGGACTGGCTGATGAGGCAGAGCTGCTGCTAAGGTCCAAAATAGCAGCCAAAGGCAAAGCCAAGAAAACAAGGCCGGAAGTGGCACCTCCAACTGAAGAGGAGCAGGCCAAATGGATAAGAAGGGAGATGAAGGAAGGCTAGAAGAAGAAGGCACCAGGCCAATCTAGCCATTTCTCTCCTCCACCTACCCAAGCCAAACCCTCGTCTCCGCCACCTACCCAATCCAACCAACCACCTTCACCAACTCCTACCCCCACTCCCAAACCAAAACGAAGGAGACTTCGTAAAACCTTCAAGAAGCCCACCCAGCCTCCTCCAACCTCTACCGATGAAGCAAGCGGTTGAGTCTCCTATTCACCGAGGAAGAAAAGGAGAGCTACCAGTACCCAATCCTCTACCGCCAGCCAACCAACTACCTATACCGACGCCCAACCCTCAACTGTCAACCCTTCAACTATACCCTATACCGACGCCCAACCAACTACCGACGCCTTAACCTTACTTGTCAACACTTCATCTATACCTACCAACCCTTCATCTATTCCTCATGAGTCATCTACTCAGAGGAATTCACCACCTCCGGAGGAGTCTATCCCTCAGGAGGAGCCTCAAAATCAGGAGGAGCCAGCCAGAACCCCAACTCCTCCTCCTCCTCCTCCTTCACCCTTTAACTACTCACCTGACCCATCCACACCCTCCTCACCACCCCAATCCCAACCAACTTCTTCAACCGCACCACAGCCCTTAGACCCTGCTGCTGCCAAGTTCCTCTTCGAACTTTCGTCAGTAGCAGATCTATTCACCCCTACTCATCAACCTCCTCAACCTCATCAACCTCCTCAACCTTCACTTCAAAACCAAAATACCTCTTCTACTCCCCGCTCTTCTTTCTCGGTTTCTCTACCGAACCCATTCCCAATCCTCCCACATCAGTGAAAATTCTGACACTGATATGGAACTGGATTCCCCACCTACTCCACCTCCACCCTCCCCTATAACCATTTCCTCTTCCACCAAAACCATACCAACCCAAGACTCATGCTCTTCTGCCTCCAGAACTCCCCCTCTTCAACAGCCCTTCAGCTGCAGACTCGCCTCGCCGGCACTATTCACATTGGCCAAGCATCTACTTCCCATCGGCCACCAATGTGAAGTTTTGTCCCTATTAGATGCCATCTACCGGCTAGAGCAAGCATATCTACGCTACCGCTGAAGTAGCCCAGGCCAGGCCGCGAATCGCCGCTAATCTTCGACAATTTCAAGAGGATGTTCGGACTCGCTTTTGGACAGATGCGGCACGACTTCACCGATGTCAAGATCAACATCGAGCTCAACGAGATGAAGGTTGTCGTATCATAGGCTCCATTTTCTACGAGTTATTCCACGCCATCACTCTCCATCTCACCACCTGGCGTACTCTATTATGGAACTTAACAACCTCGCCGCAACTCGCTTCATGATATTATGAATGCCAACCGAGATCGTGATCCGCCATCACGAGGAGAAGCAAATGAGATCTATCAACGAGAATCGATGAAGAGAAACGCCTTCGTGAAGAACCGACTACCGTTCTCGCTCCACCGCACTCCGACCGATGCGGATGACGAATATCAACGAAGAATGGAAGAGCTAGAGCAGAAAGAAGAGAAAAAGTTTGCAGACAAAGGCAAAGGGAAAAAGACCTTGGTAGCTTTTGTATCTTTTCTTCCCTTTCCTTGTATTTATCTTATTTTTGAAAACTCGTTGAATGTAAACATCTTGTTTATAAATACAGATGATTACTTGCTTTTTCAAAATTATGTTGTTTAAATTCTTGCTACTTTATTGTTTATCTAAATTAGAATTTAAACATTCGGCTTTAAATTTATTTAAAGCCGCTAATCTGTGTTGTTCTTTGACTCTCTTATTCTTGTATGCACTTAGATTAGTCCCTTGCATTTGAGGTGTTATTACTGCTTAATAGAGGCATGTCTACCGATTACTATATATATATAAACTTTCTAAGACATGTTATTATCTATTAAATAGTTTGTTTTAAAACCCTCATTTGTAGTAATGATGACCAGATATAAATAGGAGGAGATTGTTGATTCTTATGTTAAATTTATATCTCGATCAAGACATTACATTAGTTTTATACTTGATGGCTAATCGGCTGCGTATCGATTAGTGTGGCAACTGTGTATAGAACTTTGCCTTGTATAGTTTTATAGGACTTTTTCAGAAGCGGAAGACCTTCTTCACTTAGGAAGACCTCGCCAAAGCTTAAGATCGGAAGACCTCGTGTCCGGTGATGCGCTTCTACGTGTCCTATCCACCGAGAGCTAGTCTGGATTAATTCAAACTTATTTCCATATATTATTTGAATTAATCCAAGTCATTCCCTGACATGTCAAGCCGCCGAAAGCAACTTTCCGAAAAGCAGAAGACCTTTTGTCCCGATTAAAAGCGATAAAAGCGCGGTGTCCCCACTTTCGCTTCATCTCTCGATCGACACCAAATCGCCCACCTTTTTGAAGATCTCGAGAAATGATTATGCGCTCTAGATATCGTGAAGACGAAAATCCTTGATCGACCCCCTTGCATTTAATGCATTTATGAATAGAGTTGTTGAAGTCTTCGCCTCTCCAACGGATTCTTTTGAGATGCACTGCTTTAAATCATTGAAGGCTGGAACACGAGACAAGCATGCAGAATCAATCGAACACTAAAAGAATTGCTCGAATCTACACAACTCCAAGTCTTTCGGCTTCAGTGCATTCAATAGATCCTCAACAGATCTAGAAGTCCTCGTCAACAACAAGAAGTCGCTTCTTCAACATTTATTGTTTTATTCATCTTGTTGTTAACTTCCATTAACTATACTTCTGCACGAATTAAATATCTTGTATTTACAGATATTTAATTCCCTAGACCCAAACACAAGTCAATATTTTGTACACGATCCATTAGGGATATTCTTTGTAATTGATCTAAGTGGAAAACATAGTGCACAATTTAAATCCGAGGTTGACTGCCTTGGTGGTGGACGTAGCACTCATTATAGTGCGAACCATCCCAAAATACTTGTGTTATTTCCTACTGTTTGTCTATCTATTTGAACTGCTTAGTTTCATTGTTAATATTATCAATTTCAGCAGAACTTAAGTAATCTGTAAAAGGTCTACCGGTAGTCCTTATCGGCAGACCTGGAACAATTTTCTTGAAGGTCTTCCGCTACTTGATTCTTTCCATAGATTGCAAGTAACTTTCAAGAACTTACTTAAAAGTTTTAAAGTGTTAATAAGCTATTCAACCCCCCCCCCTTCTAGCTTATTATTGTGCTCATTGGGACCCACACATATTTATGATGTTATTTATGTGTGGTAATGTATGATAAGTCACCCTATCTTGTTGTTTAAGTGTTGGGAGCATGTTTGATGAAATGGTTAGGCTTGTAGAGATACCATGTTTCACTATATGTTAGATGATGAAATTTTGGTTGGATGAACATGTTGTAAAGTATGATTATGATGATATTCATGTGTAGAGATATATGATGAATTATGCTATCTTGTTTGTTTAAGTGTTGGGAGCATATTTGATGAAATGGTTAGACTCATATTTGATGAAATAGAAAGAATGAATATATATGCCTTGTTTGTGACTTCTATTCTTTGTTGACTAGTTAATTGTTTGAGTGGAGTTTTATGGGTTTAATAACCTTAGTAAACAGATTGTAAAGTATGTTTATGATGATATTCAAGGGTAGAGATATATGATAAATCATTCTATCTTGTTTGTTTAAGTGTTGGGAGCATGTTTGATGACTTGTGAATGAATATATATGCCTAACTTGTGACTTTGGTTCTATGTTGCCTACTTAAATGTTTGATTTGGGGCCTTATGGGTTTAATGACCTTAGTAACCTATTTATTCATGTTAATATGGACATAGGTGAGTATTGAGGCCAACGGCTTCTATACCCTAATTTTTGAAAGATTGATTATGACTCAACGGAGTTGACCATTGGGTTAGTATGACATTAAGGAATAATATGCCTAAGTCCTACGAATTTTTGGGTAGTATTAATGGAGGTTAAGCCTCCAAGCATTTTAAAGTGTATGAAGAACACTTGATGATTAGAGCATTGATTTTTTCTCTAATGTGATTATGTGCTAGTTGTGAAGTAAAAGCATGACTAGATGATGGTAGAGTACATGCCTACTTATTTGAGCATATGAAAATGTATTACGTGTGCTTGAGTTTGAGTCGGTGAGTCGGTTGTTGAGTCTTTGGGCGGGACGATGTATCATCTTCACAATTGTGAGATTCGTGATTTTGATGGATCGCCCGCGCCGGTTGCACACCCCTATCGATGGCCACGATAGGGAAGTAGTTGATCTCGGTTGTAGTATGGAAACATGACTTTGATAACTATCGGAACTCGAGCGGGGAAATGTATCGGGGACGTCGATATCCACGAAAGGGATATCGATGACACATAAAGGTTTTGCACGTGTTTTTGCAGGAGCGACACGACGGAAAAAGGGTAACGGTATCATATCCCTTTTTATATGAATTGACTCACGAGTGCTTATATGTGAATAATGTGCTACGTGAATATGATATGATAAGGAATGATGGTTGAACGAATTAATGAAATGTTATACTTGTTGATAACATGATACTCGAAATTGTTAAGTATGGATATCTTGACAAGATTATTTAGGAAATGTATATTATGCCAATAGCATGAATTATTATTGTTGAGCATGATGCCATGACAGGAAGTTATGTTAGTAACTTGCTAAGTCTTTATGACTTACTCCTATTTGTTTTGATTGTTTTCCTAGATCCAAGCGAGCGGTTCAAGTGAGTATCGATTTGCGTTGGAGAAGCTTTTGAGGTTGCTACCTTGTAATTTTAGTATCTTTTCTTTTGGCAAGGACGATGGGAACATAAAAGTTATGTAAACTTTATGTGAGGTAGCAAGACTTTATGTGTTTGATTATTAGTACTTATGTTAATTAGTACTTAATCCGTTAGGAGCCGACATGTGTTAGTCGTGCCTTATGTAATTTGATGATCATGCTTTAGTTGTTTTCACCATGTATTGGTTAGTTTATTATGTTTGTTATCCGGCATGTTTTTAGCCGTTAAGAATGTTAGACTAGAGTTGTAGACTTAGTTTATTGTTGGGTTAAACATCGCCGATGACTTGGTATATAAGCACTATAAATTGTTATCACATGATTTTATTTTTGGACCAAGAGATTCATTATCTCTAAGGTTGTCATAGTTTGAGCTTGTTAGCTCGGGCTTTCACCGTTTAATTATATTACGCTTCGCATGTGTTAAAGTTTTTGGCGTACCGTTATGGCCTTACCGTTATTTGTTATCTTGTGTGTTTTTGACGACACGACCTCGAGGTCTCGTGATTGGGATTCGGAGTCGGGTCGTCACAAATAAATGCAAACATAGTCTCATTTCAAACACTTCGCTCCTACTGAACTCCTATATTGAGATCACCAATTATTTAAGAAATTGGGTGACCTATAGCTTCTCTAAATCTTTGGAGGAAGATCAATTCGATTGGTTCTTTCAAAGGATTTACGAAGTAGGTGGAGAAGATATTTCACCAAGATCAGGTTCAGAAGAGATAGGTTCTTCGTCACCTTCATTTTCTAGTGTAGAAGAAGGATAGGTGATTTGCAAAGGGGTTTGAGGTATTTCAATAGAGATAGGTTCGGGATTATCGGTAAAGTTCGAGGAAGGACGGCATGGTTGAAGTCGGCTGGATTGAAGGATTTGAGAATGTTCTTTGTTGGAGGATCTGTGGAGTTGATGAGGTAGAAGCTTGATTTGTGTGGGAGACCCGCAGGGCCGAGGTGGAGGCAGAAGGTCGGACCGCCCAAATAAGGGGAAACAAGTGAACAATTAACATGCGAGGACTCATTTTAAGAAAAGCGACGTGGCAACATTAGAGGCGTGTACGCCTCGACTAAAGGGCCGGTATTTTTAAAACTTTCAAATCCTGATAAAACAGTTAAACAATTAAACCAAGTCATCGGCGACACTACATCTTAGAACCCAAGCTAGCGGTTTAAGGACAAGAATTAAGTAAGAGCTAATAGCATGCTCGGCGGAAGTCTTATACGTAGTGAACTAATATACATGATAACCAAAACTCCTGCTTACACAAGATAGGCATAAAGGGGTTGACAAGTACTACAAGAGTTAAACTACAAGTAGCTAATAGAAGTAACAAGATCAAGTTCTATACAAATTCCCAAGCATAGTCTAATTGACTTGCTTAAACCCATCGTCTTGCAAAATAACAAAAGAAAGGAAGAGGACATCTAAACCACCTCTTCAAGCTACTGAGGACGCCAAAGGGGAAATAAAGCACGAACACACCAAGCCGCAGCTTGAGGACTGTCTTGCTAGGATCTAAAAGCGATAAAGGGAATGGGTAAGTCATAAAGACTTGTAAGCTATCAATCATGCGTAATGTCATGGCATAACATACAAGGCAAGGTATAGTCACATAAGCATAGAGATCATATATCCAAGATGCACATTGTTGTTTCACATAGGTGCTTGAAATTAAATCACATAGGATAAGGATATATGGAGGCCGATATATGGCCGCTACGTAGTTCTGCTGCGCCTGGCGTTATCTTGGCGTGCATGTGTCGGATGCGTGTAAGTACATCGACCTTCGGGGAATGCAGGGATAGACACCAATGATGCTCGTATTGATTACGGCAAGGGAGCTACTTCCCAGTGGCCACGTGGAGGCGTGTGTGAACAAGGGACGGATGCCAGTGGACTCATGCAAATGTCAAGTAGTGTCTACTTAACAAATTCTCAAGTAGGGAGCGAGGTCGACAAGAGCGATCTCGTTCAGACAAATAAATGTTCTCATCAATAATCAGCGAGGATTGAGTTCGACAAGGCGAACTCGACATGTCAAATAGGTATTCTATTACATGACATCAAGAATCAAGCATGGTAATCAATCCAATTCAATAGTCTAGAATTATCATTCTTAGAGAAAGCGTGTTTAGAGCGTCGTAGGGATTGATCATTGAGCCGGTATTGTTCAATGGCTCACTTAAGTTAACTCAGATTGAGTCGTCTCTAACAATTCATCCAAGAGAGTTAAGATGCTAGATGCATCCAAAACCCTTTTCTAAGTTCTCGTGTCGAGTAACTAGGTAGTTAATCCACTTAACAACCATAGTCAAGAATTATCAAGTTCAACATTTCGTAATTCAAGGGAACTTTAGAATCATAATTTCAAAAGTTATCAAAAGCCAATAGTCCAAGAACATTAGTTAATCCTAGGAAGGCATAGAACACATTTGATTCTAAGCATAGGACCCAATCAATAAGATGAACAATTTCTAGCATGTGAAACCCTAGAATTCATAATCTCATAGAGTTATCAAAAGTCATTGGTCCAAGAATAATAGTTGTTCCTAAGGAGGCATAGAACATATTTACTTCTAGTCATAGGACCAAAAACAAAAAGATGAAAATATCATTCAAAATCCTTACAAACTCATCTCATCATTAAGCATGGCATGGACATGGTAGGAGCATGGGAAACATGAGAAGAAGGGGACATGGCAAGACTAACATACTTCCTAAGGGGAATCAATAGCTTACCTTTCACCAAGGAAGAAGATAGGAAGAGCACAAACAATTTGGTTGAGCGCTAACACTTCAAGCTCTACACTTTTAATGAAGGGGCTTGAGCAAAAGATGAGAGGATGATGGAGGACCAAGAGATCACCTTCAAGGAGCCATGGGAGACTTGGGAGAAGAAGGAATTTCGTTCATGGAGAGTGGAGGTGAGGAGTGAGGGTCAACAAGCCAGATTGTGGCTTAAATTGGCTGAAAATTCTGAGTGGGACAAGTGTCACCCTCTTATGGTGCAATAATATCTGATTTGGTTTGCTTAATGATCACTAATGGTTGGTTAATCCAATCTTAAAACATGTTAGGTAATGTTAAGACCTAAGCAAGGGTGTTAGGAAGGTTTTAGAAGAGGTTTGGAAAGAGTTTAAAGTGCCAAAGTTCGTACACAGCAAAACAGGGGAAAAAATCATGCTTGACTCTCGGAAGATGAGGCGGGCGCCTCTGAAGCCAGGGCGCACAGGGAAGCTGAGGCTGGAAGATGAAGTGAAATACTCCCAGAAGTTGAGGCGGGCGCCTCACTAAAGTCGGGCGGGCGCACGGAATGCTGCGGCTAAGTTCATGACCATTTTTTTGAAAAGTTACTGGACAGTAAATCTTGTAAAATCGACCATAAATCGCTCACAACTCCAAATGAGGTGATTTTTTATTTTTCTGAAACTAGACTCATTAAATTATATTTTAGAATTTTAAATTACTCCATTTGGACTTATATTCATCAAGATATGGTTACAACAAAAATCAAGTACAGAAGTTGTTTTCCTGAAAACTGAATTCTGGCACAGCCGTAAGTCAAGACCTAATTGAGGTACTTAGACACCTTGGAAAATTACCAAATGTTACAGAGAGTATCCTAACGTATGAAGGTAAAACATACTAAATTTTTAGAAAATTCTATTCAGTGGATTAGTACCAGAATTTTCTGAAGTTTGCCCAAAACATGAGTGCGTGAAGGAATAAATTGGTCATCTCATAACCAAAGGTAACAAGTCTATGAACAATGATTGTGCAAGAATGATAATTACTAGTACACTTGGTCTATAACTCAAATGAACTTCTCACAAGTTGAAAACACAAAGAATACAAGCAACGAAGGAAATCAGAAACCACAAAAGGCTCAAAAGCGAAATCGGCGATTCAACAAGTAAGCTTACATGATTCTAAACATGTTAAGAGCTTCATGAATGACTTAAGAATGTTTCTAAATCATATATATAGACTAGGTAAACATGCTCATAATCAACGAGAAATCATGAAGGCAAGCACACAATACACATGCAAGAATCCGGGGTGTTACAATTTGTGCATGTCCCAACATTATCAGAATCAGCAGCAACGTTTGGAACCACTCGTGGCTCTAATAAATCAAACTCATCACAAGTAACATGCACATATTCTATAATTTTTAAAGAAGTTTTATTAAAAATACGAAATGCTTTTGATTGTTTGGAATAGCCCAGAAATATTTCTTCATCTACCTTTGTATCAAATTTACCTATATATTCTTTTCCATTATAAAGAATAAAACATTTACAGCTGAAGATTTTGAAAAATCCTACATTTGGGGCTCTTCCTCTCCATACTTCATATGAAGTCTTACTATGGAATTTGTTTACGAGGATCGATTAAAGTGAAGCAAGTAATGTTGACAGCTTCTGCCCATAAATACTTTGGAAGTTTAGCTTCTGCCAGCAGAGTTCTTGCTACTTCGATAAGTGTTTTGTTCTTTCGTTCAACAGCATCATTTTGTTGAGAGTCGGCCGATTGAGAGTTGTGGCTGATTACGTGGTCACAGTATTTTTCAACACCGTTGTTCTTGAATTCGGTGTCGTTTTCTAATCTAATGTCACTTATGTCTTAAAGCTTTTGAGTCTGAAGTCTTCTGAAAAGTGCAGTGACTAGATCGTATGTATCATCTTTTGATGTCATTATTTCGATCCATGTGAACCTATAGTAGTCATCAACTACTACAAGAGTGTACTTGTCTCCAGAAATGCTGATAGTAGAGATTGGTCCGAATAGATCCATGTGCAGAAGTTGAAGAGATCTGATAGTTGACGTAACATGCTTGCTTTTGAATGAAGACTTGGAAAGTTTTCCCAATTGACAAGCTTTGGAACTTCTGTGGTGGTCAGCAAACACCTTATGTAGACCTTTGACAAGACCTTCCATAGAAAGCTTTGAGCGGTACTTGAAGTTGAGGTGACTGAGACGTTTGTGCCAAAGCCAGCTGTTGTCATGAATGTTGTTGGCAACTAGGCAGAGGCTAGTGGATCATCCAAGTAATTTTAAGTCCACGACATATACCGTTCGTTGTCTATTGTCGTTCAGCAGAGTTGAGCAAGATTCACTATCTTTGATGAGACATTGGTTGGAGGATAATTGGCAATTGAGACCCTTGTCGCAGAATTGAAATATGCTCAAAAGATTGTGATTTAAACCACTCACTAGATAGACCTTGCTGATGGTAAGATTTTCACTGGTGATAGAGCCATACCCAATTGTGTTTCCTCTTGCATTGTCACCAAAGATCACCGTTGGACCTTTTGCTTCAAATATTTCTGAAACTTCTATTCCCTGTCATGTGCCTTGAACAGTCACTATCGCGGTATCAGATGTCATTTTCATCTGAATCTTTAGCCATGAAACAAACTTGAAAATATCAAGGAAAATGGGCCCAATAAAGGACAAGAGATGAAGAATTAAAAAAATGAAAATTCAAGAAAAAAGTAGAATATAATGTTAACAAAATAAAAAGGAATAATATAAACAATAATAAGGAAAAGAAAGGAAAGAAGAAACCTGGGTATTTAAAAATATAATGAGGGATTTTGATGGGCCTCAAATGTGACTAGAATATATATGCTTCAAGGTTGTCTAAACCTGTAAACTATCAAAAAAAAGAACACAATTCTAAAATTATAGCAAGGGCTTACTTGCAAATGTTCTCAGGCGTGAGAATTAGCATTAACTCATAATCAGATAAACAATTTGACATAGTATAAAATCAGATTTTGTATACGTGTACCTTGTTATATGTTGACATGATGTTTATATTTCCCAAGATCTGAAACGTAAGGGAGATGAAATAAGCAAGGCGGTAGCACCACCACCACCACCACCACCGCCACCATAGGAAAAGAGATGAAGAATAAAAAAAATAAAATTCAAGAAAAGAGTAGAATATAAATTTATGAAAACAAAAAAAGAATAATCAAAATGATAACAAGGAAATGAAAGGCGAGAAATTAAAAAATAATGAAAGGCAAGAAAAAACCTGTGTCTCCAAAAAGATACTTGGAGATTGATTGTCCTCAAATATGACTACAATATATGTGCTTCAAGGTTGTCTAAACTTCTAAACTGTCAACAAGGAACACAATTATTAAATTAACGCAGGGGCTTACCCTGCAAATTCCCTCTATCGTGAGAGGTTTTACAGGGCATTTCTTTCAGGCATGCTGGGATATTATTAAAGGAGATGTTATTGCAGCAGTTCAGGACTTCTTTAATGGTGCTACCCTTCATAGAGGTATATCGTCTACGATGATGATTCTCATTCCTAAAATTGCTAACCCCTGCAACTTTGGTGATCTGCGGCCCATTAGCTTATGTAATTTTACTTGTAAGATTATTTCCAAAATAATGGCTAACAGATTGGCAGATATTTTACCTAAGATCATATCGTTGGAACAATCAGGCTTCGTCAAGGGTCGAGCAATTCAGGATAATATCGCATTGGCTCATGAGCTTATCAGTAAAATTAATAGTAAGGTTTATGGAGGGAACGTTGCTTTTAAGCTGGACATGTCGAAGGCATATGATCGCCTGGAGTGGCCTTTTCTTTTAAAGGCTTTAGAAGGTTTTGGTTTTAACTCTCAAGTCTGCAGCTTAATTGGAAATATCATAAATAATATTTGGTATTCTGTTCGGATTAATGGAGGTAATTACGGTTTTTTTAAATCGTCGAGGGGTGTGCGACAAGGGGATCCGCTTTCTCCTCTATTGTTTATCATTGCCCAAGAAATTCTCTCGACTGCTATTAAAAAAGGCTTTGATAATGGTCTCATGGTGCCTTATAGACATGGGCGGGGGAACATGGTTATTTCTCATCTTCTGTATGCAGACGATATGATCATATTCAGTAATGCGGGTAAGAAAACGATTCTATCTCTTCGGGCTATTTTACAGCAGTATGAGCAATCTTCAGGTCAGCTTATTAATTTACAAAAAAGTGGTTTTTATACTTCAAATCATTGCTCCAGACATAAGGCTCAACGCATCTCTTCTTGGTCTGGTTGTATTCGCCGTAACTTTCCGATGACTTATCTGGGCCTCCCTCTATTCTATGGAAGAATCAAACGGCAATATTTTGAAAACTTGGAAGCTCGTATTCAAAAAAAAATTGAAGGTTGGAAGTCGCATCTCCTCTCTTTTGGTGGTAAGATAACTTTGCTCAAATCGGTTCTTAGTAGTAGGGGTGTATGCTTTAGCCGTCATGAAGGTTCCCATGGGTGTTCTTCGGCGTATTGAACAGGCTATGGCAAATTTTTTATGGGGCAGTTCGGATGGCCATAGAATTCACTGGGTTTCTTGGGCTAAGATTTGTAGACCGGTGGCTGAAGGTGGTTTGGGGATTCGATCCTTAGTTCAAGTCCGAGATTCGATGCATGCTAAATTAGCATGGAACGTGCTGAAGGGTAACAGTTTGTGGGCTCAGTTCGTGGCTATCAAATACAAGCAGGCAGATGGTTTTGTGGCTCCAGTTGCTGCTTCCCATGTGTGGCGAGCAGTCCATGCTCATATGGAATTCTTGCTACAGCATAGTAGGTGGTTAATTGGTCAAGGTAATATATCATTTTGGAATGATAATTGGACAGGTGATAGGTTGGAGGGTCCTCGGCCAATAGATATCAATCTCACAGTTAAGCACGCGATGACTATCATTGATGATCTGCTGCCTCTCGTTCCAGCTTCGTCCCATGCAGCCATCTCGTCTATACAGCTGGCTGAGAATGAACCTGATAGTCTTATGTTTTGTGACACAGCCAATGGAGTTTTTGACACTAAAACTTACCGAATGCGATCGAAGACATGACCCTACTTTATATTGGGCCAAAAGAATTTGGCAGCCTTGGATTCCTAAGAAAATAAGTGCTTTCGCTTGGAAGCTTTTCTATGCTGCAATCCCGGTGATCTAAGGCTACATTCTAAACATGTTTCCGTTGTTTCCAGATGCATTTGCTGCCGCACAAGTCCAGCCCAAGAATCTGTTGAACATCTGTTTCTACATTCTGAAGTTGCTCGTGAGTTATGGTGTAAGTTGGCTCGTCCCTTCAACAAGATCAATTGCTATGTTTCGATCCCTCACTTATTTCGTATATGGCTTGAGGGGGTTTCGGTTCGTAACCAATTTGGTGCGGTTCAAGTCGGAATTATTCTCTATGGATGCTGGATTATTTGGAAAGCTAGATGTCTTGCAATTTTTGAAGGTGTGCAAATCTCAGTTGATAATCTTTATAGTCAGGTTTTGAATGGTCTGAAGGACATTTTATGGTTGTTTAAACCGAAATCTGTTAGTAATGCAGCTGGTCTTCGAAGCTTACAATGTTTGGATCTGCCGATTAAAAAGGTTAATCGCTCGAGGGTCTTGGATGCGGTTGGCAACCTCTCGCTCCTAATTACGTTAAATTGAACACTGATGGTTCTTCCATAGCGGGCATTGCTACTGGTGGTGGTGTCATTCGGGATTCTAATGGCTTTTTCCTCTTTGGTTTTTCTAGGTTCTATGGTAATGGAACTAATACGAGTGCAGAATTTCAGGCGCTTCGTGATGGCTTGTTGGTGTGTGCTTATTTGCATTTTGATAGAGTGGTGGTCGAAGTGGACTCTTTGGTAGTAGCTTCAGCCATTAAAGGTCAAAGTAATTGTCCATGGACCTTTACCTATGAGTTGCGGCGTTGTTTGAAGCTTATGGGTACTACTATGATTCATCATGTGTTTCGTGAAAGGAATTCTGTTGCTGATCGTCTAGCTACTTTTGCCCATGGGACGAGGAGTGATAAGAATTTTTCTATGGTTACTCAGCTTCCAGGGGAGGTTCGACGTGCTCTCCAGCATGATGCTCTAGGTCTTTTTACTTTCTGTAGGAAAGCTTAATTGATTGTATTTTCTTTTCGAGGTCAGGCTCCTCTGTCCTCCATGTTATAAGGGCAAGGCTGGTTGTCCCCCTCTAGTTTGTATTTTTATATTTTTAATAATATTCTGCAGGGTACCGTCCCTGTTTCCGTAAAAAAAAAAAAAAAAGTTAATCTCATAATCGGGTAAACAATTTGACAGAGTATAGAATACTCATAACCGCATAAACAATTTGGCATAGTATATAATCAAATTTTGTGTATGTGTACCTTGTTATATGTTGAGATGAGGTTTATATATCCCACGATCTGAAATGAAAGAAAAAAGCAAGGGAGATGAAATAAGCAAGAGAGATGCATCCACAACAACAAGAGAGATGCAACAACAATAACAAGAGAGATGTAACAACAAGAGAGATGCAAAAACAACAACAACAAGAAAGATGCAACAACAACAATAACAACTACAATAACAAGACAGATTCAACAACAACAACAATAAAGATGCAACTACAACAACAAAAACAACAAGAGAGATGCAACAACAAAAGAAATGCAACAACAGGAGAGATGCAACAAGAACAATAACAAGAGGGAAGCAACAACAACAACAACAAAAATAACCAAAGAAATGCAACAACAACAATAACAAGAGAGATGCAACAACAACAACAACAACATCAACAAGAGAGAAGCAACAATAACAAAAACAAGAAAGGAGATTAGTTTTTGTATTCGTTTTGACTCTCTCTCTCTCTCTCTCTCTCTCTCTCTCTAGGGTTTGACTCTCTCTCTCTAGGGTTTGTTTTCTTCGTGGCTATGTCATCGGATCTTGGGCCGGCGGCCTCCCCGCCGGTGCCTCCACCTGTCCATATTATCAAGCCTTCCTCTTCGTCTGGAGAACCCAATACCCTCAAGGCTGGTATTCCATATGTAGCAGCGGCAGCAAACCCTACTTCGATTCCAGGTATGAGCCCTAATGCTCCTCCAGTTCTGCCAGCAATTCCCTTAGCCCCACGGCCAGCAATATCCATCATGGATGAACTAGTGTGTCTCTTTTCTCCTGTTGAGATCGAATTGTTGGACTAGCAGTTTGATTTTACCTTAATTATGAAGTTCTCAGTAAGCAGACCGCAAATTCATGTGATACAAGATCACATTGCTAAGCACTAGAGGCTTTCTGGACCAGTTATTGTAGGTTTGCTTGATCCTCGTCACGTGATGATACATCTTACTTCAGAAGAAGATATGGTTAGGGCTTTGTCCAAAGAATCTCGGATGATTAACATGTGCATGTATCGACTCTTCAGATGGTCCTCAGATTTCACTTTCAAAAAGGATAGCCCTTATGTTGCGGTATGGGTTAGGCTTTATCAATTACCTCTTACGTATTTCAACCTCTCTTCTCTATAGCGAATCGGTAAGGCGGTAGGACGATTTTTGCATGCCGATGATCGTACATTGGCACTTTCTCATCCTATGTATGCTAGGGTCTACTTAGAGATTGGCGTTTCAAAACCTTTACCTTCCAGAGTTTGGATTGGTACATCCAAAGAGAATGGTTTTTGGCAATCACTTGAATTTGAGGGTAATATTGCCTACTGTGGAAATTGTGGATTACTTGGGCACGTAACGACAGATTGTCGCAAGTCTCGAAAGGGTGGGATAAAACCTAACAAGGTCCAAGAAGAGATAATCACTACCAAAGGGAAGGAAGATGTGGCTAGGGGGAAACCTAATATGGTTATTGAGAAGGTTGATTAACAATGGGTTCCCATCCGATCTGGTGGGACGAATGAAAAAGGATCAGGTTCAAAAACCAAAGACCCGAATGGTGTGCCTCTGGAGGTGGAGATTATTGATGTTGGAAATAATAGTTTTGGTGAAAGGGAGCAGCACACTATTTTGGAGCAATCTACTTTAGGGCAGATTCCAGTATCTACTGTTGACACTTCATTAAATGATAGAACGGTTGATACAGCTAAACCCTCGATTGGATCAAAGCCTATTCCAAAAACCAAAAATTACAATGCTTTTGTGGTGCTACGACTTGGGGGCTATGGAAGAGATTGGCGAGTATGAAGAGATGGTTGCAGATAAAGTTCATAGGCATGTCAGCCATTCAAGGTCCAAGGATGATATAGCTTCTTCGTTAAAAGAAAAGGTTAAATTACGTAGATTTTCCTCGCATGATGATCTGTTGAGTTTCCCTCCTTCTAAGGACAGTGTGGTGGCATTTATGAAGTATTAAAAAAAAAGCGAAGGCGGAAGCTTTTGCGACGAAAAATAAACGGTCGACTAGAGCCACTGCTAGGGCTCATTAAGTTTTCCTCTACTCTTTTTTTAATGTCGATCCTGTTATTGAATGCTCGTGGAGTTGGTAATAAAGATATAGTAGATTATTTTAGTTTGCTTAAACGACAGCACAAACCTAACTTATGTGTTATTTTGGAACCTAAAATTGATGGTAGGCGTATTAAATTTTTAGCTAAAAAGCTTCGGTACATCAAGCATTTGCAATGTGAGCCGGTTAATTCACATATTTGGTTGTTGTGGGATAAAAGTGTTCAAGTTACTTTGATTCAAGCTAGTTCGCAATTTATTACGGTTCAATTACAGAAAGATGGTTTGGTAGACATGTTAGCGACTTTTGTTTATGCCAAATGTAGTAGGGAAGAACGGCAACTTCTTTGGGAAGATCTTATCTGATTTTCTGGTAGTATTACGGGTCCTTGGTTAGTTGGAGGGGACATCAATATCATTGCTCAGTCAGTTGAGAAGTTGGGTGGGGCTCCTTGTGATTTTCTGGGTATGAGGGAGTTTATAGATTTTATTCAGCAAGCAGGGCTGGATGATGTAGGATATGATGGTAGCATGTTCACTTGGTGTAATAATCAAGTCAGGGCCGCGAGGATTTGGCAACGTCTAGATCGGGTGATGGTGAATGGTACTTGTAAAGCCATGTTACCTACTGTCAAAGTGAAGCATTTATGTCGGGTTCAGTCAGACCATTCCCCGTTGCTAAATATCCTTTTCGTCGAATAATAAACCTAAGGCCACTTTTCATTTCCAAAGAATGTGGCTTGATCATCCTGCATTCTTGGACTTTATTAGGAATTGTTGGGAGGTGCCTATGACGGATTCAGCAATGGCCATCTTACACAGGAAAATGAATAATCTGCTGGATAAATTGCGTAAATGGAATTGGGAAGTTTTTGGTAATGTGCAGTGTCAGATGGAAAGGACACAAGATGACCTTCTTCGTTTAGAAGTGGAGTTACAACGGGGGTGGACTGAGGAGACCTATAAAGATTTCCTTTCCCAGAAAAAAGATTTGTGTCAATTAATGGCTTGGGATGCTGAATTAATGCAACAAAAGGCTAGACACCATTGGATCCGTGATGGAGATAGGAACACCTCGTTTTTTCATGCCAACATCAAGGATCGGGCTAATTTGAATAAGGTGCGTCTTCAACACTCGAATGGAAGTTGGATTACTGATAATCAGAAGATTGGTGAGTTGGCTAAGCATTTCTTTAAGAATTTGTTCACTTTTGGTCGACCTACATTTTCAAATGATATATTTCATGATTTTCCTACTCAAATAAATGTTAGTGATAATGATTTTATCCATCAAGTCCCGAATGAGGAAGAAATATGGAGAGCAGTTAAACTTCTAAATCCTGATAGTGCGCCTGGCCAGATGGCTTTACGGGTTGGTTCTTCCAAGGATGTTGGTCTATTATTAAGGAGGATGTTATTGCCGCGGTTCAAGATTTTTATCGGGACAACTATATTCATCGGGGTACGTCATCTACTACAGTTGTTTTAATTCCAAAAAAAGAATAATAGAAATGATAACAAGGAAATGAAATGCAAGAAATTAAAAAATAATGAGAGGCAAGAAAAAACATGTGTATCCAAAAAGATACTTGGAGATTGATTGTCCTCAAATATGACTACAATATATGTTCTTCAAGGTTGTCTAAGCTTCTTAACTGTCAACATGGAACACAATTATTAATTTAACGCAGGGGCTTACCCTGAATATGCCTTCCGGCGTGAGAATTAGTAAATCTCATAATCGGGTAAACAATTTGACATAGTATAGAATACTCAAAACCGCATAAACAATTTGACATAGTATATAATCAGATATTATGTACGTGTACCTTGTTATACGTTGAGATGAGGTTTATAAATCCCACGATCTGAAATGAAAGGAAAAAGCAAGGGAGATGAAATAAGCAAGAGAGATGAAATAATCTAGAGAGATGCAACAACAATAACAACAAGAGAGATGCAACAACAATAACGAGATAGATGTAACAGCAAGAGAGATGCAAAAACAACAACAAAAAGAGTGATGCAACAACAACAATAGCAATTTCAATAACAAGACAGATGCAACAACAACAACAATAGAGATGCAACCACAACAACGACAAAAACAACAAGAGAGAAGCAACAACAAAAGAAATGCAACAGCAGGAGAGATGCAACAAGAATAACAACAAGAGGGAAGCAATAACAATAACAAAAACAACCTGAGAAATGCAACAACAATAGAGATGCAACCACAAAAACAACAACAATAACAAGATAGATGCAACAACAAAAGAAATGCAACAACAGAAGAGATGCAACAAGAACAATAACAAAAGGGATGCAACAACAACAACAAAAACAACCAGAGAAATAAAACAACAACGACATAAACAAGAGAGAAGCAACAACAACATAAACAAGAAAGCAGATTCAACAACAACAATAACAACAACAAAAGAGATGCAACAACAATAACAACACCAACATGAAAGATGCAGTAGCTGCCACTACAACAGGTGAGATGCAACAACAACAATAACAACAAGAGAGATGCAGCAACTACTACTACAACAAGTAAGATGCAACAACAACATGATAGATATAACAACAACAACAAGAGATATGAAACAACAACAACAACAAGAGAGATACAATAACAACAACAAGTATGCAACAACATTATAAATTGATAATGTATAGCGCAAATGCCCTCCGTCGTGAAAATTAGCATAGCTCATAATTGGGTAAACACATTGATAGAGTATAAGATCAGATTTTGTGTTTGTGTACCTTGTAATATGTTGATATGAGGTTTATATAGCCCAAGATCTTAAATGCAAAGAAAATAAAGGACAAGTGATGAAGAATTTAAAAAAATGAAAATTCAAGAAAAGAGTATAATAGAATGTTAACAAAATAAAAAAGAATAATAGAAAAGATAACAAGGAAAAGAAAGGAAAAAAGAAACCTGGGTATTCATAAATATACTGAGGAAATGATGGGTCTCAAATGTGACTAGAATATATGTGCTTCAAGGTTGTCTAAACCTGTAAACTGTCAAAAAAAGAACACAATTCTAAAATTTTAGCAGGGGCTTACCTGCAAATGTTCTCCGGCATGTGAATTAGCATTAACTCATAATCATATAAACAATTTGACATAGTATAGAATCAGATTTTGTATAAGCGTACCTTGTTATAAGTTGACATGAGGTTTATATATCCCAAGATCTGAAATGAAAGGGAGATGAAATAATTAAGGCGGTAGCAGCACCACCACCATCGCCACCATAGGAAAAGAGACGAAGAATAAAAAAAAAGAAAATTCAAGAAAAGAGTAGAATATAAATTTAGGAAAACAAAAAAAAGAATAACAGAAAATGATAACAAGGAAATGAAAGGCAAGAAAAAAGTTGTGTATCCAAAAAGATACTTGGAGATTGATTGTCCTCAAATATGACTACAATATATGTGCTTTAAGGTTGTCTAAGCTTCTAAACTGTCAACAAGGAACACAATTTTAAATTAATGCAGGGGCTTACCCTAAAAATGCCCTCCGGGCGTGAGAATTACTAAATCTCATAACCAGACAAACAATTTGACAAAGTATAGAATACTCATAATCGCATAAACAATTTGACATAGTATAGAATCAGATTTTGTGTACGTGTACCTTGTTATATGTTGAGATGAGGTTTATCTATCCCAAGATCTTAAATAAAAGAAAAAAGCAAGGGAGATGAAATAAGCAAGAGAGGTGAATAATCTAGAGAGATGAAATAAGCAAGAGAGATGCAACAACAACAACAAGAGAGATGCAACAACAATAACGAGAGAGATGTAACAAGAGAGATGCAAAATCAACAACAACAAGAGCGATGCAACAACAACAATAACAACTACAATAAAAGACACATGCAACAACAACAACTAGAGATACAACCACAACAACAACAAAAATAACAAGATAGATGCAGCAACAAAAGAAATGCAACAACAGGAGAGATGCAACAAGAACAACAAACAAGAGGGAAGCAACAACAACAACAAAAACAACCAGAAAAATACAACAACAACAATAAGAAGAGAGATGCAACAACAACAATAAGAAGAGAGATGCAACAACAACAACAACATCAACAAGAGAGAAGCAACAACAACAAAAACAAAAAGGAGATGCAACAACAATAACAACAACAAAAGAGATGCAACAACAATAACAACAACAACATGAAAGATGCAGTAGCTGCCACTACAACAGGTGAGATACAACAACAACAATAACAACAAGAGAGATGCAACAACTACTACTACAACAAGTAAGATGCAACAACAACAAGATAGATACAACAACAACAACAACAACAACAAGAGATATGAAACAACAACAACAACAAGAGAGATGCAATAACAACAACAACAACAAGTATGCGACCACATTAGAAATTGATAATGTATAGCGCAAATGCCCTCCGTCGTGAAATTTAGTATAGCTCATAATTGGGTAAACACATTGATAGAGTATAAGATCAGATTTTGTGTTTGTGTACCTTGTTATATGTTGATATGAGGTTTATATAGCCCAAGATCTTAAATGAAAAGAAAATAAAGGACAAGATGGAAGAATTAAAAAAATGAAAATTCAATAAAAGAGTAGAATATAATGTTAACAAAATAAAAAAGAATAATAGAAACGATAACAAGGAAAAGAAAGGAAAAACGAAACCTGAGTATTCAAAAATATACTGAGGGGTTGATGGACCTCAAATGTGACTAGAATATATGTGCTTCAAGGTTGTCTAAGCCTGTAAACTGTCAAAAAAAGAACACAATTCTACAATTATAGCAGGGGCTTACCTGCAAATGTTCTACGGCATGTGATTTAGCATTAACTCATAATCATATAAACAATTTGACATAGTATAGAATCAGATTTTGTATACGTGTACCTTGTTATAAGTTGACATGAGGTTTATATATCCCAAGATCTGAAATGAAAGGGAGATGAAATAATTAAGGCGGTAGCAGCACCACCACCACCGCCACCATAGGAAAAGAGATGAAGAATAAAAAAAAGAAAATTCAAGAAAAGAGTAGAATATAAATTTAGGAAAACAAAAAAAGAATAACAGAAATGATAACAAGGAAATGAAAGGCAAGAAAAAAGTTGTGTATCCAAAAAGATACTTGGAGATTGATTGTCCTCAAATATGACTACATTATATATGCTTCATAGGTTGTCTAAGCTTCTAAATTGTCAACAAGGAACACAATTCTTAAATTAATGCAGGGCTTACCCTGAAAATGCCCTCCGAGCGTGAGAATTACTAAATCTCATAATCAGGCAAACAATTTGACAAAGTATAGAATACTCATAATCGCATAAACAATTTGACATAGTATAGAATCAGATTTTGTGTAAGTGTACCTTGTTATATGTTGAGATGAGGTTTATATATCCCAAGATCTGAAATGAAAGAAAAAAGCAAGGGAGATGAAATAAGCAAGAGAGATTAAATAAGCAAGAGAGGTGAATAATCTAGAGAGATGCAACAACAATAACGAGAGTGATGTAACTAGAGAGATGCAAAATCAACAACAACAAGAGCGATGCAACAACAACAATAGCAACTACAATAACAAGACAGATGCAACAACAACAACAACAACAACAATAGAGATGCACCCATAACAACAACAAAAACAACAAGAGAGATGCAACAACATGAGTGATTAAACCAGAACAACAACAAGAGGGAAGCAACAACAACAACAAAAACAACCAGAGAAATACAACAAAAAACAATAACAAGAGAGATGCAACAACAACAAAAACAAGAAAGGTGATGCAACAACAACAAGAGAGATGCAACAACAACAACAATAACAACATGAAAGATGCAGTAGCTGCCACTACAACATGTGAGATACAACAACAACAATAACAACAATAAGAGAGATGCAGCAGCTACTACTACAACAAGTAAGATGCAGCAACAACAGGATAGATACAACAACAACAACAAAAACAACAAGAGATATGCAATAAAAACAACAACAAGAGAAATGCAATAACAACAACAACAACAAGTATGCAACAACATTAGAAAATGATAATGTATAGCGCAAATGCCCTCCGTCGTGAAAATTAGTATAGCTCATAATTGGGTAAACACATTGATAGAGTATAAGATCATATATTGTGTTTGTGTACCTTGTTATATGTTGATATGAGGTTTATATAGCCCAAGATCTTAAATGAAAAGAAAATAAAGGACAAGAGATGAATTTAAAAAATGAAATTCTAGAAAATAGTAGAATATAATGTTAACAAAATAAAAAAGAATAATAGAAACGATAACAAGGAAAAGAAAGGAAAAAAGAAACCTGGTAATTCAAAAATATACTAAGGGATTGATGGGCCTCAAATGTGACTGGAATATATGTGCTTCAAGGTTGTCTAAGCCTGTAAACTGTCAAAAAAAGAACACAATTCTAAAATTATATCAGGGGCTTACCTGCAAATGTTCTACGGCATGTGAATTAGCATTAACTCATAATCATATAAACAATTTGACATAGTATAGAATCAGATTTTGTATACGTGTACCTTGTTATAAGTTGACATGAGGTTTATATATCCCAAGATCTGAAATGAAAGGGAGATGAAATAATTAAGGTGGTAGTAGCACCTCCACCACCGCCACCATAGGAAAAGAGATGAAGAATAAAAAAAAGTAAATTCAAGAAAAGAATGGAATATGAATCTAGGAAAACAAAAAAAGAATAATAGAAATGATAACAAGGAAATGAAAGGCAAGAAATTAAAAAATAATGAAAGGCAAGAAAAAACATGTGTATCCAAAAAGATACTTGGAGATTGATTGTCCTCAAATATTTCTAGATTATATGTGCTTCAAGGTTGTCTAAACTTCTAAGTTCTAAACTGTCAACAAGGAACACAATTCTTAAATTAACGCAGGGGCTTACCCTGAAAATGCCCTCTGGGCGTGAGAATTAGTAAATCTCATAATCGGGCAAACAATTTGATAGAGTATAGAATACTCATAACCGTAGAAACAATTTGACATAGTATAGAATCAGATTTTGTGTACGTGTACCTTGTTATATGTGGCACCCCGACCCGGATTCCAATGCGAAACCCCAAGTCGGACCACCCAAATATACACAAGTAAGCATGCGCAAGTAGGATTATAAAAATTCATGTGGCGCAACATCGCATACAAATAACAACTCGGCTACACTTGGCCGGAAAATAACTTAAAATAAACAAGTCATCGGCGGCGCATGGAACCGACAACTACTCCTACAATTATAACACATGCATATAATATCCTCAACGGCCACAACATGCCGGAGACAACAACCACAATAATATTTTAAATGAGCTTAAGCGGAAGGAACTGTAGTGAACCATTAACATATAAACAAGCTAGACATATAAGTCGGCATACAAAAGATTATAAGTATCTAGTATTTAAGTTATACTACAACAACAAAATCCCAAGTCAAGTCTAAGTGACTTGCTTCCCATCGTCCTTGCCAAAATACAAGTCTAGCTACAAAACCAAAAGAACAACCTTCTAGCTTGCTAGCAACCAAACGCGGGTAAGGCGAATCTAGCGTGAACCGTCTCCTCGGCTCGGATCTAAGGAAAACAAAACAAACAAATAGGGTAAGTCATAAAGACTTAGTAAGTTACTAAAAATGCATGTTCATGTTATAGCATGTCAATTATCACAATTATGGTACATGATCATCATATAGCACTTAGCACATTATTCACGTAAGTGCGGGAAAATAAATCATACAAGTAGGATATGATATAGTCACGGCCGCTTCGTAGCTCCTGCAATAAACTTTGTTACTGGTTCGTGCCATCGACGTTTTGTGAATTCATCGACTTATACCGAGAACCTACTCGATTTAATTAGCGACCAATGGCGCACGTATTGATACGGCAAGGGGCTACTTCCCACTGCGCCCACATGGAGGTGTGTGTGAGGTCCCAGGTGCGGCGATCCATAGCGAGCACGAATCTCGCGATTCGTGAAGGCGATGCATCGTCCCACCCTGACGTAATAAACAAACCAAATAATGCAAGCTGGACTCAATGTGATGCACAAGTAGATATTTACTCGACATAAACTAATTAAGGATCGAATTCAACAAGAGCGAACTCATCCGACCAAGTAGGTTATATATCTCTACCATAAATCATGTCAAGGCAATTAATTGCTCAAAACCAATCATTCATAACAACTTGTTGCAAACAATTAAGCTAAGCTCATATTTGAGTAAACCCAATCAAACGGTGTCCAAACTTCGTAGGGATTGAAATTAGGGTTCAACATGTTCAAATCTTCCCTAGAGTCGACTCCGTTGAGTCTTCACTATAAATTCCCAATTTTGGAGAAATTGAAGCTATGTGCTTCATAACCCAACCTAGGCCATTTCTAAGTTCAACTAGATTATAAATTCACCAAGGCATTGCAATGTGATTCATATTCATCATAAGGTCCAATTTTGAGGATAGAACACATAACAACTTAACAACATACAATGTAGGCTCAAATTAGGGCATTCTCATGTAACCCCACTTCCATCAACATATATAATACATGTTCAAAACCTTAAATAGACAAGATGAAAGAGTATTATAAACTTTGATAGACAAGAAATCATCCTATACATGCTTCTAACAAGCTCATACTCTCAAAACACAAGATGAAGGCATAAGAAGCAAATATGTGTCCTCATTGACCTCATACATCATAAGCTTTGTTTCCTTAGGGTCAATGAGAACCAAAACAAAGAAGAAGAGAAGTAACTTACTTGTATTCTACACCCAAGAAAGCAAAGGAGAAAATTAATCGGTTGGAAGTGATCTACTCTTCAAGCTCTACACTTCTTATGGAGGTGGCTTGAGCAAATGGAGAAGGAATGAAGGATGACCAAGATGAGAGCTTCAAGAAGCCATGGGAGAGTCTTGAGGGAAAGGAATCCCGTTTTTGGAGAGTGAGGGAGAGAAATGAGAGTCAAACTCTCATATTGTGGCTTATATTGGGTTAAAAACTGAGTGGGACAAGTGTCAACACAAAGTGGTCTCTTAAAATCAGATTTTTGTGGCTTAATTGATCACTAAAGCTCTCTTAATCCACTCTTAAAACTTGTTAGAGATGTTAGGGTATAAGTAAGGAGGGTTAGGGAGGTTTAGGTGGGGTTTAGAAAAGGTTTTGAATAGGGGTTTAGGTGTAAAATTCAAGAAACATCGAAACAGAGCAGTCCAGCCTCGGGGGACCTTGCGGTCGCATGGTCCCCTACCCCTTGCGACCGCATCCTCTCAGGATGCACAACCTCCAAATTTCTGGTTACCTTGCGGGGGCAAGGTCATTCCACCTTGCGAGGGCCAGCCCAACAGACCCAAAATGGCTCAAAACTCAACCTAAAAGACCCCCAAACACTTACCAAATCAAGGGGGTTTCAAACCCCAACAAAAATGAGTTTAAAGCTCATCACAAGCACCCTCAAACAACACCCGAACAATCCAAACGAAGGAGGGAAAGAAGGAGAACTAAACAAGCAATCGAACCGGCGATTCAACAAGCATGCAAACACGATTCTAAACATGTTAAGAGCTTCATGAATGACTTATGAATGATTCTAAATCATATATAGACTAAGTAAACATGCTCACAATCAACAAGAAAGAATGAAGGCAAGCACACAATGCTCATGCAAGAATCCGTGGTGTTACATTATATATGGAGATGAGGTTTATATATCCCAAGATCTGAAATGAAAGAAAAAAAAAGCAAGGGAGATGAAATAAGCAAGAGATGTGAATAATCTAGAGAGATGAAATAAGAAAGAGAGTTGCAACAACAACAACAAGAGAGATACAACAACAATAACGAGAGAGATGTAACAAGAGAGATGCAAAATCAACATTAACAAGAGCGATGCAACAACAACAATAGCAACTACAATAACAAGACAGATGCAACAACAACAACAATAATAGAGATGCAACCACAACAAGAGGGATGCAACAATAACAACAATAACAAGAAAGATGCAACAACAAACAAGAGAGATGCAACAACAACAACAACATCAACAAGAGAGAAGCAACAACAAAAAAATCAAGAAAGGAGATGCAACAACAACAAGAAAGATGCAAAAATAATAACAACAACAAAAGAGATGCAACAACAATAACAACAACAACATGAAAGATGCTATAGCTGCCACTACAACAGGTGAGATGCAACAACAACAATAACAACAAGAGAGATGCAGTTGCTACTACTACAACAAGTGAGATGCAACAACAACACGACAGATTTTGTATAGCGCAAATGCCCTCAAATGCCCTCCGTCGTGAAAATTAGTATAGCTCATAATCGGGTAAACACATTGATAGAGTATAAGATCAGATTTTGTGTTTGTGTACCATGTTATATGTTGATATGAGGTTTATATAGCCCAAGATCTTAAATGAAAAAAAAATAAATGACACGAGATGAATTTAAAAAATGAAAATTCAAGAAAAGAGTAGAATATAATGTTAACAAAATAAAAAAGAATAACAGAAACGATAACAAGGAAATGAAAGGAAAAAAGAAACCTGGGTATTCAAAAATATATTGAGGGATTGATGGGCCTCAAATGTGACTAGAATATATGTGCTTCAAGGTTGTCTAAGCATGTAAACTGTCAAAAAAAGAACACAATTCTAAAATTATAGCAGGGACTTACCTACAAATGTTCTCCGACATTTGAATTAGCATTAACTCATAATCAGATAAACAATTTGACATAGTATAGAATCAGATTTTGTGGACATGTACCTTGTTATAAGTTGACATGAGGTTTATATATCCCAAGATCTGAAATGAAAGGGAGATGAGATAATTAAGGTGGTAGCAGCACCACCACCACCGCCACCATAGGAAAAGAGATGAAGAATAAAAAAAAAGAAAATTCAAGAAAAGAGTAGAATATAAATTTAGGAAAACAAAAAAAAGAATAATAGAAATGATAACAAGGAAATGAAATGCAAGAAATTAAAAATAATGAAAGGCAAGAAAAAAGCTATGTATCCAAAAAGATACTTGGAGATTGATTGTCCTCAAATATGACTACAATTCTTAAATTAACGCAGGGGCTAACCCTGAAAATGCCCTCCGGGTGTGAGTATTACTAAATCTCATAATCGGGCAAACAATTTGACAAAGTATAGAATACTCATAACTACATAAACAATTTGACATAGTATAGAATCAGATTTTGTGTACGTGTACCTTGTTATATGTTGAGATGAGGTTTATATATCCCAAGATCTGAAATGAAAGAAAAAAGCAAGGGAGATGAAATAAGTAAGAGAGATGAAATAAGCAAGAGAGGTGAATAAACTAGAGAGATGAAAAAAGCAAGAGAGATGAAAAAGTAAGAGAGATGCAACAACAACAACAACAAGATAGATGCAACAACAATAACGAGAGAGATGTAACAAGAAAGATGCAAAATCAACAACAACAAGAGCGATGCAACAACAACAATAGCAACTACAATAACAAGACAGATGCAACAACAATAGAGATGCAACCACAACAACAACAAAAACAACCAGAGGGATGCAACAACAAAAGAAATACAACAACATGAGAGATGCAACAAAAACAACAACAAGCGGAAAGCAACAACAACAAAAAAAACAACCAGAGAAATACAACAACAACAATAATAAGAGAGATGCAACAGCAACAACAACAAGAGAGATGCAACAACAACAACAACATCAACAAGAGAGAAGCAACAACAACAAAAACAAGAAAGGAGATGCAACAACAACAAGATAGATGCAACAACAATAACAACAACAAGAGAGATGCAACAAAAATAACAACAACAACATTAAAGATGCAGCAGCTGCCACTACAACAGTGAGATGCAACAACAACAATAACAACAAGAGATATGCAGCAGCTACTACTACAACAAGTGAGATGCAGCAACAACAAGACAAATACAACAACAACAACAACAAGAGATATGAAACAACAACAACAACAAGTATGCAACAACATTAGAAATTGATAATGTATAGCGCAAATGCCCTCCGTCGTGAAAATTAGTATAGCTCATAATTGGGTAAACACATTAATAGAGTATAAGATCAGATTTTGTGTTTGTGTACCTTGTTATATGTTGAAATTAGGTTTATATAGCCCAAGATCTTAAATGAAAAGAAAATAACAGACAAGAGATGAAGAATTAAAAAAAATGAAAATTCAAGAAAAGAGTAGAATATAATGTTAACAAAATAAAAAAGAATAATAGAAACGATAACAAGGAAAAGAAAGGAAAGAAGAAACCTGGGTATTCAAAAATATACTAAGGGATTGATGGGCCTCATATGTGACTAGAATATATGTGCTTCAAGGTTGTCTAAGCCTGTAAACTGTTAAAAAAAGAACACAATTCTAAAATTATAGCAAGGGCTTACCTACAAATGTTCTTTCGGCCTGAGAATTAGCATTAACTCATAATCAAATAAACAATTTGACATAGTAAAGAATTAGATTTTGTATACGTGTACCTTATTATATGTTGACATAAGGTTTATATATCCCAAGATCTGAAACGAAAGGGAAATGAAATAAGCAAGGCAGTAGCACCACCACCACCACCGCCACCATAGGAAAAGAGATGAAGAATAAAAAAAGAAAATTCAAGAACGGAGTAGAATATAAATTTATGAAAACAAAAAAAGAATAATAGAATTGATAACAAGGAAATGAAAGGCAAGAAATTAAAAAAATAATGAATGGCAAGAAAAAACCTGTGTATCCAAAAAAATACTTGGAGATTGATTGTCCTCAAATATGACTACAATATATGTGCTTCAAGGTTGTCTAAGCTTCTAAACTGTCAAAAAGGAACACAATTCTTAAATTAACGCAAGGGCTTACCCTGCAAATGCCCTCCGGCATGAAAATTAGTAAATCTCATAATCGGGTAAACAATTTGACAGAGTATAGAATACTCATAACCACATAAACAATTTGACATAGTATTGAATCAAATTTTGTATACGTGTCCCTTGTTATATGTTGACATGAGTTTTATATATCCCAAGATCTGAAACGAAAGGGAGATTAAATAAGCAAGGTGTTAGCAACACCACCACCACCACCACCATAGGAAAAGAGATGAAGATTAAAAAAAATTCAAGAAAATAGTAGAATATAAACTTATGAAAACAACAAAAGAATAATAGAAATGATAACAAGGAAATGAAAGGCAAGAAATTAAAAAATAATGAAAGGCAAGAAAAAACTTGTGTATCCAAAAAGATACTTGGAGATTGATTGTCCTCAAATATGACTACAATATATGCTCTTCAAGGTTGTCTAAGTTTCTTAACTGTCAACAAGGAACACAATTATTAAATTAACGCAAGGGCTTACCCTGAAAATGCCCTCCGGCGTGAGAATTAGTAAATCTCATAATCGGGTAAACAATTTGACAGAGTATAGAATACTCAAAACCGCATAAACAATTTGACATAGTATAGAATCAGATTTTATGTACGTGTACCTTGTTATATGTTGAGATGAGGTTTATATATCCCACGATCTGAAATGAAAGAAAAAAGCATGGGAGATGAAATAAGCAAGACAAATGAAATAAGCAAGAGAGGTGAATAATCTAGAGAGATGAAATAAGCAAGAGAGATGCAACAACAACAAGAAGAAGAGAGATGCAACAACAATAACGAGATAGATGTAACAACAAGAGAGATGCAAAAACAACAACAACAAGAGCGATGCAACAGCAACAATAGCAATTACAATAACAAGACAGGTGCAACAACAATAACAATTGAGATGCAACCACAACAACAACAAAAACACCAAGAGAGAAGCAACAACAAAAGAAATGCAACAACAAGAGAGATGCAACAAGAACAACAACAAGAGGGAAGCAACAACAACAACACAAAAAACAGAGAAATGCAACAACAACAATAACAAATGGCCCTCTCCGCCCTCCCCAATATCCCAATCAAAAAAATGAAGGAAAGGAGAGCCGCGTATTTACAGAGTAGTGCGATGTTTCCTCTCTGTTTCGTGTAAGGTGAATATTAGAAAAGTTACTGTTAAGAAAGTTTAGTCGGTGGAATTTAGGTAGTCAATTTGTTGAATTTAGTCCGCTAAAAATAAGTTCTTTCCCGTCACCTCGGTTATACCCTAGGTTTTCACATGATTATCTGAAATGTGTTTTAGACTTCTTGTGGGATAGGTTCCCTAAGTCTAATTGTATTTTTGATACTTTACGTATTGTCTTCGTCTTTATTGCGATGCATAAAACCGAGTCTTTCATACGTCGCGTCGTTTAGAGTTTCGATACTCAAGGTTATTGTGTCACTTCATAGAAGTATTCTAGTCTATATCTTGGACCCTTAACTTGCTTCTAATCATTCTATGTTAAGTGTCCGATCATTACTTCATTCGTTATTACAATCGTCAATTACTTACACCTTATTTCGTTTCTTTCAGATTTCTATCCGAGCTGTTTCGGGTGGTGTTCGGGTGAATCTCAAACTTGTTTTTACTAAGGGACTTTGAGTATTAACTTCGAATTATTTTGAATTGGTCGTGTATACGTTTGCATGCGCTCGTGTTTGATTTTCGATCTGACTCGTGTATTCCCGCAAGCCATGATCAGTCTGTAGTAATTTAGCCATAACTTTGTATCGAAAACCATAATTCGAATCTGTTTAATGCGTTAAAAACTAGACTTCGAAGGCTTTCTAACCATACCTCTTATGTAATTTCTAGATTTCTATTTTAGTACAGGAACGTTTTTAAAGTTGACTGAAGATCTATAACTTATTTCTAACATGTGACCCATCTTGGTGATATTTTCAATTTTTGAGGGAATTTACTTGGAGACCTTTCAAACCTGACCTAATATTGTAATTAAACCTTATTTAGTGCGGATTAAGCAAGCAAGCCTAAGTGAAAATTTTAGGCCTACGTGCTCAATTAGTGACCCATACCTAATTAGAAATGGCATATAGGAGCTTGACACTTGCCCCACTCACCTCTTAACCCTTGGAGAGTTCTCTTGCGGGAGAACTCCACTAACTTCACCTTCTTTCTCGAGATATTTCCACACAAACAATGGAGAGCTTGAGTGTGTTCTTCATGGTGAAATTACTGTGTGAATTGAGGTTCCCGATGCTACGGTTACCCGATTGATGATCCGAGACCGACTACACGGTAGTGCCCCGTTCTAAACCTATCCGCGCTATCGAGAAAGTGAGTGGGTTTCAAAACTTTAAGCACGTGGAATACGCTCGACCTCGTTGTAGACTCAAAAATATTTAACAGAGTCGTCACCTCTATTTTATGAAATAAACAGAGAAAAAACAAAGATACCAGAATGTGAGGGTTCGGAGGCTAAGTTACGAGTTGGGAAGGGGTTAGGCACCCAACTCGCCCTTTTGTTCTCAAATGGGTTTTTGTTAAATATGTTTTTTTATTTATTTAATCTAAATAGAACATTTATATATATATATATATATATATATATATATATATTTGACATAAAAAATAAAGGAAAAGTTGTAGCAACTACATTTTAGAGTTGCAATAAGAGCATATTAAATTTAGGCTATAATAATGGTTTATTTTATAGCTATTTATAATAAGTATTTTACCAGCACAACGACTTATTTTATATTATTTAGACTGAAAAAATAGCATTGGTACCTACCTCTTGAAGCATAAGGGTTAGTACCAGGGACCACTTTGTTTAGGCAGACTTTTGGGTGTGTTTCCTCTGTCCTCCTGAGAAAGAAAGTTTTTTGTGTTGTTGTTGTTGTTTTCGGAATTTGGGCAGTGTAACTGTTTGCTTATGTTCCTTTTCACACAGAAATTTGGGTTGTGTGATTGTTGTGTTTGTTGCCTTTTACCTTTCTATCCGGGCGGAGCAACTGCTTGTATTTGCTAATTTTGTGTTGACGTCGTATCTGAAATCGAGCAGAGTAACGGTTGTGTTTGTGGCTTTTTGGAGCCAGTGTTTAGGGCGAGAACCTAATCGGGCAACTAGGTTGATCTCTGAATGGTGATTGTAAGTGTATAGGCATGAATCACTCAGCCTAAGGGGGAGAATTGATTTTGGCAGCTTAACAGCTCTCTGTAAATTTATCTCCGTAATTCTTCAGTGTATTAGCTATTGATTTTCTTCCGTTCTTTGTGCACTTGGCAAGGCGTGTATTTATAGGCGGTGAAGGAGCAGTCTTAACCACTAAGGAAGACGAGATATTTTGTGTTTGTGCTTGAATTGGTTGTACCTTGCGCTAAAAAGGTTGTATCAAAGAAGGAAAAATTAGACGAAAAAAAATAAATGAGCGCTGCCTACTACAATTTTGGGCACAGCGCCCAAAACTGCTATAGGCAGCGCCCAAAATTGTAATGGGCTACGCCATTTTTTGTTTCATGCTTTGGGAATTTCCACTTTCCCCCATGTTGTTCATTGTTTGTCTTTTTCCTTTTTGGTTTCTTCTCTTTTTGTTTTGAACCCCCTGAAAGTTTAACATTTGTTAGTCCTTTTGACTAGATTTAACATTTATGGAATGTTACAAATATGGGTACGAAATTGGGGTGTCTACAGTTCCCTAAAGTCCCCTAGTCAAAATAAGTCTGAGATTCACCCGAACAACACCAGAAACAACTCGGAAGGAAATCAGAAAGAAACGAAACAAGGCGTAACTAACTGACGATCGTAACAACGAATGAAGCAACGGTTGGACAAGTATCAAAGAGTATGAAGTCACATAACAACCCAGAGTATCGAAACTCCAAACGACGCGACGTACGCAAGACTCGGTTTCACACGTTGCAATAATGACGAAGGCGATGCTTAAAGCATCAAAAGCACAAATAGACCTAGGGAACCTATCGCACAAGAAAGTCTAAAACACATTTAAGCACACTCAAGACAACCATGTGAAGATCTAGGGTATTACCGAGGTCACGGGAAAGACCTACGCAAGTAAACTCTCAACCGAATCGAGTTTCAACCAAAGTCGAGTTACGACTTGTAATTTTAACAAGCTAACGAATATGAAACATATACTACAAGGGTATTAGCCCGTAGATAGCCTACCCACACTCATCAAGGCTTTCACAACAAGCCAAACATGCAATGCAATAGGAATCAAGTGCATAAAACAAAGAAGTCAAGCACATGAGGATTCGGGGTATTACAGATCTCTGGGAGGAAAAGTTCAGGTTTTGGCTATAAATTGACCCAAACAACCCTATAACATTCATGATTGATTCCTCACTCAAAACACAATTGAAATAGGCTCGAGCAATGGCCCGGACAAAGGATAACGAGAGTCGGAAACGCAAGGCAAAGACTGAACAAATCACACGCTTATCATTTAAGCATGAACATTCAACCAAAACCATGTTATGAACCAAGGCAAGGTGTTCAAGAACTCAAGCCAACCAAGACCAAAATAGGATGGAAAATCAAAGGCAAGGTAGGGCATTACAAACCTTAAGTATACAAGTGTTACCAAGGCAATGAAGATCACAAAATCAAGATAAACATGCATTGGACAACACCAACACAATCAAACCTTCAATAACTATATACTCAGGCTCAAAGTGTAGTTAAACTCAAGAATAACCAAGGCAAATACTTAGAATAAAAAATGACCAAAACATGAATCATGCTAAGCATAGAAGTCCAAATATGCAACTATGAAGTTAACCAAATTAAGGCAAGCAAGTTAGGCCTACTATGCAAATCTCTAGCATGTTAAACATACATATAAGGCATGTTATACAAGTGGAGGCTTGGGTCTTTACAACGACCCTATTCCCCCTACTTAACCACAGGCAGGCTCTCACAATTCATAGCTAGAGTGTGGAAATAGCATGAAAAAAAGTTGTCAAAGATGGATATTGAATTTTGTGTTATATCTCTATGCTACAAAATATCGACAACTATTTTACTTGATCCAAATTGTAATGGTAGCTCTCACTCACACAAAATAATTTTAAAAATCATTTAATTAGTGATCAAGCACAACAAAATAATAACCATGGCATAAAATGTAGTCTAGATAGGAGAATAATATAAATACTAGATCATACTTCAAAAATGGAGATTCATCACAATGCTAATTATGGAGGTTTAGCTCATAATGCAAGAGAAATAACCAAAGGAACAATTGATTGAAATCCCTAACCTTCTTGATCAACAATGGAGGAAGTGTGTGAAAATGAAGGTGAAAATGTGTGTGATGGAGGGAGAGAGGGAGAGAACGGCTGATGCTTGGTTTTTTGGTGGGTGAATAATTGGTGTTTTGAGTTGATAAATGATTGTTGGCTTCATGGTTAAAAAGCTTTTTATTCTTTCTACAAAACACCTAAACGTAACACCTAAATCCCTAAACGCAACACCATTTAATACATGAAAATACCTTACTACCCCTCACTCCAATTGTACACTATTTTCACAATAACACCCCTCAATTATAACTCCCTCAACAACTCACCCCTCCATTACTCCCTAAACCTAACCCTTCATTTGGCAGCCTTGAGCATAATCTTGTTCTCTCTCTCTCAGCCTTGCTTTCGTTCTCTCAACACTCATTCTCTCCAAACTGAAATCATCAGTGGTGAACTCTCACTCCCAACAAAATTCCTACAAGGTAAGGTCTCTCTCTCTCTCTATTTAGTTTTTTCAAAAAAATGATTTGTTGTTAAATTGTTGTTTCAATTATCTAGAATTTGTTGTTGAAGAAGTTGGGTTTAGCTTTGGATTTGTTGTTTGAGCTAGTGTGTTTCTCCCGTTTCAATTTGTTGTTCGCTTGTTTGAATTCCGGACAAATCTTGTTTTTTTTCAAGTTCACGCGAAAGAACTGCTAGGGCACAGCGGAAGTTTTGTAAAACATATGCGAGTCACTCGCGGTAGTTATATGTAGGGGTGTAAATCGGAACCACCGAACCGAACCGAACCAAACCAAACCAATCGGTTTGGTTCGGTTTTGGTCGAAGACGGTTCGATTTCGGTTTCAAAATTGAAAAACCCCGCGGTTCGGTTCGGTTCACGGTTTTTGGTATCGAACCAAACCAAACCACCCGATATATTTTTATTTATTTATTCTATAATATATTATATTACATTTATTAACTATTTTGAACCTTTGATTTATTCATAATATATATACATATAAAGACGGATACTAAACCAAACAAAATCTTGATTGTTGGAGAACTATAATTTCTTCCATTGTTTGTGTTTATTTTAAAATTTGTATTGTTTTATTTATGATAATTTGTTGTTAGTAGGTTATTTCCTAATTTTGATGTTAATTCCAAATTAAAATCTTATTTTTATTGTTATTTTTAATGTTGGTTAATTTCATTAAAAATAATTTATATAAACCACAAAACCAAACCAAGTGGTTCGGTTCGGTTCCAAGTCTTGCTCGATTCGGTTCGGTTTGAGATTTTTGGAACCACTAGGAGGCGGTTCGGTTTGTGGTTTTGGCATAAACCAAACCAAACTGAACCACTCACACTTCTAGTTATATGAAACATTCGCGATTTTGTAGCAGATGTTTCATATAACTACAGCGAGTGAATCGCGGATGTTTTACAAAACTTCCGCTGGTCTGTCGCGGTTCTGGACTATTAAAATTGCAGGTTTGTAGCGGTTGTTTTGTACGAAAATCGTTGTGTTGTAGCGGTTGTTTTGAATATTTTTTTCTAAAAACATGTTTTTTAAACAAAAGTTATATGTTCACAACGGATGTTTTGTAAAATCGTTTAGGTGTTATATATTAATAACTTATAGATAACTTATGTAAAAAAAACTTTATGTAAAAAAAAAACTGTCCATATATGTGTGTATATAAGTTTATAGAATTTGTAATTATTTTTTTGAAAAAGAACCAAAAGTGAGGGATGATTTGTGTTTTTTTTAAACATGTATTTTTTAAAAAACTTATGTAATAGATGTAATATATGTGTGTATATAAAAAAAATGTTTTATAGATAACTTATCACTTCATAACTTAACTTGTATTTTTTTTTATAATAGATGGAACCTGAATGTCGACGAGGGAAATGTCCAGTACATGCAGAGGATTTGGGTAGAGTACGTAACAGGGTTGTGACTGCTTCAGAACGCAGGAAAGCTGCTAATCAGGCACATATAACCACTAATGAGGGAGATGATAATTATGCACGGATCCCCGTTCACGGAGATAATAGGAGTCCAGACCCCATTGATATTTCATTTGAGGCTCCTTATAATGCTCTATAGAGGGGGAGAAGGCATTCACCTATTACGAGAGAGGATGAGGAGATAGAAGCCTCATTAAACATGATTGGTGGCATGAGTGGCATGATGGGTGACATGGGTGGTATGGGTGGTTTGGGTGGAATGGGTGGTATGGGTGACATGGGTGGTATGAGTGGCATGGGTGGCATGGGTGGCATGGGTGGTGTGGGTGGCGTGAGTGGTAGTTCAAGCATGTTACATAGGCATGGGAAGGGTCTAATGAATGTTGATGTATTTACTACACTACGAGATAGACACCGGTTAGTTGATGAAGAGGAGGATGAGGAGGAGAATTTGGGTTTTGGTCGACGACAGAGAGCGGGTCGAGCACATAGTAGAGGCAGAGGTAGAGGTAGAGTAGGAGGTCGTGGTGATGGTGGTGATGATGACGATGATGATTCAGATGATGACGTGGATGCGTATGGTTAGATGTTGATGGAGCCACATGGAGGTGGACCCGAGAACACAGAGTTGCTTACTGGATTTTCGTGGTTATATTGCATCTGCAATATGGAATGGCGAGGTGATTTATTATATTGACCATGATAGTATTGACAAAAAGTTATTAAATTGACTACGTAGTATTGTTTTAATATTGATGAGAGATTATTTCATTATGTTCAACAGGAAAGGCCAGTCTTGAGTTGTCATAGCTCCATGGACCGCCGAACAACATTGCCTTGGAATATAAATGATATGGAGACTATTTAGTGGATTAGTAGGAGTAACCTGGGACACTTGAGGGAGTGTATGTTACAGCACTTGAACATGCCTTTGTGGAAAGATGACAGCCGGAAACAAATAGTTTCCATTTACCGTTCGGGGAGATGACGCTGACGTTGCACGATGTACATTACATTTTACAGATCCCAGTGGTCGGGAAACCCATTTTGGCAAGTACCAAGTTAGCACATATCAAGTCATCTCTAGCCATTCTCCTACACATGCCTCCTACCAAGGTAGACAGTGAGGTGAGGGGAAGTGGTATTAGATTTATGACATTGCAAGAATATTTAGGTGGCGAGACTGTTTTAGCTCAACCGAGGACAGTTGGTTATTTGTTGTGGTTGATGGGGACGACGTTGTTCATGGACAAGTCATCGAACCAGGTAAATGTTCACTTTCTACCGTATGTGATGGATATCCGTGATATGCCCAATCACGCTTGGGGTGCAACAAATTTATCCTTTCTATATCGTCAGCTCGGTGTAATATCGAGGATTGGTTGTAGACAAATGGCTGGGTGTTTGTCTCTACTACAGGTATAAAAATGAATTGTTTGGATACTATAAAATTTGAATTATTTTATTCGATGTTGTTATATTTAACGTTATTTTATTTGACGATATTTCATTTTATTGTAGGTTTGGATCTATGAATACTTTCCTCAATTTAGACTAAGTTGTTCAGTGACATGGACCCCTTAAGAGCCATACTCTAAGAGATGGACCTCTTCTCTCGGTGGAAGAAGAAATGATCCCGATACTCTGTTGAAGTATCGTAGAGTCCTCGATCGGATGACTATTGATGTCGTAAGTATTTATCATTTATAAATAATGTATCAAATAAAAGTTTGGATATTTATATTAATATTTGTTTTTCCAGGTTATTTGGACTCCTTTTACACGTAGGCCATCACAGGATGTACCGATCAGTTTGTTCTCGGGCATAATTCATTGCCGTAAAATCATTGAGTCATACATGCCCGATCGTTGCTTAAGACAATTTGGATATATCAAAATGATTCCCGGCCATGTATTCCAGTCGACGAAGGTTTATAGAGGTCCAAAGCCGATGAAGTACATTTGTGTCCACGATGAGATGCTTCGCAATTTCCAACAATGGGAGCATCATTCTATAAACCCCAAGAGGGTCGGATCGAGGGGAGCCAATATTCCGTCCGCCACCATAGATGGTTACGAGCAGTGGTTTCGGGAGCAGACACATTATTGTGTGATGCCGCCAGTTGATGATGATGATGACACTGAGGTGATGGGGGATCATCAACCATCGTGGATCACTCACGTTCGCATGCAGCCGTCACAGAGGGCATCCCAAAGGCCTTCTCATCCATCGAGAGTTGCCACATTTCCGCGTAGATTGGCTAAGGATCGAGTCGTAGCTGTACTTCCTCAGCTTTCCATCGGTCCAGGCAAGATGCACTTGTGGTCCAAGGTACTTATATGTCTACTATTGACGAAGTTGTTCAACAGTTTGAGGATGTATTGTGATATACTTTATGTTTGTGTGATATACATGTGGTCCAGCCGTTGATGTATTTTATTTGAACTCGGAGTGTGATGTATTTGTTTGGACATCAGTTTGTTAGATACGTTTAGTTCGACTTGTTGTGATGCATTTACTATAACATTATATGATTGTCCCCTAAACTTTTGCAAAAATAACAATTAACCCCCTACACTTTTGCAAAAATAACAATTAACCCCTACAATTTTGTAAAAAATAACAATTAACCCCCTAAACTTTTGCAAAAATAACAATTAACCTCCTAAACTTTTGCAAAAATAACAATTATTGTGACAAACGAACTTTGCAAAAATAATAATTAACCTTCTACACTTTTGCAAAAATAACAATTATTGTGACAAACGAACTTTGCAAAAATAACAATTAACCCTCGTAATTAATTAATGTTTTACATCACATAAAGTGACAAATTAATTGTTAACTCTCTACACTAAGGTAATTAGTAAATCGATCATGCCAAGTTGGCAGCCAATGTCGTATCGTTGGGTCACAAGAATCTTCCCACCTCAGAATAATTGGTAGACGAGGCAGGGGACTTGAAGGCTTCATCCCAAGTGCTACGAAGTGGATTAAACTGACCCACCCAAAGTCAATACTTGTGGTCCAAGGTTGTGGCAGTTGTCCATCAACAGACTGGGCTTGCAACGACAACCATGTATTGCAACCAATCGATATATTACACAAACAAGTCACTATCCTCTGATACCGTGTAGAAATCACCCAACCGAGTATGCCCAGATTCAACCAATGCTTAGTTGGAGCCGGAGAGATATGCCAATTCAGACATAGCAACGATCCTTCAATATCACCTTCCAAGAAGTTGATGGTTGAGTAGAAGTCCCAGTAGTCAGTAAGTTCCTGCATCAAGTCATTACGCACTTGATCCCATTTTTCTTCGTCGTGATAAATAAAGTGGGCAATAACTCAGAAGCCACAATTTCCATCCGCTTTGACATCTATAACATTTGATATGAAAGTGATCATCAATGGTGGAAGCTGAGAGGCGTATGGAATTGAATTACTTGTTGATGCTAATGAACTACGTCTTTTTCCTCTTCCTCTACCTCTACATCTACCTCCTGATTTTCTTTCTGGTTAACGGTTAGCATGTTCATAACCCGTTGAGGTGAAAATTATAAACATTAAAGCATAAATCATTTACTATAAACAAATGTAAAAAGTAATGTGACGTAAACATTTACCATTTTAAAACCTGAGAGGTCTCTCTTTGTCGAGTTCTTTTTGGACGCCCTTTGTGTCGCACTGTTTCTCATTCAGAAATGTTAGTTGGGGATGTACAACATCGAAAAACTGTTTAGCATATTGATATTGTTATGATTCAGGAGTCCCGTCCATATCTGATAATAGATTTTTTATCAAATCAGCCGCAGATTCCCTTGATGTACTCATATCTTGAACTCTGCCCATGGACAACGTCTTCCAAAACACATGGATTTGATAGGGTTCAATCGGGACATTAGTCTGCTCCATGTGCCACATTTCACAACTACATGGTAAACCATAACTTGTCCTCAACAAAAACTCACACCTTTTAGAATCACCCTCAACTGGATTATGTATACATTGTGTCGAATTCCAATCGTATTCTAGCAACTCAAGGGCATGAGGAGATACCTTATATCTCAATCGACGGAGAATAAACATTGAGGATGTCAAAGGATGGCTACATTCAAAGACCTTTCAAATAGAGTCAAGATCTCATTGAATTGAAGCTCGATAGCATCATGGATTTGATCGAATATATGATTGAAACCTCCAGCTGACATGCATAACCATCTTTTCATCCGGGAGTGTGCACTCTCAACTCTGTAACATATTGCACATTTATAAAAAAAATTACATAATGTTCATAAACACTAAATATATTGCATTCATAAACGTATCAGTTTTATCTGTTCATCGTTTGATTGCTGAAATGCATGTATTGTTTGGTCCAAGCACAAACAAATCTATCCTTATAGGGCTCCAACCAAGTTGAATTAACATATCGAACAACTGCCTGAATATTTGCCCACGATTCCTCCATATCTTGACAATTTTTTGTGTATTCTTCCTCAATTTTGGACTCAACTATATCGATCCACCTCTTCATAAATTTTGCAACATAACTTCTCCTTCCCAACAGGTTCCTTACATACTTCTCAACATCCTTCGCTATGTGTCTCTTACATAACATATGCTGAGACGTTGGAAAGTAATCTTATATTGCATTCATGAGAGCCAGCTCCATATCCGTGACAATGACATCCGGTGGGCGAACATGAACTAATAAAGCATGCAACTGATGTAATGCCCAACCAAATGTTTCACTTTTCTCATTTTTCAAGAATGCAAATGCGACATGAAAATTCTTCCCCACAGATGTAACTCCAATGATTTCCAATAACGGCAAATCATATTTATTAGTCTTATATGTTGAATCCATAAGGAGAATATTCATAAATAAGGCTAACATCTCTTCAACCTTCGAATGAGCAAACATAACATCAGCTTTATTTTTTTGGGCAAGTCTCTTTGACCTGAACCAGAAAATATATCCATGTCGACGCATCTCATCTAAAAAATACTCCATTTTTTATTTATTTCCCATTTTCTTCTTTCTTATACTTACCAAAGCATTCTCTACATGCTTTCTCGAACTTTTGTTATCAGAATTTTCCTTTTTCAATAAATTTAATATCTATTTCGACTTCACATTAGCACTATAAAGTTGATCAACCCTTTCAATCTCAACCTTTGTCAACTTCGATGCAGAAGTGTGCAATTTTTCTCCCATTGAAAGTAGATAGTTGTAAGCATTGTTAAACTTGCTACCTTTAACTCTCGAACCATCATATTTTACTTCCTGCAAATACACTTTAAATTTACACAAAAGCTTCTTCGAGCCATTTTTCTTTACATCTTTCAAATCCTTTTTACCATCGTACCGAGGTTTTCCACCATTCTCACAATTCAACCAAACTTTACGAGTGTTATAAAATTTATTTTTATTTCTGGACACGAAAAAGTACATATCCTCGGCACGTCCGGTATCTCTAACCCATTTTTATGCAGCTTCTCGATCAATGAATTTTTCATCCGTCACAAAAAAAAGAGATACATCTGAAAATAAATTATTATCGTTTTCAAACTGGTAATCCTATCAACAAATAACAATAAAACCATATTAATAATTAATAATATAAAAAAACAAAATTTCAGCAAATTCAACCAAAGAGCCGCTACATAATAGCGGTTATTTGTATATATAGCCGCTACTGACAAGCGGTCCTAATTAAATAATTCCGCAACCAAAAAGCGAATATATTATTTAATAACAACCGCTTTTAAAAAACGAACCTACAAGAAGACATCCGCTACTTGGTTGCGGATGTTTAGTAAAACATCTGTTGACTCGCGGTACTTTGGCTAAACATCTGTTGTGCCCTAGCGGATGTTTTGTCCAGTTACGAATTTTTTTCCAAAATTTCAGTGAAAATACATTAAAAAATCAACATTGACCTGAAAATAATCATCCTTGTTAGCATTTTCATCTTCATTATGATTACAATCATAACCCATTATGAGTTGGGTGGAGGGTTTGGAGAGTTTTTTTCTTTTTTTTTAAGATGAAGAGGATTATGAGGGAGGGAAATAGATTGAGAGTAATGAGAGTGTTTTCAAAGTTGGTAGTAGTATAGTATTGGATTGGGAGAGTGAGAGGGTGATGGTTAGTATTGGATTAGGTCATTTTATGTATTAAATGGTGTTGCGTTTAGGGTTTTTGGTGTTGCGTTTAAGGTCTCTCTTTTTTTCTATCAAAATCTTTAGCTTTGAGTAAATAACAAGCTAAGGGTAAACTTGGAATAAAAAAAATAATGTTTTCAACTCAAAATCAAAGAATGTTTTCAACTCAACTACCCGTATGGCAAAGAAAAAGAAGGTGAACCCGTATGGCTTAGAAAAGGTGAAGGCCATTCGCCATCATCATGGCCGACTTCCACCAAGTCAAATTAGAATTTTAATTAACTTTCAGAAAATTTGCTCCTATGAGCCTATAGTTTCAAAAAGTTCTCTGAGGACCCTATTCAAGAGATTCAAAAAATTTGAATGCACGCGCGTTCAATTTGTGGACGTGGCGCACCGAAGGTTCCTCATTGGATTGCGGTGATCCTCCAATTCCATAAATGTATACCGAGGCCCTTCTGTTAGGCTCCGTTAGCTATTTTCTCTTTTAATTGAGTCATTTCCTTTGTAAATATTTAACACAAGACTAGCAAACCTTGATCAAATGGCTTCAAACTTCATGAATTCACCATCCCAATTTGCTTTGAATTGATCCTTTAAAGCTTGAATTCATTCTCATGTACTTTAAACACAATAAATGCAATTCTTTAGGCAATATAAATATGAAATTCATATAATTTGGGAATAAAACATGAGGAAAAATATGTAAAATTATCAACTTATCAACACCAACACCCCAAACTTAGACTTTGGTCGTCCTCAAGCAAAGAATAGTTATAACTAGAAATATAAGCTCAAAAGATATTAAAATATTGAACACTACTTAGAACTTTCCCTTTTCTTTCGAATAATGAAATACAAATAGTCGTTTTGACCCTTTTTCAAATAGCCCCCCCCCCCACTTTCTTCTTCTTTTTTCAAAAGTGGGGCTTTTTTAAAATTTTCAACCATCAATTCAACAACAATTTTCATAAACTTTTGCATCGAGAAGATTAAGTATTTCCCTAAACAACACACACCCTCCACGACATAATATGACAAATCATTCCAATTCATTATCTCTCAAAGGGTTGGATAAAAGTGCTTAGGTTCATGGCTTAGGACGATGTGGGTGATAGAAAATGAAGTCGAATGGGGTCTTTGTGTGCTTTGCACACGCCATTCATTACATAAGGCTCAAAAGGGATACTAGGGAATCATACATAAACAATAGGTCGATATGGCACAAACTATCCAAAATTGTCCTAAATCACATCAAAATTCCTACTATAATCATGCTTCGCTTTGAAGATAGTCAAACATGGCATCAATTGCTCCCTTACTTTAAACGTTCACTCTACCAAGCTCTTTATGAGTAGCATAATCCTTCGCTAGATAGCACTCAAAGAAAATCAAGACTTATATGCACCATGAACATAAGAAGCATGCTTGAAATAAATTAACATGAGAATCCCAACAATATTCTAGGCTATCATATAATCAACACCTAGAATTATAACTACAATACAATAAGCATGGACCAAAAAGTCTAAATTTATGAAAAATTTCAAGGAAATTTCTAACCCCTCCCCCAAACTTAAATATGAACATTGTCTCCAATGTTGATACACATAAACATGCAAATAAAGGAGGAGGGAAGAGAAAATTCCTGAAATGTCAATTCACTTGAAATTTGAGCCATGAATAATTCTCTCTATAGATTTCCCGAGCTTCCCCAAACTTAGAGATTTGCTCCTGCATCAAAATTCAAGCTCTTGGGAGGAAAACAATAGCATCTCAAAAATCCACTTGGAATTAAAGGCAAAAGACAAAAATATCTTCGTGAGGGGACCTGTAGACACCCCAATTTCGTATCTTTACGATATAATGTCTTATAATAATGATAACATATATTTTATAAAATTATTGGACTTATAAATATGACTTTCCATCAGTGTTTTAGTTAACTGGACTTAACGGAAGTTAAATGATAAACATAACTTGAAGGGCCCTGAGTGAAACTTTATTTTTGCTATGAAAATGCCCATGGAGCTGCTCCCCATCCCATGGTGCCGCTTCATGCTCCCCTTTCCTCTAGGCACACTGAAACGCTATCGTTTCTTCAACCGCCTCGTGCGTTCTTCTATTGTCTCACTCTCAGGCCTCCACCTGGCGCGCCATGCATTGAAATGTAAAGACACCGTCGTTTAATCGACCGTCTTTCCCCTATAAATAGGAGGCTTGGGCTCCCTCATTTCACACACAGCATACACTGCGATCACAATCCATCGAACGTAGGATCAACCATCGGATACCTATCTCATATCCATATTTCCTTCCTGAAGCCTCCTCTGCCAAAGAAGCCGAAGAAGAAGACGAAAGCCTCCTCGCTTTGCACCCCGCAGCGAGCCATTCAAAGATCCAGTCTTTGCCCCCAGTAAGCTGACCCCATATCCATACTCATGCTCATATCCATACTCATACTCATACTCATAAAAAAGACTCCCTCTCTTGGAAGGACAAATGAAGCATAGTCAGAATCTTCGAGCGCCTAGTGGGCTAAGCCTAGGCGTATATATCGGGTCAAACATTCACGCTACAAGAGATAGCTACAAATTTATTTGTCTTGCCCCATTAATATATCCATACAATGTAAATAGTAATATTTATTATTAAATAATATAGTAATAATGTAAATAAAATACTTATGCATGTTCTAAATAATTAATGTATATAATGTATGTATGTATATATATATATATATATATATATATAATAAATATTTCTCCTACACTATATACTTTTAAAAGCATGTTAATTCATTTTAAATCCTAAAATGAGACCAAAAGGGCGAGTTGGATGTCTACCCCTTTCCAACTCGTAACCTAGCCTCCGAACCTACATATTTTCTAGAATAACTAGTTTTTCTCTGTTTAACCTTAAAATAGAGATGTCGACTTGTAACATACACATTTAGAGTCCACAACAAGATCAGGTGTATTTCACGCGCTCAGATGTTTCTTGAGACACGTCGTTTTTCATTACAAGCGGCGGGAGTCACGACAGGGTTCTCACAAATGGCGACTACGCTAGGGACATTGTTTAAAAAAAGCAAATAAGGGCTAGACTCAACTTTTTTGGGGTTGATATATATATATATATATATATATATATATATATATATATATATATATATATATATATATATATATATATATATATGCGATAAAGAATAAAGAAAATAAAGGAAAATCTCGTAACAGATACATTTTAGAAGTGCAATAAAAGCGTATATAAATTAGACTATAATACCAACTTATTTTATAGTTATTTATAACAAAAATTTTGTCAGCATAACGACTTATTTTATATTTATAGATTATTAGATAGAAATGAAAATAATTTTAGTACCTACATCTTGAAGCGTGAGGGTTTATACCCTGGACAACTTTGCTAAGGCAGGCTTTTAGGTGTGTTTCCCCTATCCTTCCGAGAAAGGAAGTCTTTTTGTTTGTTGTTTGTTGTTGTTGTTGTTGTTGAAATTTGGGGAGCGTAACGACTTGTATTTGTTTCTTTTCACCTTGGAATTTGGTTGGCATGACTGTTCTATTTGTGGAATGTCGTGTTTGAACTTCGGTGGTGTAATTACTTGTATTTGTTGATTTTTGTTGATGTCGTGTCTGAATTTCGGCGGCATAACGGCTGTGTTGGTGGCTTTCTGGAACCGGGTTTGGGGCGTGAACCTAATCGGTTAACTAGGTTTCTATTTTGATGGTGGTTATAAGTGTATATGGAGGGTCACTCAGCCTAAAGGGAGGAAATGATTTCTGCAGCTTAACAGCGCTCTATAAACTCTCTGCGATAACTACTCTCCGTAAAATTCTTTCTGTCGAAATTCCTCCCTTGGTGCACTGAGAGGAGCCTTGTATTTATAGGCTTAGAAGAGGGAGTCTTAACCATGAAGGAAGACTGATATATTTTACATTTGTGCTTGAATGTGATGTACTCTACGCTGAAAAGGTTGTACTACAGAATGAAAAAAAGGGACGGAGGAAGCAGTTTTGGGCGCCGCCTTATAGAGAAATGTGGGAAACGCCCATTTTTGTAGTGGGTAGCGCCCAAATTTGTTTTATGCCTTAGGAAGTTTCACTTTCTCCCTACTGTTCATTGTTTGTCCATTTCCTTTTCTGATTTTTCCTTTGACACTTTGGGCCCCCTGAAAGTTAATGTTCGTTAGTCCTTTTAACTGGATTTAACATCTTATAATTAGGGGTACGAAATTGGGGTATCTACAATCGGTCCTGTCAAATTGCGAACAGCTGAAACGGTCTCCGTATCATCGGCTGCAGTGGGATTAGTCACCCTAACCCTAGTCGATCGAGTGACGGGCTTCTGCACAATGGGATGTGAAATTCGCTAGTACCAATGCATGTATTCGAGTGAACATTCAAATGGATATCAAGCAGCTCGCCCAAATTGTTTCGGAGATAATATATGACTCTCAACAATCTACTAGTGTTCTGCAAGCGTTATCCACATTGTCAAATCACGGGGGTTATTTCTAGCAGCGTTGTCTTGTGCAATAGGGATAGATGGAATAGTGTGCACGCGTCTAAATTGTCGAAGCACTTGGTCTGGAAGGTATGGCTCTACATTGGTTCCCATGACTATGCATTCATGATATAAGGAGTTTTGACGAAATGGAAAATGCTCCCTGATTGTATCGTCGTACAAGGTCCACGTAACCTACAACATATTTAAAATTTTATTAAATACAACAATTTAATAACGAATGTCAAATAACGAGCATAAATAAATGAAAAGGATGAATACTGACGTCAGTCACCGTAACCATGTCAATATTTTCACATATACCCAATAACAGGTTTGTGCTTGTTCATTGATTTCCGACCGGTTTCCACATATGAGCAAGCTCTTGTGTGTTTTGGTACCCCACATTATGATCAGGGCTAAAATATGAAAAATCGTAAGTATATACATGCCTACATGCAATAAAACATTCAATTAGATGTGAAATATCCAGCCATAAATTAAACATGTTGTTGGTCCCAAAGGGGCTCAAACTAGGCTAGAGGGGGGGGGGTTCAATAGCCTTGGGATAATTTAAATATTATCACAAGTGTTTCTTCTTTTTTTAAAACAACCAACTTATTAACTAAGTTAGGGCAACAAAATAATGTGAGAAAGAGAAGCAATTTGAAAGACTGATGGCTATAATGAAGTATAGTAACAGTCTTCTTAAAAGTAATGCTGAGTGCAATGGACAGATCAGAAGAATATAATAATAAGAACATAAATTCAAGACATAACACAGAGATTTAGAAGTGGTTCGTACTTGAAAAGTACTACATCCACTACCAAAGTGGTTAGCTTTGGATTTTGAATGGTGCACTTGTTTATCCACTTGAGTGATTATACTAAGATCACTAATGGATCGTGTACAAAAGGGTTTTTTAACCAAGTGTATATTGATGAGAACAATAATCAATGAAGATATATTCTCTCAAGTGCTAAAGTAACAGAACAGTAAATGCAAACTATAGAAGCTGTAATGTATTCTGAAGAGAGGAGCTGCAGCTTCAATGAGTTTGGTAGAGTGCTAGTTCTTGTCCTTGTAGATCTCTTGAATGTTTGAAGGTTGGAGAATAATGTCCTGAGTATTGAATGTTCAAAAGTATTTTTTTTTTCAAGTCTTCAATGCTGGAATTTATAACTAGGGAGATCTTGAGGATCGTTGGATTTTTCAAAAGAGGAAGATGTCTCCAACGTTAGTATGCATTAAATGCATTCGACGTTATATAGGTTGTGTCCAATGAACAACTATCAGAGATGCAGTGTTCTAGAGACAAGTAGAACAAGTAGAACAAATAGAGAAACTATCAGTTTGCAGGTGTACAGCCTGTAAGTCCTCTTACCCAAAAGAAGTAATGTCTTCAGACTTGACAACAGAGCGACAATCTGTAAAGCTGTTTGGAATGAGCCAGTCAATGCATCCTTGATTTCCTTATAGAGGGAAATCTGATGAAGGGAAATTTGAATATTATTGACTAGATATTAAAATATCTAGAATAATATAATATGTGACCTAGACTCCACGTGGACAATCTTCATGACACGTCAAATCAGACTTGGAGGACTGTTGGTGAAGAGAGATCACGAGATCTACTGTTGAAGCCTGCTGGTCGCGCCATTGGGAAGCTAACACTAAACTAATTATATTACAACCTTGATTCTAAGACAATTGCCACGTTAACCGGTACGTGGACCTTTTAGCCACTGTACAATAGAATCGGAAGGATGACTCAACCAAATCTTAGAACCTAGGAGGATCAACAATCTCCTCCTATTTGGTTGATGTCATCATCTCAAATACTAGAACACTTTTGAACATGCATATAGATAATAACATGTCTTTATAGTAATTTTAAGTTGTATAACAACAAGCATGCCTCTAGGAACAACAGTCTTAGTATAGAGATACTAGTCCAAGTACTTACAAGAGAAATAATTGAAGAGCAAGTACAAAGAGAAGCAGAGATTAAACATTCATAGATGAATATATAATAAGTTCAATGATTTAAACTCGAAGTTTAAATAATCATGTGAGATAAGTAAGCAGAGATGAGAACAACATGATTTTTAAACAAGCTTTTGTAAGTCAAACGGGTGGTTTAATAGTAGAGTTTTACAAAAGCATTGATGAACATAAATTAAGAACAGTGGGAAGTTGTTTGGAGTGAACCAGCCAATACATCCTTGATTTCCTTATGGAAGGAAATTTGATGAAGGGAAATTTGAATATTATTGACTAGATATTAAAATATCTTGAATAATAATATGTGACCTGGACTCCACGTGGACAATCTTCATGACACGTCAAAGAAGACTTGGAGGATTGCTGGTGAAGAGAGATCACGAGATCTGTTATCGAAGCCTGCTGGTCCGAGCCTTGGGGAAGCTAACACTAAACTAATTATATTACAACCTTAATTCTAAGATGGTTGCCACGCTAGCCGGTACATAGACCTTTTAGCCCATTGTACAATAGAATCAGAAGGATGACTCAACCAAATCTTAGAACCTATGAGGATCAACACATGTCAAATAAAGTATAAATTATAAATATACCTCTAATAATGTGAAGTATCCAAGTATCTGCTTCGTCTCATCAGATACGCTTCGCCTAGTTGTCTATATAGATAAGCTAGGGTGGCAACTCCTCACGGATAGGTATGTATATCATCAAGATCCTCTAGCCACTGCAAGTATGAGAGCATCACTCGTGAGCATCTCTTATCCGTGAAGATGGGGCAACCCAAGAGGTACAACATGTAAGCTCTCACCGAACATGTCAACTTGCCGAAATCATTAGAGTTGGCATCTTGACCACTAAACCTATTACGTAGCCACTCTAGCTTGATAGAAGCACCCTTTCTACCTCCTATTCCCTCAATCATCCCACGTGTTGACATTCCCAATATCTCGCTAGTAGACTCCAAATTGATGTTCCGTGTGGCAAATAATGGCGACCCTGATATCGAAAGTCCAGTAATACAGAAAACATCGTCCAATGTGATTGTCATTTCACCGAAGGGCATATGTAATGAGTTTGTCTCTGGATGCCACCGCTCCACAAAAGTTGAAAGCAACGGTTTGTGAACATCAAGATAGGTTAGATTCCTTAGGGTATGGATCCTAGTTCCCCTTACCAAATCCCTCCATGCTTGGGCACTCTCTTCAGAATGACCTACTAACGTAGTTTTGAACGATGATGGTGAAATTTCAGAACCTCTCGATCTTGTCCAGTCCAAATCGATGCTACTACGTGTGTCTTGTATGTAATCAACAAAGATGGGTCACGTGGACCACCAGGAAATCCCATCTCAGGTTCAGGCTCAGACTCACACTCAGGATCAGACTCTAGCTTAGGCTCAGGTTCAAGCTCATGCCTAGGCTCAAAATGCTGAAAATGTGTTGGCTCTTGATCAACATGCTCCGGGGGCACTTCTGCGTCACGCGCATGTTACATTTCTCATCTGCACGATGTGGTAACACAACGCCTACTATATTTATTGCAGAACCTATCGATTGCACCTCCTATAATCAACAACAAATAAGTAATATTAGATGTTATATGGAATCAATTCAAGGCTAAATAAATAACTAGAGTAGTCATAAAAATTAATAGAATGTAGACAAATTTGAGGGTTGGTCGACTGAATCTTGATGCACAAGTGTGGGCTTGTGCGGTGGAGATTTGGTGCAAACAAAGTAGGGTGTACAGCTGCAGATCAATGCATAGAAGGCAGGTTGTGCGGTTGGAGCTGAATGCATAGGAAGGGGAGTGTGCGGTGTAAGATTTGTGCACATGAAGCGATGTGTGAAGTGGAAGGTTAGCACACAATAAGTGAAGTGTGCGGCAGTCATAAACCGCACACATATGTATGTGTGCGCTGAACCAGGACCACACATTGCATTATCAAATTTCTAGCAATTTCAAACCATTTTCATCCAAATTCTTTGAATTAGAAACCAAATTTTGTCTAACAACCAACCTAAACACTATCTTATACAATAGTAAAGAGAGACCTCTATAATTATGCATTCAAAATAGAGTGGGAGAGAATACCTAGGTTTGAAGACAACATTGTTGTTAAGAGTATTTGTTATGGGTTTGAGGGTAAGAAATGTGTACGGTTTCTTCTTCTTTTGTGCACGATTCTTGGCCTTGTGCGTTAGTTGAGTTTGGTAAAAGGGGTTGGGGTGTTAATTGGGTGGATAATGGTTGGTTGGTAAATTAAGTGTGAGGTGTAGATTGAAATGAGGTCTAGAGTAGGAGGAGTGAGATAAAAAATTTAAAAGGGTAAAATAGGAAGTTAGAGGGTGGGGTACCTGAGTAAAGTTATAAAATTGATTAAATAATAAATATGTGGGGGGTGCACTAGTAGAACCGTGCTTGGCGAGCAGATGTTAGGCAACGGTTAGCCCAGCCCTTCTTCAAAACCCAAGGTGGTGGCCTATCCATTCCAAACAATTCCCAATTCTCCCAAAATCTCTCAAGCACATTCCAACCCACAAAACCAAACAAACTCTTTAATCTCAGGGCGCTCAGCAAGAGAAGATGGGTTTGGAAAGTGTTGGCGGTTTGGCAATTCACATGATCCTATCGAAATTGGGGCCAACAGATACTGCCTCTGTAAGCAGCGTCAGCAAAAGGTTTAAGGAATGGGCTTCAGATGATTTGCTATGGTCTAATTTCTGTGCTCATGAGCTTAATCTTACCTCCCCTCAAGACCATCTAGGCAACCCTTGCCCCTCTTTCAAGGTTCAAAAGATTCGTTTCTTTTCTAGTTTTCTTTGCTATTCTTATGCCTTAAATTGCATAATTCAGTTGAATTTTTGACTTATATTTTGAATTTATTTTGACGGAAGATTTGTAGAGATTTAATAGTTCTTACCAAATGTAAGCTGGAATTGATAGTATTTTTAATCAGTGGAGAAGCCAGAAAAGAAGGGGTTAAGATTATTTATGGGGTAGAAAAATTTAGCTGAAATGGGGTTCGAAATTAGAAAATGTGCAATTTTTTCTTTAAATAAAGGTGGGTTAATATGAAAAATATTACTGTTTTGCTCCCAAATTAATTTTTTTCGTTTTTTTCGAAAATTAAGGAAGTTGATGAATAAGATTTATGTGATGCTCATTCCTAGTTTTAGGTCATTTCATTAATCATTAGTGAGTATACATTGATACCCTGATATAGCAAGTGCATACTGGGATTCAATAAATAGCAAAAGAATTTTAGTAACTTTGCCGAGGAAGAAACACTCATTTTTTGGACCCCAAGGGGTGGGAGAGATCAGAGATGACAAGGACACAAGCAAAGACGTTGAGGTCCTTGGTTTCAATCCCCATATCAACAAGGGGTCACACTTATCTAAAAAAGAACACTTATTTTGGAACTGAGGGAGTATCTGTTCTTAACAGTAACTTTTTCCAAAATTAAAGGCTGCTACAGTGAAAGTTTTGAAAAAATCTAATGGGGTCAATTGATCCCTTAATATTATCATCTTTATCATCTTTGTCTTCAATGATGGTTTCAATAATTAAAATTTTATTACCTACAATTGAATATTGATATTATAGTGTCCTATGTCCACTTTTGAATATAGACAGGATTTTTTTTCCTAAATTTCTTTGTTTTGGGTTGGGTAGGGGGGACAGTGGAAATATTGATTTTACTTCTCAGTAAACATGGGAGTATGTTGTGTGGCAACTGATACTGTCTTGTCAAATTTGTAGTGGCTTCGTATTCATTTATTTTGTCATGATGTTAAATTATTTTAGGTTTGTGTGAAACTGAAAATTGCAATCCTCCCAAGTCCTAACTGAATTGGTGTCACAGACCTGGTATGTGCAGCACATCAGCTGACTAACCAACTTTACTTTCTTACTTTTCATCACCAAGATTATGTCATTTTTGTGCTTTTTTGAGGGTATATTTATTATCTTTAAATCTATAATGTTCAACAAGTGCTGATGTTTCATTTGGAATTCGCTGGGTTGTTTGTGATATGTTCTCTTTCTGATGGTGATGCATAAGAGATGCTGATGACATCATGTCTTTCTCTTGCCCTCCCTTCCCCTCTCCCTCTTCAAGGCAGCTTATCAAGCTTGGAGGGAAGCTTTTGGTATGTATCCTTGGCCACTGGTTAGACGAGTAAAAAATTGCTGGGATAGAATTAGAAGCTGGTTGACAGTAAATTTTCCTGAGGCAATGGCTACCCTGCGTAAGGGTGCATCTGAGGATGAGATAAAGGAGTTTGAGAACTACATGAAAGTGAAACTGCCTCTTCCAACAAGAATTCTCTTTCGCTTTTGCGATGGTCAAGAACTTACAAGTGAAGAATCTAGTGGAAATGCGCTTCGAAGTTCATCTGGCCTGATTGGAGGTTACTCTTTTTATGACTACCGTGTCAATGTTTTCTTGTTGCCCTTGAAGCAGGTTATCAAAGAAACAATAGATATAATGTGTCACCCAGGATTCAGCAGGCGATCTAAATATATCGTTGTTGCTGCATCTTTGACTGATAATGAAAAGATTTTCCTTCTTAACTGTTCGGAAGGTCAACTTTTTGTTGGCACCAGAAATCTTTCAACTAAGGGAGAGATGATTCCCTGTGTACCTAATGGGTTGATAAGTTCTGTGCATGATTCGGGCGGCACTAACCAACAGGATGCCATGCTACTATGGCTAGAAGAACATATCCGTCGCTTGGAAACTGGTATTATTAAGTTACGCGAGATAAAGGAAATCAGAAGCATCAGTCTGTTCCCAGAACAACATCCTGCTTGTTCCACTGCTGTGACTAATGGTGTTCAGGTACTACCTATGCACATGTGTCTAAGGCCTTTTTCCTGATATTCATTCTTTCCTCATTTGGTAAGTAAGTTTGTGTAGTACAACAAGGATCTGTTAGTTGTTTGTGCTCAAGAAGATGCTGCCTTCCCATGTTGTTTGTTTTGTGTAGCATCTAGTGGAGGATAGTAGTGAAGTGATGCGAACCCAAGAACGGATACAAAGAAATTAACCAACCTTTGAAATCTTGAAGATGTTGAAACGGTGTATAACAACGAATTGAAGAAATTGATGGGGTCTTGGGGAGCTTCCCTCAACCCTAAGGCGGATATACCAATCCCTAGAACCTTGAGGTGCAACTTTGACCCCCAAGTAGCAACTAACTAGGAACCAAAGCTACGGGATGCCACAAACTTGCAGCTCAACAAGCTTGGTAAGTTCGAAGGGCAAGAAAATTCCCACACAAGAAATTCTCTCTAGAAGCTCACATTATGTGAAGAAATCTCAATTCAATGAAATATCAATATAACGTAACCTAAAACAATGTTATGGAAGCCCTTTTATAGGCCAAAGTCAAACTAGGGCGAAAACATTTAAATTAGGAAACAATAAAATCCAAAACATAATTGGAAAAAAGTTCAAAATTCAGAAAAATAGCATGCCTAAAAAACAGCTCAAGCTCACGCATGTTTACTCCTTGGATGTGAGCGCGTAAATTTGTGGTGGGTTCTGGCCAGCTTAACGCATTGTGCGCGCATGCGTTACTGATTTAACGTGTGCGCGCATGTGTTGCTGCTTTAACGTGTGCGCCTCTAAGCTTCAATATTTGACACATTGACCCCCTTAAGTCTATAATTTCATTTCTTGTCAATCCAAGTCCCTTAACTTCCGTTTAATTTCACACCAACTTCGGATCTTGGGCTTCAATGTTGATCATAGCCATTGTTTTGGATTGGACCTCCGCCACAAGTGTCATCAATGCATCTCGAACCTTCTTAATTTCCCGTTTGATTTCAATAACTTCAAGAATGCACACCAACTTCGGATATTGGGCTTCAATGTCGATCGTAGCCGTTGTTTTGGATTGGAACTCTGCCACAAGTGCAACGCATCTCGAACCTTCTTCGTTTGTCCACGAGTCATTGGGCCTCCATCGATCTTCAATGGGTCGTTGGAATTTATTCTTGATCCTTGACTCAATCAATCCAATGGGTGGCCCTTGGTCCTCATCGTGAAGTGTACTGTTTAATGTATTTTGTTGAGTAACATTTAGATTGCTTAATTTTGTAGTGAATTTGCTACTTTTCTACGTGGAGATCTTCTATGTTGTAGGTCAATCTTGTAAAGGGATGCGTTCCAGTTTTTTTTTTTAATAAGATATGTTCCAGATTTTCATTTTTTATTTCTAGGAAATAGACCAGTAAAAGGGGTTGGCACTCTTAGGTTGTTTGTTAATTTCTCAACATTTTCATACCATATACTTTGACACAAAATAGTCCTACATTCCTTTTTTATTTGTCCCGAAAAGATGATCCTGTTGCAAAATTTTAAGATATAAACATTCATTGTTTTTCAATGTTTTTCTATATTTGAGAAACATATGTTTATCTGGTATGTCATACAAATAAATCTATAACTTTAGTTCAACTTAAATGTGATGTAGAGGAATAAAAGTACAATATTAAAAAGTTTGACTTTTCAAGGGTGACTATTTTTTTGGGAGGAGGGAGTTGTGATGTATGTCTAATATCAATCTTATAGAATTTTTCTTTCAAGTTTACGGGTGTATACGTATAAATGAAGTTGTATTGACTTTTCAAGGGTGACTATTGTTTTATTTGTAGTTTTATTTTTTCAGTTGCTCCGTTACATTTTGGATCCGTTTTAAGAAATATGGGCAGAATTTGCTTTAGTTGAATTAAAATGACATTTTTCCCTTCTTACCCCATTACCTAAATTACTGTAGCCTTCTTAAGCAAAGTAGAAATCTTATTGAAAACACGTTAGCTCACTTTTCCATGACTGCCACCACGAAGCATCAAGCAAGTGGCCATGCCACCAAGATCAAAAGCCATTACTGAGCATCCGATGATTTTGAGTTGGAATCATTCAACTCGAGCCAAATGGTTTTTGAAGAAGGATTTAAGCACTCAATTAGCCCCTTTGCACTTGACCTGTTGATACATTACTGAAAACCTGGATCTGTTCATGAGTTCAAATGTTCCACAAATACACTCAGCATGAGTTGGTTTGACAGATGGGATATGTTAGTCATCACAATTTAATTATGGACCACATACCATAAATAATTAAACAGTAACTTCAAGATCTGGAAGAATAAGTTCATTTCCATCCCTGGTTTCTTCATTTGTGTCTTGTCTTTAATTTTTGTTTCCCTTGGCTATGCTGTTATTATGTACTTGTGTTTCCCTTGCACTTGACAACTAGGGGTTGGAACATGCAAACAGATGGCCAAATGTGTTCAGATCCCACTTTATCAAGTATGGTAATTAGCTGGTTTCTGTATTATTGTCAAAGGATGAAGAGGCTTAGGAGTCTATTTGTCACCTTCATGGGGTTCTAAAGTATAGTTTATACTACTGAATGCATCTATATCCATATCAGCAATGATAGCTCTTCCACCGGTCCACCACCGAACAATTCAAATCCTCCCATAGGGGGGACATACAGTTCATTGAGTTCAGAAATCTCCTTATGCTCTTTCTGTGTGTAAGCAGATGTTTTAGCAATTTTCGCCAATGTGAATCTCTCTCCCCTTCAAAGATCATGCTAGGATTCCTTGGCCTGGCTTTGTTTCTTCTGGCCAATTGTGCTGATAGATGCAGGTTTGGGTTTATGATACAATTAGGAAAAGTCCAAGCTATAGTGGATAAATACAATTTATGGGTCATCCTGCTCTGTTTGGAGTTTAGATACCTTCTAGTCGTTTGGATGGTCCTAGAGTCATTTTCTATTGTCTTTATTATTTATCTTTCAAGTCCTCTCATATTTTTAAAGTCTGCTTTTGAGGGGTATTTGGATAATTTTGTCTAGCACTTTTGGGCTCAGTTTGGAGTTTAGAAGCTTTTAGTTCTCTGGATTCTCCCAGAGGCATTTTCTATTGTCTTTATTATTTTTCTTTCAAGTCCTCTCGTTTTCTATTGTCTTTATTATTGTTTGGGGTTGCATTTTTGTAGGCTGCCACACAGGAGTGCGACTCCTTAGGTCTAAGTTGATGATGGTAGTCTTAGGTTATTTATTGCAGCCTTTTAATCAAGACATAGTCTCCAAGTTTACTTAGCCATGAAGTTTTGTTGGTCCCAAAGTCTTGTCCCCTTATATATTTAGGTGTGTGCTCTTATTTCAGAAAGGAATTAATGAATATTTGAGTGTAGTTCTTTGACGTGGATGCAACTTTTAGGTAGTTTGTTGCTTCTACTTTGGCCTCCTTTATTCCGATTTCAGAAACAGGTGGTTCACCACAGTAATTTTGATCCATTGGCAGCGCAAGAATATTAGAAAATTTAGATTTCACGAAAACTTCTTCAATTATTGTACCTTCATGTAATTCAGCCATGGCATCATCTTTGTTTAAGTCAACTGATCAGCACCGAAATAACATCGTATTCTTGTTTTCTTCTTTCATTTTTATTTGGCCGAATGTAATTAAGGTTCTGCTGCACCTGAAATAATTTGCACCTGATGATTGTCGTGAGTTAGCATGTACATCTTTTTTCTTTATAAGTAAGGTATAGTAATATTAACACGCGTCAAATGAGGTGACTCGTCCTTGTACACTAGAGGTATACAAGATCAAAAATAGGCTACACAAAAGAACTGTCCATGCTATCTACAGAAAGGATCTTCTGAGTTAGGATCAGCTATAGAGCACTGGAAGCGCAAGGACAGAATGAAGTTCTTCTTAATTCCCTCTATATCAGATTCGACATTCTCAAAAGCCCTCTTGTTCCTCTCCTTCCAGGTCCACCAAACTGCTACCGGAGCAAATTCCCAGAATACATTCTTCCTTCTTCTTTTACATAACGACCAACCTCTGATCAACTCAATAACAGATCTTGGCATAACCCAAGAAACACCGGTAGATAGGAAAAATAAAATCCATACCTCCCTCACTATGGGGCAATGCCTGAGCAGGTGGTTCACATTCTCCTCATTTTTGCACACACAACACCGGTTAACCTAAATCATGCCATGAGATCTCAATTTCTCCCCCGTCAAAATAGCTCCCCTAGCTGCCTCCCAAACAAAAAAGCCACCCTGCTGGGATTTTAGTTTTCCATATTACCTTCCAAGGGAACGAGACTCTGCCTCTACCTGTCAAACTTGAGTAAAGGATTTAACAGAGAAAATTCTGTTCTTAGTCCCTTCCCACATCACTTTATCTTCTCTCGAGCCTTGCCTCTTAAAACCGTGGAGCAGACCCTATAACTGCACAGCTACTTCGATCTCCCAATCATGGAAATTTCTGCGAAAAACAGGATACCATTAATCTGCCCCCACATGGTTTACTAAGAGCGAACTCACCAGTTCATCCTTATTAACCATGATGTTGTATAAACTAGGAAACAAATGCTGTAAAGTAGTATCCCCATACCAAATATCCTTCCAGAACCTGACTTGATTTCCTAGACCAATCTCAAACTTGATGAACTTGTTGAAAGCATCCCAACCTCTCATGATTCCCTTCCAGACACAAGAACCGTGAGAAGACATGACTTCATTAGGATACCAAAGGTGATCGCCCACTCCATATTTACTCACCACTAACCTCCTCCATAACACCTCTCTATCAACTAAATACCTCCAGAACCATTTACCCCACAACGCCTCATTAAAGAATTTAAGGTTTTTGACTCCTAAGCCCCCATCCTCCTTGCTGGAACAGACTGATTCCCATCCGACTTGGTGGAATTTTTTCTTCTCTTTATCCCCTTCCCAAAGGAAATCTCTTTCCAGCTTCTCGATTCTCTTTACCACCGAGGCAGGGGCCACGAACAAGGATAAGAAATAAGTGGGAAGATTAGAAAGAGTGCTCTTAATCAAGGTAAGTCTTCCACCCTTTGACAAGTACTGCCTCTTCCACCCCGACAGTCTCCTCTCAAACCTTTCCACAACCAAATTCCACACATTAATATTTTTGAAAGAAGATCCTAGAGGCATACCCAGATAAGTTGGGGGGGGGGGGAGACTAGAAGATCTGCATCCAAAAAACGAAGTCTCTCCACATTATCCACTCTACCTACTGGGATTATCTCACCCTTCGAAACATTTATCTTCAAGGCCGACATTGTTTGAGAAAATAACAAGATTAAACCATAGTTGAAAAAAGCGAGCGCTTTTTGCGCCTGAGGCGTGAGGCGCATGGAGTCGAGGGGTTGTCGCCCGGAAGGATCGACTCCAGTCGACGAGCACGAGTCGCGACTTTTTGTCGAATTTTTTCGATTTTTGGCTGGCGGAAGCGGTAAAAAGTCGACATAGGTGCTGCCCTTTCAACTTTTTTTGTAGGGTTTTAGTTTTTTAAAACATGCCTAGTATAATAGGTTATATAAATAACGTAGCCTTAGCCCTAAAACATCGCACAGTTCGACAAAGAGAGAAACTCAGAAAAGTCGACTTCGACTTCGACAGTTTGCCGCTGAAGACACGAACTGTTCGAGCCCTAAAATTGTCGACTTTTCGAAAAGTCCACAGAAACTCGATTTCTTTGATTCTTTCTTCTACAGGCCTGTTCGCCCCTCACCCTCCCTCTCTTCCAGGTAGGCGGTATGCCCTTTCTCTTCCTCTTCTCCAAAAAGTCGACTGTGTTACACTTGAACAAACTGTCGACTTCTTTTCTTCTTCTTTTTTGTGTTTTCTTAGTGGGTATTGTCTAATCAATGTATAATGTATATGAATAATAATAAAATACTCAACTACTTGGTACAATTTGTTTCACTTTCTTATATGAATTGTTATCTTTCACTTTTTTTTCTTGAATTTCTGATTTTTTTTTTGGTTTTTAAGTTTTTAACTAGTAATTACTAGTTGATAACTTGATATTAATAAATTATTAAATTTTAATTCGGTTTCTCTTTTTTTGCGTGTTCGTGTTTGTTAACTTTGTTTATTATTCAGATTATTGTTGTCTATTTTCCTTTTAATTATAACATGTTTAGTTGAAATTTGCTAAGTACTTAGGTTATATATATATATATAATTATTTTTCCTTAATATTTGTTTAGTGAGCGCCTTTTTAGCGCCTCGCTTCTCGCCTCAAATTTTACCCTCTTGCCCGCCTCTCGCCTTTCGCTTTTTTCAACTATGGATTAAACGAAGGTAACCAGCTGAGATCTATTCGCATCGCAGCAAACCAAGGTGTCATCGGCAAACAGAAAATGAGACACTGAGACACGCCTACCTGGATCATTACCCACCTCAAAACCCCTAATATAACCTCCTGCTACTGCCTTATCGATGAGCCGACTGAGAGCCTCCATGATCACAATGAAAAGAAAGGGAGAAAGGGGGTCCCCTTGACGTAACCCTCTCGAGCTCGTGATAAAACCTTCAGGTTCCCCATTGATCAAAATAGAGTACCTGACTAAAGAAATGTTGAGCAAAATCCACTTTCTCCATTTCTCACCAAAACCCATTCTGCTCAAAAGATTATTCAGGAAATCCCATCGAATATGATCGTATGCCTTCTCCACATCCAGCTTGCACAAAACACCCCCTGGAACTGGAAGCCTACTTCTCACCCTCGCATCCACCACTTCTTTAGCTATCAAAGCTGCGTCCAAAATCTGACGATCACCCACGAAAGCGTGTTGCGAATCGGAGACCACTTGACTGATAACCTGTCTGAGTCTGGACGACAAAACCTTCGAAATCAGCTTATAGATGCTGCCAATGAGACAAATAGGTCTGAAGTCCTTTAGCTCCTCTGCACCTTTTCTTTTTGAGATGAGAGCGATAAATGAAGCATTCAGGATTTTCTCGAAGCCCTCCTCCTCAAAGAAAGATCGAAATACCTCCATGATGTCTAGCTTCACCACTTTCCTGCAATGCGTGAAGAAAGCTAATGTAAAACCATCAGGTCCTAGGGCTTTGTCCCCTTTCAAACTCCCCAAAGCTTCCAGCACTTCCTTTTCTGAAAAAGGTTGTTCTGGACACTTCTTGTCCTCCTCATGGAGAGTCTTGAAATCAATCCCATCTATATTCATTTCCCCTCCTCTATCTTCCGTGAACAGATTTTTATAGAAGTCTACTATACCTCTTCTGGTTTGAATCGCATCATCCGTCACATTATCTTCAATCTTCAACTTGTTAATATGATTAGAACTCTTATGCACGCTAGCCATCCGATGGAAGAATATTGTATTCTTATCACCTTCACGCAGCCACAAGACCCGGGACTTTTGTCTGCAGCACACTAATAAGCAGTCTTTTGATTTCCGCCTTAATTTCCTCACGTTGAGCTACTTCAGATTCCCCCAGGGCACCCCTACCCTCCTTTTCATCTAGTCTTTTCACTTTCTCCATAGCTTCCTTAATTTTAATCTTGATACTCCCAAAAACCTCTCTATTCCAGACTTTAAGGTCCTCTTTTGAGTAATTTCAGCTTCTTAGCAATTATAAAGCACGGTTTACTGACAACGACGTTAGAATCCCATTTTAACTTGACCCAATCCTTAAATCCTGGGGCCTCCAGCCACATATTTTCAAACTTAAAGTGGGTTTTCCTCCTGGAAAGGCCACCGTACTGAAGCACAATGGGGGAATGATCAGAGATTACCCTTGGGAGAGTCCTCTGATTAAAGATACCTACCTTCTCCTCCCAATCAGAGCTAAGTAAGAATCTATCAATCCTTGAGTACTGCCGACTAACCTACCCCCCTCTAAACCAAGTGAAGGCATTCCCCTCAAGGAGTCAAGGGGCAGGTCCACCAGTTCCATATCGTTAATGAAATCGTTGAATTCCACCATAGCCTAAGAGATCGAATGTCCTCTGAACCTCTCCTGAGGGAAACGGATGACATTGAAGTCACCCCCCACGCACCAAGTGGAAGACCAGTTTTGTCTAACAGAGGCCAACTCTGTCCACAACCCTGCCCGACAAGCATCTGAACATGGGCCATAGACACCAGAAAAAACCCACAAAGAGTCATCTGCCACCCACTTAAAAAGGCATGAAACAGAAAATTCTCCCTTCACATGATCCATAACAGAAACAACTCTTCTATCCCACATAACAAGAATACCTCCCGCAGCTCCAACTGCATCAAGATGAACCCAGTCCATCCAACCACAGCCTCCTATACTGTCCACCACCCTTCTCTCCATAAGATCCAGTTTAGTCTCTTGCAAGCAGAGACTACAGATGGCTTCCACCGTCTGAGAGCTTCTTTAACAACTTGCCTCTTCCTATAATTGTTCAAACCCCACACATTCCCAATAATCAGATTTTTATCCATACCTAACTAATTAATTTACCTTTTGTTTCCCTTCTCCTTCGCCTACCTTACCTGCTGCCCCATCAAAATTAATACTACACCGTAGGTTCTTGAGCTCCCTGCTTTCTCTATCCCGGGTCTTGATTTGACTGGTTCCCGCCTTGTTTCTTACTGAAATATGCCCCTTCTCAAGTTCCAAAAGTAAATCCACAATTCTATCTTCATAACCTTTACAAGAGACACCCAGATACTTCCCAAATTTTTTCGCCCTCCTACTCATCCAGGTTGAAATGTCTTTGTTAAACTCCCTTTCAGTCGGCAATTCTGGTTCAAAAATGTCCTCTGGTCTGACCATCGACAGAGAACTGCGATACACAACCTCCTCCGTGTCCTCACAGGCTCACACCCAGCACCAGACGACCCGACAACAGTATCAGAGTGGGACGAGTGCTGCGACTTCTTTGGACACTCTCACTCCTTCAAGCTCTCCATGGATTCGTCCTTATTTGTAGCACCTACTTCTTGAGTCTCTTCTCTATCCTCAAACTCACTATCTGCTAGGGTTCTATCCCTGTTTCGATCCTCTGAATCAGAACTTCATCAACGATATATATCCTTCTTCCATGGTTATTGACGTGTGTCAAATCGTCAAAGTTAATTCTCCTACTTCCCTAATAACGAGTATAAGGTAAGTCGAGATCGTATCCACAGGGAACGTTGTACTTATTCCTTTTTAGAATTTTACTAAGTAAATAATAAATACGAATTTAGATTTTTTTTATTAACTAAGAATAGACTAACAAACTAATTAACTAAAAATTAATGATTTTAATTAAACTAACAGATTAAAGCTTGATTTAATTCAATAAAGTAAAAGTCCAGTCAATGAACCAATTTTCATCTTGCATTTCACTTCTGATCATAGATGCAAAAATATCTCATTTAATCACAAATAAACCGGTTATAAGTATCAACAAACGCCTAACACCAAATCTCTCCTTACCATATTGATAATCAAGAGAAGCTCGTTAATTATCGTCTAACCGAATTACAACCTTCGAGACGCTCGTAAGATTTAATAATCCCGGTTGCATTAAGAAGAGAGAGACCCGATTCAAAGCCATGAATATTGAAGCAATAACATGTAACTAAGATTATTCGTTCCCGTAATACGGTCCGATTATGCTTGTGATGCCTAAAAGGTGTATTACTCGCCATTTTGTTAAAACTGAGGACAATTACGGATCAACAGTGTTAACTAGCCATAGACTATTATGTTAATTAATATTCTGGCCACAAACATCAATTAAACACAATAATCTTACAACGTGCTAAATGGAGAATGAATAAATATTTGTAACGAAACAAGAATGAATTCTATTAGATCTCACAGAAGTAAAATGTTAGAGACTTAATTGTTCATTGACTGAAATAAAGTATTTAGCTACTAAACATAATTAAAATACTTACAAATACCAAGAGTAAAAATTGTTCCAACAGGTGAAGTACAACTTAAGAAAGAATTTCCCCTTTTCTACACTTTTCTCTTCCAACAACAATGGGTTACTTATTTCTCAGAAGTGACTGCCAAGTTACTGCCCAAAGTTCCTGCCTGTGATCTCTCCCTTTCTGCCAAGTTACAGCATAAATATGACTTCCTTTTTCCCCCACTAAAGCCACTACTTAGCAGTTTTTTCTATCACTAAAACTGCCAATAACTTCCTAAAACTACTACTAACTACCAAAGCAGTTTTTCCTTTAACAAAGAAATAAGTTAGGTAGAGGAAACAGCTCTCTAACTGCCCAGAAAATCTGTTGGACAGTTTTTCAGCAAGTTGACATCAGCTTCAATTCCGAAATTTAAACAACACATGCCCACGTGATACCACAAAATTCCATTTTCTTGCAATCCAGCACTTTTTGCTTAATTTCCCTCTTTTGTCAGCTCCCTTCACACCTACAATCATTAAAAAGCACAAAACAACCAAAAGTGTAATATTTACTCTATAATTAATCACAAAATCGACTAATAATATCACACACTTGTGCTCCTATCAGTTATCATGAAAAACTCCATCAATACCCTTAGTCGACTCTGGAACCTGCCCAGGATTAACGCTAATATCTTCGTGCTGTTTGTGTTGTACATCCGAACACTTCTGCCCGGATGATTGCTTGTCGAAACCATGCTGGAAGCTATTGAATCCTCGACTCGTCTCATTGCACGTATTATCAATTGAGTTGGCCTGTGTTGTTGTGGAGTGACCTTGGACATTTGGTGGATCCAGATCATTAAGAGATCCACCAACACCCTCACTGGACCCTGGCCCTGAGTCAACATCCCCTTTGTCGACAACCCCTCTGCACGGAGAACTGGTAGAAGGCCCAGCTCCCCCAACATTGTTGGGCCCATCTGTCTGGCTCTTCCCACTATCCTTAGCCCCTTGTTTTCTTACCACCCAAGTACCTTTCGCGGGCTTATCATTTTGCCGTGGGCCTCTATTCCACTTCTGTTTCCCTTTATCAAACCCAGCCCAATTACTATTATTAAAACCTAAATTCTCTTGAGGACCGCCCCTATTGCCAACGCCACCGTTTTTACTCCTAGATTTGAAAATCAAATTTTCTGCACCCCACGTATTCCCCCACTTCCTTACCCCACAAGTGGAGGGGAAGACCCAAAGCCCTAATCCAAGTTACACTCGGTATTCAACCCTCTCCGTGAAAACAACCAGTCGGACTCCATCTGTCAAGGATCAGCGGAGCTTGAAAATACAACCATTCTTTCTCATTTAAGATGTGGGTAGCTTCTTGCCTAGAGGGAAATTCGAAGAGAAAGTATGTCTCACTCAATTCCTGCACTTTTACACCCTCTAGGGTCTTCCATTTAGAATTTACCCATCTTTGGACTTCATTGCATGCCGGAGTAGGGCTCAACTGCTCACCCACCCAACCTACAAAACACCTTTCCAAAAACTCCAGATTACCCCTGCATGAGTTCTCATCTATAACCAAATCAACTTTAGAGCCCACTCCTTTGTTCAAGACGAGCAACTCTAAATCTAGCCAAGGGGGGATTTTCGCCACTTCTCTATACGATTGCATTCGGCCTCAGATGGATGGGATGGTTTTCAAGTCTCTAGAATGATAATACGAACCTTGAACAGATGTTTATGGAGGAGGTTTGGGCAGCCCTTCGGAGTTTGAATGGAGATAAAGCGCCGGGTCCAAATCGTTTTTCAATGGCTTTTTTTCAACACTGCTGGGAAGTTCTAAAGGACGACATCATGGAGGTTTTTCGGTATTTTCATGCGAATATGGACTTTGAAAGAAGTTTAAATGCCACGTTTATCTCTTTGATCCCGAAAAAGAAGAATGCTATTGATATCAAGGATTTTCGGCCTATTAGTTGGGACTTTCTAATCTATTTGCTGAACAGAATGCACAGTTATCAAAGTCGAGTGGCGCCAAAAAGGCAATGGGTCTAAATTTGAGGCGAGAGGCAAGGCGCTAAAAAGGCGTTCACGGAAAAAATACATATAAGTATATAACTTAGCAAATATCAACAAAACATGTTATAAGTGAGCATAATACATGAAACTAAGTGTTGGAAAACTAGTGTTTTTAAGTGAAGTAAATTGGGGCTTTGAGGAACTAATTTATTTTAGTCATTTATGTAATGACTATTGACTAGGGTAATTGTGGAATTATGTTCTTCTCCATGAATACTTAAGAATACTATATTTATTTGTCCTATTCAGATTTCAGATGAATAAGTTATAGAGGTTTAAAGTATGGTAGTGGAAGTGTTGGAAGTATGTTATCCCACATTGGAAAAATATGAAAGGTTTGAATGGTTTATATACAAAGGCTCCCTTGTGTTGGGTAAGCTTGTATAGAAAGAATTATCCCTTCCCGTGCCTGCAGGGGGGTGCGAATCAAGATCCAATTTGCCTTGGGCCGGCTTACTCGTGTGCACGAATGTCGGACCAAATTGTGCTATCTTGACTAGTCCACCTTTTATTTATTTTTTGAATTCTAAAACATACAAGAAAAAGGCCACTAATAGTTTCAAAAATATTTTTTTAAGTTAAAAAACTGAAGTGAGCGCTTTTCACGCCTTTTCACCGCTCTCGCCGTTCAAAGAGGCACCAAAGGCGTCACCTTTTCATCACATGAGGCGCTACAGCCTCGCCTTTCACAACTATGACAAGATGGGCTTTGGAGACAAATGGAGGAACTGGATTTCCTTTTGTATATCTACGGTGTTGATGGATGGAGAGCCTGCCGAATTTTTTGGTAGCTCGAGAGGTCTACGCTAGGGGGATCCTCTCTCGCCCTTCCTGTTTATTCTAGTGATGGAAGCCTTAAGCTTAATGATGGAGAAAGCTGTTGATGGAGGCTTCTTGAGGGGTTTTAATGTGGGAAGCGTCAGTGGTCCTAGGGTGTCGGTGTCTTAGTAGGTCTCTCAACTTGGTTACTTGCGAATGGTTCTGTTATTAGGCAGCCTCGGGTCTTAGAATTAATATCTCAAAGAGTGAAATCTTACCGGGAATGTGGAGAATGTTGTGGAGTTGGCTTCTTTTTTTGGCTGCAAGGTTGCTTATCTCCCTACGTCCTATTTGGGGTTGCCGTTAGGTGCCCCATCTAAATGTGCGAGTATATGGGTTCCTGTCATATAAAGGTTTCAAAAGCGGTTGGCAGGGTGGAAGAAGCAATTTTTATCAAAGGCGGATTAAGAGCACCCTATCTGCTCTTCCTATTTATTTCATGTCCTTATTTGTTATGCCATCCTCAGTCTGCCATCGATTGGAAAAATTGGAGAGGGATTTCTTATGGGAAGGAGTTTCGGTGGGGCATAAATCACTTAGTCAATTGGGATAGGGTGTGCTTGAGTATCAGGATGGGGGGCTAGGGATCAAGAAGCTTAGAAGGGTGAATAAGGCTCTGTTGGGTAAATGGTTATGGAGGTTTTTGGAAATGCTCTTTCGAGGTTAGTAGTGGTAAGTAAGTTCGGGGAAGGGAATCATTGTTGGTTTCCAAAGGGTGTTGCTATGTCATACGGTGTGGGGGTCTGGAAAGGGATAAGGAAAGGGTGGAACTCGTTTACTCAGAATTTATCTTTTGAAATAGGGAGTGGATCTTCGGTTGGTTTTTGGACGGTGTGGGGACGTGAACTGTCAAGAGCCTTTCCCAACCTTTTCAACATTGCAACAGATAAAGACGCGAAGGTTAGTTTGTATCCCTAGTTCGAGAATGGTAGGGTCCTTTGGAATCCAGCTTTTAGAAGGAATTTCCAGGATTGGGAATTTGAATATTTTCTTCAGCTTTTCGAATCTATTTACTCGCAGCAAATCGATCAGAACATGGAGGATAGGGTCATTTGGAAGAGGTTAAAGGATAAAAGTTTTACGGTCAAATCCTACGTCTTTGCCTTGGGTAATAAGGATAGAGGCTTGTTCCCTTGGAAAACTATTTGGAAGTCGAAAGTTCCAGCAAGGGTGCCTTTTTTTGCTTGGGAGGCAGCCAATGATGCTATTCTCACGGGTGATAATTTGCGGAGACGTGGCATAGTATATGTGAATAGGGGCTTCATGTGTAGATGGGATGGTGAGAGTGTGACCCATCTTTTGCTTCATTGTATAGTGACGAGGGAATTGTGGAGTTTGATTTTTGGCCTTTGTAATCTATCCTGGGTGATGCCTGATTCTCTCAAGGATTTATTCTCTCAAGGATTTATTTTCCTGCAGGTCTTTGTATCGGAAGGGGAAGGGAGATTTCATTTGGAACCTTATTCCCTTGGGAGTTTGCTGGGTACTATGGATGGAGAGGAATAGAAGAGTTTTTGACAATGAGAGGTCTGTTTCTGCTTTGAAGAATGATCTTCTTCATTTCCTGTTCTTTTGGTGCGCAGATTCAGTTGGTATTTCTCTCAACTCTTTTGTAGAGTTTATGGATAGCTTTAGTTTTCCGTAATTTATTGTGTATCTACCGGTGTACAAAGGACGCAGCACCCGTTTTGCTGCCTTTTGTCTATAATACAATTATACTCTTTACTTATTAAAAAAAAACAGTGCGAACCTTTTAACCTTGCTCGCCACCATATCCCACCCTCCATCATTGACCACTGCCGGGATAAAAATCTTCGAAGGGCTACCAAGCCCTTTGGCCGAGATGCACAAATAGAAACCTTGAATATTCCATTCCTTCGCCACCATCACCTCACGCCATTTCCCTGATCTTTTCTTCCAGAATACGTCTCCGATTGAAGAAGCCCTTGATCATCCAATCGCACACCCATACGACTTCATCAAGAGATATTACGACTACATGGACTCTTCCTCTGTGATGCGTATGGGGCAGCCAATGTGTTTGAGGAGAAGGGCTTGGGCTGGACTTAAGAGTACACACGGCTGGAAGGGAGCAAGTAGGAAGAACATGGGTACGTAGTTTAATCCGGAGAGGGCTGAAGACACTCAATACAAGGGTTTGGGCTGGAGTGGCAATACAAAGTGGCCTCTACACGGTTGTGGGGTTGTAATTAGTGAAAGGCAAGACGGACTTAGGAAGGTTATAGAGGGCACGTTGACTAGGTTCAAAGTGACAAAGGATGGGCTCCCGCGATGCACAGGTTGGGGCTGTTACATGGAAGAAACGACTAGCATGGGGCATGGCAGGAAAAGGCTTGGAGAATGGGTCAGATGGTTCTTGTGGAAAGGAGGGACCTGCATGGTTACTAGAAGGCTTCCATGGCTCGGCAAGCAAGCAAGAGACAAAGAGGGCAGCCGGGTTGCAAGGGAGGCCGGGCTTATCAATCCAAGAGGCTCAAGGATTTAGTTAAATTAGACTTTTTTAACTTAATCCCGTTTTTGTTATTTTAAGGTTTTAATTCTTAGTTTCTTGTTTTAAAATAGTTTTATTGTTTTCCTAGTTAGTTAGGGTTTCATTAGTAGATTAGGGTTTATTTCTTGTAGTCTTTATAAGGCAGCCATTTAATGAATAAAGACAGATTTTGACGTTTAAGAAAAATCAAGAACATGGCTTGTTCTTCCTCTCCGATTTCTTCTACAAAGGCGAGTGAAGCCTAGGGAGATTTAATCAAACAGGAATCTTTATGTTGGATGAGTGAAGCCTAACCGGTGATCCCGATCTATCCTTTTCTTTTTCTTTTTATTATTTCTTTGAGAATTTTCGGGCTGTTTGTTTGCCTTTTTGTTTTCGGTCAGAATAATACTTTTGGGGCAGATTATTCCTTGTCTAGCCTTATTGTTGTTGAATCAATTCGATTCTATTTGTGGCTATTTTAGATTGTTTTGAAACAACTAGGTGTCTGGACAGATTCTCATGTATCAAGTGGTCTCAAATGGCTAGGGTTTTCGTGAGTTCGTGGACCGTTTTGCAAGAGATTTCGAACAGCTTGGTGGCTGTTTAATTCATGGGGACAGCTTGAAGTTTCAAGTTGTTTCTCACGCATCACTCTGCTATGCTCTATCCACTGAAAACAAATTCGATTTTTTACTTGGTCACAGATCACATCAAAAGATTTCCTACCTGCTTGAAAAAAAGTAGCTACATCCTCCTCCCTCATTTTTTCAATTTATCAGTCCATAGCATGCAAGCTGAATTGGTTGAACAAGAGAAGTGGGTTTACTTGTGTAAAGAAACGGAGAAAAGAAGAAAGAAGAAGAATATGATTTGGAAGCCTTAAACCCTAAAAAGGTTAGGCTAGGGTATTTATAAATATGTGCATATATTAAGAAGTTACACATAACCCCCTTTTATAATACCCCTTATTCACTAACACTCCCCTCAAGCCGAGCATAAATATCATGCATGCCCAAATTGCTACACATATAACGCAACCTATTTCCAACCACCGACTTTGTCGAACATCGACTATCCGATCACCGGACTTGACATAGCCTTCGCGACAATAATCTTTGTTGTAGCTTCCGCGAATGAAATGACAAATCAACCTCAATATGTTTTGTGCGTTCATGAAACACGAGGATTCGATGCAATATGGATGGTGCTTGATTGTCACACCATAGCTGCGTAGGTGTTGAACTACCAAACCCCATCTCCTCAAGTATTTGGCGAATCCACATCAATTCACAAGTCGATCGCCACGGCCGTGGCCTATATTCGCCCGCACTGGATCTCGACACAACCTCGCTTCTTGCTTTTCCAAGACACTAAGTTGCCTCCAACGAATATACAATATCCTGTGGTTGACTTCTTACTATCAGGCATCCACCCCAATCAGATCACAAAAACCCTCAACTCTTATGTGCCCATGATCTCGATAAAGTAACCCACTACCGGAGCTCCTTCGAGATATCTGAGGATTTGACACTCCCAAATGAGTAGATCGTGGAGTCGACATAAATTGATTGACTTTACTAATCGCAAACGCAATGTCCTGGCCTAGTCACCACTAAATAGTTCAACTTCCCTACAAGCGACGATACCTCTCCTGATGATTCAATTCTTCACCATCATCATCTCTAAGCTTCAGCATTAGCATCCATAGGAGTCTCACTGTTTTGCCCCTAACATCCCAGTGTTAGTAAGTAAGTCCACATATACTCTCCACCGAGAAAGAAAGATGCCTTGTTTCGAACGCAACTTCAATTCCCAAAAA
>CM028384.1:50248447-50295406 GCA_013146195.2 Codonopsis lanceolata | reverse complement strand
TAAAGATTGCAGGAGGAGAGTTAGTCAGATCAGGAATACTAGTCAACAATCCGGTGGCTCCAAGAGAGATAGTGGTGGGCGGCCTAGAGTTTGAGGTCGTGGTGCGCGTGGCGGTTGGCCATTGCTGAGTTTTGAAACCTATCCGAAATAGGAAGGTACATTCTTGTATATATGTATATATTATATCGTTGATACTATTATCGTTATTATGAGTATGCGATTAAATCGGTAGCTCATGTGCATTCATACATACATTATTGTATTGTGTAATATTAGTTATTTGCTTGATCGGGAATAATACCCCAATGTGAGATCGATATATGATATGGTTCGTTTTGTGATTACCGGTGGTAATCGTGCGTTGTGTATGGATTCTTGTTTAGTCTATATATATAAGACTATGTTATATATAGAGTTGTGGTTTTGTGTGGTTATATATAAAGGTCATAGTATATATATATATATATATATATATATATATATATATATGAAGTATGAATTGTATATTGATACTTATCGGTTTGGTATGATGTTTGTATATTCTATAAAGATATGTTTAATGTAATGAATGATATAATATTATGGTATTGTTAGTAGTTACTATGCGAGTAGGATATACACTCGACTTGTGAGAAGGTTGAAGGTTGCGATTTAGAGGATAATCACGGCTGCACGGGAGAGATTGACGCTTCACCGTGAGTATTGAGATGTTAACGTTGTGTTAGGATGCTTAGTGTATACATTGGTTGTAGACTTGGTCTAGAGCTTAAGAAAGGATAGTTTTGCAGAGTATAGACGTTACGGGCATTAGTAGTCTTGTCGATTCGTTGTGATTACTAGGAAATTATCTTGGTTGGGTGTACTAGGTACACGAGTTTGTGGTAGCTATGATTGTTGTTTGCCAAGGTAATAGACCTTGTTACTTGGTTTGATTTTATTCAATTATGTGCATTAGTTGTAGGAAACACCTACTTGATGCATTTACATTGTAGTATATTAAATTCTCATTTCGTCATTATTATCTCCTGTTCATTCATTTCATTAGCATAGGAGATCAATTTGAAGGATGCTTAAACTTTTTATTCATGAACCTCGCATCCTTACGACGGAAACTTTTGAAGCTAATTCAGTAGGTACCCTGAATTGGTGAGCAAAAGGTATTCGTCGTTGGACTAGGATTGGTAAGAATTAAGTTAGAAATTGACTATACCCGTTACCAAATGGAATGGACAGAAATGCAACGAATTTTTAAAACACGTCATTAACGTGCTATTATGTGTTGTTACACGTGATAGGAAAATCGCGAGTATGATTTACATGGTTTGAAATGCTGACTTGATTATCTCTAATTTGCAAATTGCTCCATAGGCAATTATTATTTATTTTAACTTAGAATCTTTTGTGATTGAATTTCATGTTGTGCCCTGTAACAAATAGTTTCGGTAGTTGAATGTTTAAAGTGTCCTTGAATGTGTTTTTACATGATTGGCCTAGTGTTATTCGTATGTGTATTCGTGACTCAAGTATGAGTCATATTGTTTCCAATCGAAGGTGTTTGATGTTGTTATGTCTATTGAGAGTTCGTAGACTTTTGAATTTGGATTATTGCAGTTTGACCCTTGTGTAGTGTATGTGGTGGTAGACTCGGAGATTCGAGTCTAGGTAGGTGGTTTTGAGACCGAGTGTTCACCCGGGATTAAGAGACGCCGTAATTGTTGTCTCGATGTTTTGTGGTTGAGTGTTAATCTAACATTGGTTCGTGTTATGATTTAGAATTCGAACGAATTCTTTTTAAGGTGGAGAGAGTGGCACCTAGCCAGCTTTCGTTGCTTGCTTTGTGTTCATGCATTCATATTGCTTGTGAGCATGTTTGCATAGTCTATATATGATTTAGAATCATTCATAAGTCATTCATGAAGCTCTTAACATGTTTAGAATCATGTATGCTTGCTTGTTGAATCGCCGGTTCGATTGCTTTGTGTTGGCCTTAGCGATTTCCCTCGTTGCTCGTATTGCTTGTATTTCGTAGTGCGAAGTGTTCGTTGAGTTCTCGGCCTTGTATTCAGGTCATAACCATGTTTAAACAAGCCTTTTCCATGTCCAAGTTATCCTAGTATGATTGGTGTTTGATTGGTGTTTGATTCGTTAACCATTCGTCGCATGATTCGAGCCTTGTTCTACCTTGTTCGGATGTTGTTCGGTGTGTTTCCGACTTGTTTTGAGTTGGGTTAGACCTTAGAATGGTTGCCCATGAGTTTGGGACCATTTAGGACATGTTTAGACCAAGTTCAAGGGCCTTGACCACGCGCGCCGCATCGACTTCGATCACTAGCTCGCTGACAAGGCAAGTGAAGGCGAGAGCATTGCAAAATGGTCATGAGCCGAAATAGTCCAGCGCCCGCCGGCCCGGTTATGTGAGCGCCCGCCTTTCAAGAACCGGTGTCACTACGAATTTTTCTCTTGCAATCTGATTTGTGACCACTTAGACCCTTAACCCCCATCCTAATTGACCCTAAACCTCCCTAACCCTCCTTACTTATGTCCTAACATCATTAACATGTTTTAAGAGTGGATTAGTGAGTGATTGAGTGATTAAACAAGCCCAAAATCAGATTTTTATCAACCACAATGTGGTGACACTTGACCCACTCAGCTTTCTAACCCAATATACACCACAATCCTGATGTTTTGACCTCATTTCTCACCATCACTCTCTAAAAACGGGATTTTTCCCAAGCTTCTCCCATGGCTTCTTGAAGCTCTCATCTTCATCCTCCATGATCCTTCACCCATTTGCTCAAGCCACCTCCATAAGAAGTGTAGAGCTTGAAGAGTAGAGCATTTCCTACCGAATTGATTTCTCCTTTGCTTTCTTGGGTGTAGAATACAAGTAAGTTACTTCTTCTCTTTTTGATTTTGTACTCATTGATCCTAAGGAAAACAAACTCTATGCTATTTGAGGTCAATGAGTACACATACTTGCTTTGTGTGATTTTAATTTGTGATTTGAGCATGTGAACTTGTCAAAAGCATATGTAGGATGACTTATATGATTGTCAAGTATATTGTTACTCTTCATCTTGTGTTTCTAGGATTGTGAGCATGCTAGAAATCATATTTACATTTTATTTGGGTTTATTATGAAAGTATGCCTAAGTTTGGGACTTTGGATGTGTGATTTCACTAGATATCATGAGTATGACCATTTAATTGAAATTATGTGATTTATAAAATGGGTTATGATTTATGATGGGTTTGTTGTGAATTTTAGGGCTTGAGAATCAAGCCCGAATTATTGGATAAATTGTTGTTAATTAAAGTGGGTATTAATGTTGAGGATGATGAAATGTGTCATGAATGAAACTTAGTATTTAGACTCAACGGAGTCAAAATAAGTTCAATAATGTGTTAATAAACTCGAGTGAAAGTCCTACGACATTTGGGTTTCATTCGACTATGATTATGATGAGTTCTTGGATTTTTAGGCTTGGGAATTAAGCCCGGATTATCTTTGGGAGAATTTCTATAAACTTGATTGATGTGTTAATTTTGGGATTTATGAAATGTGTATTTAATGAAATGTGATATTAAGACTCAATGGAGTCATTTTAGGTTCAATAAGACGTTAGTGAGCCTTAGGTTGAAATCCTACGATGTTCGGGTTTGGTTGGTTTTGATTGTGCGTACCCGAGCATCTCGAATTGTGTCCCATTTGTGACACCCACGATATGGAGGCTTATTGGGGATTTATTTAGAGCGTGCTCGTTTGATCACGGAGCATTAGAGACCAACCTATGATCTCGTATTACTTTAAGAAATGATTATTTGAATGAGTTCTCTTTTAGGGAATTTGGCCGCGTGCACATGAAAGCACTTGCGAGGATATGACTACGGCTTATTTTTGGTACCCTTTGAGATTGGCTTTGAGGATGTCGATTATATACGACAGTTAGGACTATGGTTGAGTCCGGTGTACCTTTAAGTGAAGCTAAAATGCTAGGTCTTGATTTATGGTTGTTCGTAGACTAAATAATAGTCTTTGGTTTAATCCCGAGTAGAGGGCTACGGTAGACCTCATGTTGTAATTTCTTGAGCTTATATGCTACTTTTGATTGGGTGATGATTTGAGGATTAAGAGTACCTCATTATGTGGATCGTTGACTAAACTTATAAGTTGGTTGGATTTGTTAAGTATGTGCAAATATGTGCATTGTTAAATTGGTGTGTAGAGCTTCATGTCCTACTTGATTTGATAACCCCGCTATGGTCGGTCTTGATTCTTGTTTGAGCATGCGAGTAAATATCTACTTGTGCATTGCATAAAAGTCCAGCTGGCATTATTTGGATTGGTTTTATACGTCAGGGTAGGACGATACATCGCCTATACGAATCGTAAGATTCGTATTCGCTATGGATCGCCGTACCTGGGACCTCACACACACCTCCATTGTTGAATGGGAAGTAGCCCCCGTAACAATACGCAAGGCCATTGGCTGCTATCTAAATCGAGTGGTTCTCGATAAAAGTCAATGTAATCACAGAGCATCGATGTGGCACGATAAAGTATAACATTGTGTATTGCAGGAGCAACACAACGGCACTATTTGGGTATCTTCTCTATCCCTTATGTGGCTTACTATAAGCACTTATATGAAAGATAACGTGCTATGTGGTTTATGAAGTTTATGTTACTTGATGACTTAATACAAGTTTAATATTGGTATACGATTATGATGCCATGATTTTATATATGCTTGTGCAGTATGCCATGCCACGCCATGCTATGCCATACAATTGCATTTAGTAACTTACTGGGTCATTATGACTCATTTCGTGTGTTTGTTTTCCTTAGTTTGTTCAGTGAGCTCGTTAGTACGCGTTGCAGCTACGGGCGCACGTTTGATAACAGGTGGTCTTCCGGGCAATAGCTTGGAGTTATTATTATTGTTGTATTTATTATTTTGTCAGACGCGAATGTAAAGTTATGTAGACTTTACTTGGGTAGTATGTTAGTATTTTATTTCGTATTATTTTGGGAGCCGACTTGTTTGGTCGAGCTGTTATATTTGTTAGAAGTTATTCCGTTGTCTTTCCGAGCAAGGTTTTAGCTCGCTTATTCTAGTATTGTGTTATTGTTATTCTATCTCCGACAACTTTAGTCGAAAGACATTGGTTTAGTTGTTAGTGTTTAATCTCTTATTCTTTTAGTTGACTTGTCCCTCCGGCATGTTATAGCCGTCGAGTTGTTGTTTATCAGGCTGGTATTTTGTTGATTCGCCGGCCTTAGGTTGCCGATGGTTTGTTGCCCGTGCACAATGTTGCGTCACGCGAGTCGTAGATTTGTCGAGAGATAGTTGTCTCTCAGCCTTGTATTCCTTGGTTTTTAATTATAGGCTTTGGTCCCACTTATGATTCGCTTCCGCAGGTGTTGATTTTAAATTATTCCATATTGCCGTTATGGCTTTACCTTCCTATTCGAGCTTGATGGCTCATCTTTTGACTCGTACCATTATGCTTAGCAGGTGCTTGTCCGTCTTTTAGCTTGTCTTGGTGGCACAATCTTGGGATTCCGCATTGGAGTCCGGGTCGGGCTGCCACAGGTTAACCCCCAAAAATTATTTCTTTTTGCACTTTTTTTATTAATTCAATAAACAAAGTAAATTATCTATCCACTATAATATTTATTGAATGTCCAAACACTCATAGATTCTCGTGAGTTTGGATATATATATATACAATATCTAAAAACTCTTATGCCCCTTTCCACCATTTCTAATTGAGTTCGATTCGTTGTCCTACCCATAGGCTATCGAACTTTACGATCATTAGTATTAGTAGTAGAAGGGATCGGGAAGTCTCGATAGCCCTTCAACCATTAGAATCTTTCCTTAAACCCTCGATACAACGATTTACAATCTTTTAGAAAACCCATGAACATGACTAAGTATCAACATTCTCTTTCTTTTGCTTCTGCTGGGGAATAATTGAACGAGTTAGATCAGCAGAACCGAATAATAAATTTCGATTCTTTTGTTGATCATGCGACACCCAGATGTGAACTAGGGAAAAAGGATTTGCAGTCCCTCGCCTTACCGCTCAGCCATGTCGCCAAACCGATACAGAAACCAAAAAAGAAAGCCATTTCTCCTTTTTGATTAGATTTGCTCCACCTCTTCGATTGATTGTATAGTATTTCAAAACACACAATGCCTCAAAAATGCCTCTCGCTTTTCTAGTGAAAAAAAGAAATGTGGACAAAAGGGAAAATTTATGAAAATTTTGACTCTTTAACTATTCACTCCCGACTGCGAATTCATGAATGATTCTTGGAGTTGAATTTCGGATTGTCTTTGCTTATTAACATAAGAAAATACAGATTGATATATAAGGAATCAATATTGATTCTTCTAAAAAAAATCCTTAAAAAACCCTTCTCAATTTCAATTATAACAACACTTTGTGTTATATGTAAACCCCAGAACGGGAATTGTTACACAGATAGTCAATTGGCTATCTTATGTATATATGTTGCCTATAGGGAATTATCAGTAAATTATCGCGCGGAAAATTTTCATTGAATCAAAAATAGGTAAAAAAATCGCTCTCTTCTCTACAAATCATTTGTTGAACAATGTAATCCATAATAACAAAATATTCAATATGTAAGGTTAAGTGCTAAAACTCTACATTGTTTCTGATTTTGATTTCTTTATCTTAGCGAAAAGATGAATCTGTTTTGTTTTGTGGAGATTGGAATATGTAATTGGTAGAAATTGAATCCGTTGTGTTTTGATATTCTATACAAAACCCCACAGCATAGTAAGCATGTTCTCTTTTTGAGAATGTTTTATCAATTCCTTTCCATTTATATCTGTTGAAAATTCTAATTTGAGTAAAAAAATTCTCTTTCTTCGCCCGTTCATACGTATTTCATATCTTACTATATGAACAATAAGAACTAGCATTCTTATTGAGACAAGAACTCGTATAGGAGAAAATAGATTTATGGATGACATCAAATATGCAATATTTACAGACAAAAGTATTCGGTTATTGGGGAAAAATCAATATACTTTGAATGTCGAATCAAGATCAACTAGGACAGAAATAAAGCATTGGGTTGAACTCTTCTTTGGTGTCAAGGTAATAGCTATGAATAGTCATCGACTTCCGGGAAACGCTAGAAGAATGGGACCTATTATGGGACAGACAATGCAGTACAGACGTATGATCATTACGCTTCAATCGGGTTATTCTATTCCACCTCTTAGAAAGAAATTATTACATATTCTTCTGACTTCTATGTATCAGCGGGACTCATTTGGAAAACTAGTAGGGGTATGCAAGAACAAACAATTTGTATTGGAAACATTCCTCTAAGGAAAATTTTTATTTTATTCCTCCGCATAGAAAATGACCATATATGGATACCGCCATTATCTGTAGAAGGATCTCATGTGTGAATCCACTAGTGAATCAAGCTCTATATCTAATAGACTAACATAAGGTGACAAAATTAACAAAAAAATTTAAAACAGAACAATGCATAAGCTGTCCAAAGTCCAAACATTGCCTTCCATGAAAACACAAAGGGGGGTTATAATAGAAAATAGAAAATATTGCAATACCTAAAACAACTTAGAAAACACGATTCTGCTTTGAAGAAAATCATTGTTTTCTTAATTTGAAGTAGATCATTAGAATTAAAGTTACAATGAAACTGAACATGTATATTACCATAAACACGATTCTTGCTATGGTAAGTAGATAAATTACCTGCAAAAATCTTCATCAGTTACCATTACATAACAGGTACTCCTACTGCTACAGCTACTACCAAGCTCACATTGTATATAAATCATACCACTTGGAACACATAAAACCTTACACATATAGATCAATGGTCACCATGTCTACCAAAATTATTCCAAAGATGTTCGATCAAATAAATCCTATGCTGGTTGTTCACATTTCTATCTCGCACTTGATTTATTCGAGAACTAATAAATGCACCCAACACAGTTGGATCATGCTGAAGTAGTTCATCTGGCATTGTTTCACCCACTACAGGTCTCCATCGTTCAATATTGTTTGATGTTCATCTTCGATTATCATATTATGCAGAATAATGCAACAATACATAATATTACTTAAAGTTCATTGGTCCCAAAATCTTACCGGGCCCCTAGTAATAGCCCATTTAGCCTGCAAAACCCCAAATGTCGTCTCAATGTCCTTTCTACAAGCCTCATGTTGTTGCACAAGATGTTTTTCCTTTTCAGTTCGAGGGCGCTTGATGGTCTGGATTAGTGTAGCGAAGTGAGGGTATATACAATCTGTAAGATAGTATGACACATAGTATATATTACCATTTATTTCGTAGGGGGTGTATGGTGTTTGACGTTGAATGAATCTGTCAAAGATTGGGGATTGATCAAGCACAGATATATCATTGTATGTTCCCGGTGTACCGAAAAATGCATGCCAAATCAAAAGATCCTGGGATGCTACAGTTCAAGAATCATGGTCAGCTTTCCGGTGTGGCCAGTGAACTGACCATGCCAAGCCGTGGGGCAGTTGAGCCACTCCCAGTGCATGCAGTCTAATGAACCAATCATGCCTGGAAAAGCACGATTTTTATTTTCTTCCATGAGTCGGGCGATGTCACTTTCATTTGAAGCTCGCAAATACCGCTCTGAGTACATGCTAACAATTTCCTCGCAGAATAGACGAATGGTTTCTATAGTTGTAGTCTCTACAATAGGAAGGGCCTCATCCTCACGATCAATTGGGCTCCCATATGCAAGAATTCGCAAAGCATCCATAATTTTCTGGATAGGTGAGAATCCTAGTTTCCTGGTACAATCATAACGTTGCTGGAAACATGGTTTCTCAATGTCTGCTCAAATTCTGTGAAACAACTGTAAGTGCATTCTAAATAGGCACCGAAATATACGTGCTGGGAAAATCAGATCATCAGCAAAATAATTTTTGACAAGGTCGTCGTGTGCTTTCGCACGATCTTGGCTTATAAATGTGCGTCGGTGTACTTGAGGTTGCTCGGGCTCAGGCTCAGATTCTTCAGCTTCATTGACAACGTGCATGATCATCTCTAGGTTCTTCATTTGTTATTGATGAAATGCTTCAAATTAATTGCTTATTTGCATATCGAAAGGCCAAAACGAAGGATTTGTCATGAAGGTAGTAGAAAATTATATTTGTCAAAACGGAGGATTTGCCTTGATAGCAAAGCCTGCAAAAACACAAGTGAAATATTACCATCTGAAGAGGAATAACCAAACAATTGACATTGTATAGTAAGCCAGGTGGTGTGGTTCTTGACATATTCAATTCAACAATCCTGCCGTCCTCCTAAGAGAAAGTATGTATTCAGTAATGAAAAAGCAAAGAAGATGTATCAAGTTTTTAACAAGTGCTTCTAGATGTATTAGTGAAATCACATGGTTCAATTTTAAAACCTTAACAGGATGCATATTCCTGTGTTGAGGCAATCTCAGACAGGCCAATAGCTAACTACTTTTTGCCGGTTAAAGAATCATTGTAAAAGTCCAACACAAAGATAAATGAGTAGAAAACTGTCTAGGATCAGATCATCTCCAGGTCCAGGTCTTGACTTGCCTCATTTACAAAACTGCATAAAAGGGAGGAGATATCACAAAAGCAAACCTTGCTTCCACAAAAACAAATGACACATTACTACCTATCAACATACTATAAAGGAAAGAACAATTCATGTTCTAGAAACAAGTAAATACAACTAGTGAGATCTTAGTGGAAGCATATGCTAGAAGGTGAAATGAATCCTCACCGAAAAGAAAAAAGTCCAAGATTTTGTTGGGCATGTATTCATAGATAGTAAATCAGATTTCAAAACTGTGATGCAATAGTTAAGAACCCTTAAAGATATACATAACTCACCAGAGTTCGATACATAAAAATAAATGGTATGCCAGACTAATAAAAATAATACCATCCGAAGTTACGTGCTCTCAGAATTAGATAATTGTATTAGGGAAACGAAAAGGAGTGACGGAACTAAAGATGCTAAGGAAACATTTTTTGTTATTACCTTGTACAATATTATTGCAATACTCGCCTATTCAAATCAGTTATCTAATTTTGAAGTGGGCATCAGCATTTCAAATCAGTAACACAACTACATAATTTAAGTACCAGAACAGCAAGCCAGGGGGCCACAACATCTGAGAGTAATAACTTATTAATGGCAAGGCTACCATCAGGTTCAAGTTTTGGAACATCAAAAAGCTATGGTGGCTCAACTAATATCCAGTTCATGGACCAAAATATTTTGATTAAAGGTGAAAGTGTAGCAGTACCATCAACAACTAAACTGATGTAGAACATCTTTCAAAGAATAGAGGCAATGCCAGCTACGCTACAAGGAGAAGAAAAAAACACGAAGGTATTCTTGTCATTATCTAACATTTAACCTGGTACTAAAAGATGGCATATAGACGAGCCGAGCTTTGATGCTCGAACTCCATTCTTTTACTTGTAATTGCGCTTGTGCCAAAGAGCCTTGATTCAAGCTCTCAATTTCTTTACGAACCAGCTTAGAACACCATACTTGACCCCAAGTCTAACACCATACCTTCTTTGAGTTCAACATGGACTCTTTTTGTACCTTGAGCCTAAAATCATGTTTGAGCTCGACTCAAGCCCAACACAATTCAAGTTGAGCTTGGGCATAGGCTTATTAAATGTCCTACTTGTGGTACGGTCATGTCTCTTAAATGCATCTAGCTTGTATCCATTCTTAATCAAAAATCTATACAAAACTCAGTAAAATACTCACCGAGAGTTGCACAAGTATGAAGAATGCCAATGACACTTTTCATACCCAGTAATTCTGAAAGTGCTGCTTTAAGTCTGTTTATAAGAGGCATGCCGTCATCCATATTTGCAGTAGACTTTTGGACTCTTAAACTAATGTATATGCACTTGAAGTGTGATCTCATATTGATGGCTAGAAGATAATTTATTCCACATCTAGCTTGGCCTCAATGAAGTAAAGGTCACATAATTATGTGGTAGAACATAACTTAAAAGTTTTACTAGAACAGGGAAGGCTATTCATCACACACTTCTCAAATAGTTCTGCTACAAGGATATGGATTTGACATTTCTCGCTAGACAGGCTTCTAGCATTCATAAAACATTCGGATTTAAGTTTTGAAATCCTAAAGCTATGCTCCATAGACTTTAGGCGCTTTAACTAACTGGTCAGACACTTAACACTTAATGGTCTGAAAAATTGATTGGGCCCTGCTCACTAGATATGCTCTAACTCTAAGCAATATAGGATAATGACAAGTTACTATTTGTAAAAATGCTTCTGGCAAGCATATATACCAGCTAAAATTATGTCATAAAATTGCCTTAAAAGAGATAATTTATTTGCAAACTTTGATAATGACAAATTGCATTTACTAGTGTATGATCCCTCGTATCAGTTTTTCGTCTGGAGCAGATGTACCAATGCAAGCTTGTCCCTCCATTACACTTTGAGCCCCCCTCAAATATTCTCGATAACAAGTTAGAAATCCTTGGGTTGTGTTCAAAGACTACTCTTGGTTTCCAAGAAGTACTGCACTCAATTGTACGAACTGAAACAAAACTCATTAAATTGCATCTCTTTTGTAACCTAAATGATATTTCTAAGCTGGCCATGGAAGTTAAATGGCCCTTTCGTTGTTGGTTTGTTAGATCCTAGACACGTTATGGTCCACCTTTCGTCATCTGAGGATCTTGTGTTGGCTTTATCCAAGGAATCTCATATGATTCAATCTTGCATGTTTTGATCCTTCCGTTGGTCCTCGGACTTTACTTTTCGTAAAAACTCTACGAAGGCTGCAGTATGGGTGCGACTTCATCAGTTGCCTTTGACATATTTTAATATGTCCTTCTTACAGTGCATTGGAAACTCTGTTGGAAAGTTTCTTAGGGCGGATGACAAAACCCTAGCCTTAGTTCGCCCCATGTTTGCTCACATCTATGTCGAGATGGACGTGTCGGAGAAACTCCCGTCTCGTTTTTGGATTGGAACCAGTAAAGATCAGGGTTTCTGGCAATCCCTAGAATTTGAAGGCAACATTAATTTTTGCGTTGGCTGTGGTCTTCTTGGGCACACAAATGATGTTTGTCGTAAGGGTCAGCGTAGGGTTGCGAAGCCTCATATGTCGAATCCTGATGTTGTTACTTGTGCTGGGATGGGCGTTGCCTCCCTGCCGTTGAACGGATCCAAAGGTAAAGAAGTTATGGTGGATAACACTCCCAAGGAATCCCTTATAGCCACAAGGACAACTATGGCTAGGAAACAGACATGGGTTCCAGTGCCCAAACATGACACGCATAGGGGAGTAGCGCCCTCTATAACGAGGGACTCGCAAGGAGGTGTCAAAGAATTAGAGGATTTAGAGGATAGATCCCCTAAGTCTGTACGCAACGAGCATAAGGATAATGAGACTTTGAAAGCCCCTAGCAGTGGTGGTATCTCGATCAGTAACCCTTACGAGGTTTTAATGGATTTGGATGGTGAGATAGACACAAATTCAACAAAGATAGCGGATGAAGATGGCTGTAGGAATAACGAGAGTATGGGCCATGAATGGCAAAATGTTTGGAAGGATGTCCCTCATCGACCTCCTATTCTGGATAGACGAGCTCTCTCGGTGAATGGAGATACGGAGTCCAAGACCATTGATCTATCAACCCCTTTAGTCGATTGGGACATGTCGCGGGTTAAAATTCGGCCTTCATTCATTCAGTTTTGTGAGAACCTTCATAAGCATAGAAAGAAAGTTAAGTTTGCACAGCAAAATGTCCGTTTAACTAGGGCTGCTGCCAGAGCCCAGGTTCAATATACTCAATGATTTTCATGACGATGTTCATATGGAATGCTTGGGGCGTTTGTAACAAACGCATGAGGAATTATCTTCGTATGATAAAGAGATAACATAATCCATTCTTGTGCGCAATCTTAGAACCTAAGGTAGAAGGGGATCGTCTAGCTTGGCTTTGTCGACGTTTGCGTTTTTCTAAGGGTTTGCATATGAATCCTATTAATAAGCACATCTGGCTACTTTGGAATGATGGGGTGGAGGTTAATTTGATTGCTAGTTCAGATCAATTTATCACGGTTCATATAAAGGTGGAGCAAACTTTTAATGCCAATGTCATTTTCATTTATGCAAAATGCACTAAGGAGGAAAGGTGAGCTTTATGGGCAGATTTGGTTTCCTTTTCAACTCAGTGCGTTGATCCTTGGCTAGTGGGTGGAGACTTTAATGTTATTTCGCACTCTGGGGAAAAGCTCGGAGGTGCCCCGTGTGATCTTAGGGAGTTAGATGATTTCAATAATTTCATTACGCAGGCTGGTCTTGATGATTTGGGCTAGGAAGGTAGCCGTTACACATGGTGCAACAACCAGGAGGGAATTCATTGGATTTGGAAACGTTTGGACCGAATTCTGGCTAATGGGATTTTTAAAGCCAAGTATTCTTGGTTACGGGTGAGACATTTAGTTACTATTGACTCGTATCACGCCCCTCTACTTGTGGAGTTACCTTCTGGGTGTAAGTATAAAGGAGTATTTAAATTTCTTCGAATGTGGGTGGATCACCCTTCTTTCTTTTCCTTTGTGGAGAGTCAATGGGGTCGTCCCGTTTTTGGGTCTGCAATTAATACTCTATTTAAGAAGCTTCAACTCTTGAGACCTGCTTTGAAGCAATGGAATTGGGAAGTTTTCGGGAACGTGCAACGTAAGCTAAAGGCCTGTCAAGATGATATATTGTGTTTGGAGTTTTTGGTGCAGCAGACCAGGGATAATTTATACACTTCTCAGTTGGTAGATTCTAGGAAGAATTTGGACCAGCTGCTCAAATAGGAGGAGGAGCTTGCTGCGATGAATTCTCAACAATTATGGTTACGTGATGGGGATCGGAACACAGCCCATTTTCATGCACGCGTGAAGGATAGAACAAGGCACAATCGTGTTAGTCTCCGTTTAGAGGATGGTTCGCTAAGTACGGATACGGCTCAAATTGGTAAGATGGCTTTGGATTATTTCATGGAGCTTTTTGCTACTAAGCCCCATGCAATGGTTGATGAGTTATTCCAAGACATTACTCCCAAAGTTAATGCGGCTGATAATGATCATCTGGTTAGGAGCCCTACTGAGGAAGAGATTTGCAGTGCCATTAAAGCTCTCAATCCTGATAGTGCTCCAGGTTCGGATGGGTACACTGGTTGGTTTTATTAAAGTTGTTGGCACATTATTAAAAAGGATGTTACAGCCGAGGTTAGAGAATTTTTTGATGGTCAACCGCTTCATAGAGGAATGACGGCCATTTCACTAGTCTTAATTCCTAAGGTCGAAAACCCAGAGAACCTTAGCGACCTTCGTCCTATCAGTCTTTGTAACTTCTCTTGTAAGATTATCTCCCGTATTATTGCTACTCGCTTAGCCAATATGCTTCCAAACAGCATATCTTCAGAGCAGTCGGGTTTTGTGCATGGGCGTAGTATCCAGGAGAACATCTTACCGGCTAATGAGCTTGTTCAATGTATCAATAACAAGGTGAGGGGTGGTAATGTTATTTTTAAAATGGACATGTCTAAAGCCTATGACATGTTGGAATAGGACTTCCTTCACCGCACTCTACAAGTCTTTGGCTTTAGTATGGCTTTTTGTACTTACATTTAGCACCTTATTGGCAATGTCTAGTATTCTCTTAGGGTCAACAACAACTCTATCGGTTTCTTCCATTCTTCCAAAGGGGTTAGGCAAGGAGACCCACTCTCACCTTTGTTGTTTGTATTGGCTCAGGAAATTCTTTCGATTAACATCAACAAAGCAGTGAGGGCTGGCTTGTTCCAATCTTTTCAACACGGTCGGGTGGCTTAGTGATATCACAGTTGTTGTATGCGGACAACATGCTTTTGTTTTGTAATGGTTGTAAGCCTTCTATTTTGGGGATGAGAAAGGTTCTTGTTGATTACGAACAAAGCTGGGATCAGTTTATCAACTTAAAGAAGAGTGGCTTTTATGTCTCGAAGCATTGCACTTATAGGGCCATGCAACGGCTTGCCCAATAGATGGGTTGTTCAAATCGGTCTTGGCCTATGAGATACTTGGGTTTGCCACTTCAATTAGGGCGGCTGAAATGCATCTATTTTGAGGATCTCGAGGCTCGGATTCCAAAACGTATAAGTGGATGGAGTGCGAAGATGTTGTCCTTTGGAGCTAAAATAACATTACTTAAATCTATCCTTTGTAGCATCCCTATTTATGTTATGGCTGCGCTCACCATTCCTAAACGAATATTAGCTCGTCTAGAAAAATTGATGGCTGATTTCCTTTGGAACATTAATGGCGAGCGTAGAACTCACTGGGTGGCTTGGCATAAGGTATGTCGACCTACGGAGGAGGGGGGGTTTGGGAATTCGATCTCTTCATCAGGTTATGCATTCTATGCATGCAAAGATTGCATGACGTGTTCTACAATGACAAAGTCATTGGGCAAACTTCTGCCACACGAAATATGGTAATTCTTATGGGTTGTCTTGCATACCTTCTGCCACTGCCTCTTGGAAGGCTATCTTTAGTCATGTTGATCAAGTGTTGCTCTGCAGTAGATGGGTTGTTGGTTGTGGTGAGATTTCTTTCTGGAACTCTAACTGGTGTGGTGTCCGTTTAGAGGGCCCTCTGCCTATGGATTTAAATCTCTCTGTTCGTCATGCCTTATCTCATATTGTTGATTTCCACAGTCTCATTGATTCGTCCCTTCATGACTTGATGGATCGGATGCAGTGTTGTGTAGATGTTCAAGACAAATTGGTCTGTACGCTGACCCCTTCTGGTGAGTTTCAGGTTGCAGCATATTAGAAGTTCACCCGGCATAGTGACCCTATTTTATGGTGGGCAAAAAAGATTTGGCATCCGTGGATCACTTATAAGGTTAGTGGTTTTGTGTGGCGCTTGTTTCATGATGCTGTTTCAGTTGATCTCAAAATTCAGTCCATGCAGATTCCTTTGGTTTCTAAATGTGTATGCTGCCCGTCCAACCCTTGTTGTGAGTCAGTGTCACACCTCTTTCTTACTTAGGAAACGGCAGTAGCAGTTTGGGCTAAGTTCACTTCTATATTTCAAAAGTGTCTACTTACAGTTCGTTATCGCACCTGTTTGAGACCTGGGTGAAAGGATCTACTCGAAGTCAGTTGGGGGCTTGTCTTCTTGGGGATTTCATGTTCCCATGCTAGGAACTCTGGAAAGCTAAATGTAAGGCTCAGTTTGAGGGGATTCAAATGAGTGTGGACTCCATCTACAATCGGGACTTGGGTAGTTTGCGAGATATGTGCCTTGTGTTCAGTCCAAAGGCTACTAGTGGCCCGCGTGCATGTATAGTGCTGGAGACTCTTCGTATCCATATTTTACAGCCTCCTCCTCGTTAAGGGAAATGGATTCGGTGGATTCCTCCTATTATAAATGGGTATAAACTTAATACCGATGGCTCGTCCAAGAATGGTCTATGTGCAGGTGGAGGGGTTGTTAGAGATTCGCATGGGAATTTTATTTTGGCGTTTTCTAATTATTGTGGGGCCAGATCCAACTTGACGGCAGAGATTTTGGCTCTCCGGGATGGTCTGGTTTGTGTCGCCGTTTGGGCTTGGTGAATGTGGAGGTGGAGTCGGACTCCAAGGTGGCAGTTGATGTCTTAGTCCATGGATACACAGATCCTTGAGAATATACTTATGAGTTACGCATGTGTCGCTCTCTACTCTTTGGCTTTGGTTTAAATCACGTTTTTCGCGAACAGAACAAAGTGGTTGATCAGCTCGCTGCATAGGCTCATACACACCAGGTTTCCAAATATGATGACCAGTTTGTCTCCCTTTCTAAGGAGACGAAGCATTTGTTGCAGATGGACTCTTATGGTTTTTATAATTTTCGTCGTAATCATGTTTAGCTAATGCGATAGTTTTAGTAGTTGTGCTTTTAATCTCCCTTTTCGAGGTCAGGCTCCTCCGTCCTCCCTTTTTAAGGGCAAGGCTGGTTGTCTCCCTCAAGTTTGTACTTTAATTTTCCTTATCTATAATAATTAGCAAGGTGCCGCCCCTGTTTTCCAAAATAAAAAAAGCTGAATATCAGAAGTACTTTTACACATAACCTCCCCGTATGGAAATAATCTACATAACTAAGAGAATATGACCCATAGTCAATTTGCATTCATAACTAGTGAGGCTGGCAACTACTTAGCTTGCTTTTATTGTTTTTCTGCTTTGTTTAGGCTTGATCCATTTCAAAGTAGAAACGCGACCCGAGAAGGTAGCCTTTTTTTCCTTGTAAATTACTGAATGGTTTTTAATTTTATTATTTTTCATTTGTGGGTATGTAAACATTTCTAAGTTGTTGTTACTGCTTTCTCATGGATGCCTATTATGTGTGCCCATCCTACGGATGCTTAAGTCAAAATGTGTTTGGTGTTTATCTATACAAATTATGTAATAGGTGTAAATGGGTATTTATGGGCAACAATAAACACCAAACACAAGGTGTTGGAGCAAACACAATAAACACCCAACAAGGCATAATGTGTGTAATGCCCCGATTTTCGGTTAGCTCGAATTACGTGCAATGTTCACATTTCTTCCCTTGTTGAATGCATGTTTGGGTTGTGAGAGAGTCTAGATTTGTATGAGAGATCACATTAAGACCAAAATACTATTAAGAGATGTCATAGAGTTGTTGACTTGCTAAAGTCACGAGTTGTAACTCGACGATAGTCAAAACGCGATGCGATTGAGAGTTTACTTGTGTTTTGTGTTCCTGACCTCGATTTGGTCCTAGATGTTTACATGATAATTGATTAACATGTTTAGATGTGTTAGACTTCTATTTGTATGTATTCCTTAAGTCTTGTGAGGTTTTGAGGCTTTGAGGATAGCAATTCTTCTTATCGCGTAGTTCGAGATTAAGCCTTGCGATCGTTTAGTCATTCGGGAGTTCTTTTCTCCTATCTGTTGTTCATCATCTGAGAGGCATTCAGGCCTATTCTATAGCCCTTTGAAGTGTTAATAATCTTGGGTTGTTTCCCGTCGGTTTGTGGTTTCATTCGACGTTTCGTTAGCAAGTTGTTATACCTTGCTTCGGTTTCGCTCCGGGTTGTTTCGGGAGTGTTTTTCTTGAGTTCTTAACCATCTTTGAGTGAGGTTTGAACCTTGGATGCTTTGGTTATAGATTAGAGTCCTTTAAGATTGAATTCTAGACCTTTTCCCATTAGAGGACTTGAGGATGCAAGGGGGAGAGACCTAGGCCGAGCAAGGAAGCATCCAAGTTGGAATTGCATGTCACCAGGAGGAAGCGCTCGCATGGAGAAGACCCCATGCGACCGCATGCTACCTATTCCCTGTTACGGGATTTTCTGCCCATTTCATACATTTGTCTATCCTAACCCCACCCAAACTCATCCTAACCCACTCCTAAACCTTCCTAACTATTTTATAATATATCCTAACCAACTAATTGAGTTTTAGAGGGGATTAGTGGGGGTTAATTAAAGGGAAACAACCACATCATTTAAACACATCACCCACTTACCTTTTAATCTATTTGGACCCCATATACCCCACTTAACCTCTCATTTACTGCCATATTCTTCAAAAAAATGTGGGAGAGCTTCTTGGGAGCTAAGAGAGGAGTCTTCTAGGGTTTCTTGAGAGCCCATCCTTGGATGCCATAGCTAGAGAGCTCTATTGCCCAATTCAAGCCATAGAATTGAAGAGGAGGTTGAGGAGAACTCTTTCCACCGATTGGAATTTTGATTTGGTTGCTTGAAGTGGTGTTTGTAAGGTAAGTTACTACATCTCAACCTCTTTGTTTTTGCCCCATTGACCCTAGGGAAAACAACCTTGGTGCTATATGAGGTCAATGGGTGCATTCTAGGGCTTTATAGATATGCTATGAACCCTAAATGCCTAAATGGTGATTTTGGTTGGATGAACTTGCTTGAGACCATGATTAGTATGTTGTTCATGTGGAGAATAGTATGTTAATCCATTCTATGTGATTTATTCAGGTCTTGAGAGCATTATTGGTGAAGTGACTTAAATGAGTTTATGCATAAAATGTGATTCTTGCTCTATGTTGCCTATTTAAGTGTTTTGTTGGGATTATATTGGTTTAATGACCTTGGAAAAATTGTCATTGATGTTAGTTATGAACATAGGAGGGTATTGTGGCCAATGGATTCTATGCCCTAATTTTCAGAAAATGTAGATTAGACTCAACGGAGTCATTATAAGTTCAATAATGTGTTAAACAAACTTGGGTTGAAATCCTAAGACAATTGGGTTTCGTTTGATTAATGTTGTGAAATGCATAGTCTCCAAACTTTAAATGGAATTATGATTATGATGAACTTTATGGATTTTTAGGCTTGGGAATCAAGCCCGAATGAATGTTGGGACTTTGTTGTAAATTTTAATGAAATGTTGAGGTGTGGATTTATGAAACACATAAAGAATGAAATGTAGTATTAAGACTCAGCGGAGTCATTGTAAGGCCAATAATATGATAATGAGCCTTGTGTTGAAACCCTACAATGTTTGGGTTTTGGGAGATTATGTTTGTGCGCACCGAGCATCTCATTTTGTGTCTATTTGAGACACTCATGTTATAGAGACTCATTGGAAATATATTTTGAGCGTGCTTGTTAGAGCACGGAACATTAGAGACCAACCTATGGCCTCGAGTATATTTAAGAGAAGATAAATGGAAGAATTCTCTCTTTAAGGAATTTGGTCGCGTGTATATAAAAGCACTTGCGAGGAAGTGACTACGGAGTAGTCATGATATTATTGGGTATGGTGTTGGAGATGTCGATTATATACGACAATTAGGACTATGATTGAGTCCGGTGTGCTTTAAGTGAAGACTAAATACTAAGTCTTGAAATATGGATGTTCTTAGACTAATTTAATAGTCTTTGGTTTGATCTTGAGTAGAGGATTATAGTAGACCTCACGTTGTGATTTATTAAGCTTATATGCTATTCTTGATTGGGTGATGACTTGAGAACTTATGAGTACCTCAATATGTGGTTCTTGAACTAAACTTGTAAGTTAGTTGAACATGTTAAGTATATGCAAATATGTGCATTGTTTATGAGATTTTTGTAGAGCATTATGTCCTACTGGATTTGATGAGCCCGATAATGATGAACTTGGTCTCATTTGGTTCATGCAAGTAAATACCTACTTGAGCATTTTTGGTTTCAGTCCAGCTGGCGGTTTGGTCGTAGTGTCGGCAATGGGACGATTAATAGTCTTTGGAAACAATCGCTATGAATCGTTGCATTGGTTCCCTTTCTCCTCACCATTTGGCCAATAGTGGGATGTGGTCTCGAGTTAGAGCCATCTACCCTAATTTCGAGCTCCCATTTCTCATCCGGGGATTGGATGAATGTAACGAGTACTCATTAAGGGAAACTGATGAGATGTGATCATTTGAGAAGGAAATCCAAGGTATGATCAGTTGGGTGTTGAACCCGTATTTTGGTTTGAGGATGAATCCCATGGTATGAATAGTTGGGTATTGGACCCGGATTGTAGTTGTAACAATTCGATTTACATTTCTTGTTACACATGTTTATTTATGAGCATTTATATGAAAGACATTATGCTATGTGGTTTATGTGAGATTATGTGCTTTGATAACTAAGTACATGTTTATTGTTGGTATACTAGTATGATACCATGATTCTTATATGCTTGTGCATTATGCCATGCCATGACATAATATGCCATACAGGTGCATTTAGTAACTTACTGGGTCATTATGACTCATTCCGTATGGTTGTTTTCCCTAGTGTGTGCAGTGATCTCGTTAGCGCGCATGACGACTTCGGATAGTGATTTCTAGCAGGTGGTCTTCCGGGCAATAAGCTTGGAGTTATTATTATTGTTGTTATTTATTGTGAGACATGAATGTAAAGTTATGTAGACTTTACTTGGGTAGATTGTATTAGTATTTTATTGTTGTGTTATTTGGGAGCCGGCCATTATAGCCGAGTTGTTGTATCTTTTAGAAATTATTTCTGTTGTCTTGTCGAGCAAAGTTTGGATCGCTTATCCTAGTATTGTATTATTGTTATTTCTACCTCCGACAACTTTAGTCGTGAGATCTGGGTATAATTGTTTAGCTTTTGAAATATTATTCTTATAGTTGAATTGTCCCTCCAACATGTTATAGTCGTTGAGTGGTTGTGTATCAGGTTGGGATCTTGTTGGTTCGCCGGCCTTTGGTTGCCGATGGTTTGTTGCCCGTGCGCAATGTTGCGTCACGCGCGTCGTAGATTTGTCGAGAGATAGTTGTCTCTCAGCCTTGCATTCCTTGGTTTAGGATTAAAGGCTTGGGTTCCACTTATGTTTTTGCTTCGCTAGGTTTTAATGTTTGTTGTTTCGCTTCGCCGTTATGGCTTTGCCTTCATGTTTCGAGCGTGTTGGCTCATCTTTTGACTCACACCATTATCCTTAGCAGGTGCTTGTCCGTCTCTTAGCTTGTCTTGACGAAATGACCTTGGGATTTCGTACAGAAATTTGGGTCGGGTCGTCACAGTTGGTATCAAAGCTATTGGTTAGCTATTTCGCCAGGATAGGTTCCTTGGCCTAGTTTGGGTTAGGTTTATTGTTGAGATTTTTAACGTCGAGTGTTCCTTGTAGGTGTATTATGTCAGGAGCTTGGCGTGGAGCTGGCTCTAGTAGACCTCGTCCGAGTACCGCTCGTTGTAACGAGAGAGAGGATAACGTTAATGATCCGCATGTGACTCCTCAACAAAGGTTTAGAGGGGAAGACGCTTCCACTATACTTGGGAGATTCTTGAGGTTGAAACCTGAGAGCTTCAATGGAGAGCCCGATGCTTGTAAAGCGTAGCATTGGTTAGAAAGCATGGAGAAGATCTTTGTAGTTATGGGTTGCACGTCAAAAGAGATGGTGACCCTAGAAGTGTTTAAGTTGAGTGGTGCGGCTGACCATTGGTGGCATGTGTTACGAGATAGTTGGAGACACCATGGAATGCCTCAAGTGTGGGAAAACTTCATGATGGAGTTTAGGGCACAGTTTATTCCGGCAGTAGTTCAGGAAAGAAGAGAAATGGAATTCATTGCGCTAGAACAAGGAGATATGAATGTGGCTCAGTATTCAGCGAAGTTCACAGAGTTGGTTCGTTACTGTAGTTACTTAGTCCTAGATGAAGCTAAGAAGACCCATCGGTTTGTAAAAGGCCTAAGGATGAAGTATCGCAGGCAGCTTATTCCAATACAGCTCACGGAGTACCGAGATGCTGTGAATTGTGCGTATGCGATGGAGTTGGACATCGAGGAGTATGCTCAAAAGAGAACCTCTAGGGCTATTAAGAATGATGATGGTATTAGAGCGCAGGTAACACCTCTGTAAGTCCAGTTGGCAACAAACAAGGCTAGAGGGGGGGTGAATAGCCTTTTTAAAACTTGAGTGTTGACTTGTAAAATCTGTAAGTTGACAGTGGAAAATTGAATCGGGTCAGTCAGCTGATATTGGTCAGCTGGGTGAAGCTTTTAAAGATAACTTAAACTGACGAAAGTTGGTCAGCTGGCTGACACAACGATTTTCAAAGAGGTTTATTTTTAAGGTAGATCACGGAATACGAAGGAGAAACTGAAAAACAATTTACCAGAACAACTAAGCAAACAATTATGTTAGTAACTGGCTAACAATTAATTAGTCGAAAAACTTCTTAAGTGTTAGGTCAGTTTGCAAGGGTATAGATAATAACTGGCAAATCAATTGAAGTGGTTCACAGTAAAACTGCTACATTCACTTTTTTTTTTTTTTTTAAGGAAGCAGGAGCGGTACCCTGCAGAATTTTATTAATAAGGAAAAGAAATACAAACAAGAGGGGGACAAACCAGCCTGACCCTTATAATAGGGGGGGCAAAGGAGCCTAACCTCAAACAAATGAGAGTACAATAAGAGGAGCAAAACTTAAGGCTAACTCTTCCTTCTATAATTGTAAAGACCCAACCTATCATGCATAAGAGCTTGACGGACAGTATTAGGGAGATCAGAAACCATGTTATAACTTGTAAAGCCTCTGTGATCGTGCGCAACAGCTGCAAGCCTATCAGCAACAAAATTTTGTTCTCTATATACATGAGTAATAGAGTAATTACCCAGATGTGAAAAACAGTCCCGAAGATCATACTCATACTTCCAAGGAGCACTATTCTGACGGGTTAAAACCATAACTGCAACCATAGAATCGGATTCCACAATCACATTATCAATATTCAGATTCCGACATAAGCGAAGCCCATCACGCAAAGCTTTAATTTCAGCACTAGTATTAGTCCCAAGCCCGTAGAAAGCAGAGAAAGCAGTCACCATAGAACCTTGGTGATCACGCAAAATGCCACCACGAGAATGATATCCTTGCATAGCTGAGCCATCTGTGTTAAGTTTATAGAAACCAATCAAATGAGGAGACCAACATACCCAACAACCCTTCCTGAAGGTTGGACTGATAACAGGGAGACCAAGACGCTCCATACCCACTTTAGCCATGATAGAGATAGAAGATTTGGGACGAAAGACTGAAAGCATGTCACGAAGATGACCCTTGACACGAGCAATGATCTTACCCGATTGCATCGGAAGAGAGTCAAAGATAGCACTACACCGAAGCCTGCATTTCCCAAAGAAGAGAATAAAAATATACCCACGCAAAGATGCTCCAAACCGATTCGGGAAGAGCTATCCCTACACCAAGTGATAAATAAATGTTCGAGAGACACATACAAACCACTTTTTATAGAAAATGCGCAAGCAAAATAACCCCACACATCCTCTTGGCTATAGTCAAGTCGTGAACAAATGCCCAATAGATTCACAAGCCGGGTTATGACAACACCGACACTTCAAACAATAGGAATCCGCTTAATATGTAATCGCATGTCCACAGAATTGCACCATGAAAAGTTTCCAAGGCAAAGCAACAATTTTGAGAGGATCCAAGGTCGCCAAATTTTTGAGGCCCATGATATATCTCGAGAGTGAGGACGGATAACCTCCAAGAAATCAAGACCAAAGAATCGCCTCAATTAGATAAGGTGGAAACCAAATTGATCCGCACTCCTTGATCGCACCTAACATACTGCCACCTCGCCGGATATGAGGCTGAGGAGCGCAAAATCGATCAATAACCGACAAGGCTCGATTAACCGAGAGATTGGCATCAAGTGACAAGGACCATCCAATCTCGCCACTCAGCTTGTCAAGCCGTAGGACACTCGGCCTTCACCAATTATCCATCTACAACAAGAAGCAACTAGAGGAAGTTGAGTCATTATAGCATTCCACTCGAGGAGCAGCCAAACACCGGCTGAAAATTCCCACCATTGCCATATTTATTTTCGACAAAGCGAGCCCACGCACTCCTACCATCCAAAGCACTCCAAGCCATCTTCAAGGTAAAGACCTCTTTACCTCGATTAAGGGAGCGCACGCCAAGACCACCCTCATGAAAAGGCCGACATATAGAAGTCCAAGAAACCCAATGGGTCCGATGGCTACCCATAGAACTCCAAAGAAATTCAGCCATAATAGATTCGAGCCGAATCACCGATAAGAACCCGAACAATGCCAAAGTATATAGGAATGCTGCCAAGAACAACTTTTAATAAAGTGAGGCGGCCCCCCATGGACAGAAACCTTGCCTTCACCTTGCCTTCCAACCCGTAAGACGGTGACGAAGCTTAAGCTCAATACCCTCGAAATAAGAGCACTTCATTCTGCCATAAAAAATAGGAATTCCCGTGATAACGATAGAAAGGATTGTCGAATACAACCGCATTCATTCTGCAATATGACGAGCTGGAAGCCGTAAGCAAGATTCATGAACATAAAATCCGCTTTTTTGAAGGTTGATTAATTGCCCCGAGCTAGCCTCATACTTAGAGAAGACACCAAGTGCCAAGACCGACCTTTTCGCCGCATTACAAAGATTATCATGTCATCCACATATAGAAGATGAGTTATAGTAAGACCTCCTTACCACTCATGAGAAAAAGGAGCAATAGATCGATCTGTCACAGCTTTGTTCGAGCCACGTATAAAACTTCTTGAGCAAGGATGAAAAGAAGAGGAGATAAGGTCACCTTGGCGCAGCCCCCTCGTGGATGAGAAAAAACCAAAGCTTTCCCCCTGAATACGGATAGAGTACCAGACATTGCTAATTACCCGAGCAACCAAATCACAAAAGGGGGAACTAAAGCCAAGAGTCAGAAGAGATTTTTTGAGAAAATCCCATTCCAATCTATCATAGGCTTTAGACATATCAAGTTTGAAAGCTACATTGCCACCCCGACACTTACGACCAATTCTGTGAATCATCTCCTGAGCAAGAGCTATATTCTCCTGAATGATTCGTCCCTTGACAAAACCGCATTGTTCCCATGAAATAAATGTATGGTAAAATAGTGGCAAGACAGGGTAGCAATAATCTTGGAAATAATTTTATGGAGAAGTTACACAAGCTAATAGGACGCAAATCGATAAATTATTGGGATTCTCCACTTTTGGAATAAGGACCAGTGGAAGTGGCAGCCATACCTCGAACATAGGAGAACCATCAAAAACTCTTGAACCGCCTGCATCACATCCACTTTGATAATATCCCAACACCCCATAAAGAAGTGACCAGAACTGCCTCGTCCGGGGCACTATTTGGATTAAGATCTTTGATCGCTTGCTTGATCTCATCTTCCATGGGACTATGCATAAGCCATTCCGTTTTCTCCGAGAGGTCACCTTAGAATGCATATCAACAAATAAAGAGCCACAACAAAGATGTCAGCCTCCGACGAAAAAAGGGACGAGAAATAAGAGACCGCCATCTCGCCAATCTTGTTAGGATCCGAGCTCCAACAACCATCGTCCATTTTGAGTTTAATTATATTGGTGCGAGTTATTTCCTGAAGACTAGCATGGAAGAAAGAAGAGTTACGATCACCATCTGCTAACCATTGTTGCCTAGATTTTTGTTGAAGAAGTTCCATGTCCCAGGCTAGAAGCTGAGCAACCTCCTGTTTAACTGAATCAAGTCTCCTACAAGTATCCATGTCCCAATTCTGTTGAAGCTCCAATTCAAGTTTATTCACGTCATCCTGTTTGGCAGCCAACCGCCTTTGAACATGACCGAAGTCCTGCCAATTCCAGATTTTTAAAGCCTTACGAAGCAAAAGAAGCTTACGGTGAAAAATAAACATAGCCGAGCCAACCACGAGTCTCTCCATGCGTCTTGACAAAATCCATGAAACCAGCATGGTCCATCCACATTCGTTGAAAACGAAAAGAGCCTTTGGGTTTCGTAAAACATGGAAGATCAACAAGTAAAGGAGAGTGATCAGGTTGGTCAGACTTGGATTTTGAAGTGCACTAATTTTTTATTAAAAATCTAAGTGATCTCTAATGGATCAGTGTACAACAAAAAGACCAGTGTTTATGGAGAATGATTGAGTAACAATCAAACTCGTAAGACAAACTGACTGATTTCTAAAGGTATGAAATGGATCACTCAGTGTTTGCCTAAACAGTAACTAGAAAGAAATATTCAAGGGAGATTATCTAGCTAAAGTTTTAAGAAGACTAAGGCACATAGAGAATTGCTTTTTAGATTAGAATGCTTCAGACTTCTATATCTTCAAAAATGCTTCCAGTGGGTATCTATAGATGAACTTCAAGAGTAACCCGTTAGGAACACATTTGAATTTGAAAATGTGTTTGGCAGAGCATAAGTATCTTCACAAGATCACAAAAGATCCTGGGAAAGAATATTTAACAGAACATCTACCAAAAACACAAAATGAGAAAGCGTCAGTACAAGTATATGTTCAAGTAAATAAGGAAAACAAGCTGACAATTAAAACGTTATGATCAGTTGGACAAGTAACTGACAAAGAATTTTTAAGCTGACCAAAATATCTAAAAGCATTTGGCTGACAATAAGTGGAATGATTTTAAGCAAATTTTAATTTAATGCAAGATTCAACAATCTCCTCCTATTTGCTTAAAACCATTCACTTGAAAGTAGAAAGCCAAAATTGCTTAAGTTCCTGCAAGAAGGATGTTAGTAAAACAAACAGATAACATATGAAGAAAAGTAGCTGGAAATTAAAAGTAGATAAATGTATGCTACAAGTAAAACGGATGTTCTAAGAGTTCACAGAGTTTGAGAGAGAGAGATTTGTTCATTTCGCTGCTGATGTGGATCCTTCAGTTGGCTTTTCAACTTGAACTGCAACTGATGGACCAACTTCAGCTTCATTTCCAGCATCCTGTTCAGCTTCCTTGTCAATGTTCTGTTCTGCTTGTTGTCCAACTTCAGCTTCAGTTTCTTGTTCTGCTTGAAGTCCAGCTTCTGTCTCATTTTCAGCTTCAACTTCAGTCACTGGCTGATCAGGCATAAGTTTCAATCACTGCCTAAGGATTCTGTTCTTAGTCAGATAAGTATCAGCCCTTGCTTTCTACTTCCTCTCTTCCTGAATGGTTTGAAGCAGTGTAGCTTCAGCATTAAAAGCTCTGTTGGCCCATTCTTGTTGATAGAGAAGAATGGTCCGCCAGTCATCCATATGAGCTTCTCGAGGTGCACCAGCAGCAATGGCAGCTTCCACCTCAGTGGGTGATGATCTGGGTAAGATTGGGAAGCAGAGATGCAACTTACTGTTGAAGGGTGGCAAGTTGATTGTTGTGATGAGTGAAGGCTGATTTCATCTGGAGATGATGAGCATAGAGGAGGTCTAGCTTGGCCGAAAGAGAGAAAGATCCTGGTGGAGTAGGTTCTGGAGCAGGGGGCTGAGAGGTTCAAGGATCATTGGAGAACAGCTGAAAGGTGTGAATGTCAGCATCCTCAGGGTCAGGAGGGAAGAAAGTATCCATAGGGTAGGCTGGAACTTGAGCTTCAGGGTCAGGTTCAGGAATAGGCATGTCTTCAGGAAAAACAATTTTGGTGCCTGTGGGGTGAAGCAGAGCCTTAGAGATGATTTGTCTTTGTTTTCTTGCCTTTCTGCAGTCTAGTTGAGAAGGGCTGAAGATAGACTCATCCTCAGAAGTTGATTTAGAAGAGTCAGAGGAGGAGTCTACAAAGGATTGTTCTACAGATTCCTTAGAAGAAAGATGATCAGATTCATCAGTTGAAGAAGTATCAGGTAGAGCAGGTTTGTGAGTAGTGAGAGGGCTGACAGACAGAGGAAGAGAGGAGTGAAGAGATAGGTCAGGCATAATAATTAAAGGGAAAGCTTGGTTTGGGTGAGATGGTAGGGCAGTGTCAAGAAGAGTAGGAGAAGCAGTCACAATATCAGCTGAAGAGAGAATTATTGCAGCTGAAAGATCAGCTGGAGGGATAGGAGCAGCTGACACAGTGGGGACAGGTGGAGGAACAGTATTAGTCAAGGGGCGAATTGGAATGAGAGGAGTGACTGACACAACCGAGTCTGAAAAGGGTATGGCTAACACTGCTGGGGCAGATACTGAAGTGACTGACACAGAAATGGTTGTCACTGGGACTGATGTTGGTGTGACCGACACTGGAATAGCTGTCACTAGGAGTGATGCAGAAAGAGGAACAGTGACTGGAAGAATTGAAGTGGAGGCTGCAACAGTAGGAGTAAATGAAGGTAGGGAAATGGGTTGGTAAGTGCAGGTGAATGTGGGTGATGGTGCAGCTGAGGTAGAGACTGGTAAAACTGTGGATGAGACAACAAATGGGACTGAAGATGGAATTATATGAGGAATAGTGGGAATGGATTCAGAAATTAAAGGGGCATGATTACTAGAGAAGGCATCTGGAAAAGCAGTACTCATAGAAGCTCCTCATGGCATGGAGGTCATCTGTTTGTGTAATTATATATAGGCTTGGTTTGCAGTATTTACTGCATCTTGGACATACTTGTTGGCAGCCCTTGGATTCTAGCTAGTTTGGCTTGCTCAACAGAGGGTTGTTCCCAGTCCTGGTTTATGTCCTCATCTTCAGGCAAGGCAAGTCTGCCTATAAGGAATGGATCATTGTGGGGAAGGGCTGGCAGGTCATGCACTTTGTTGTATATAGTCCAGGCTAAGTAAATGAGCTCATCTTGAACAAATCTATCATTTGAGAGATAGAATCTATTCCAGAGTAGGGGTAGAGGATCAAAGTATTTGCCATAATTGGCCACAAGGTCTTCTTGACTCAGGTTTGGGGTGACAGGATACAGTAGTGGGTTGCCCGGCATGCGCCCGCGCCCCGTGCGCCTTGGATAAGGGTGCGCGTACGTGCGGATGCGGGACACCATTGCTCTCATTCCATCCTCGGTTGCCTTTAGTAGATTTTTGATCCAATATGGGAACTTTGGGTTTCCCGTATCAAGTTATCCCTTGTTTAGGGGATACCAGGATATGGGAATGCATCACCCTTTCATTCCCATTTTCCCTTTTTTAGGGGAAAACGGAAAAGTGCAAAAAAGGATGTTGCGACGCCCACACTATGGATTTTATAAAAATAGCCTTATGGCCTATTTCGGATCACTATGGGAGCTTTGGGTTTCCCGCATCAAGTTATCCCTTGTTTAGGGAATACCAGGATATGGGAATACATCACCCTTTCATTCCCATTTTCTCTTTTTTATGGGAAAACGGAAAAGTGCAAGAAAAGAGTGCTGGGAGGCCCCACAGGATCCAAAATGTTTTAGAGTCACCATCTTTATTTTAAGGCAAAATAAAGCAAAACCAAAAAAAAACAAAGATTATGATAACGGGTTCGGAGGCTAAGTTACAAGTTGGGAAGGTGCTAGGCACCCAACCCGCCATTTCGGTCTCAAAAATGGTTTTTGGCTAAAGTATGTTTATTGTTATATTTATCTAGCAAATAAATAAAGCATTTAAAGACAGAAAAATAAAAGCAAACACATCTACGGCTACATTATTTACGGACTTGCAGCCGTTTCCTTACAATAATTACAAATATATTTAAAAATATTTGGCCATTATAACGGCTCTTTTTACATAATTTTTCTAACTAAATCCGGGCAGCACAATGGCTTATATTTGCTACATTGGGCCGGATTTAAAGAAATAACTTTAAAAAAATAACGCCCTTAAAGGCTATTATCTTTTAGAGCGCGGTGTGCTCACTTTGTCCTTCAGGAAGAGGGAGTCTTTTGTTGTTGTTGTAATTTGGGCAGAGTGACTGCTTATTTCTGATGGTTTTAGCTCGTTCACTCGGGCAGAATGACGACTTATTTGTGGTTGTTTTGGCCTTTTTGGTTGGGCGGAATAACGGCTTATTTTGGGTGCTTTTCGGCCTATTACTCGGGCAGAGTAACGGCTTACTTTATGGATTTTGGCCCGGGGAAGTAAGGTGGATACCTAACTAAAAGGCTAGGGATCACTTTTAACCGGTGGGTTTTTGTTTTGGTGGAGTTTGGACGGGGTTTCAAAGCTTTGTGAGCTAAACACTCCCTATCTCACTTCTCTCACTATATCTCAGCGTTAGGACGACGCAGAGAATTTCTTCAGCGTTTCTTTGCGATGATTTCTTCTCTCATGAAGTGAGCCCAGTACCTTTATTTATAGGTGGACGAAGGGACTCATCGGGGATTAAAAATCCCTTCAGCGCGCTGATAAATCGTGTACACCAGCCTTCGTCTCTTGTACAATGCGTTAACTGGGATTGCAACCGTAGCAGGCATGGCGCGGATCCTACCTTGGCTTGGCGCAGAACCAGATGTGCTTTTTGGTCGCACCAAGGCACTATTTGGGTTTCCAAATTGCCACTTTCACCCCTCGCATTTTACTGTTTTGCACATCCTGCTTTGCCTTTCACATTTTTGACTCCTGTAATTTGACATTTGTTAAGTTTAAGCAGTTCTTGATATCACATGTTAGAGTCACATATCAGGGGTATGAAATTGGGGTGTCTATAAAGCCCCTCAACGATGGAGTCTACGGGTAACCCGAGGCTTACTGAGTAGACGAACATCGTTGATAAACAATAGACTCTCCAATTTCGTTCAATTAAAATAGGACAGGAATGTAATAGTTAACAATTATAATGCAACAATTTATCATGCTAACCAAACTCCATAGCCTAGACATATTTAGTCGGTTATAACATGTTATCGTAGTTTTCTAGCAGATATGCAATGAAATGCTCTAATGGTCGGACCTACTAGTGTAGACTGTCTACGTATCCCTTAATAAAGGATTTCAGACCAAAATGTGGTTCAGGCGAAAAACAAGTCGAACAACCAACGAGGATGTCATGTCCTTCGGGTCAAAAACCCGACCAAGAACACAACAGGAAAAAGATTTTCATGTTTTTCAAAAAAGCCGTATTCAAAAGGTTGAAAACGGCCGTCAAATACGGTATGAAGATTTTAAAGTTTTTCGGAAACCATATTTCAACTGGTCAATACCTGTTATCGAAATATGTTAAGAGACATTTTCAAAAATTGTGCTTAGCCGGTCAATACCTTGGCGCCAAACACAATAAGAAAAATTTTCAAATTTTCCGAAAACTGCACTCGACCGATCAAAATTTGTCGCCAAGCACGGCAAAAAAAAGCTTTCTTCAAGTTTTTCGAAAACTGTATCAAACCGATAAAAATCTGTCGTCAGATACGGCAAAAAAGATCTTTCTTTTTCCTTTCCTTTCTTCTCTCTCTTCCCTTTTTTTTGTTTTTCAATATTCCTCCTTTTTTTTGTTTTTGAAATATTCCTCTTTTTGTTGTTTTTGTTTTTCAAAAGTAAAACTTGAAAAATATTTTTCTTTTATTTATTTATTTATTTATTTGGAGTTAGGACAAGAATACCTTACCTTTCTTACCTTTTCGCGCTTGGGTGGCTGTTGCGGATTCTGCTGACTTTGATATTTCTGCCACTTTCGCTTCTTCAGGCTAGGGACTTCTCTTTTTTCTTTTTCTTTTTCTTTTTCCTCTTTTTTTCTTTTTTTTTCTTTTTTCTTTTTTTCTTTTTTTCTTTTCTTCGCCGCCTAGATTTTTTGGCTTTTTTGCTTATTTCGCGGCTGATCTGCTGGGGATATTACTTTTCCTTTGCCCTCGGATGGATTGCTGTCAATTTTGGTTAACAAAATTACTTTTGTTAACTCTTCGTTAAGCTTAGGGGTCATTTTGGGATTTTTGGAACTTGAGGACTTAAGTGTCGCAGCTTCAAACTTCGGAGGGGGAAAAGGAAAAAATCATTTTTCCACCCCTTATTATTGACGGGGGAGTAGGAAAGGGCGCTACTGCTCCTCCCTTCTTCAACTTCTTCTTTCTTCAGTTTCCTCCGACGCCATTGTTATTCATTTTCGTTTTCTTTCCATTTTCGCTCATTTTCTCATTTTTCTTTTGTCAATTCGAGTGTTTTATCTAGTAGATGACATCTTCTTCACGATCCAGGAAGGGGAAAGCTCCCATGCACCCAGAATCTGGCAAAAGGATGAAAGAGTTTCCTCCTTTGGTCCGAAATAAACTCAGATACCGGTATTCTACGGACGACTGGGGCAACATTCTTCGCGATCGGAACACTCATGTGTCCTCTTCCACCTACTTCTGTAAGTTTCTTCCATTTTTAGATTTGCCTGGATGTACTTCAGATCTGCTAGATTTTAGCACTGTTTGACACTTTTGGAGCACTCCTGACTTTATTAATAATGCTTATGCATGTCCTATTTATATCTAAATGATGCATGAAATTTATGTAATTTATTCTTGCGATGCATGATTGAACAAGTGGTCACTATTTGACCCTACTATGCATGATTTATACTATAAATGCAATTGGAGCTATATGATGCATGTTTTAGACTAAAACACATTTTTACATGCTATATGTTCACGAGACGGACATTTCGGAATACAATTCAAATTTTCTGAACACATTTTCGGGCATATTTTTCGGATGAATACGGGACAAAACATATATATTTTATGCCCTAAAATTTATTGTTCATGCATGCTTATGCTTCAGGGACATAATAAACGTCATAGGAATATTTATTTTCACAATTGGTGGCATTTTATTTTCTTTTTAGCGTACCCCTAATGCAGCTTATTGGACAATAAATGCACATGATGGATGCATATACTACTTTATTTTATGCAAATGCAATGCAGAAAAATTATAGGATGCTTACTAACGTGATGCATGGGCACTTCTTTATTCTATCATGCATACTATAATGCAAAAATGCAGTACATATGTTTAAAATGTAAAATACATTTTTATGATGCCTAGGATGCAAAAATGTCTATTTAGATGCAAAACAACATATAATCCTCTTTTTTTTATTTATTTTTTATGTCTAAAATACATGTTTAGATGCACAAAAATGCACCTTTATTTATTTATTATGAGAATGTAAAAAAAATACAACATGTACCTTCAAAATACACATTTTTTTTGTTTTTTGTTTTTTGTTGTTTTTTTTTCTTTTATGAAGGAAACTAAATGTTTATATATATATATATATATTAAAATGATGTTGTTTTTTTCTTTTATTTTTTTATTTATTTACAAATGCTAAATGTTTATTTATATTTAAAATGATGCTTTTTTTTATATCACATGAAATCAGCATGCTGCAATTTTATAATTCGTGAAATACAATGCATGCAACATCTTTATTATTTATCCTTACTTATTCATTATTATTGTTTATCAATTTTTTTTTACGAGGAAAATAAAGATAGTAGACTTACCTTTCCCCTTTTTTTTTTCTCAGTTTCGCAGGCCGTTCTAGAGGTTCCGGCTTCATGTACCAACGTGATGGACATTTACCGCATGTTGCCCGAGGCGGCACAGGTTCTGGTGGAGGGCTCTGGCTTTAGCGCTTTTCTCCATGCTTTTTGTCCCTTCACGAGCTACCTGCCGATCTTCGATGTGCTACGGGACTACTGGTGGGACACCACCCACACCTTTCACTTTAGCCGGGGGGAAGTGACCATGACCCCCTGTGACTTTGCTGCTATTACTGGCCTTCCTACCAGCATCGGGGAGACTCTGGCCCCTTATTATATTCTTCATCAGCGTCAAGAGGAGGTGGTGGACCTCCTGGGCTTTGAGCCGAAATTTAAATCGACGGATGAGATTTTTATCGGCAGCGTGCGACACTGGCTTCTCAGCAACGCTGGGCGGGTGCCGGCAAATGACATGGCTGCTATGACTCGAGTGGCTAGAGCGTTTTTATTTTTCTTTCTCGGCACGTCGCTCTTTTGCCAACTCCTCTACCACCCTGCGGGTTTTCGTCCTGGCCTGCTTGGCTGATTTCGGGAGGATCCCTTCTTACGACTGGGGGCAGGCGGGCCTGGCCGAACTATATGCTTCCATGGACAGAGCTTGCCGGAATGATTCGCCGACTTTGAATGGATTCGCCCCGGCATGGGAGGTATATGCCTTTTCCTGCTTTTGCTGCTTTTCTATCTTTTTTTCATATATATTTTTTTTACACATTTTTTTTGCAGCATATATTTCCCTTTTTTTATTGCTGATAATAAAATTTTTCTCTCTCTCTTTTTTTCTTGCAGGTCTGGGCCTTTTCATTTTTCATTTCACGCCGGGTCGTCTCCATCAGCATGTTCACCAGCCGCCATAGCTATGTTAGTATATTAATGAGAACAGGGTTCGACCAACCCCAGGACGGCGGTTGTAAAAGGAAGGAACGAATACAAGAGCGGATCACTAGCTCGAGTCCGGGTACGGTGCACTTCCTTCCTTGGGAGGGCCTGGAGGGGCATTATGATATTGCCTTAGGATTGAGCCGCTGCCGGATACTGATGGTATCCATTATGGTGGACTCGTTATATACGGGCGAGCGGGTTAATCGCCAGCACCAGTCGCTTTTAGTACCTCCAGTGGTGCCTCCTCGGCCTCCTTTCTGGGTGATAGAGCCCGATCATCTGCCGAACAGGTATCAGTACCTGTCGAAATTCCTCATGCCAGCGACATATTTTCCGATTATGGCGCATGAGGATTTCTTGAGGACAGTGCTGCATCCTCCTTTCCCTGCTCCTGCCGCGCCCAGACGGCATTCTGATGCCTCTGCTAGACCAGGGCCTTCTACTTCATCTCTTGACGAGAACCTGGAGTTCACTGAGCCGATGATGTCTTCTCTACCTTCTAGTATCAGTGGGGCGATCATATGGTAGAGGAGGTTCTCCCAGATGTCGAGATCCCTGAGGAACGTCGGGTTCCGAAGCAGGCCCATTCGGTAGACACATTTACCTTTACATTTTTTTTTTTTTATCATGCACACATTTTTTCATCATTCATTTTTTTTCATCATTTTTTATGCATGTCTATTATATTTTTTTTTGGAGACTAATATATTTTCTTTTTGTTGTCTCACTTTTCTTTCTTTTAGGTGAACGTGTCTACCTACAAGAAGCTGCTGTGGGGCTTTTTCAGTATTAGCAAGCTTTATCAGAAGCTTGCTGATGAGTTCTCCTGCAGGGGGAGCAGCACAGTGCGGTAGACCAAACGTCGATATGGTGATGACGATGACGCGGATGTCGGTTCGAGCCGCGCTCGAGGCAGATGTCGAGTGTACAAAGCTGGTGGCACAGCGGGTCCCTGGGTCATGGGTGATGGCCTTGACAGGAGCCAGTTGTCCCGAGCACATTAGCTTTGGATGCCTGCGATTACTAGTCTCTTTTTCCTTTTTTTTTTGTATATACAAAAGAAACATGTACAACATTTATTATACAATGCAATATAATTTTATATGATGCAAAAATATTACAAATGCAGACTCAAACACATGCATAAAATAAAGCTATATCAATATATAAGGGTAATGGCACGCTGTATTTTTGGAGAAAGGAGTTTATAAGAATACACCTTCAGACTTGAGCGAGCTTTTCTGGTGATGCGGGAAAGGAGAGACAGCTGCCCTCTCCTGTTTCTTCGGCATATAATGGCCGCTGAGCTAGTGGCCGTAGCCTTCCTTTCTAGCTCCTTCATTTTTCTTGCGATCAGACGCAGCAGCAGTTGATGGTTGGAGCCGAAATATCAGGATACCAGGCAGCACATCTATCCAAGATAATGGGGATGCTGATGACGGGGACGAGGACACTTCAAGAGGCTCACATGCGGGTGAGACTAGAGCTTCTTCTACGCCTCGCATGAGGAGTATATGGGCCCGGCTGGGCGGACGCCGCAGACATTGATAGACTACCTTGGGGCTTAAGCTGCAAAAGAAGGGATAGTTTTTAGGGAAACAAAGGGGGATATAGGCAAAAATAGATATGCACAGGCAATCAATGTATAACCTAAATTTCTTTAGCAATTATTCCTAAGTTGCACCTTAGGATCTGAAAATATTATATTTTAATGTCTTAATATGAGCTTTTGTCGTGGTTTTTCTCTTTCCTGTCAGTTGAGCCCATTGAATGCTGTAGACTGGAGGTAGAATGCCGAGGACTCAAATAGTGCCTTCCCTCTCCTTTTTCTCCTGATTATTTTTTTTATGCTCTAACTTTTGCCTAGGCCGCCCTTTCGGGTTTTCAACCTAGCGAGCCATTATTCCTTCTTTTATTGTTTTTTTTTTTATGCTCTAACTTTTACTTAGGCCGCCCTTTCGGGTTTTTAACCTAGCGAGCTGGAGAGGGAAGCAACTGCTGGATAGATTGGCTCAGGCACAGTACCTTTTGAGCTTGTCGAGATTGAAGGGCTGAACAAGATCTTCTCCTTCTTGGTTCGTGAGAAGTACGTCACCTCCTGACCGGATCTCCTTGACAATGTACGATCCCATCCATGGAGATTTCCATTTTCCCCTAGTATCGACATAACTACATAACTAGGTGGTTTTTCTCAAAGCACAAGATCTCCGACTTAGATGTTGTGGCCTTAAACTTTTTTATTGAAAGCCCGGGCTATGCGCCTTTGATACGCTCGGGTATGTTCCAGGGCTAGTAGGCGTCATTCGTCGATTAGGGCTAATTCTTCAAAGCCCCCTTTGACCCAGTCAATCTTTGCTACGCTAGATTCCATCATTACTCTTAGTGATGGAATTTTAACTTCTATTGGTAGTACTGCCTCCATGCCATATGCTAGAGAATAGGGGGTAGCCCCAGTGGGTGTGCGGACTGAAGTGCGATAGCCCCACAGGGCTAACGGCAATTTTTCTGGCCAGTCTCTTCCTGTATCAACCATTTTTATGATGATGTTTTCAAGCTTTTTGTTGGCTGCTTCAATGGCACCATTGGCTTGTGGCCGGTAGGGGGAGGATTTATGCCTTTGGATTTTGAATTCATCGAGTAGACGATTCACGTCCCCTTCAAAATGCGAGCCGTTGTCGGAGATTATCTCAAAAGGTACCCCGTAGCGGTATATTATGTTGGCCCGGATGAACTCGGACACCTTTCGGGCATTTAGGATTTTATAGGAAGAGGCTTCCACCCACTTTGTAAAGTAATCGACGACCACTAGGACATATTCGTGGCCATTGGATCCCTTCGGGTGAATTTGGCCTATGACGTCGATTCCCCATATTGAAAAGGGCCAGGGGACTGTGGAGTTATATAAGACGTGTGGGGGCACATGCTGCAGATTGGCAAAGCGTTGGCATTTTTCGTAGTGCCGCACCCACCGAATACAATCGCTTTCAAGCGTGCTCCAATAGTACCCTTGTCGTATAATTTTCTTGGACAACATATGGCCATTCATGTGGGGCCCGCAGGTACCACCATGAAGTTGATCCATGATTTGCTCAGCTTTGGCCTGATCGACACATAATAAATTGAGGCCTTGATAATGTCTTTTATACAGGCTGCCACCGCTGAGTACAAATTGTGGGCCCACCTTCGCAGAGAGACTCTTCCTCTTTTGTCTAGGCCGGGAGGATAGATACCTTTCTGAAGCAGATTTAGGATATCAGCGTACTAGGGCTCATGATCTGCTTTAGGGGCTGCATTAATTTTTGAAGCAATATGGTGAATTGATTTCTATCTCGTGGTAGATAGTGGAACCTGATAGAGTCAAATCGGGCGGCAAGTGTTTTAATTTGGCATGATAGAGCTGCAGCCGGCGATCTTGGGTTTTCAATCTCCCTTCGACTTGATTTATAATTAGGGCAGAGTCTCCATAGACTTTGAGATCTTTGGCTCCCCTTTGGAGAGCTTCTTCTAGGCCAACAATACAGGCTTCATATTCCGCCGTATTATTTGAACACTCGAATTCCAACCTTATGGCCAGCGGAGTATGAGAGTCGGCCGGGTCTTTGAGCAAGATTCCTATGCCAAAGCCTCTTTTATTGGCGGCTCCATCAAAGAACATTTTCCAGCCGGTGTCATGGTCGGTGATTTCCAGGACACCTTCGTCTGGGAAGCCAGGCTCAGTCGCATCTTCGGCCTTCAAGGGTAGATCGGCTAAGTGGTTTGCAATCATGCTAATTTTGATAGATTTGAGTGTGACATAGGTTATGTCAAACTCGTTGAGAAGAAATGACCACTTGGCCAGTCGGTTGGACAGTGATGGCTTGCCAAAGATGTACTTGATAGGGACCATTCTGGATATGAGTTTGATGGACCGTCCTTGCAAATAGGTCTTGAGCCTTTGAGTGGCCAGACTAGGCCGGTGCAGCTTTTCTCTAGCGCTGAATAATTTAGCTCGCTTCCTTGCAGTTTCCTACTTATGAATTATATGGCACTGTCAATGTAGGAATTTTCTTTTTCTTGGGCGAGCATAGCCCCTACTGACGTGTCTGTGACGGTTAAATATATGACGAAAGGTTTATGGGTATGGGGTGCAACTAACACAGGGGGATTGGTGAGATAGGCTTTTATTTTTTCGAAGGCTAGCTGGCACTTCTCGTTCCAGACTTGGTCAGTATTCTTTTTTAGGAGTTTGAAGAGGGGCTCACATGTGGTTGTCAGCTGCCGGATGAAGCGGCTGATATACTGCAATCGGCCTAGGAAGCCTTTGACTTTGGTTGGAGTTTTTGGCTGTGGCATCTCTAGGATGGCTTTTATTTTTGCTGGCTCGATCTTGATGCCCTGCTCGGTCACTAAGAATCCCAGGACCTTGCCTTTGGTAACCTCAAATGTACATTTGGTGGGGTTAAGCTTCATTTGGTGCTTCCTTAAGCTTTCGAAAAAATTTCAAAGGTCTTTGATATGGGCACCGTCGGCGTCGCTGGAATGCACGATCATGTCGTCAACATAGACCTACATTTCTTTGTGGATTATGACGTGGAAGAGGGTGGTGGCAGCCATCTGATAAGTAGTCCCGACATTTTTCAGCCCAAATGGCATGACAGTATAGCAATAAGTTCCCCAGGGAGTAGTAAATGAGGTCTTCTCCTGGTCCTCTACTACCATTTTGATTTGATTATAGCCCAGCATGCCGTCGACGAAGGATCGGACTTTATGAGTAGCAACGGCGTCTGCCACAATATCAATATTGGGTAGAAAAAAGTCATCTTTGGGCGATGCTTTGTTGAGGTCGCAGAAATCTACACAGATCCGGACCTTCTCGTTAGGCTTGGGAACAGTCACTATGTTGGACAGCCAGATCGGGTATTCAACTACCCGAATGAAATTGACGCGCAGCTGTTTCATAATTTCTTCTTTGACTTGTAGTGACCATTCTGGCTTAATTCGGCGGAGCTTCTGCTTAACTGGCCGAGCATCCGGATATATGGGGATCCGGTGCTCGACTATGGCATATCTTCGTAGGACCAGGCAAATATGTCCACGAACTCTTTAAGGAGATCAATGAGTGCTACCCTTTCAGAGCCTTGCAGGTAGCTGCCGTTTTTGATTTATTTTATTTCGTTGTCCAGCCCCAGATTGATAGTGGACAAGTCTTCAGTTGCTGCTGATGAATGGTGATGTTCCTCGTGCTCAACTGACTTTAGAAGCTCAAGCAAATATTTTTTTATCTTTTGGGTCCATTTCATCAAATGACTCATTATCATAATTATTATTTAATGTGTCTTTTAATGTAGGTGCAACTAAGGAATAAGCAAAGACATTCAGATTATCATTAAAAGCAAACTGTACAGGGTTTATTACATTATTGAGGACCTGGGGTTTGAGATCCTCAACTTTAGATAGCGGATCGGTAGATGACCAATCCGTAAAGCTAGGGGAAGGAATAGGGATAGTATATCCAAAGCGGTCCAACAGATCTGCGGGCGTCAGAAGCGGGCCGGTCGTGGTATACCAATTCTGCAGAGGCTCATCAGCAATAAGCTCAAACTTAGCAGGAAGCTCTTTATAATAAATGCCTTCGTCTATCATACCCAGGAAGCTGTCTCCTAGACCATCATCATCTAATAAGGACAAAACATAATCATCTTGGTCTATAGACCAAGTATTTTCAATAGTGACAGTCTTATATGCAGTGCTACGGGGCTCTAGGGTAACCTGTTCCATTCTATCTGTGAGAAGACTAATATCTTCAAAGATTTCCCAATTACCGGGGCATCTTTTCCCATCCTGGTCTATCCAGGGCTCAGGAAACATGAGATAGGCTTATATTTCCCCCTTTCTTACAAAGTAACCATTTAAGGTTTTTCTATATGGTTGGAGAGGGGAATATTCATAGGGACGCTTTTCTCTTTCTGCCTTTCTTTTCTCACATTTCTGTTTCATGACTGCGGCTAACTCAGCTGGAGTAGGCGTGTATCCTAGACCAAAGGGAGGGATACATTCCTTAAGTTTATCTTGGACTAAATTGACAAGTCCTTGCTGATTTCGGTCGAGACCTAGACCAGACATATAATTCATTTTCCGAAACATGTTTAAAGGGACCATGTTTCCTAGGGAGGTGACTTTCTTTCCAATGATGTCAGTTTCCCGGCCATATTCAATAGCGTTGACCACAACTTGGGGGATAACCTCAAAGCCACTGAGGAAAATACCACTGTAGTCATGCTCTATCTCGAGGATCGGGATATCCTCGCCTTCCTTATTCTCCACGATCTTATCAGCCAAAATAATCACTATGTGGTCATCGTGGATGAATTTGACACGTTGGTGCAATGAAGAGGCTACCCCCTTTATGAATCCAAGGGCGTCCCAACAACAGGCTAAACGTGGCTGGTATATCCAGGACTTGGAACTCAACCGGCATGTTTAATGGCCCAATGGTTAGCATTAGTGTGACCACCCCTAAGACACATCGACTAGTGTTATCGTATGCCTTTACTGTCTGCAAGGAAGGAGTGAGTTCTGATATTTTTATTCCCAGTTTGGCTAAAGTGTTGGCGGAACACACATTCAAAGAAGACCCATTGTCTAACAGAACCCGGGGAACCCGTTTCTCCAAAAGTCCCATAATGATATGGAGAGCATCAATGTGGTTGGTTCCTTCCTTTGGCAGATCTAGATCAGTGAACATTATCACGTTCCCAAAATGAATGTTCCCGACCATTTGAGTAAGCTCATTTTGGAAGGTTTCGATAGGAATGATAGCCTAGCTTAAAGACTTGGCCAGCGTATCACGGTGGGTCTTAGAAGCACAAAGTAAGCCCCGGATGGAAATGTTGGCCTGAGTTTTCTTCATCTGAGCTAACAAAGTATCCTCCACCGTCTTAGCCCCAGTATCTGTTTCTTGGTCTTTGCCATAGTGGTCACCTCTTTCAAGGTTTGGTTGGTAGGCTTAGCCAGATCGGGTAAGGTGGCTAACATCTCCACCAACCCAAGTGGCTTTTTCAATATTACAGGTATTTTGGCTACCCAGGATAGTGTCCCAAGAGAGCATATTGCAGCTAGGCTCTTTTATGGATAAGGTTGGAGAAAAATGAACAAGGATATATGGTAATAGATGTTTATTTATTTCAAACTTGGGTACACAGAACTCTTCATCTGCCTCAATCATATTGATTTGTGGTAGGGGGTTATTGACTATATTTAGTCTGGGTGGAGGCTTTTCAATAACATTATCATCTATCAGGTCCTGGATAGCATTTTTTAGAGTATAGCATTTATCGGTGAGGTGACCCTTGCGGCGATGGTATGGTATTCCGATGCTTGGGCATGTTTCCAAGTCTTGGGCAGGGGGTTTGGTGGCTTATAATTCTCCAAAGGCTTTAGCACTCCCTGCGCCATTAGCCCCTGCAGTATCACAAACTAGGGAGCTTGCAGTTCATTATAATACCGGTTCACCCTGTTCTAATTTCTGAAATTTCTGCGAGGGCCATCATTTCCTCCCACCGTATTGACAGACCTGTCAGTCCCGTAATACCATGGAGCAGAGCTATAATTTTGGGTAGAAAATGGGGCTGAGGCATTTCCTACCATATTGACGGTTGGTGCTGGTGCGGTTGTTTTTCCTTTAGGATAACGGAAAGAACTAGGAGACGTATTGGCTTTTAATTGCCCAATCCGTATATCTTCATCAATATGGGCTCCTATCTCCACTATTTCTTTAAAATTGGTGTAGGGGAGATACCGCATATGTTGCAGGTAAATGGGCTGGAGGTTTTTAATGAACTTTGCATGACTCGGTAGGATCAAATGCGTCAAAAATACGGGCCAACTTTCTTTCCACTGATTGCAAACTCAGTAGACGGGTTTCTTTTTGTCTGACTCAAGGTCCCTTCTATTTTCGGGGTGGTGTTATCTTTGTATCTTTCAAGGAACCACTTGACTATCGGTCCCAAGTATTCATGGTCCGTTATCGAGACAACATTAGCCATTGTTTGGCAGCCCCTATTAGGGTGAGGTGAAAGTTGGAAGCCATAGCCTCAAAGCTAGCTCCCCTTGACTGCATGCCAGTGGAATAAGATTTCAAGTGAGATATAGGGCATCCAGTCCCATCGAATTTTTCTATGTCGGGCATTTTGAATTTTGAAGGTAGTATTGCTGAAGGTTGCAATGCTAGTGCCCGCGTAGAAAATTCCCCTTTGTTTAGAAGTTTGAGCATCATGGTCTTCATATTTTCCATGTCGACCTCCATTTTGGTGGCTGGGGGAGTTGTCTTTTGGTATATACTGGCTAGGTTAGGGAAGGCTGGGTTAATTTCTGGCTGAGGTATCTGGTAAGGAATTTGGGCGGGGTAAGGATTTTGAGCGGGATATGGATACTGGGCTGGATAAGGGTTCTGGGTTGGTGGATTTTGGGTAGTATAAGGATTCTGGGCTGGTGGATTTTGGGTAATATATGGATTCTGGGCTAGTGGATTTTGGCAAATATATAGATTCTGGGCTGGTGGATTATTGACGGCTTTGGCTGGGCGGCCAGGATCAATGAAGGGTAAGCAGGTAGTAACTTGACCTGGCGTGTTATAGCTTTTTGGGTCCATATGTGGGTTCTTCTGGAGTGGGTTGGTTATGGGAAAAGGGAGGTCATTTGGGCTCTGGTGAATATTGGTGTTTAGGAGAGGATATGGAGGATAGGACGGGTAAGGGCTGATATTTGGGTAGTAGGGACTCGGTGGAGGATTGGGATTTGGGGTAATGGAAATATTTAGTGGGTTAGTGTTTGGCTGGGGAATTGGGTTTGGAGGCACATGAGATGTTGATGCTTCCTGGGGACTGTAGGGGAAGAGTTCACCTCACCATTGGGCTTTGGACCTTGCATAAGACTTGTTATTTGGATTAGCAAGCGATCATGTCGTGCATCCAGATTTTGGTCTAGCCACTACTGCATTGCCGCAGCCGGGCGTGCACAGGAGCCTATATGCGTACCCATAGCGGACTGCTCACTTTCTGCTACCATACTGCTCGGATCTGTACCCTCTGCATGCGGATTACGCCTTTGTCGATTTGAAAGCGATACCTCGTTCGATTACGCACTTATTTCCCGTATCAAGTATCAACCGGCCAGTACTATCTTTGCCTTTCCAAACTCGGGCCAGGTTTCTGAGGAAAATGGGTTTGGAGGTATGAGATGGCTGGCTGAAGGCTTTCTGGGCTTGGAGTACAGCGTGCCTTTATTAGTATATTTTATTTATTATTTATTTTCCCAACAATTGGACCAGGATAAGCACACGCTTTAATTATTTTGTGATCTCGGGACTTTTCTAAACGATGGATTCTTTCCCAGTATAGGACCAACGTATTCCACCTGCCTTTCGACTCCCCAAGATCGGACAGATCCCGAGCGAAGGGCCTATACTCTTTCCAGGATCCACTAGTCGAAAATGCTCTAGGTCAAGCATCAGAGAATAATAAATCAGCCCCTGCATATATTTTTTTTTTTTGCGCAATTTATTATTTTTTTACATTTATTTTTGATCTGCACACTTTATTATTATTATTTTTTAAATATATTTTTTTTGGTAGGGCTGACCCACGATTCAAAGATGCAAACCGATTCGGTCATTGAAGTGTCACGAGAATCTATATGCATTCTAACGTTGGCTTATGCGAGGGGGTGTGGCCATGGTGTAGGGTAGCAGTTCGGAATATACCTATATGCGTGCACGTGTGTGCAGTATCTAAAAAGCAATAAAGTCTTTATTTTTTTCAGATATATAAACATAAAATAAAACATTATGGTACGTCTTCTGGCATTGCAGCGTGGATTTTCTCGGCTTTATATTTTGGCGCGAGCAATAAAGCACATCACATTAAGAAATATAAAGAAAAGCGGGAATCTATCTATCCCGATCAATTACAAATTTTGTCTTATATCCCCAAAATAAAATGACATAATGAATGCAAATATGTACAAATTGAGCGGTATAAAAATAATAAACAGAAACAAAATAAATATATAGGGCCGAAAATAAAGCAATATTAAAAATAAAGCTCCGGCCCTTTTATTGTGCTGCCCGGAATTTTATTGTAAACATATATATGACACACACACACACACACACACACACACATATATATATATATATATATATATATATATATATATATATATATATATATATATATATATATATATATTTATTTATTTATTTATTTATTTATTATTTTTTTGAATACTTTTTTTTGAATTTTTTTGGATTAATATAATGTTTGGTCCTGGACATGTATTTTTGGACCAATTTGCCCCCTGTTAGAATTTGGTGGGCAAATTGTCCTAAAATACATGTGACCAAATTATTGTTTTTTGTCCAGGGACCAAAACATTGATTTTCGACATGTCCAGGGACCAAATTATTATTTAATTCAATTTTTTTTAAAAAAGACTATTTTTAAATATACATGTAACAGTTATCGGAACGAAACTGCTTTCACCCCTCGCGATTCACTTTTTTGCGCATCCTGCTTTGCCTTTCACATTTTTACTTACGTAACTTGGCGGTTGTTAATTTTGAGCAGTTCTTGATATCACATGTTAGAGTCATATACCAAGTGCGAAATTTGAGTGTCTTCTGAGCCCCTCACGATGAAGTCTACGGGTAACCCAAGGCTTACTGAGTAGACGAACATCGTTGATAAACAATAGACTCTCCAATTTCGTTCAATTAAAACGGGAGAGAAATGCAACAGGTAGCAATTATCCAAACTCCATAACCTAGACATATTTAGTCAGTTATAACATGTTATCGTAGTTTTTAAGCAGGTATGAATTTGAAGTGCTCTGATGGTCGAACCTACTAATGTAGGCTACCTACGTATTCCTTAATAAAGGAAATCAGACCAAACGTAGTTCAGGCCAAAAACCTAGACTACAAGCAAATGAGGATGTTATGTTCTTCGGGTCAAAACCCGATCAAGAACACAACAGGAAAAATATTTTTGTGTTTTTCGAAAAGTCGTATTCAAACGGTCACGGACGGCCGTTTAAATACGGTATGAAGATTTGAATGTTTTTCGGAAACCATATTTCAATTGGTCAAAACCTGTCATTGAAATATGTTAAGAGTCATTTTCAAAAATTTGTGTCTGGCTGATCAATACATTGTTTCCGAACACAAACGAAAACTTATCATATTTTTCGAAAACTGCACTCGACCGATCAAAATCCGTCATCGAGCACGATAGAGAAAAAACATTGTTCAAGTTTTTTCGAAAACTGTGTGAAGATAGAAAACATTCTTTTTTCCTTTCCTTTCTTCTCACTCTCTCAGTTTTTTTTTCTTTTTCAATATTCCTCTTTTTTTTTTTTGTTTTTTTTGAAATATTCCTCTTTTTAAAAAAAACAAAAACTCCTTTTAAAAAAAAGGGTTTTCTTTTATTTTTTGAAAAACAAAACTCTATTTGAAAAAGACTTTTCTTTTATTGAAAAACAAAAATCTTTTGGAAAATACTTTTTCTTTTATTATTATTTTGAAAAACGAGACCCCTTATGAAAAAGTAATTTTCTTTTATTCTTGAAAAACAAAACAAAACTTTTTTAAAAAAAGAAACTTTCCTTTTAAAAGGAAATTATTCTAAAGTTAGGGTAAGAATATTATACATGTCATACCTTTTCGCGCCCGGGTGGCTGTCGCGGATTCGGCTGAATTTGACATTTATGCCACTCTTGCCTTTTCAGGCCAGGGACTTTATTTTTTTTTCTTTTTCTTTTCTTCTCTTTTTTTTTTCTTCTTTTCTGCCACTGAAAAAAAATTTCTATGTTGACTGTACGACCGATTTTTTTCCTCGATGGATGGTCGTCAATTTTTGGTTAACAGAATTAATTTCGTTAACCCTTCATTAAGCTCAGGGACCATTTTGGAAACTTTGGAACTTGGGGACTTAAGTGTCGCAGCTTCAAACTTTGGAGGGGTGAAAAGGAAAAAATCTTTTTTCCACCCTTATAATGGACGGGAGTGAGGGAGAGCTTCGCTTCCTTTCTTTCTTCTTTCTTTCTTCTTTTCTTTCCTTTCGCCATTGTTGCCGCCTTACTTTTTTTTTTTTCTTATTTTCTTTATTTTCGCTCATTTTCTCAATTTTCTTCCATCAATTTCAGTTATTTATTTAGCAAATAGCATCTTCTTCTCGATCCGGGAAGGGAAAGCTC
>CM028384.1:50201027-50248347 GCA_013146195.2 Codonopsis lanceolata | reverse complement strand
CTCAATGAGTCATCATAAGTTCAATAATGTGTTAAATGAACTTGGGTTGAAATCCTACGACGAATGGGTATCGTTTGACTAATGATGTAAAGCTCATAACCCCAATACTAAATGGATTATGATTGTGATGTGTTATGTGGATTTTAGGCTTGGGAATCAAGCCCTAATGAATATTGGGATTTTGTTGTAAACTTTAATGAGATATTAAAGTATGGATTTATGAAACACATAAAGAATGAAATGTGGTATTAAGACTCAACGGAGTCGCTCCAAGGCCAATAAAATGATAATGAGCTCTGGGTTGAAACCCTACAATATTTGGGTTTGTTTGATTATGATTGTGCACACCGGGTTTTGGGTTCGTGTCCAATTGAGACGTCCGTGTCATGGAGACCTATTAGAAAAATATATTGAGCATGCTTGTTAGAGCATGGGACATTAGAGACCAAAGTAAGGTCACGAGTATATTTAAGAGAAGATTAAGAAGGAAGTCTTCCCTTAAGGATTTTGGTCGTGTGTATATGAGTACTTAGAGAAGTGACTACGAGTAGTCATGATGTTTTGAGTATGAGGTTGGTGTTATCGATCATGTGTGACGATTAGGACTATGATTGAGTCCGTGTACTTAAAATAGAGACTAAAAATAATAAGTCTTGAATTGTGGATATTTTGAGACTAGCGTAGTAGTCTTTGGTTTGATTTGAGTTGAGGATTATGGAAGACCTCACATTATATTTTATTAAGCTTGTAAGCTATACTTGACTGGGTTGATGACTTGAGGAATAATAAGTACCTCAATATGTAATTTTTGAACTAAACTTGTAAGTTAGTTAAACACATTGGTTATATGCAAATATATGCATTGTTCTTGATACTTGGTAGAGCATTATGTCCTACTTGATTTATATGCAAATATGTGCATGAGTTATGGAATTTCATGGAGCGGTATGTCTACTTGTTTATATGCAAATATATGCATGGATTATGAGATTGTTGTAGAGCATTATGTCCTACATGGTTTAATGAGTCCGATAATTATGAACTTGGTCTCATTGGTTTATGCAAGTAAATATTTACTTGATGGTTTGGTTTAAAGTCCACCGGGCGGGTTTGGTTGTTGTGTCAAGCAATGGGACGTTCATAGTCTTTGGAAACAATCGCTATGAATCGTTGCATTGGTTCCTTTCTCCTCACTATTTGGCCAATAGTGGGATGTGATCTCGAGTTATGCCATCTAGCAGACATCGAAGCTCTCATTTCTCATCCGAGACGGATGAATGTAACGAGTACTCATTAAAGGAAACTGATGAGTTGTGATTATTTGGGGACGGAACCCGTGGTATAATTGATTGGGAATTGAGCCCGATCTTGGTTTGAGATTTGATCTCATGGTAAGTTGGTTGGGTTTTGAACCCGGATTTGATTGTAACAGTCAATTACGTTTACGTTACACATGTTTATTTATGAGCATTTATATGAAAGATATTATGCTACATGATTTATGTGAGTTTATGTGCTTAAAAATGAAGTACATGTTTTTGTTGGTATACTAGCATGATACCATGATTTTTATATGATTGCACATTATGCCATGCCATGACATAATATGCCATACGTTGCATTTAGTAACTTATCGGGTCATTATGACTCACCCGTGTGGTTGTTTTTCCCTAGTGTGTGCAGTGATCCCGTTAGTACAAGTGCTTTGATAGCGATTTCTAGCAGGTGTTTTTCCGGGCAATAAGCTTGGAGTAAATATTATTATTTTTATTAATTAATTGTGAGACTCGGATGTAAAGTTATGTAGACTTTACTTGGGTAGATTATGTTAGTATATTATTGTTATGTATTTGGGAGCCGGTTGTAGCCGAGCCTTTGTCTCCTTAGAATTTATTTCGTTGTCTTTCGAGCATGTGTGGCTCGCTTATTCTAGTTTTAGTATTATTGTTGTTCCTACCTCCGATGCTTTAGTCGTGAGATCTTGTTGGTGGTTTAGCATTGATATTACATTGTTATAGTTGAATTGTTCCTGCAAGTTATAGCCATGAGTGTTGTTTATCGTTGGGATTTTGATAGTTGCCGGCCTTGGTTGCCGATGGTTTGTTGCGTGTCTAATGTTGCACACGCGGCCAAATTTTTGGGCCGAGAGATTTACTATCTCTTTGGTTGTTTATTTTTAGGAGCTTGTTAGCTCGGGTCCCATTGTAGTTTTGCTCCGCAGGTTTTAGCTTTTATTATCCCTCGTATCTACGGCTTTGTCTTCTTGTCTTGAGCTTGTTGGCTCGTTTTTGACTCGCACCATTGTGCTTAGCAGGTGCTTGTTTGTCTCTTAGCTTGTCCTCGATGGCACGACCTTGGGATTTCGCTTGATCCGGTCGGTCGCCAAGCCCCCAAGATTTATCATTTCGACAAACCGATCATGTCTACCTACTGAAGAAAGCTCTCATTTACCGAAGCAAGCTCCTAGAGCTTGGTATGAAACTCTATCCAAGTTCTTAATAGAACAAGGATTCGTGAGAGGAAGAATAGACACTACTTTATTCATCCTCAAGCACAAAGGTCATTTCTCTTCTCGTACAAATCTATGTGGGATCTACATTATCTTTGGATCAACTAACCAAAGCCCGGTAAGAGATTCGAGAAGTCGATGCAAAGCAAGTTCGAGATGAGCATGATGGGTGAACTTACCTACTCTAGGATCTGCAGATACAATGCTTCCGATGGAATCTTCATCACCAAACCAAATATGCAAAGGAACTAATCAAGAAGTTTGGTCTTGATTCAGAAAAGGATTCGAACTCCAATGTCACCGACCGCCATCTTGACAAAGATGAAAAGGGAAAGCAAGAGAACATGACCAAGTACCGAGGAATCATAGGTTCTCTTCTTTACCCATCGCTAGTAGACCTCGACATTATGTTTGTTGTTTGTGTTTGTGCTAGATTTCGTGAGATCCAAAGGAGTCACATTTGCTTGCGCCAAACGTATCATCGATATGTTTCAAAAACTACAAATCTAGGCATCCGTATTCAAAATCCAATAATTTCAATCTAGTTGGATACTCGATGCAGATTATGCACCTCGAAAGTGAGCGTAAGAAGTACCAAGGTGGGACTTGTCAATTTCTTGAAACAGATTTGTCTCATGGTCTTGCAAGAAACAAGGATCGCTTGCAAATTCAACCACGTAAGGGAAACATTGTTGCAAGCAAGCAATTTGTTGCTCTCAACTCCTATGGATGAAGCAACAACTAGTGGACAACAACATCAAGACTACAAACTCCCCAATCATGTGTGACAACACATCAGCAATTTCAGTCTCCAAAAATCCAGTGATGCACTCCAAGACAAAGCACATTGATATTCGTTATCACTTCCTCAAAGATCATGTGGAAAAGGTAACATCGCTTGGAATATGTTCCAACCGAGCATCAATTGGCGTATTCTCACAAAACCACCGGATGCCACCAAGTTTGCTTACTTAAGGAGAAATCTTGGTATGATTGATCCTACTACTTAATTTCAACATTTTGTTAATGTTTCTTTCATACCTAGAGACCTAGTTTTAAGACTAATCGTAAGACGTAAGTCCTCCTTTACCGGAATACTTAAAGGTTAGTACTCCTACTTAGTCTATTTTTTGCTAAAGAGGTTTCTAAAGCAATAAAGGGGGTCAAGGATAAAATTTGGTACTTAAGAAAATATCATAAGTTCCCGCTTTTTCAACTAAAATTTTCTCGCCTTTAAATAGTCCTTGAACCGTCATTTGCAAAACTTTACGAAACCCTTTGACAAAATATTTCTCTCTCTATTCATACTCTCTCTCTCTCTCTCTGTGTAACTACTTTCTGCAAATTCAAATCCTTCTTGTTTCTTCTTCTCATCATCAACAATGGTACGCTCCTCTCCTCTACTTGAAACTTACTACGCATCGCTCGCATTTCATTTCATAACCTAAAATTGTTTTGGAATTCAAACGGTCATTTTCGAGTTTATACAAAGATTCGCCATTGTTGTTCTTAAAAACCTTGAATACTAACAATGCTTATATATGTTCATCGCTTATTCTTATGAAAACTTGCCTTACCTTTCTGGTGTGGATACTCTAAACATCCGAGGGTTTCAAGTTTTCGTTCAAAAATTTCAATTATTTCAGAAAACCTTGAAATTCCTACTTGTTTAGTTGTCGAGATGAAAAGCCCTAATTTTATTTTGCTTTTCTTTCAGGCAAGAACTTCAAAAACGAAGCGAGACAGCGGAAAGGGTTTGAACCCGGAAACTGACATTCCTCCCAGTACGGATGTCAACCTTCCAGGATACCCCACCTTTCCCGCCTCTCATGACATTATTGTTGCTCGACCCGGCTATATATTCCTGAATGTGCATGACCTTCACCAATCAACTCTATAGGTGCCGCGCCAAAGCTTGCATGAGGATATGGACGCCTCGATTCTACCCCTCTTCTCGCCTTAATGACAAAAATTACAAAGATCTTTCTCTCGTAGAAGAATTCTATCAAAGAATGGAGCTCATGAACAAGACCGCTTCGAGGATGGATTCGAGGCCGCCCCATCTCCGCTATCGCTAAATCCATCTCCACTATCATCGGCAGTACATGTTGGAGCTCTTGCAAAGAACTACTACCGAGACTTTTCATGCCCTGAAGCCATGAGGAGAGTAGACACCTTAGAGAGCCACAAGGGAAAATGCTCAAATTGCCTCGACGCCTCATCGCACCAGCCATCTTATAGACAAGGGGCTCCTATTCAAGAGTGGAGCACATGACATGTTTACGGCCCAGCAAATCAACCTGACCAGTGCCGTATTCCTTCAACTTCATCTCAATTGGGGACTCATTATCTTCAATGAGTTAAAGCAGTGGGTGGAGAAAGCTAAAAACAACCCCACTTGGAAACGCCCCTTCGTTAGGCTGATTAACTCCCTTCTAAGGGATGACGCAAATGTCAACTCTTCTTTGAAAAAAGATGAGTTGTTTACAGTGGCCAAGGAGAAGCAACTCACAGCCTCGCTTAGTAAGTATACCGAATACGAGAACAAGCGGCTGCAGAAAGGTCTACCGCCAGTCTCTCTGGACAAAGTGGCCAAGCCTGCACCTATCTTGCTCACCCGCTTCAACATGGAAGCACATGACACGGCTAGCAGGAGCCACAAAAAGGGCTCTGCAAAATTTGACGATCAAGTGGCCGCGGACCTCCATCAAAAGGCTAAAGACTTGGCTGATGAGGCAGAGCAGCTGCTAAGGTCCAAGATGGCAGGCAAGGGCAAACCAAAGAAGACAAGACCGGAAGAGGCCACTCCAACTGAAGAGGAGCAGGCCAAATGGATTAGGAGAGAGATGAAGGAAGGCCAAAAGAAGAAGGCACCAGGCCAAACCAGCCATTCTTCACCTCATCCTCCCCAAACCCCCATCCTCACAGCCCACCTACCCAATCCAAATTAATCACCCTCACCATCTCCCCGCACCCACTCCCAAACCAAAACGAAGGAGACTTCGTAAAACCTTTGAAGACCAGCCACCGGCAGTCCCTCCAACCTTTACCGATGAAGCAGCTGAGTCTCCTATTCAGCCGCTGAGGAAGAAAAAGAGAGATGCCGGTCCCAAACCCTCTACCAACGCCCAACCCTTACCTGTCAACCCTTCATCTATTCCAACTACCGACACCCAACCCACAATTGTCAACCCTTCATCTATACCTATCAACCATTCATCTATTCCTCATGAGTCATCTACTCAGAGGAATTCACCACCTCCGGAGGAGCCTATCCCTCAGGAGGAGCCTCACATTCAGGAGGAGCCAGCTAGAACCCCTCTCCTCCTTCTCCTTCACCCTTCAACTACTCACCTGACCCATCTACACCTTCCCAATCCCAACCAACTTCATCAACCACACCACAGCCAACTCACATATCCCCCACCCATCCCTTAGACTCTGCTGCTACCAGGTTCCTCTTCGAACTTTCGTCAGTACCAGATCTATTCACCCCTACCCATCAACCTTCTCAACCTCCTCAACCTTCTCAACCTTCCCTAAGAAAACCAAAATCCCTCTTCTACCCTGCCCCTTCTTTCTGGTTTTCTACCGATCCCCTTCCCAGCTCCTCTCACATCGGAAAATTCTCGACACCGATATGGAGCCGATTCCCCAACCCTCCTCCCCCTCCACTTATAACCATATCCTCCTCCACCAACACCATACCAACCCAAGACTCGTCCTCTTCCGACTCCATCACTCCCCCTCTCCAATAGCCCATACGGCCTGCAGACTCTACCTCTGCCAGCACCATTCATATTGGCCAGGCAACTACTTCCCATCAGCCGGCCAATGATGAAATTTTTTCCCGACTGGATGCCATCTACCAGCGGCTCGGTGAGCTTACAAGCATCTCTACCGCTACCGCCGAAATTGCCATTGCTGCGTCCAAAGCCAATGACCGGACTGTCGCTACTCTTCGACAGTTTCAAGAGGATGTATGGACTCGATTTGGGCAGATGCGGCACGACTTCGCCGATGTCAAGATCAACATCGAAGCTCAACGCGACGAAGATGTCCGTATCGTGTGCTCCATTTTCTACGAATTATTCCATGCCATCACTCTTCATCTCGGCCACAGTCGTCCTCCCGTTCTTGAACTCAACAACCTTGCTCGAAATTCAGCTCACGATATCATGAATGCCAACCATGATTGTGATCTGGCCATCACGGAGGAGAAGCAAATGAGGTCTATTAACAGAATGCTGATGGAAGAGAACAACCGTCTTCGTGAAGAACTGGACTACCGTTCTCATTCCACCAGACCTCCGACTGATGCAGATGAGGAATACGAACGAAGAATGGAAGAGCTTGAGCGAGAAAGAAGAGAAAAGGAGGCTGCAGACAAAGGCAAAGGGAAAAGACCTTGGTAGTTTATGTATCTTTTCTTTCCTTTCCTTTGTATTTATCTTATTTTTTGAAAACTCTGTTGAATGTAAACATCTTGTTTATAAATACATATGATTACTTGCCTTTCAAAAATTATCTTGTTTAAATTCTTATATTTCATATCTGTTTAGAATTTTAAACAATCAGTTTTTTAAACCTTGTAAAAAGTCTATTACAACGTTTAAAAAACGTTGTAAAAGACTATTAACAACGTTTAAAAAACATTGTAAAAGACTTTTTACAACGTTTAAAAAACGTTGTAAAAAAGGGGGGCCTATTACAACGTTGCCTAACACAACGTTTTATAAAACGTTGTAAAAACTCTATTACAACGTTTTAAAAACGTTGTGAAAGGCCTTTTTTGTTGTAGTGAGTTATGGAGGGATCTTACAAATGTAGCGAATGGGTTATCTCAACCTTGGCTTGTTGGCAGAGATTTTAATATTATAGCTTCAGTGGATGAGAAGCTAGGCAGGGTTGGCTATGATACTATCGGTATGTCTGATTTTAATGACATCATGATTAATGCAGGCCTTGGTGATGCGGGCTATCATGGAAGTAAATTTACCTGGTGTAACAATCACACGGATGGCACTAGAATCTGGCAGAGGATTGATAAGGTTTTAATTAATGGTCAATACACAGCAAAGTATACGGGCATTCGGTGGAACATTTGGGTCGGGTTATGTCTGATCATTCTCCACTTCTAGTAAGTTTTCCTTTTGTTTCCAAACCCAAAAGTCAATTCCGATTCCAACGAATGTGGGTTGATCATGCTGGCTTCATTAATTTTGTTAACGTTCAGTGGTGTAAGCCAGTCACGGGGGACGCAATGGAAGTCTTGCACAGAAAGTTATATTATCTTAGAAATGAATTGAAGAAGTGGAACTGGGAAGTTTTTTGCAACGTTCATCGCTTGTTGAGCAACAAAGAAGATAAAGTTCGCCTCGGAAGATTTATGCATACAACAATAGAATGATTCTTCTTGTTAGTCTTTGGCAGAAGCTAAATTGGTGCTTCCCTAGCTTGCTAAATGGAAGGCGGAATTATTGCAACAAAAATCTCATCAACTTTGGGTGAAGGATGGAGATCGTAACACCAATTATTTCCATGCTAGTTTAAAAGATAGAAGCAGACATAACACTATAAACTTCGGAATGCAGATGGTTCATGGTGCACGGAAAATAAAGTAATAGGCGGGATGGCTGAAACTTTCTTTTCCAATCTATTTGCTCGTTGTGATCATGTTGTAGATAAGGATTTCTTTCGTTTTCCTCCTAGAACAGTGAATGCCCAAGACAATGAAGACTTAATAGCCGTGCCTTTAGAGAATGAAATCTGGGAAGCCATTCTAAGCCTCAATCTCGATAGCGCTCCTGGAATGGATGGATTTACAGGCTGGTTTTTTCGATCATGGTGGGAGATAATTAAGGGGGATTTAATAGCAGCGATTCAAGCCTTTTTTACTGGGGCAGATTTCCATAAGGGGCTGTCCACCACGGCTATAGTTCTGATTCCGAAAGTTAGCAATCCAGAAGGTATTGGAGACTTCCGGCTGAATAGCCTTTGTTCGTTCGCAGGAAAGGTGCTATCCAAAATCGTTGCGACTAGATTGGCTAAAATTCTACCTCCTGTAATTTCCATGGAACAATCTGGTTTTATTAAAGGTCGAAGCATTCAAGAAAATGTGGTTCTGGCTCATGAATTAGTTCACTGTATCGAAACTCGAGTTAGGGGGCAATGTACTCTTTAAACTGGATATGTCAAAAGCGTATGACAGATTAGAGTGGGATTTTCTGCTTCGAGCCATACAGGGTTATGGTTTTAATAATCGCGTGCAGACCTTGATTTATAGACTTCTGAATAAGATTTGGTATACCATTTGTATTAACGGAGACAGCTTCGGCTTCTTAAATCAACGAGGGGGTATGACAAGGGGATCCTCTTTCTCCTTTGTTATTTATTTTAGTTCAGGATGTCCTCTCTAGTAATATTTTGGCTTGGGTTGAGAATGGTTTAATTAAACCTTACATGTATGGTCAAGGAGGTTTGGTGATATCACATATTTTTTATGCTGATGATATGCTCCTCTTTTGCAATGCTAGTAAAGATTCTGTTTTGGCCCTTCGGAAGATTCTCAGTACGTATGAAAAAGCCTCTGGTCAACTTATCAATTTGGATAAAAGTGGTTTTTGCACTTCAAAACATTGCTCGCTTCGCAGAATTAGACAACTTGCTATCTGGTCGAGTTGTACTCATAGGACTTTTCCTATGACTTATTTGGGCATCCCTCTGTTCAAAGGGAGGATAAAATCAATTTATTTTGGGGCTTTGGTGGATAAAATTCTAAGCAGAATTAATGGGTGGAAGGCTAATCTTTTGTCCTCTGGCGTCAAGCTCACTTTATTGCGTTGCATTCTTTGCAGTATTCCGTTGTACACTATTGCTGTCATTCGTGTGCCTAAATCAGTTCTAGGCGTCTTCAGTCAGATTTTGCTACCTTTTTGTGGCGTAATAATGGAGATAGGCGTATGCATTGGGTGCCTTGGGAGGCTGTGTGTAGACCCCTTGAGGAGGGTGGCTTGGGTACGGCCTATTGAAGAGGTTATGAATTCTCTTCAAGGCAACTAGCCTGGTCGGTTATTCAGGGTCAAAGTGTTTGGGCTCGATTTGCAGGTTCAAAATATGGGATTTCTGGAACCCTTAATCAACATGTGATGTCTCTGGTTAGTAAAGCAATATATAAACATATGATTGAGCTTCAAAATTGCAGTAGATAGCTGGTGGGACGTGGCGATATTTCCTTTTGGTGTTCCAACTGGTATGGAGTCATTTTAGAGGGTCTGTTACCGATGGATATTCGTCTTTCGGTCTGTGATGGTTTACCTCTTCTGGATCAGTTCTCCCAGTTTATTTCAGAAGATAATCTTTCTCTATTCAAGAGGGTCCATTTGAATCCTTTGAGAGAGGATAGGGTAGTCTATTCCCGAACTACCACAGGAGACTTCCAAGTTTCAGCTCACTGGAATCATACTCGCCACAAATGGCCGAAGCTATTTTGGGCATGTAAAATTTGGCAACATTGGGTTCCTTTTAAGGTTAGTGGTTTTGTTTGGAAATTATCTCATGGAGCTCTGCCGGTTGATCTTCGTCTTAAGGAGAAAAAAATCGCGATGGTTTCCAAATGTGTGTGATGTATCCACTCCCATGATAGAGAGTCTATTAAGCATCTTTTCTTATTTTCTGAAGTGGCTAGTGAGGTCTGGAAATCCTTAGCTCGATGCTTCCAGATTATAGAGGTTTATGTGTCCTTGCAGCATCTGTTGACGATTTGGATGGATCGAGTTTCTGTGCATAATCAGGTTGGAGCTTGCAAAATTGGAACTATGGCTCGAGGATGCTGGGAATTATGGAAGGCTCGTTATCGTGCTGTTTTTTATAATGTTCCAATGAATGTCCAAGAGATTCTTAATGGCGTTCGCAACGGTTTAAGAGATATGATGAGCTTGTACATCCCGAAGGTGGCTTCTAATGTGGTGGGTATTATGGGTCTTCACCCTCTTCGGGTCTCCGTTAAAGACATTAAATTTCGTCGAGGTTGTTGGGTTCGATGGGAACCTCCTGAGTTGGGTGCTTATAAGCTTAATACAGACGAGTCGGCTAGACACGGGTTATGCACGGGGGGTGGTATTATTTAAAATCACCAAGACAGAATGGTTTGTGCCTTTTCGGTTTCCTATGGCCAAGGTAATAATACTTTTGCTGAGATTGCTGCTCTCTGAGATGGTCTTGTTTTATGTCGGAGACTGGGCTTAGTTAAAGTATATGTAGAGACTGATTCTTAGGTGGCAGCTCAGGGTTTGGTTGGTTCTCAAAAATTCCTTTGGCAGTTTGAGTATGAGCTTTTCGATTGTAAGGAGCTTCTTGGTTTCTATTCCATATGGCATGTATATAGAGAGGTGAATGGTGTGGCAGATAGGCTTGCGGACATAGCTCACACAATGTCTCCTTATACTACGTATGATTCAGTTCCTCAAATTTCGGTTAATGTGCATCATGCTTTTAGACAGGATTGTTTGGGTTTATTTAACTTTCGTAAATGATCTTGTAATTTTATTTACTGGTAGAGGTAAGGCTCCTTCGTCCTCGTGTTGTTTAGTGAGGCTGGTTGTCACCCTCGTTGTTTATTTTCTCCGTTTTAAATAAAATTCATGTAGGGTGCCACCTCTGTTTCCTAAAAGAAAAAGAAAAGAAAAGAAAACATGCTTGATATTTGGTTGAGGGTTGGTGTTTGGTTTAGTTTTAGAATTTGAAGGGAAGGTACTTTCTGTTGGGTTGGAGAAGTTGATTATTAGAAGGAGGGAGTTATTAGGGGGAGGTAGCCGACTTTTGATTCAGTGAGAGAATAGAATGAAGATTTCTGCTAAGCTTTCCAACAGATCCCCAACTACTTGGCTTGCGACTCTTCCTATATGAGCATCCAATTCCTTTTTCAACTAGTTCTAGAATTCAGGGTGTGGGGCATAACCAGGAGCTTGTATCTCTGCCCCAGAGCAGTCTGTTTATTATTGGTATATGCAACAGTCTGTTTTTCTTGGCGGTCATTCTATCCAAATCTGTATCCTCTGAACTGATTCTTATACTCTTTGACTAGACCTTTGTGCCTGTATCCCGTTTCAAACGATCAGTGTTACCTCTTCCTTTCCAAATTTGTGTCAGATTTCTAAGGAAAAGGGTTGAAAATATCAGAACTGAAGATTCCAGGATTTTTGGTTCAAGTATAGTGTGCTTTTATTATTTTTTATTTATTTGCTTTCCCTAAAATTGATCGAACAAACACATGCTTTGTTTTGACAGTCTCGGGACATTTCCTGGAACAATTGATTCTTTCTCCAGAGTATAAAACCTTCGTATTCTACTTGACTTTCGACTTCCCAAGATTGGACAAATCTCAGGCGAATGGTTTATACTCTTTCCGGGATCCACCATTTAAATGATCTAGGACGAATACCATAAAAATTATTGGTCATCCCATGTGCATATATTTTTATTCATTTACATATATTTTTGCAATAAGGATTGGTCATTAATTTCGAGGTATAAAAACATATCGGTCCATTAAGTGTTCTAAAAATATATATGCTTTTAACGTTGGCTGATGCAGGGCTAGGCTGGCTTCACCCCGTACGCCTCTCAATAAGGGCACAGGATGTGATAATTTCGGCCTAAGTTCTGCGTAGTCTCTCTTTCAAGATCATGGATACCCAGGAGTGTTTATCGGGTTAAAGGGTAACTGTCATAATATTTCTACATGAGTGGACGTTTGTTAGTTATATCTAAAAAGTAGTAAAGTATTTTTTTTTTCAGATATAAAACAGTAATAAATCAATAAATTATGGTCTGTCTTTTTGTTCATTTGTTGGTTTTCTCGGTTCATTAGTTTGAATCCCCGAAAGGACAGCGCGAGCGAGCGTGATGGCCATTCAGATCAATAAATAGAAAGAAAAGTGGGGAAACGATATGTTCCTATTAATTACATTAGGTCCTAATCCCGAAAATAAAATGACATAATAAAATAATATTTATATATTCACCAGAAATATTATAATAACATAATAAAACAAAATAAAGCAAAATTGCTTCTCGCTTTTTATTTTTTATCTTTTCGGTTGCACTTGGTACCCAAAATGAAGGCTCGCCGCAATATTTTATGATTATACGCACATACACACACACACACACACATATATATATATATATATATATATATATATATATATATATATATATATATATATATATATATATATTAAACTGTTAAATAAATATAACAAACATATTTAGTCAAATATCCAAAAAATAAACTTTTTCTTTATATATACACAAAAAACAAACTAAGTCTAACCCTCCATTTTTATTTTATTATTAAAATAAAAACAACGCCGCCAAGAGCCACCACCGTGAGTGCCCGTTTTAACCGGATCTACCGAAAGGCGTGGTAGTTTCAAAACCTTTTAAAGCGCGTAGAATATACGTTTGTCCACAATTGTGGACTCAAAATATAAACAACAGTCGCATCTTTATTTTAAGGATAAACAAAGAAAAACCAAAAATACCAAATTTGCAAAAGGGTTCGGAGGCTAAGTTATGAGTTGGGAAGAGGTTACGCAGCCAACTCCCCCTTTCGAACTCAAAATAGATTTTTGGCTAAATAGGCTCTTTTTATAAAATTAATAATTTAAATAAAGCATAAGTATATAATAATAATAATAATAATAATAGTAATAATAATAATAATAATAATAATAATAATAATAATAATAATAATAATAATAAAAGAAATAAAGGAACTTACAACAGCCTCATTTTATAGTTGTATATAAACTTTTAAAATTTTTTGGCCATTATAAGGTCTTATTTTAGTGTTATTTATAACTGAAGTTTGACCATTATAATGACTTATTTCGTGATATATTAATATTTTAAATAGCACTATTTTAGTAGATAAAAAAATAAATACTTTTAGAGTACTTATCTCTTGAAGTGTGTGGTTTTATCCCGAACCAAACTTCTTTTCTGGGTAGGCTTTAGGGTGTGCTGGCTCTGTTTTTCACGTTGGGGGAGTCTTTTTTGCTTTTTTGCTGTTGCAGGATTTCGAGTAGCGTGATTGGTACTTTTAGTTGTTTTCACCTCCGGATCCGGGTAGCACAACTGCTTCCTTTTGCTTGCTTTTTGCTGTCGTTGAGTCTGAAATCGGGCAGAGCAACTATTTGCTTCATTTGGATTTTTTGGATTCGAGGCAAGCAACGTTCTTGTCGGGATTTTGGAACCGATGAAATAGGGCGGAAATCTAGTTGGGTAGCTAGGGTTCACTTTGATCGAAGAGATTTAGTGTTTAGGGGAAGTTTTGGCAGCCTAGCGAAGCTTCGGGGTTGGATGGAAAACAACTGCACAACTTCATAGTGTTCTCTCCGTAAAACTCTTTGTGAATCATTTTGTTTTTGCACTACCGAAGCCTCAATTTATAGGCTGAGATTGGGATTCCTTAACAGCGAAGGAAAATTCTGATATTTTCTTTTGTGCTTTAACAGCTTATATGTTGCAGCAAAAGTAAACTGCAACAGCGAACAGGGCTTCTGTGGGCACTACTAGAGGGAGTTTTGGGCGCCGCTGGGGGCTATTTTGGGCGCAGCGCCCAAAATAGCATACAAGCTCCGCTTTGCTTTTTCTTCTATTTTTGGCACTTTCGCCCCCTATATTCACTGTTTGTTACTTCTTTCCTCCTTTTGCATTTTTCACCCTGAAACTTGACATCCGTTAGTCCTTTTAATAGGTCTTCATATTTTATGGCATGTCGTAAAACAGGGGTACGAAATTTGGGTGTCTACAGTTGTCAAAGCTTGTTTCTCAGGATCAATCTCTTGTTTGGTTTATCAAACCAACCAATTATTCACAACCTGGGTACAAGTCATCACGAGGCTAGTTCCTTACAGCCCCAACAAGTCATGATACTTAACATATTATATTCAATAGTGTTTTACCCAATTGGCCAAAGTGGAGAAGTCGGTTCCGGGTCCGAGTTAGGGTGTCGCTACTAACTAGTACTGCTCTCCGCCCTGTGACCTAGTCAAAGGTTCCCTAACTCTCTCCACAATAGACTGTTCAATTGCACAATTGAAGACTGTTCACATGAACACTTCATATTCAAAACTAGTGCTCAATTAAGGAATTAACATATATATAAATCCAATGAGTTATAAAGTAAATTCATTGTATTCTCAAAACAACAAGTTTCGACTAGTACATATTGATCCCATACTCATAAGTTTCAAGACACAAATTCAGCATGTTAACAAGATTCATAACATCACTTCCATCTATATAGGTCAAGTAATCCGTCACGTTCACGAGCATGCAAATTACAATACCATGTTAATAAAAATTATAAATAATTAAAACATACATGTTAATAAAATTATAAATAATTAAAACACCAATACAAAACATATTAAAAATAAGATAATATTCCCAATAAAAACATATTAAAAACCTTCGATAGTAATCCTCAAGTTAAACTCACAATTCAACAATGTCGGATCACCACACAAATACTCACGATTTACCTTTTTCTTTCTTTATATACGACTAAGGGAAAGGAAGTTATATATGCAGGCATGCAATACTGTTTATATATTAGGCATCATAGCCAACTCGTCCAAATGGGTTAAAAACATAGCCAAGGCGAGTCACTAAGTGAGCAATAATTCTTAGAGTAGAACTGTAGAAGGAGTAATGGAAACAAAGATGTATAATCATTATCTCCCTAACATGCTGCTCTTAGAGTAGGAAAATGAATTATTCTACCTTAAGCCCTAAGCCCTATAGTATTCGGTGATGGATGAGTCAACAAACCCAAGCATGAGTTGGTATAATATTAAAAACCATATTTTATTCCTTTATCTGAACATAATTAATCCAATCCACCCGTCCGTACATTAGTAGCTCATTAGCTCGTTACAAGGAACTCAGAGCTACCAACTCAAGCTAGTGACTAGGAACTCATTGCAAGGAACTCACAGCTACTAGCTTAGAACTCCGTCCGTACACGTGAAGAAGATTTACCAACATCTACCTCTTTTTAATGTGAATATTATTATAATATATGCTCTAGTATATCTATTAGTAAAATAATCTATATTATAAAAGAGATCAGAGGCTAACTAGTGGTCCTGATCGAATTGTGTTAAACACAACTAACGGTCCAGATTGATTCGTAAATTTGTGAATTACAAATGAACGCCTCAGTTATGAGTTATGTTTGAATTTCCCCTTTACATTTACATATAAAACCTTCAATTATGAGTTTTGTTTGAATTACCCCGTTAGTTATGAGTTTTGTTTATCCCGACCATTCATTGAATTAATCGCATAACGATACCGTGTTATAGACACGAGCACGTACACTAGTATAGTATGAAACCTAGAACAATACTTCCATCTAGCGATAAATATTTTATATATGGGACACTTTTTAAGTTATCAAACTAAAACAATCTTACACCAATTTTCGTACAAGACAAAATAAATAAACTTACATTGGGATTTTTACTTACATTCAAATAATATTTTAAAGTAAATCTAACACAATTTAACTTGGTCAAATAGAGTGAAATATTAATATATTGCGACCGCAAGGTGTTGTCGAAGAGCCAAAAAGCACACATTAAAATAATATGAGATAGTTAATATTATTTGGTCAAATAAGGAGGGCAATTTTAAAAGTGTTATCAAATTAGGTTTTGTAATTTCATTTATCTATAAATGTGTTGTTCAAATTAAAATAGATTAAAAATATTCTTATATTTATGAGTTTTATTGTGTTGTTTATCATAATCGGTTAACCTACCATACCAAACTCTACCAACACAATAAATTGGAGCTTTTCAAACCATAAAGAATCTTTTTAAATGGAATGGGTGAATTTTGCGGGAGGGAGGCTATAAACATATCTATTTTTAGTGAACGAACCCAAGACATCGACTTAAAAAACCCGAATCCTAGTCTTCAAACATTATTCTTGCTAATTAGTTAACTTTAGATTGTTCAAAAAACCCCCTAGGTTAATAATTTGCATAGTCTTGTTCGTGACTTCTTCATTTAACACAACATTCTAAAAAGTATTTTTAACATCCATTTTTTTTACATATATTCAAATAATATTTTAAAGTTGTAATGAAATAGAGTGAAATATTAATATATTTGTTGTTTAAAATAATATGAGATAGTTAATATTATTTGGTCAAATATTTTAAAAGTGTTATCTAAATATCTATAAAAAATTAAAATAGATTAAAAATATAAGTTTTACATGTAATACCATACCAAACTCTAGCTAAACCATAAAGAACTTTTTTAAATCTATAAACATGATCTAATAGATTCAATTCTAGCAACTGGAGCAAATGTTTCATCAAAGTCAATTCCCTCCACTTTAGTGTAACCTTGAGCAACTAAAGGAGATTTATTCCTTATCACATTACCTTGCTCATCAGACTTATTTTTAAATATCCACTTGGTTCCTATAACATTTGTAGATTTAGGTTTAGGAACTAAATACCAAACATTATTTTTAACAAATTGTTCTAGTTCATCTTACATGGCATTTATCCAATGCTCAACTTGTAAAGCTACTTCCACATTCTTAGGTTCTATTTCAGAAACATAACAACAAGTATGCACTTTCAAACCTTCAAAAGACAAGCAACCAAGTTTAACCATGTATTTTTACTAACATTTTCTCTTCTTCTTGTTTGCACACCTATACTTACTTCACCAATCACTAAACTAGAAGGGTGATCCTTCTAAATTCTGCTCAGAACGTCTCTGAATCTGTTTGTTATATTTTTCTCTTCATCAGAATCAGATTCAACATTCTTCAATGAAGCCCCCAATGAAGGTACATTGGAGCCTTCATTCATTCCATTATTCTTTGAAGCAGTTTCAGCATTTGGAATAACTTCAGATTCTGAAGTTTGCAGCCTTTCTAAGAGATCATCAACTTGATCTTCAACACTTTTTGTACCCAAATCAGAAAGATCATCAAATACTATGTTCATGGATTCCATAATGGTTCTTGTCCTAAGATTGAAAGCTCTATATGCACGGCTATTGGTAGCATATCCCATAAACACACATTTATCACTTTTAGAATCAAATTTTGTTAGATGTTCTCTATCATTGAACAAGTGACAAATACTTCCAAACAGATGAAAGTATTTTAAAGTAAGTTTATTTCCTTTTAAAATCTCATAAGGAGTCATAATGCTACCAGGTCTTAGGTAAACACGATTAATAATATGACAAGCTATATTTAATGTTTTTGCCCAAAAAAATTTAGACAAATTCTTAGAATTAAATATAACACGAGCTATTTCTTGTAAAGTTCTATTTTTCCTTTCAGCCACTCCATTTTGTTGAGGGGTTTTAGGAGCAGAAAATTCATGTGTAATACCATTTTTATCACAATATAATGAGAATGATGAATTCTCATATTGCTTTACCGTGGTCAAATCTAAGTTTTACAAGAGGGAGGTTATAATCATTAAGCATCTTTTTATACCAAATTTTTAAAGCATTGAAAGTATCATATTTTTCTCTAAGAAAGAATGGTCCTGTAAATCTATAAAAATCATCAACACAAACAAATGTATATTTTTTACCACATAAGCTTTCAACTTCCATTGGTCCCATGAGGTCAGTATGCATCAATTCCAAAACATCTAGAAGAAGCACAATTTTAAATACTTTTATATGAAGCTTTGGTTTATTTACCTTTTTGACATGCAACACATATTTTCATTTTTTTGGTGTTTAATTTAGGTAAACCTCTAACAGCTTCATATCTAATAAGTTCTTCTAGTTTCTTAGTACTAATATGACCAAGTTTTTTATGTCATAAGTCAATTTCATTTATGGAAGATGAATGACAAGTAACAATGTTAGCAACAAGATAGCAATTATCATTATATCTAATGCTTGATAAAATACATAAGTTATTTTTATCAAAAACATCATATTTTTCTTTGTTGAACCTAAGTTGCATGTCATTATCACATAATTGACTAATACTTATCAGATTAGCAGTCAAACCTTCAACATGATACACATTATTTAATTTAGGTAGTCCTTGACAATTCAAAATAACTTTACCAATAGTTTTACCTTGTGCACCACCACCATATGTCACACACCCACTTTTGACATTTTCATAGTTTTCCAAATAATCTTTGGAACGAGTCATATGCCTAGAGCAACCACTATCAAAATATCATGTACCTTCAATGTTAGACTTGTGAGAAGTAAAAGTAACATGACAAAATATTTAGGATTTTTGTCTCCAAGTAAATCTTGCAGAATGAAATCCGGAATGAATTCAGGAATAAAATCTGGAATGAGGATTCATTGGAGCCTTCATTGAATTATGAAAAATGTTTTTTGCTAGATCAACTTGTCTCTTACGGCAATGGGGTTTAATATGACCACTAATTAAACAGTAGAAAGAGATCATACTATGTTTCTTGGAAGTCTTTCTTTTGGACTTTCTCTCTAGGGTTTTGTCTTCTCTTCCTCACCATGGCGGCTGCTGCCAAGGCAGCTCAGCCTCCGGCTCCTCCTGATGTTCCCGCTCCAGGGTCTAACCCTCCTCCGTCCACAACGGCTGCGGCTAATCCTACACGTACTTACGCGAATGTGACTGGACAACCAAGGCCAAACCCTAATGTCAACCCTAACTCCCCTCCCATTCTGCAGGAAATTCCTCTTGCTCCTCGTCAACCTTCTTCCATTATTAATGAACCGGCTTGTGTTTTTACACCACTGGAAGTAGAATTGTCTGAGCGGTTGCTCACTAACACAATCATACTGAAATTTTCGGCAGGCAGACCCTCGACTTATGCGATTCAAGATGAAATTTCTAAGAATTGGAATTTGTCTGGCCCCTTTGTTGTCGGTCTCTTAGACCCGCGGCATGTTATGGTTCATTTATCATCCAATGAGGATTTGATTTGCGCTTTATCTCGGGAGTCTCATATGATTCAAACTTCTATGGTTAGATCTTTCCGGTGGACATCTGATTTTGCCTTCAAAAAAGATTGTACAAGGGTTGCCGTTTGGGTCAAGATGCATAGGCTTCCTTTAAACTTTTTTAATCCTTCTTTTCTACAAAGCATTGGAAATTCATTTGGTCACTTTCTTCGAGCGGATGAAAAAACTCTCGCATTAACCAGACCAATGTTTGCCAGAATTTGTGTCGAAGTTGATGTGGCGGAATCTCTTCCCTCGAGAGTCTGGATTGGTGTGGGAAAAGATAAAGGCTTTTGGCAACCTTTGGATTTCGAGGGGAATATTAATTATTGTGTTGGCTGTGGTTTGTTAGGTCATATCAAGGAATTCTGTCGTAAAGGACAGCGTCAAGGGACTTCAATTGGGAAAGGGATGCCTCAAACCGCTGATTACGTTAGGGTAGGTGCCACCGCGACGCAGCTTATTACGTATGTTAATGTTAATATTAATAAGGAGGATACGGCTGCTAAAAACCCTAATCGAGGAAACTAATAAGGGTTCCAATGTTGAACGTCTTTGGCGTTAATGAATCTGCTCAAGGCGCCGGTACGCACAATGTTCCACATGAGTTTAATAATAAAGGCTCTAGTGTTGGCAGAGAAGGTAACAATATCAATCAAGCTATCAATGCATCTGATCGGGTGAACACATGCAAACGGTCACAGTGGCTTCCTAAATCGGCTAAGGATAATATTCAGAAGGGTTCTACTTCTTCGGCTAAAGACTTGAAGGGGCAATCAATAGAGGTTGAGATCATTGATGTAGTGGACAATGATAAGGACAAGGACTTATTAAGGGGACAACCTTCTCCTGTTCAGAACAACCATCTAAAGAAGCAAAACCGGTGGCCACAGTTTCGACGTCAAATGCTTTTGATGTTCTAGCTAATATTAGTGATGATCCAGTTGACGAGGATCATGTGGTCTCAAGTGGGCATTTGACTTCTCAATCAACTGGTGTTCTAGAGGATTGCCACGCTTGGGCTTCGGCTGAGTTGGAATCTCTTTGGCCAGCCACTCATAATGAATCATTGATCATTCATCGTAGAGTTAGATCTGTGGAAGGGATTGATATGTCGGGTTCCTATGATATACCTTTGGATGCTTTTGTTATGGATTATGATATCCACACGGTTTCTCTAAGCCGATTTTGTGAAGTTTTGTGACACTACCAAGGCTACACTCAGGAGGAACAAATCATTAGAGTTACTAGAACTCGCTGCAAAAGCCGAGCTACGATTCCTCAATAGTTTATTTTTATGACGATTCTCCTTTGGAATGTGAGGGGTGTGTGTAACAAAAAAACTATAGATCAGCTTTGCTTATTTAAGCGGCAATATCATCCTAATATGTGTGTTATTTTAGAACCAAAAGGTTCCGGTGATCGTATAGGCACGTTGTCCCGTCGGTTGGGATACTCTAATAGTCTTCATGCTAATCCGATCAATAGTCACATCTGGATTCTTTGGGATAATAGCATGGTTGTTTCGTTAGTGGCTGCGTCAAATCAATTCATCACAGTGAATATTACTTTTGGTGCTGATGTCTCTTTCGCTGCATCTTTTGTTTACGCAAAATGCACTCGGGAAGAACGGCAAGTTTTATGGGCGGATCTTGTTGCTTACTCTACTCAGATTTCTGGCCCCTGGATTGTTGGGGGGGACTTTAATGCAGTGTCTCACCCTACGGAGAAAATTGGTGGTGGTCTATGCGATGTTAATTGTATGGCAGATTTTAATTCTTTTATGCTTCAAGCTGGATTGGATGATGCCGGTTATGAGGGCAGCCGTTTTACGTGGTGTAATAATCATGAAAATGGTGGTCGCATTTGGAAACGCTTAGATCGTGTATTAATCAATGGGAGTTATAAAGCATCTCTGCCTAATATTAAAGTTAAACATCTGATATCTTCAGCTTCAGACCATGTTCCTTTACTGGCTAGTATTCAGGAAGAGGTTAAGCGGCGTGGGATATTTCGATTTCAACGGATTTGGCTAGACCATCCAGAATTTTTGCCCTTTGTTCAATCTCAATGGTCGCGGCCAGCCTTGGGGGCTCCTCTTGATGTCTTGTTTCGTAAGTTACAGATGCTTAGGCCAATGCTTAAATCGTGGAATTGGAATGTTTTTGGTCACGTGCAACGTAAGCTAGCTGCTCAAACCGATCTGATCATTAGTTTGGAGAACGACTTGCAACAAGGATTAAACAACATTACAGGAAGCATGCTTATGGAGGCCAAAGCTGAATTTGAACAGTTGATCAGATGGGATGCCGAATTGCTTAGGGTAAAAGCTCGTCAATGTTGGCTGGAGGGGGGAGACCGAAACAGTGCTTTCTTTCATGCTAGCATCAAGGATCGTTCCCGTCGTAATAGAGTTCGTTTGCGTTTGGATGATGGATCCTATAGTGATGATGCCAACTTAGTGGGTCAATTGGCAGTAAGCTACTTTTCGGATTTGTTCTCTTCTAAACCACATGTGGTGGATAATTCTCTGTTCCAAGACTTCCCCTCAAAAGTGAGTGCCTCAGATAACGTAGCTCTTCATCGTATTCCCTTGGAGTCTGAAGTTTGGGAGGCTGTAAAGACTCTAAATCCTAATAGCGCTCCGGGTCCGGATGGATATACAGGTTGGTTCTTCCAAGGTTGCTGGGAGATTGTGAAAGATGATGTTATTAATGCTGTTCGGGATGTTTTTTTGGGTAGCTCTTTTCCACGAGGTATTGCCTCTACTTCCTTGATTTTAATTCCAAAAATTGATAATCCTGAGGTTTTGGGAGATCTTCGGCCGATTAGTCTATGCAATTTTGTTTGCAAAATTATTTCTCGTGTTTATGCTTCTCGGCTTGCTAATTTGCTCCCTAAGTTGATTTCCATGGAGCAGTCTGGTTTTGTTAAAAACCGTAATATTCAAGAAAATATCCTGCTTGCGCAAGAATTGGTTTATCGTATTGACACGAAGACTCGAGGGGGTAATGTTGTATTCAAATTTGACATGTCCAAAGCTTATGATCGGTTAGAGTGGGACTTCCTGCAACGTACTCTGATGGCTATGGGTTTTGACTCTGTTAATTGTGATTTGATTCATCGAATGCTGTCTAATATCTGGTATTCTATTAATGTTAATGGGGACTCCTGTGGTTTTTTCCACTCAACAAGAGGCGTTCGGCAAGGTGATCCTCTCTCTCCGCTTCTCTTCATTTTGGCACAGGAGGTTCTGTCTTACAATCTTAAGCAATCAATTCTTCGTGGCCAAGTTCAGCCTTTTCATCATGGTCGCGGAGGGCTTCAAGTATCTCATCTTCTATATGCCGATGATATGTTGGTCTTCTGTAATGCTTCTAAGCGTTCAGTCATGGGTTTGAGAAAGCTTTTTGCTGTTTACGAGGGTTCCTCTGGGCAGCTTATTAACATGTCAAAAAGCGGGTTTTATGCAAGTAAGCTGCCAAATAGACAAGCCCGTCATTTAGCCACTTGGTCTGGATGTCTTCGGAAATTTTGGCCGATGACTTATCTTGGTATTCCTTTATTCACAGGCCGTATGAAGCGTATTTACTTTGAAGGTCTTGTTTCTCGTGTGCTTACAAGGATTAATGGTTGGAGAGCTCGGTTGTTATCATTTGGAGCTAAAATCACTTTAATCAAGTCAGTTCTTTGTAGCATCGGTCTATTCCTTAGCTTCGACTTGATCCCAAAATCGATCATGCTCGAATAGAAAAGGCTATGGTGAATTCCTTTGGAGTGCAAAAGGGGATCACCGTTATCACTGGGTGGCGTGGCACTTGGTTTGTCGTCCTTTAGAAGAGGGGGGTTTGGGTATTCGGCCCTTGTCTCAAGTTATGAATGCCATGCATGCAAAGCTTGCATGGAATGCTCTCCAAGGCCATTCTCTGTGGGCAAATTTCTGTCGGCAGAAATATGGTGTTCATCAACCGATTATTTCCTGTTCTAAAGTTTGGAGGGCTATTTTAAATCAAATGGATCGCATAATTGACTGTAGTCAATGGATTGTGGGCACAGGCAATATTTCTTTCTGGGACACGAATTGGTGTGGTCAGCGATTGATTGGGCCGCTGCCCATGGACCGTAATTTATCTGTGCGTTCGGCTGCTCCGATTCTCGAGGAGCTTTGTTCCTATATTGAAGCCCCTCTTCGTTCCGATGTCCTATCTCTTAGAATCAGTGAGGATCCTGATCGGTTAATATGCACGCTCACTCCTTCTGGCCAGTTCAACTCTTCAGTTTTCTGGAACCATCATAGAACTAAACAAATTGGCCGTTAGCTTGGGCTCGCAATTTGGCGACCATGGATCCCTTTAAAAGTTAGTGCTTTTATTTGGCGTCCTATTTCATAATGCGCTTCCGTGGACGCATGTGCAAGCTAAGAGAATTCATTTGGCGTCCAAATGCAATTGTTGCTTTGATCGGTTCGTGAGGAATTGCTTTTGCATCTCTTTGTGCGATCGATTCGGCCAAGATGATTTGGGCTCGGTTTGGTAAATTATTCAACAGAGTTTATAATTATTTGGATGTTCAGCATTTGTTTGCCACCTGGTCTTTCAGCTCTCTTCGCAGCCAACTTGGAGCTTGTCAGCTCGGTATTTTTATGTTTTCCTGCTGGGAAATCTGGAAAGCTCGATGTAACGCTGTGTTTGACGGCAATCCTATGAAAGTGGAAAAGATCTTCCACAAGGTTGTTCATCATCTCCGGGACATGTTTGTTGTTTATAAACCTAAGGCGTCTTGTGGTCCTCGAGCATCTAATGCCTTGCAAAGCATTGGTATTTCTGTTATGGTTCCTCCTCTCCGTACAGGTATGTGGCTTCGCTGGCATCCTCCGGACCTCGGATTTGTGAAACTCAATACAGATGGCTCATCCATTAACGGTCAATGTACGGGAGGTGGTGTGATTAGAGATCATAGAGGAGCTTTTCTCAGTGCTTTTTCTTCTCATTTTCAGCTTGGTTCTAATATGAAGGCTGAAATCATGGCCCTCCGAGATGGTCTTCTTTTGTGCCGTAGGCTGCGGCTTTCTCAGGTTGTGGTTGAGTCTGATTCTAAAGTTGTTATTGATGTTCTGTCTCATCATCTTTCGGCCCCTTGGAAATACACTTATGCTCTTCGTGACTGTAGACAGCTGTGTCTTAATTTTCATCTTCAAAGATGTGTTTCGTGAGCGTAATATGGTTCTTGACCGCTTGGCCGAGGCTCATTCTTCTGGTGCTTCTAAGATTTTTTCTTCTTTCTTGGACCTCCCAGCTGATGTGAAAAAAGCTTTTAAGATGGACTTGTATGGTTATCATTCCTTTCGTAGAGGTTAATTCTTCCTTTTTGGTTGGTTTGATGTATCTCCTTTTTTCGAGGTTAGGCTCCTCCGTCCTCCCATTTATAAGGGCAAGGCTGGTTGTCCCCCTCAAGATTGTTTCCTTTCTTTCATTTTAATAAATTCTCGCAGGTGCCGCCGTCCACCTTCCTTTAAAAAAAAAAAAAAAAAAAAAGGGCACTTACCAGTTTCTTTAAAAAAAATTGCAGCTTTATTATCATTCTTAACAAAAATAGGAACCTTAGGAATTTTATAACCAAGACCAACTCTACTTTCATTACTACCTTCAAAATTTTCTTCAAGAGTAGCCTTACCTTTATTCATTTTATGCAAGGTTCCAGTAGACTTATCTAATTCACTTTTCATCTTTTCAAACTCCACATCTTGCCTTGTTAATAGAGATTCAATACAAGCTAAAACCTCTTTTGATCATCATTCAAAAGTATTTAACCTTTTATTTTCAACACTTAAATCTTCATTTTCTTTTGTAAGATTTTCAATCAAAACTTTTTGTTCACTCCAATTTTCAAATAAAACATTATAGTCATTTGAAAGAGTTTGATTTTCATCATCAGAGTCATCACTCATATGTGGAATAACTTTGGAGTAGGGAGAAAAATCAATCTTAATAGAAACAGGGTATGTTTTCTTTAATGTACTCATGGATGATCTTTCATTTGAGACTTCATTCCTGGGTAGTCTCAGCGGGTTCATAGGAATAGATCTTTCTTTAGGGAGAGTGAATAGAGGATTCACAGGAACAGGTTTTTCATGGGTAAATAAACTATATAAGTTATAAGATTCTTCCTCTTCACTATCACTTAATGTAACAGAAAAAATATTATCCTTCTTCATAAGTGTATTAGCACACTTGTTTGCATAATGTCCATATCCTTTAAAATCATGACATTATTATTGGACACATGCTTTCAAAGAAAGTAATTCAATAGGGATATTATTGGAGCACACTTGAAACTGATTGCATTCGTTGGGTACGCCACTACGACAAATGTCAGCGTTTCGCCAATGTTCCTCCGCACATACTATACAACTTTGTATCTCCATGGCCCTTCTCAACCTGTGGAATTGATGTCATAGGACAGGTTCACCCAAAAGGGACAAACGGTGATGAATATATCCTAGTAGCCATCGACTAATTCACCAAATTGGTAGAAGATGTTTCCTACAATGTTTTGAATGCCAAGAAAGTAGTCGAGTTCATAAGAACAAACATCATATATCGGAGTGTCTTTTGAAATGATCTCCGACAATGGTACACACTTCGAAGGTGAAGTTACCAGACTACTTGATGAGTTTAAAGTACAGCAACATAAATCATCCCCATACCGGCCGTAAGGAAACAGAGCAGTCAAAGCTGCTAACAAAACACTAGAAAGCATTATCAGAAAAATTTCTGAGACCGGAAAAGACTGGCATGACAGATTTCCATTAGCACTCTGAGGATATCGCACATCAGTCTGCACACATACAGGGGCTACGCCATACTCTTTAGCCTTTGGTATGGAAGTCATATTACCAATTGAGGTTGATATTCCTTTATTAAGAGTAATGATGGAAGCAGACATAGCCGAAGTTGACTGGCTTAGAAAGCGTTACGATGAGCTGGCACTCATAGAGAAACGTAGATTACTATCTTTGGAACACACACGAGCGTACTAGACAAGAATCGCTCGAGCATTTAACAAAAGGGTCATAGGCCGAAACATCCAAGTGGGTGATCTGGCACTTCGAGAAAAGCCCCCAAGTTATGTCGACAGTAGAGGAAAATGGAAATCTTCACGGATGGGGCCCTACATAGTAACGCATATACAGTCGGGAGGTGTTGTCTTCCTCACAAATCAAGATGGGGAGGATCTCGTTCAGCCCTTCAACGTGGGCAAGCTCAAGCGATACTATGCATAAGCCATGGTGTGTTAATATAACATGCATCATACATAATACGACCAAGATACTATGCCTTTCTCTTCAGCTCGCTAGGTTGAAAACCCGAGAAGGCAGCCTAGACAAAAGTTAGAGCAGAAAAAAAAAAGAATATACAAAGAAGGTATAAGGGCTCGCTAGGTTGAAAACCTGAAAGGGTGGCCTAGGTAAAAATTAGAGCACAGAAAAGAAAAGTCAGGAGAAGAAGTGAGATGGACAAAAGAAGTTCTTCCAATGGACCAGAACTATGTCGACCTGAGCCTCGCATTGAGGAACGTAGGCAGCCTTAGGATGTGGTCAAAATTAGACAAAGATTCATTGAAGCGCTCCAAGATATATTACAAGATTGTCCGACATTGTACAACTAGTTCCTTGACAAATGAAAGAAAAACCACTACAAAAATTATAAAACACAAAATATAACATAAATACAAGGTCCATAAATGGAAACCATGGAGTACGCCACTAAAACACTGAGTTAGTCATTAACATCCCTAATAGCATCACCTTCCACAAGTGAAGACCACAGGGTAGTGATTAACATCCCCGACGACACCTATATATCCTTTCTCTCTCAGTCTCTTCGACGACCAAGCCAGTACCAAACTTTCCTCTGAGGTGCCGCCGACCCTCTGGCTCCATCTTGTTGAGAAGGTACCGAGCTTCCCTCGTCACATCCAACATATCTATTATCAGGCCCAACAACATGACTAGGACCCGTACCATCATCAGGCCCAACCACATTGCCCCATCGCTCTGCATTGCTGAACCTCCCAGCAATATAACTTCGTCGTGCACCGTCATCTGGTCTCACAACATTATTTTCCCACACAGCAGTACTAGGGCCAGCGCTCTCATAACCATATCTTTCATGTGCTTCACTCTCTTGAAGACGTTGGGGCCTAACGTATAGGCGAGGCGGGGGGGACCCAAGCTCTGTGCATCCTCACCAATCTCTATGAGATGTCCAACCCATTTGTTACTTTACGCCCTCAGAATATCTCTAAGAGTACGTCTGATGATACGGGAATGCTTTTCTATATACAATACGAGCCATGAAATATAAGTAGATGACATAAAAATGTTTTTAGAATACACAAAGGCATCAACCCGCTCCGGATGGCTCCTACGCCATAAGCCCTGAATCAACCAGGGAGCATTACCCTCACATGCTTCTAATCCCATCAAGGGCCAATTTTGGTTCGGCCCGACCTGTTCCCGCCCGAATTGGCAGGTAGAAGGTCCTCCTACGTAGACCAGCAAGCATAACCTGATATTACAATTTGACATTTGGAAAAACTCCTGGTGATATTTGGAAAATCTTTTTGCGTTGTAATGGATATTACAACGTGACATTTAAAAAACCTTTTGGTGATATTTGGAAAATCTTTTGGCATTGCAACGGATATTGCGACGTGACATTTGGAAAACCTTTTGGTGATGAACACTACAAGGTGACATGGAAACTTTTGGCTTTGCAATGGATATTGGAATGTGACATGACTTTGAAACTCTTGGGCATTGCAACGAATATGGCAATGTTGTTCTTGTTTTTTTTTTAAAAAAACAAAGAAGAAAAAATTAAAAAGAAAATGAGGGAGGAGATTTCCACTACGCCCCGACTTGTATCGCAAAAATGCTTTCAAATATTAAAACTTTCCCAGCGATGTTTGTCCAAAAATTGAGAGTCCATTCTTATCAACGACATTCATTTTCCTGTAAACTTACATTCACTTGCGAACTCCATCGTTAGGGACCTTGTTGACACCCCAATTTCGTACCCCTACACTACGATGTCCTAAAATATATAATTTATAAATTAAATGGACTAACAAAAGTTAATTACGTTACGTTTCAGGGAAAACATGACTTAACGGACATAACAGAAGTTAACGGAGGCAATAGAGGGGAATTGACTGAAAAGTCAGTAAAACAGAAAAATCAAAGAGGGAGCCACTCCCTTGGCCTGGGAGCCGCCCTTGACCCAAGAAGTCGTGCCCCCTCCTCCTTCTTCGTCTTCCCTAGAGCTCATGCACACGTCGGGCTTTCGACCTACAACGAACTTGTGACTCTGGTGCCCCTTCTCCCCGGTTGCATGCCCCCGTTTTTTCCTATAAATAGGACCCTCCGACCTTCACAATACACAAACCAAAATCAAACACCTCTCTCTCTCTCTCTTCTCCTCCCTTCCTCCGTAAAGCGAGCCAAAGGCAGCCTGCCTCCTCCTCCCTTGCCTTGTTCAAGCAATCATTCAAGCCCTTGGCCTCTAGCCTCCTACCCCTGGAACCCTCCTCCCTTTCCCGAGCAAGCGAGCCTCCTCCTTCTTTACCCCATGCAAGCCTTCAGTACTTGCTCTCCAAACTGTCCTCACCTAGTGAGTCGATCTAAAAAGTCTAATACTGTCGTTACACTACCCGAAAGGTGTCGACGAAAAACTACAACAACAACAACAACAAAAATTAAAGAATTTCACTCTCTCGAGAAGACAGGGGAAGCGCTCACCAATTGTTTAAGCCTAGGCGTAGTGGGAGCATATCCTCACACTACAAGAGGTAGGTATCGACCTACTATTCTGTCCCACAGTTACTTTAAATAGAATAAATTTAGATATAAATATTATTGTTATGCTTGTAAATATTATCTATAAATAATATAGTAATTAGTTTATATTTCATTTATATTTTAAACGTAACAAAAATATAATAATTATTTGTTTAATATATAAAATAAACCATGTTTATTTTAAAATGTCTCTAAAATATGAAATAAGTTATTATCATACTTATATGATGGCTAACACACTTTAAATATTAATTTATCATAAAATAGTCGTTATTAAGCCCACTTATTGTTTTAAATAAATCTCCTTCATTTTCCAATATATATATATATATATATATATATATATATATATATATATATATATATATATATATATATATATATATATATGTATGTATGTATGTATGTATGTATGTATGTATGTATGTATGTATATAAGCTTTTTTTGAGACTAAACATATGAAAACTAAGCATGTTTTAGCAAACCCATAATGAGACCGAAATGGCGAACTGAGTGTCTAACTTCTTCCTAACTCGTAACTTAGCCCCCTAACCTGCATTTTCTGACATTTTTGGTTTTTCTCTATTTATCCTCAAAATAGAGGTGGTGAATCTGTAAACACATATTTTTAGAGTCCACAATGAGGCCAAGTGGATTCCACACACTTTAATGTTTTGAATCCACTCACTTTTTCAGTAGCGAGGTCTGTGGTGTTTGAAACGGGGTTCTCACAAATTGTAGTCTTCTTCATTGAATCTTGATTTGGATTCGAGGATTTAGAAATTAGATACATGAAGTAGGTCTCTTGTAAGATCATCTCACGTATCTTAAGTAGTAAAACGAAGCTCCGCCATCTCACAACTCAACCCACCCACATACGTTGGGTCAGGTAAGAAGGATCCGTCTTATAAAAAATATGCGTAACACCATCTTATCATGTTTTTGTCCTATATTTATGAGGGATGAAAAAACATGTTGAATTTATTTTGGAGAGTCGAAACTAACCGTGCCACCACAGCCGATGCAAAGGTTTCGATCAATCTTGTCTTTTGTTCCTTAAACTTCCTGATTTTGCACTTTGACCCCTTGGGTCTTTCAGATGGCCCTAAATGTTTCCAATTCGTACGATTGTGTCCAACAAACCCTGAACTTCCAAAAGAACTAAAAACCCACATTAGCTAACACAAACTTGAGAATTAGGAAACTCTAAGCCCTAATATTACCTAAATGAAAAAGTAAAATACTTATTCATCAGGGATCAATAAAACTTCATTTTATGCTTTTGTGAGAATGTGCGTTGAATATTGTTGTGAGAATTGATGAGCTCGGCCCAAATCCTGGTCACGAGCTGGGCACATGTGCCCTCACGTGATAAGCACATGGTGGATAGGGACTAGGAAAAGGGTCACCCGAGCAGGATAACCCGGGGGAGAACATCCTACATATCTCCCGAGCAGGAATCCTCCTACCAATCTGGCCGAGCAGGGAGTAAGGCTGCTAGAATTATCCACCTCAACCCGACTGGAGAAATCAGTTGTAACAACAAAGGGCCAATTCGGTTGAGCTACGTGATCAATTTAATCAACGTCGAGAGGTTGCTCAACTTAATCTGGTAGTAGAACCTGTCCCACTGAATGAGAAAGCACAAGCTCAAGCTCTTCGCAATCAGGCTTAGTACTTGAACATGATGTTCATACTGAACCAACAGCTGACCGCATTGGGTCGGCCACCAGTTCCCATAGAGGAACAGCTAATCCCAGTCGTGCCCACAGTGAGTGTTCCACAAATGGTTGAAAGGGTGCCTAGTGTTGGTGGCCATGCCTCATATAGACCCCCATTGGGCATCGATCAAGCACTAGCTCGAAACCGAGCAGAAAGTGGTGGCAGCCATAATCAAGGAACTCGTGTGGTTGAAATCCACGAGGAAAGGCATGGATGAGATAGACGTCGTGCCAGGGAGCCAAGTCACAGCCTGCCAGCAAGCGGAGGCAAAGAGATGAGCATGAACGCTTCTATCACTCTCGTTCTCATTACTCTCATCTGTCTCGTCGGATATCACCTCGCCGTGAGTATGACAAATGAGCAGACCATCATAAAGCCCTTAGATCACCAAGGCTTCCCCAACAGATAATAGCACAACCAATTGAGGCACCTCAGGCTGTTATAGTTCAGCCCGTGGTGATCCCCGCAGCACCACCACCAGCACAACCTCATACAATGGCTGAGGTCTTGGCAATAGTATAGACAAGGATGGATGGATAGGAGGCTGGTCACTGACCTAACGGGACGGTCCAGTCAACAGACGGTAGTCCTTTTACGCACTGGATTGAGAACACACCTCCAGCTCAGGGGGCTGTTTTTCCCAATTTTGACAAATACTCGGGAAAAACCCAGGCAAGAGATTGGCTACACTCGTTTGAGGCACAAGTCGGCCTGGTAACTAGTAATGTGGCCTTAAAAATGAAAGCATTTGCAGGGGCTATTTAGGGTAAATCCCAAAGCTGGTTGGGAAGATTCCCAAGAGGATCTAAAACGGCATGGAAGGATCTGAGGGAAAAGGTTTTAGCCGAGTTTGGTTCTACCAGAGCCCTTCCAAAAAGTCATTTTGACCTCTGCAAGGTGGTCCAGGGAGTTGATGAATCTTTTCACAGTTATGTGGAGCGATTCACAAAGGTGCTCGAGCAGGTCACAGGCATTATCGAAGGGGAGGTCACACTTTGTTTTTTGAATAACATGCGAAGTGGGGGCCTAAAATAGGAGTTGGTAATGCATCCACCAACAACTCAGGGTGAGATACTTGTATGGGCCCAATTATTCAGCTCGACGGAGGTCGACCGAAAAAGGAAGGGCAAAGATAAAGCAGATAGTAGCTCGACGGTAATTACAACCCCTAGCTCAGGGAATAACAATAATTTTTGGAGGGATCGAAACAGGACTTCTGATTCGACTCAACGATTTAGAGAGCAGCATTTTACTCCCCTGAACACTTCAAGGGAGGAAATTATGATGCAGATCCAAAATGATCTTCCTGCTCCCTACCCCATGAATCCAAACACAACCCAATATCGGGATAACACAAAAATTTGTGTTTATCACAACAATGTGAGACATGTCATGGAAGAATGTTTCATCCTCAAAAAGGAAATCCAACGCTTGATCAATCAAGGACGTCTTGATAGATTTAAGCAAGGAAATAACAATGGGAATAATCGTCGTGACCCTCTTGCTTGGGGAGGAAATAGAGGAAACAGGGGAAATCCCCCTCAAATACCTGGAGTTGTCAACATAATTCTTGAGAAAGAACCTAGCTCAACTCAACTGGGAAAACACATCTACTTGCTTTCAAAGGTGATGAGTATGCCACCAGTTACTCGGTTTGGCGAGCAGACTATTCAATTAACTTGCAGTGAATTAGCAAGTACAATTTTAGCTTTCGAACAGCCTTTGGTTATATCAGCTTTGATTAACAATTGGTAGGTGTATTGAGTGCTAGTTGACAGAGGAGCATGTCGCGACGTGATTTACTACAATTGTTTCAAGGAAATCGGTCTCACTGATGTTCGCTTGGAACCTTACTTGGGAAGTCTGGAAGGATTCACGAACCACAAGGTCGGCGTCAAAAGCGCAGTCAACCTAGAAGTCTATATAGGTGATGGGGAACACATGAGGCTGGAGGTCATTACCTTCCTTGTCATCGATCTAAAATCACCATACAATGCCATCATGGGCATTCCTTCCATGGCTCGCTTCCAAACGGTCGCCTCAGTACCCTACCAGCGAGCAAAGTTTTATACTACAGTGGCATTGGGATTCTTCACAGCCAACCCCGAGCAATGTGGGAGTATGTTTAGGATACACAAATAAAGAAACAAAAAATTACCTACTCTACTCCCAGCGAAGAAAACATTATTTCAGAGAAGGTCCCTATCAGTATAATAATAATTACAGAGGGGGAGAGCTTGCAACCACAAGATATTGAGATTAATGAGCTCAGTGGTGAGCAAGAAAAGACGACTAAGAACATCAAGTGTGAGTGCTCCATTTTTTACCGGATCCTCGCCAGTAAAAGACGGGCTAGTTTCGAAACTTCGAGGCGCGTGGAATACGCTTGACCTCAATTGTGGACTCAAAATGTGATAAAAAAAAATCGCCGTCTTTATTTTAAGGAAAATAAAGAAAAACCAAAGATAACCAGATTTGTAAAGGGTTTGAACGCTAAGTTATGAGGTGGGAAGGGATTAGGCACCCAACTCGCCCTTTCGGTCTCAAAATAGTTTTTTGGCTAAATATGATTTTTTATATTTATTTAACAATTGAAATAAAACATTTTAAATATATATTTGCATATATATAAGGAAATAATTACAAACTTAGATAAGCTTCCTTCCTTGAGTTACAAATACATTTATAAAAATTTGGCCATAATAATGACTATTTTTAGTGTTATTTTCTATAGAATTTCGGGCAACACAACTGCTAAATTTTCTTACATTGGACTAGTCTAAATAGAACTTTTTTTAAATAAAAACTTTAATAAACCTACCTCTTGAAGCGTGTGGGTTTTATCCCATACCAAGCTACCTTCTGGTAGGCCCTAGGGTGCGCTCGCTCTACCCTTCATGGAGAGGGATTCGTTTTACTGTTGTTTTGTTGTTGCGGGGATTCGAGCAGGGTGACTGCTCTGATTAGTTTCTTTTTGCCTCGGGATCCAGACGGCACAACTGCTTGCTTTGCTAATGTTGTTTTCTTGCTGGCGTCGGAAATCGGGCGAAGCAACTGCTTGTTTTTTGCTGATTTGACGTCTGGATTCGGGCAGGGCAACTGTTCTTTTTGGGATTTTTGGGTCGGTGGAATAGGGTGGGGGGTATTTCCTAAAATTTCTCTCTCTAAAATTTCTCTCTCTCAGTTTTTGGTTTCTTTGTTGCCCTAATTAGGGTTTGCGTTGATGCCGCTTGATCCGAATGTTTTGGCGGAGGATACATCACCAGGTGGTGCTTCTCAGCCGTCGGTGGTTTCTCAGGATAACCCTAGTGCGGCAACCAATGTTAATGCGTCTCGTTCTTATGCGGCGGCGGTATCAACACCTGGGGTTCCGTAATGTCAAAACCCTACAAGAAAGTCGGCTCTAAAGGATCTTCTGCTTCCTCCTCGTCCGGCGGTATCAGTCAATAACGAGATTGGATGCTTATTTACTCCAGTGGAATTAGAGGCTGCTGCTAAGAAATTTAGCAATACCATTATCTTGAAGTTTTCGGCGAGGTGCCCTTCTGTCAATAGCATTCAGGAACACATATCTAAATCTTAGGGACTTACTGAAGCTTTTGTGCTAGGATTACTAGATCCCATGCATGTAATGATCCATTTGGCTTCAAAAGAGGATCTAATTCGAGCACTCTCGAAGGAGTCGCACATGATACAAAGCTGTATGTATCGTTCCTTTGGTTGGATGTCGGATTTTGTTTTAAAGAAGGATAGCCTTCGTGTTGCTGTATGGGTTCGGCTAAATCACTTACCATTGATGTTTTTTACTCCTTCATATTTGCAGCGTATAGGGAATTCGTTTGGGCATTTTTTACGAGCAGATGATCGAACTCTAGCATTGACTCATCTGATGCATGCTAGAATATGTGTGGAGGTGGGTGTGTCTCGTGAACTGCCAAAGCGCATATGGTTGGGTTCTTTGAAAGAGGAGGGTTTTTGGCAATAGTTAGAATTTGAGGGTAATATAGCCTTTTGTGATGGGTGTGGTTTACTTGGGCACATAGTTGATGTCTGTCGCAAGAAAATGGATCGTTCTAATAGCACTAAATTTCATAATCAGGATATGGGCAAGTAGAAAGTTCTGCATGAGGAAGTGCAAGGTATTAAATAAATTCCTATTAAGGAACAACAGTGGCGGCCTATGACAATTTTAAAACATTAGGGGTTGGCATCAGGGTCTAATACCAAAAATCAAGAGGGCTTCGTTCAAGGGGTTGAAGTTGTGGATGTTGTAGGGTCTCCAACAGGTCAAAAGAATGTGAGTGAGAGGGAGAACATTCGAAATAATCCCACTGTAAATGCTAAAGGCGGAGAGGATGCGAAGGATTTATCGAATTCTGAGAAGGAAGATATTAGCTTGGTGGCTAACAAAGGGACTGTTTCTGGTTCGGTAGCCCATAAATTAGACGTAGAGACTCAGGAGGATGTTCATGCTAATTATGTTGAATCCCCATGCACGGGTGAGGCTCAGGATACTTCAAGAATGAATACGGAGGTCACTAACATGGAAGAGGCTACAGATGTTACTAAGCTGACGAATAGTTTCTCAGTTCTAGCAGATATGGAGGAGTTGCCTAATGAAGTTCGAACACATGTTTCGTCTAGGGCTAAATCGACTGATGCTTATGAAAGAAAGTCACATGAGAATTATAATCGGTCAGCTTCTGTGGATGATCTTCGTGAGTATCCTAAATCTCCCTCTGATATTGAATCCTTTCAACAACAATGTCGGGTGAGCAATAAAAAATGAAATAAGAAGAAAGTGACACAATCTAAGAAAAGACAGACTAGGGCATCTTCGAAAGCTCAAGCACATTCCAATTAAAATTGTTTAATTATGACGATTGTTATATGGAATGCGAGGGGTGTAGGGAATAAAGATACTATATCGTATCTAAAAAAACTGAAGTTGCAATATAAACCGTTTTTAATGGTTATTCTTGAGCTGAAACTGATGGGTGATCGTCTTGTTAAAATTGCTCGGCGTTTAAAGTTTGAGCAGTGTATGCATAATAATCCTGTGAATTAGCATATATGGTTAATGTGGGATAATCGAATTCACATAAGTTTTTTTCGGGTTTCTAATCAGCAGGTTTCTGTTCGGGTTAGTGGGCAGAATATCCCCACATTGATAACTACTTGTGTTTATGATAAGTGCACTAGAGATGGGCGAAGAGAGTTGTGGACAGATTTACTTGATATGGCTAGGCAAATATCGGAGCCTTGGTTAATAGGTGGAGACTTTAATGTGATAGCTTGTTCTTCAGAAAAATTGGGGGGAAATGGGTATGATTTTAATAGCATGAACGACTTCAATTCTTTTATGATTCAAGCGGGTGTCATTGATGTAGGCTATGAGGGCAGTATATACACTTGGTGTAATGATCATCAAGGCAGGAGCAGAATATGGGAAAGGCTGGACCGAGTGCTTGTTAATGGTGTTTATCTTTCATCTTTCCCTAAGTTACATGTTACTCATCTGAACCGTGGTCTCTCAGATCATTCCCCCTTATTGCTGGAGTTTCATTGGTGTCCCAAACCTAAAGGAATTTTTAGATTTCAACGAATGTGGTTAGAGCATCCGGAGTTCCAGAATTTTGTTCGTACGCAGCGGAGTCGCCTAGTATATGGTTTTCCTATGGAGATTCTTCATCGGAAATTATTGCTGCTTCGACGGGAACTTAAAGTATGGAATTGGGCAGTGTTTGGGCATGTTCAGAAAAGGATAGAATTTATTCAGGATAATATTCTCAGGTTAGATTATCAGCTTCAGGCCGGTTGGGATGATGAGGTTCATAGGTAGTTAAGTCAGTCTAAACAGGAGCTGATCTAGTTAATCAGATGGGATGAAGAACTCTTACAGCAGAAGGCCCGAGCTAATTGGTTACAGGAAGGTGATCGAAATACAAACATTCTTTCATGCTTCTGTCCGCGATCGATCAAGGAAGAATATGATTAAAATTAAAATGTCGGATGGAACTTGGTGTTCGGATGGGGCAGTTTTGGGAGATATGGTAGTGCAGTTCTTTTCTTCTTTGTTTTCCTCGACTCAACCTATTGTGGAGGAGGAGCTGTTTCAGGTTGTCAACAATCAAATCAGTTCTGATGATAATAACATGATAGGTTCAGTCCCGACTCCGAATGAGATTTGGGCAGTAGTTTGTGCTCTTAATGCAGATAGTTCTCCAGGTCCAAATGGTTTTTTGGGCCACTTTTTTCTGGGGTGTTGGGATATTGTGGCTAATGATGTCATAGCGGCAGTGCAAGATTTTTTTAATGGAGCTACACTTCATCGAGGAATCGAGTCTACAGTCATTGTGCTTCTTCCAAAAACGGATTCTCCTATCAATTTTGGTGACTTCCGGTTGATAAGCTTATGTAATTTCAGAAGTAAGATAATCTCCAAAATATTGGCTACTAGGTTGAGTGGCTTGTTTCCTAATCTCATTTCTTTGGAACAGTCTAGTTTTGTCAAGGGTTGGGCTATTCATGAAAATATCACGTTGGCTCATGAGTAAATAAGTAAGATTGATTATAAGGTCCGGGGAGGAAATGTGGCTTTTAAGTTTGATATGTCTAAAGCATATGACAGATTGGAATGGCAATTTTTAATCCGAGCTCTTAGAGCTTTTGGCTTCAATACTCATGTGTGTGATATATTCTCCAGGCTTTTATCGAATCTGTGGTACTCTATTAGAATAAATGGCTCTAATTTTGGTTTTTTCACATCGTCGAGAGGTGTTCGACAGGGAGATCCTCTCTCCCCTCTTCTCTTCATATTGGCTCTGGAAATTCTCTCCCTTGCTATTAATAGAGGATTTAATGAGGGTCGTGTTCTTCCATATGGTTATGGTCGGGGTTCTATGCATATATCTCATTTGCTTTATGCGGATGATATGATCATATTTAGTAATGCTGGGAAAAACTCCATTTTGCATTAAAACAAATCTTGTCGAATTATGAGTATGCTTCTGGTCAGCTCATTAATTTGCAAAAGTGTGGATTTTACAGTTCTTCGCATTTATCTCGGCTTAAGATTCATCGGATTGCTTCGTGGTCTGGTTGTTCCAGTTTTTCCTTTTCCATGACATACTTGGTTTTGCCTCTTTTTAAAGGTAAAATAAAAAGGCAATATTTCGAGCAGTTGGAATTGAGGATTAAGAGGAAAATAGAGGGGTGGAAATCTCAGTTACTCTCATTTGGGGGGAAAATTGTGCTTTTAAAAGTCGTTCTGTGTAGCATTCCGATATATGCTCTGTCGGTTCTTAAAGTTCCTGTGGGTGTTTTACGGCGAATTGAGGGTGTTATGGCCAATTTTCTCTGGGGTAATGCTGGTGACCATAGAACTCATTGGGTCTCGTGGAAAAATATATGTAGGCCAATCAAGGAGGGTGGTCTAGGCCTTCATCCTCTCAGTCAAGTTATGGAGTCTTTGCATGCACAACTGGCATGGAGTGTGTTAAAAGGCAAAAGTTTATGGGCTCGATTTATTAGGATGAAATACATGACTGGAGATGGTTTTTATGTTCCTCACTCTTCTTCTCACATTTGGAGGCCGGTGCATGCTCACATTGAAGTTTTATTGCCGTTGTGCAGATGGGTTATTGGTAAAGGGGATATATCGTTTTGGGGAGATAATTGGCTAGGGACTAAGTTGTTTGGTCCACGCCCAGTTGATATCAATCTAAAGGTGAAATATGCAATTAGTTAACTTCCTGATATACTTCCTTTGGTGCCGGACCAATATCATGCAGAGATTGCTCGGGTTCACATTGACGAATATGTTCCTGATAAATTGGTTTTGATTTGTCTGCTTCAGGGATTTTTGAATCCAAGTTATATTGGGAGTTTTTTCGTGATCGGTCTCCTAACATTTCATGGGCTAGGAAGATATGGCAAAAATGGGTTCCAACAAAGGTAAGTGCTTTTGGTTGGAAATTGTATCCCGATGATGTTCCAGTAGACCTTCGGCTTCATTCGCGTAAAGTCCCGGTGGTCTCTCGTTGTGTTTGCTGCTCGGTGTCGCCTGATAGAGAACAGTCTCCCATTTATTCCTACACTCAGAAGTTGCGATCTCACTTTGGAAGAAACTAGCCTAGCCTTTTAATATGATATCTAGGTATACCTCGGTCCCTCATCTTTTTCATGTTTGGCTGGATGGATCTTCCATCCATAGTCAGTATGGTGCTATGAAGGTGGGAATTCTTCTGTTGGGATGTTGGTCTATAAGGAAAGCTAGATGCAAATCGGTTTTTGATAACATTACTATGAATGTGGATTTAATGTATAAACAAATTGTCAATGGTCTACAAGATATGATCAGGATGTTTCATCCAAAATTTGATTGTAGTGCTAAAGTGATTCGGTGTTGTAACATGCTGGATATTCCGGTTACAAAACCTCGGTTTAGTCGAGGTCGTTGGATTTGTTGGAAGCCTCCTGATTGTCCATTTTTTAAGCTGAATACAGATGGGTCGTCAGTGAATGGTATTGCGGCTGGAGGGGGTGTTATTCGAGACTCGAGAGGGATGTATATTATTGGATTTTCTCGCTATTATGGTCTAGGAACTAACACAAAAGCTGAATTTATGGCTCTCAGAGATGGGTTGAAGTTATGTCGTTCTTTGCAGTTATTGCATGTTATTATGGAGATTGACTCTTTGATGGTGGCCTCAGTTATCAAGAATGATCATCTTTTTCCGTGGTCGGTTGAATATGAGTTTAGACGCTGCTCTTTTCTGCTTGGTAATTATGATATCCAACACATTTTTAGAGAAGGGAATAAGGTTGCTGATAGATTAGCTGCTACTGCTCAAGTCACTCGGGTGGATCAAGATTATCGTATAGTTTCTCAGCTTCCTAGGGAAGTTCATCATGCTCTCGAACAGGATGTTTTGGGTTTGTTTTCTTTTCGGACTCGTTGATGTTTTTTTGTTGGTTGTAATTCTTAGAGGTAAGGCTCCTTTGTCCCCCCTTTAATGGGTTAGGCTGGTTGTCCCCCTCCTGTGTATTTTTCTTTTTGGTTTTAATAAATATTTGTAGGGTGCCATCCCTGTTTCCCTTAAAAAAAAGAATAGGGTGGAATCCTAGCAGAGCAACTAGGTTTCACTTTGGCCAGAGAGTTTTAGTGTTTGGGGGAGATTTCGTAGAGCTTCGGGGCTAGAGGAAGAAATTCATCGGCGTTCTCTCGGGAGAGTTTTCACAAACTGCTCGATGAAATTGTGCATTTTTCTAAAGCCAGGAGTCTTTATTTATAGGCTGGGAGGAGGGATTCCTTCATCATTAAGTATCATCCATTGAGCTTCATCAGCTTGCACCGCGCATTGGGAGAGTTGCACCTTAGGCAAACGGCTACAGTGCAGGGGGCTTTGTGGGGGTAGCCCACAGCACTTGTGGGAGTGTGACGACCCGACCCGGATCTCAATACGAGATCCCAAGGTCGTGCCATCAGGACAAACTAAGAGACAGACAAGCACATGCTAAGCATAATGGTGCGAGTCAAAAGACGAGCCAACAAGCTCAAAACAGAGAGGTAAAGCCATAACGGCAATACCGGAAAAATCAAAACCTAAAACCTGCGGAAGCAAAACCATAATGGGACCCGAGCTATCAAACTCCTGAATGAAAACAACCAAAGAGATAGTAAATCTCGGCCCAAAATTTGACGCGTGACGCAACATTAGACACGCACAACAAACCATCGGCAACCAAGGCCGGCAATGCATACAAAATCCCAACCCGATAAACAACACTCAACGGCTATAACATGCCGGAGGAACAATTCACTATAACCATATAATCAATGCTAAACCACCAACCAAACCTCACGACTAAAACTATCGGAGGTAGGAACAACAATATACCACAACTAGAATAAACGAGCCACACATGCTCGAAATGACAACGAGAATAAATTCTATGGATACAACGGCTCGGCAATACAACCGGCTCCCAAATACACAACCATAATATAATACTACAATCTACCCAAGTAAAGTCTACATAACTTTACATTCGAGCCTCACAAATAATTAACAACATAATATTAAATAACTCCAAGCTTTTGACTTGGAAGACCACCTGCTAGAAGTCGTTATCCGGCAGCCGCTGCATTCAACGGGATCACCGCACACACTAGGGAAAACAATCACACGGAGTGAGTCATAATGACCCAAGAAGTTTCTAAATGCAACATGAGGCATATTATGACATGGCATGGCATAAATGCATAAACATATAAAATCATGGTATCATGCTAGTATACCATCATGAAACATGTACTTAATTTTTAAAGCACATAAACTCACATAAATCAAGTAGCATCTTATTTTTTTCATATAAATGCTCATAAATAATCATGCGTAACAGTAAATGTAATCGAACCGTTACAATCAAATCCGGGTTCAAAACCCAACCAACTTACCATGAGATCAAACCTCAAACCATGATCCGGCTCAATTCCCAATCAATCATACCCCGGGTTTCTCCCCAAATAATCTCAACTCATCGCTTCCCTTAATGAGTACTGTTACATTCATCCGCCTCCTGATGAGAAATGAGAGCTCGATGTCGCTAGATGGAATAACTCGAGATCACATCCCACTATTGGCCAAATAGTGAGGAGAAAAGGACCCAATGCAACGATTCGTAGCGATTGTTCCCAAAGGCTATGAATCGCCCATTGCCGACACAACAACCAAAACCCGCCAGCTGGACTTTAAACCAAACATTCAAGTAGATATTTACTTGTCTAAACCAATGAGACCAAATTCATTATTATCGGGCTCATTAAATCATGTAGGACATAATGCTCTACAACAACTCATAAACCATGCACATAATTGCACATAAACAAATAGGGCATAATGCTCCACAAAATCTCATAATCCATGCACATATTTGCATATAACCACGTAGGACATAATGCTCTACGAAATCTCATAAACCATGCATATAATTGCATAAAATCAAGTAGGACATAATGCTCTACCAAACATCATGAACAACGCATATATTTGCATATAACCATTGTGTTCAACTAACTTACAAGTTTAGTTTAAAAACAACTTATTGAGGTATTCATTATTCCTCAAGTCATCAACCCAGCCAAGTATAGCTTACAAGCTTAATAAAATACAATGTGAGGTCTTCTATAATCCTCAACTCAAACCAAACCAAGACTACTACGCTAGTCTCAAAATATCCACAATTCAAGACTTATTATTTGGTCTTTATTTTAAGTACACCGGACTCAATCATAGTCCTAATCGTCATACATGATCGATAACACCAACACCATACCTAAAACATCACGACTACTCCGTAGTCACTTCGCACAAGTGTTTTCATATGTACGTAACAAAAATCCTTGAGAAGAGGATTCTCTCTTAATCTTCTCTTAAATATTCTCATGTCCATCCGTGGGTCTCTATATTGTCCCATGCTCTAACAAGCATGCTCAAGATATATTTCTAATAAATCTTCATACCATGAATGTCTCCATTGGACACCAATCAAAGACCCGGCGTGCACAAACACAACCCAAGCAAAACCCAAACATTGTAGGGTTTCAACCCAAGGCTCTTTATCATTTTATTGGCCTTATTACGACTCCGTTGAGTCTTACTAACACATTTCATTCTTTATGTGTTTTATAAATTCACACCGTAATAATTTCTTAAGGTTTACAACCAAATCTCAACAGTCATTCGGGCTTAATTCCCAAGACTAAAAACCCACAAAACACATTACAATCACCATCCATTTAAAGTTTGGAAGTTATGTTCTTCACTCCATTAACTAGACGAAATCCAATCATCGTAGGATTTCAACCCAAGTTCAATTAGCACATAATCAAACTTATAATGACTCCGTCGAGTCCAATCTACCCTTTCTAAAATTTTAGGGCATAGAGGCCATGGGTCTCAATAATCTCTATGTTCATAACCATCAACAATAGTCATCATCCCGGGTTCGTTTAACTCACATAAACCCGACAAAACCCTCACTAATATAACATAGAATAAATTCATCATTTTGAGCATAATTTCATTTAGCTCACCTACCAATCATAACTCTCAATTCATGATTAAATCATACAACCCGGTTTAATATACTCTATTAAGCATATAAAACATAATAATCAAGCTCACATTAATAATTTGCAAGCTAAACCAAATTTGGGCAAAACACCCTCCAAGTATCTCAACCAAACCAACATCAATACTCATGGATAATCAACATACCCAAGTTCAATAGACTAATTAGAACATGAATTTCACATATTTCATGGTCTCACATAGGTCAATCAAGTTCTATCATCAATTTGTAAACCTAGGGTTCATGCTTCTTCTATAAACCCTAACAATGGCTTCCATTGACCTCAAATACCACAAATGATTGTTTCCCTAGGGTCAATGGAGCCCAAAAGCAAGATAAATAGGGTAGAAACTTACCTTATCACAGCCCCTACAAGCTGCCATTCCCGAAATTCCAAGAGGGGAGGTTGTTCTTCTCAACCTTCACTTCAAATCCATGGTGTAGATTGGGGAAAGAAGGTCCCAAGCTATGGCCTCCAAGATTGGGCACTCAAGAACCCTAGAAATCTCCCCTCAAGCTCTCTTCACGTTTTTTGTGGAGTGTTCTACGTAAGACACAAAGGGGTCAAGTCAAAATTCTGCTTGGCCGAAGTTAGAGAGCAAATCTGGTTTTGGGTTTAAATAGGGGGGATTAACTCTCTTAATCAAGTCACTAATCAACCCCTAAATCCTCTAATAATGTTTAGGACAAGTTTTAGGTTAAGTAGGAGGGTTTAGGTTAGGTTTAGAATGGGTTTAAGTGGGTAGAAATTGGTCAACAATTCAAATTTTCACAAAATCCCGTGCAATGTCAGGCTGCCAGGACCCTTGCGTCGTTTGTCTCATGTGATGCGACCGCATCACTCCCCTTTACACTATACACTCCTTTGTTGATTCCTTGCTCGGTTTCGGTCGTTCCCGCATGCATCCTCGTGCCTTAAAGCTTCGAAATGGCTCACAATTGAACCCTTAAAGTCCTCAAACATTAAACTAATCCATCCAAGTCTCAAATCAATTTTAAAGTAGGTCTAGACTCCCAAAAACAACACCGAAACAACAAAAACCGGGCAAACCGGCGCAAGACGTAACAACTTACTATCTAAACGTCAAATGAAACCACAAACCGACGGGTACCTGCATAACCCATGATTGTAAACACCTATTAGGGCTACAAAATAGGCCTGAATGCCTCTCATATGATGAACAATGATAGGGGAAATAGTTCTCGAAGACGAGACATTCGCCTGGCTCAATCTCAAACTACGCGATAAGGAGAATTGCTATTCTCGAGGCGCAAAACTTCACGAGACTTATGGAATACATCCAATTAGAAGTCTAACACATCTAAACATGTTATTTAATCATCATGTAAAGATCCGGGACCAAATCGAGGTCAAGAACACAAACCCGAATAAACTCTCAATCGTCGCATTTCGACTATCGTCGGTTACGACTTTTGACTTTAACAAGTCAACCACTATATGACATTTCTTAGAAGTGTTTTAGTCTTAATGTGATCTCATACACATTTAGACTCTCTCACAACCAAACGAGCAATCAACCAAAGAAGAAATGCGAGCATTGCACGCAATTAAGCTAACCGAATCTGATCTTACATCCTTCCCTTAAAAGAATTCGTCCCGAATTCTAAACCAGATCTCAAACCAATGCTAGGTCATCATCCCAACATGAAATACCCAGACACCACTACGGTGTCTCACAATCCCGAGAAACACTCGATGCTCAAAAACCATAAACCTAGACTCGCCTCCGAGTCTACCATCACAATAACCAAACCAAGTGAGGATCAAACTACCGTGATCCAAACTCAAGTTTCAAAACCTCTCAATAGGCACAACAACATTAAACTCTCTAGATTGAAAATAATATGACTCATTTTTGAGTCGCGAAACACATATGAACAACACTAACCAAACTCGTACACAAACCCCAACGCTTAACATGAAACAAGTTCAAGCACATCATAACATTCAACTACGGAAACTATTTGTTCCTGGGCACATCATAAAATTGCATACAATGCACCTTAAGTCACAAGAAGTAATAATTGCCTATAGAGCAATTTTCAACCAAATCGAGACAATCAAGTTGACATTTCAAGCCACTAGTAATACTCGCGATCTCCCTATCGCGGTAAGAACACATAAGAGTGCAACAATGAAATGTTTTGAAAACTTTTTCATTTAGGTCCATTCCTTTTGGTAATGGGTATAGTCAATTCTACCACAATTCATACCAATCCTAGTCCAACAACGATCACTTTTGATCACCAATTTAGGGTACCGGCTAAATTGATATTCAAAAGCTGCTGCAAGGATGCGAAGGTTCATGATAAAAGGTTTTAAGCATCCTTTAATAGTCTCCTACGCTAAGGAAATGAATGAGCAGAGATAACAATTATGAAATGAGAATTTAAGTACTACAATGAAGATGCATCAAGTAGGTGTTCCCTACAACTAATGCACATAACTCAATAAAATCAAGTCAAGTAACAAGGTCTATTACCTTGACAAACAACAACCATATTTTACCACAAAAACTGGCACCTAGCACGCAACCATGAAAACTCGCTAGAAGTCACCACGCATCGACTCGGCTATTAGTAGTCGTAACGCCTATACTTCACAAATCCAACCTTTCTTAAGCTCTAGACCAAGGCTACAATGCATTTATATTCTAACGCCCCCAAAACACCAAAACTTCAACAACATTGCGGTGAAACATCATATTTGTTCACGCATTAAAATCAACCCATAGATCGTAATACTTAACCTTCGCACTTATCGAGTGTATCCTACTCGCATAATAATCATAAACAATATTATAGATGTATATTATTCATCATCTTAAACATATCCTCATAGGATATACAAAGTATCATATCAAACCAATAAATATCATCATATTATTCATGCTTCATATATATATACATATATATACGAATATTCATACCCTCTTTAATATAGGCCGACAAAACCGTAACCCCATAAAACCATTGGTTACTATCATCGTAACACAAATTCATCCTCAATGCTCTTTATATATAGTATAGTCCTATAAATATATAGACTACACAAGAATCCATTAAATCATGTGTGATTACCGCCGGTAATTCAAACAATACCACAAAACAAGATCTCATCGGGGCTTTATCCCCAATCAAACAATAAACCAACAATATGCAATACACCATGTAATGTATGTATGAATGCACATGAGCTACCGATAAGACGTACTCAATAACAATAATAGTAGCAATGGTATAATATATATACGAGAACGTACCTTCCTATTCGGATAGGTTTCAAAACTCCGCAATGGCCAACCGCCACGCCACACGACCTCAAACTCTAGGCCGAACCATCACCATCTCTTGGAGCCACCAGATTGTCGACTAGTACTCCTTGCATCGATTAACTCCTCATCTGGCAATCTTTACGAACATGATCACCACCACAAGCAAAGCACTTTCCTACCTTGCCCACAACATCTGTTCTCGGCATGTCACGTCCTCGAACAAAAATTACATATCAACTCACCGCCTCGTGCGTCTCCGACTAGAGGTAGAAACATCACTCTATGCTGCTTTGGTACGTGTGATTCCTTGATTAACTTTACGAGGTGCTACTTGCCTCTCAATATTATCATCACTCTTAATAGCTCTCGAGGTTCTCTTTTGAGCATATTCTCAAGTCTAACTCCATCATAAGCGATCACCGCATCTCGGTACTCCGTGAGCCGTAGGGGAATAAAACTGCCTATGATACTTCATCTCTGGGCCTTTTACAAACCGGTGGGTTTTCTTAGCCTCATCTGGTATAAGTAACCCGTAACGAGAGCCAACTCTGTGAACTTCGCTGAATCTTGAGCCCAGTCATATCTCCTTGTCCCAGCGCAATAAATTCCATTTCTCTTCTCTGAACTCTGCCGGAATAAACTGTGCCTAAACTCCGTATGAAATTTTCCCACACTTGGGGCACTCCATGGTGTCTCCAACTATCTCTTGTACATGCCACCAATGGTCGCCGCACCACTCAACTTAAGCACTGCTAGGGTCACCATCTCTTACGAACGTA
>CM028384.1:50142531-50200927 GCA_013146195.2 Codonopsis lanceolata | reverse complement strand
TAAACCACTTACTAGAGAAACTTTGTTGATGGAGATTTCCTCTAGTAATGAGCTATATCAATTGTCTTTCCTCTTGCATTATCTCCGAAAATAACGGTGGGTCCTTTGCTTCGGCTATATGTGAAGACTTAAGATTTCCGTCATGTGTCTTGAGCGACCCTTTGTCTAGGTACCCGATGTCTTTGTTTTCGATTCTATAGCCATGAAGCATTCACGAAAAATTGATAAGTAAAGGTACCCTTTATTTTCTTTTCGGGTCCTAAGGATTAGCAACCTTTTGCAACCCATACCTTGACCTTGAGAGAACTAGGTCTCCGAGATCTTGGAGTGAACCTTAGCGAGGCATTACGGTGCCGGATGGCCTAAATTGCAAGAATGACATAAATGGAAAGTCCAGGAAAGGCTGATTAGTGTTTTTGGCGAAGAGGATTATGATCTTTCCTTTTCTTGACATCCATTCTTAGTTCGACTTGTTTGTTGATGGTAGACTTAATTGGTTTCTTTGAATCTTTCTAGGTAGGTTACCAAGGACTTAGCTTTAGCACTACATTGATTACCTTTTCGAAGGATTTGGTAGAATACCTTTAAATTTACCTTCACTAGGTAAAGGCCTTACTGTTTCATAGACAAACTTGATGATTCTGGGTAGAGGTTCAATAGGTCTCTTGCCGAGACTTTGCCTTAGCATATACATTGCGGCGGACTTCACTTTCTCTACCATTATCTTTTCAGGTTTTTCATTTGAGTCAGTCATTTTGGCTTTTCCTTTCTGAACTTTGGGATAAATGTAAGGGACACTTGAATAACCAAGGCCTTGTTTCCCTATATTTCCAAATACGTTTAGAGAAGGAAATATCATTTGCGTCTCGGATTCACCTTTCTCTATATTGAAGAGGTTGTCGGAAAAGGCACATCCCGAATATCCTATGCCGGTTTATCATTACTAGATTTTTGGCATGAAAGGATTTCTTGAATGCATCCTTGGGCTGTTCGAGTCAATTGTCTTTTGCAGAGAAATTTTCTCTAGGTCAAGTCCTTTGATGTGCTCGGATAGGCGGTCAATTTTGTCATAAAGAAATTTTTTTCTTCCTTCGGTTTGATACTCTCTTGTTGGCAGCTATTGAGAGTTTGAATCTCAATTTGTCATCATAGATTTCTCATCGATAAGTTTCTCACACTTCTTGGCCAGTTTAACATAGGCTACTCTAAAGAAATTAAATTCTTCAAGCATATCTTGATTGTCCTTGAGAAGTTCTTCCTTAGTGAAGATGTCACTGTTGGTTTCATTTTTGTCCAAAGGACTAGGTGAAACTTCGATTTCATTTTCAGAGTCATAGGTAGGACCTGAGTCATGAGCTATTAAGCATATGTTGGCTTGCTCACAATCATCTTCCTCCTCTTCTGAATCAGTCTCAAACCATGTAGCAACCTGTTTGTCTTCTATGTCTTCAACCAACAAACCTTTTTCTTTTTGAAATTTTCTAAAAGAGGGTTTTCGGTATGCTTCAAATTTTGGCTTAGGACATTTTGAGGCAAAATGACCAGGTTTCCTACAGTTATAACACACAAGCTCTTCCTTAGATGAGCTTTCACCATTCTTCCTAAAAGGTTGTGTGTTCTTCCTTCCATATTTTGCAAATTTTTGAAAACGTTTTACAAACATGGCAAACTGTTCATCAAATAAAAAATCATTTTCATAGGAGGAAGTGGTCGGTTTGTTTTCAACAGTGATTTCTTCTTGGACCATGGCTGGCAAGGATACAGTTCTGAACTGTTTGTCTTGCTCTAGAGCTTGATTAACTTCAAGTTCATAAATCTTTAAACTTGCGTAGAGACTACGAAGAGTCATCTCGTTTAAGTTCTTGGATTCTTTCATAGCCATGGTCTTAACATGCCATAAGCTACCTAGAGAGCCTAGAAACCTCATATTCATTTTCTTTTTGTCATATGTTTTTCCTAGAGAAAAGCGACTGTTAATTACCTCACTGAAGCGATCGTATGCTTCTCTCAAGGTTTCCTTAGGATCCCTTTTGAAAGAATCAAACTGTTGTATGTATGTATATTTTACATTTGTCTCTTGTGTCTTGGTCTCCTTCCAAGTATTCCACGAAGAGCTTCCCCTATCTCTTTGCGGGTTGTACATCGAATCACTTCTTTGGTATGTGCTTGTGTCTAGAGAGCTGGTGATTATGTTTATTGCTTTGCTGTCAAGTTCTACCAACTTTCTATCATCCTCTATCCATTCAGATTCTTCTTTTGGTACTTCTGCAGGATTCCCAGCGATAGATGCTAGAAGATTAGTCTTCATTGGTACATGTTGACCTGCAGTGACACATTTCCATAATCTGTTGTCAATAGAGTTCATGAATCTCATTATACACTTAAAACTTATTATACAATAATAAGCTAGAAGGGGGGTTGAATAGTTTATTATACACTTAAAACTTTTAAGTAAATTATTTGAAAGTTACTTGCAATCTATCGAAGATAATCAAGTAACGGAAGACCTTGAAAGGAGTTGTTCAGTGCTTGGATAAGTACTAGGTTTTGACGGTTTACTTAAGTTACATTTGTAAAATGGATAATATAAACAAAGATGATAAGCGGTTCAAGTATCAAGCCAAAGCGATGAGGGAATAACTCAAGTGTTTTGGGATGGTTCACACTATAATGAGTGCTATGTAATCACCACAAGAGCGATCAACCTTGGATTTAAATTGTGCACTATGTTTTCCACTTAGATCAATTACAAAGAATATCTAATGGATCGTGTAAAAATATTGACTTGTGTTTGGGGTCTAGGGAATTAAATATCTGTAAATACAAGATATTTAATTAGATGCGAAAATATAGTTAATGAATGTTGGGTCCCAATGAGCACAATAATAAGCTAGAAGGGGGGGGTTGAATAGCTTATTAACACTTTAAATCTTTTAAAGTAAGTTCCTTGAAAGTTACTTGCAATCTATGAAAAGAATCAAGTAGCGGAAGACCTTCAAAGAAAATTGTTCGAATGGATAAGGACTAGGTAGACCTTTTACAGATTACTTAAGTTACTGTTGAAATGGATAATATAAACAATGAAATTAAGCAGTTCAATAAATAAGCAGACAGAAAGGAAATAACACAAGTATTTTGGGATGGTTCACACTATAATGAGTGCTCGTCCACCACCAAAGCGATCAACCTTGGATTTAAATTGTGCACTATGTTTTCCACTTAGATCAATTACAAAGAATATCCCTAATGGATCGTGTACAAAAATATTGACTTGTGTTTGGGTCTAGGGAATTAAATATCGTAAATACAAGATATTTAATTAGATCCAATATAGTTAATGGAAGTAAACAACAAGAAGAATAAAACAATAAATGTTGAAGAAGCGACTTCTTGTTGTTGACGAGGACTTCTAGATCTGTTGAGGATCTATTGAATGCTTGCTGGTGAAAGACTTGGAGTTGTGTAGATTCGAGCAATTCTTTAAGTGTTCGATTGATTACATACGGTTGTCTTTTGTTCCGTCTTCAATGGCGATATTTAAAGATGCACTTCAAAGATCCGTTGGAGAAGGCGAAGACTTCATGACTCTATTCATAAATGCATTAAATGCATGGGGCTATCAGTCAAGGAATTTCATCTTCCACAGATATCTAGAGCGATAATCATTTGAGATCTTCAAAAAGTGGGCGATTTGGTGTCGGAGATCTAGAGATGAAGCAAAAAGTAGGGGCGATGCAGCTACGCTTTTTCAGCTTTGTTCGAGGCGAAAAGTATTCTGCTTTTCGAAAAGTTGCTTTCGGCTTGACATGTCGACGAATGACTTGGATTAATTCAAATAATATATGGGAATAAAGTTTGAATTAATCCATTAAGCTGATCTGGAGAGAACACGTAAAGCAGTCAGTGGACACGAGGTCTAGATCTTAAGCTTTGAGAGGTCTTCAGGTGAAGGCTGAGAAGGGTCTTCATTGTTGAACTGAAAAAGTCCTACAAAAACTATACAAGGCAAAGTTCTATACACGGTTGCCACGCTAATCGTCTGCAGCGATTAGCTTCTTGAAGTATAAAACTAGTGTAATGTCTTGTCGGATATAAATTTAACATAAGAATCAACATGATCTCCTCTATTTATATCAGTCATCATTACTACAAATGAGGGTTTTAAAACAAGCTTTTTAATAGATAATAGCATGTCTTGAGAATTTTTATATATATTACGTAATCGGTAGACATGCCTCTATTAAGAGAATAATACCTCGGATGCAAGGGACTAATCTAAGTGCATACAAGAATAAGAGAGTCAAAGAATAGCACAGAGATCAGATGGTTTAAATTAATTTAAAGCTGAATGTTTAAATATAATTTAGATAAACAATAAAGCGACACAATTTAAACAATATAATTTTTGAAAAAACAAGTAATCATCTGTATTCATAAACAAGATGTTTATAATTGACAGAGTTTTCAAAAATAAGATAGATACAAAGGAAAGGGAAGAAAATATACAAAAAGCTACCAAGGTCTTTTCCTTTGCCTTTGTCTGCACCTCCTTTTCTCTTCTTTCTCGCTCTAGCTCTTCCAGTCTTCTTTGGTATTCGGCATACGCATCGGTTGGAGATGGTGGAGCGAGAGCGGTAGTCCGATTCTTCACGAAGCGTCTGTTCTCTTCCATCGACGATACGTTGATAGATCTTATTTGTTTCTCCTCGGTGATGGCGGATCACGATCCGGTTAGCATTCATAACGTCATGAAGCGAGTTTGAGCGAGGTTGTTGAGTTACATAATAGAATGCGATCGTGGCGAGATGGAGAGTGATGGCGTGGAATAGCTCGTAGAAAATGGAACCTATGATCTGGCGACCTTCATCTCGTTGGCTGCGATGTTGATCTTGACATCGGTGAAGTCGTCGCATCGTCCAAAGCGAGTCGGACATCCTCTTGAAAGCTGTCAAAGATTATTTGCGGTCCGATCGATGGCTTTGGCCTGCGGTGGCTGCTTTAGCGGTAGATATACTTGTGAGCTCGCCTTTAGCCATTTGGTAGATGGCATCTAGCCGGGACAAAACTTCGGCGTTAGGTGATTGGAAGTAGATGCTTGGCCAATGTGAATGGTGTCGGCGGAGGCGGTCTGAGCTGAAGGCTGTTGAAGAGGGGGAGTTCTGGAGGCGGAAGAAGAAGAGTCTTGGGTAGGTATGGTTTTGGTGGAAGAGGAAATGGTTATTGGGGAGGGTGGAGGTGGAGTTGGTGGGGAATCCAGTTCCATATCAGTGTCAGAATTTTCACTGATGTGGGAGGATTGGGGAATGGGTTCGGTAGAGAACCAGAAAGACGGGGCAGGGTAGAATAGGAATTTTGGTTTTTGAAGGGAAGGTTGAGGAGGTTGATGAGAAGGTTGAGGAGGTTGATGAGAAGAGGTGAATAGATCTGCTACTTCAACAGCTCTTTTCATCAATGCATTAAATGCATGAGGCTGTCAGTCAAGGATTTTCGTCTTCACAGATATCTAGAGCAGGTAATGATTTTTGAGATCTTCAAAAGGTGGGCGATTTAGGTGTCAGATCTCAGAGATGTAGCGGAAAGTAGGAGACAGTCTGCTTTTCCTGCTTTCACTGTTCAAGACGAAAAGTCTTTCTGCTTTTCGAAAAAGGTTGCTTTCGGCGGCTTGAAATGTCAGGGAATGTCTTGGATTAATTCAATTAACACTTTAGGATAAGTTCGAATTAATCCAATCAATCTTTACTGGATAGGACACATCATTGAAGATTAGGTGGACACATAGTCTGGCTTGTGGCCTTGTGTCTTCAGATTAAGCATATGGAGAGGTCTTCATTGAACACGAAAAGTCCTATAAAAAACTATACAAGGAAAAGTTCTATACACAGTTGCCATGCTAATCGATACGCAGACCGATTAGCCACTGAAGTATAAAACTAATGTAATGTACTGAACATATATAAATCTAACATAAGAATCAACAGGTGCCTTCTGATTTTTGCCTCTCCCATAGGTAGATTGCGACCAGTTACAGCTTGATGAATCTCCCTGTCCTCCAGTAGACCATCTAGCACATCAAAAGAATTGGATAGCATGACATCTTCCATGTCTAAATCTTTCTTTCCACGATCAGTGGTACCGCCAATATCGTCTAGAGACGTTTTCTCTTCCGCCACATTTTTCTTATCTTCAGGACAACCATTACCATTATCATTGTTCTCAGTCTCTTTTGGAGAGGCATGAATATCTACAACCTCAGTGTCAACGGGTTTGCCTTCATGATCTTTTGCATGAGATGTAGATCCTTTTTCTTTTTGATCTGGGATTGACACTGGCTGCCAACGTTTGGCAGTAGGCTGGGCCTTTTCATTAACCATTTTGTGAGTAGCCATCGAGTTGGCCTTAGTCTCCACTTCAGAAAACTGTTTCTCCTTACCCTTCGACTGATCCTTATTTTGTGTTCTACCCTTGATTCTTTTGCGGCAGTCCATTGCTACATGACCTAAGAGCCCACAGCCTGAACAAAATGCTATATTACCATCAAATTCAATCCCTTGCCAAAAACCCTCCTCCTTAGAAGTGCCTAGCCACATGCGAGATGGAAGCGACATGGACACATCCACCTCCACACAGATCTGAGCGTATATAGGATGGGTGAGAGCAAGAGTACGATCATCCGCCCTTAAAAAGTTACCCAAACCATTACCAATTCTTTGTAAATAAGAGATGTTAAAAAATCGAAAGAGGCAAATGATGCAGCCTAACCCAAACTGCCACCCGAGGGCTATCACGACGAAGCACAAAATCGGGAGTCCATTGAAGCGACTTGTACATATAGCGTTGGATCATGTGAGACTCCTTCGACAAAGCGCGAACAAGGTCTTTCAATGAAGATAAGTGCACCATTACATGTTGAGGGTCTAGAAGACTCAACACGAAATTCCAGTGAGCTTCCATGATTGTAAGATGTGATCTTGAATGACGTGAAGTTGCGGTCTCCCCATCAAAAATTTAAGAATGATAGTGTTGGCAAATTGAGCATGAGCAGCCTTCATTTCAACAGTAGAGAAAAGAACACCAGGCTCGTTTTCAACCAAAATCGTCAACCTTGGAGGGATCGATAACTCTTTAAGAACTGCCACTTTGTTAGGGTTTAAACATTGAACATCTCTTATCAACAACCTTCGATCCCAACTCCTTCTCCATCTGAGAACCATCCGTCACAACGGGATCCACCACCGAAGGAACAGCCTCTGGCACAGAATCAGGCGGCATGGGACTCAGCCGCAAACCCTAAAGAAAAGAAATAATCGCACCTTTAGTGTGTGAGAATGTGTATACCAACCATATTTTCCAAAGCAATATCGTTCCCAATATCTACAACCCCAGCCCACCAACCATCTCATTCCCAAACACTAAAAAGACTACCTCCCTCTTGACCCTTCAAGCACCTATACCCAGCAAATGATCCATGGGACACTAACTTGAAAGATTTGTACACACGAAAAGGAACGACTCCCCTCAAATAAAAGAATGAACAATGAGTTTCTTGCACAATACTACCCAAGCCAAGAAGAAGATGTATGGTCATGCTACTCGAACAAATCCTAGCCAAACAGCTCACCCCAACCAGAAGGAAGGAGGGAACATAGTCGGAGGCATTATGATGATTTACCTGCTTTGAGGTCTATCATCTTTCAAATACTATGGGCACATGGAAAGCATAAACCTATCAAAAATTATGCACAGCCAAACCCATTACCTAGCACATGGAATCATGCCTAGTATTGTGAATATCATTGCTGCAGTGTTTATTCCACCGATAAGTGCGATCTGCTCAAAAATGTCATCCAGGACCTCATTAACAATAAGATCATTACAATAGCAGATACTAGAGAACAACCCCTTGTCCCAGATCAAACAAAGAAAGTTTCACAAGATAAAAAATGTATACTTCTAGAATAAAGAAGCTATATCATTTCCCTTTTGAATAAAAAAGAGTTTAGCTGCAACATGCTCTCTTGGGACACTATCTTGGGCAATAGTCAAACTATGAGCAGCACCGAGAAAACCAGTTGGATTGGTGGGGATGTCAGTCATCTTACTAGATCTGGTTGGGCATATCAACCAAACCAGGAAAGTGGTGATCACTCTAGAAAAGAGAAAGAAGTCAACACTGGGGCTAACAACATGGAATATACCCTGTTAGATGATGGGCAAAATCGCAATGGGCAAGAATACCCGGTCATCCTCAAGTAATATAGTGCGTAAGCACAAGTATCGATCCCACAGAGACAATTATGGCGTATATTTTCCAAATTACTAAAATTATGGATTTAATGACTTTATCTAAAAAATCGATTTTTAGCGATGCAATTGAAACTAAAGCAATAAAAAATAAGCAGGAAATAAAAATTACCAACTACACGCAATTAATGATGAGTTTTCTCAAGGATGAGTTTTTTTTTTGGAAACAGGGACGACACCCTGCTAGATTTTATTAATAAAAAAAATAGAACAAACTTGAGGGGGACAACCAGCCTGACTATTAGTCCCAAAGGGCACAATGATAAGCTAGAAGGGGGGATTGAATAACTTATTAGACACTTAAAAACTTTTCGTATAAGTTCCTAAAAAAAGCACTTGCAATCTATTGAAGAGATTGAAGTAGTGGAAGTCTTGTAAGGAAGACAGTTTAGGTCTGCCGGTGAAGCACTACCAGTAGACTTAGCTCAATACTCAAGTCTGCTGTTTGACGTGATAAGTAAAAAGATATGAACAGTTTAAAGCAGTAATCAACAGTAATGAAAGAACACAAATATTTTGAGATGGTTCACACTATAAAGAGTGTTACGTCCACCACCAAGGCAGTCAACTTTTGATTTAAATGTGCACTATATTTTACACTAGATCTATTACAAAAAGTTCCAATGAATCGTGTACGAAATATTTGACTTGTGTTTGGGGGTTTGGGAATTGAATATCTGGGAAACAGAATATTCAATTGTGCAGAAGAATAGTTAAAGAACAAGAATAAGAAGTAAATGATAAGGTGTTGATGCAGATCTTCTTGATTGTTGTCGAGGACTTCTTGATTAGTTTACGATCTCTTGAATGCACCGAGCATATAAGACTTGCAGTTGTTGGAGAATTTCAGAGCATTGTTTTCTTCAGTCTTTAATGGAAGTATTTATAGTTGGGGCATTCTTGAGATCCGTTGGAGAAGACGAAGTGTAACAGCTCTATTAGGTTGAATGCATTAAATGCATGGAGTTGACATGTAGATTTTGTCTTCATTGATGCTAAGCAGGGAGTTGGTGTAGAGATGTTGCAGCAACTGACATGTAAGAAAGTCAGAGTTGCAGACCTACAATAGTTGGTACAGACTGTAAGTGTCAGTTTGTTCACCTGCTCGTAATTGTTCAGAAGGCGAAAGTCTTCTTTCTTTTCAAAAAGCTAGTCAGGCGTGTCTGAGAAATCAAGATATGGATTAATTCAAATTCAAACTGATAAAGGATAAATTTGATTAACCCACTATGACTTGGTGATTGGACATGTCATGCTTGAACACGTATTGACAAGGTCTGCCGCTAAATGCTGAAAGAGGTCTTCCGGTGAAGCTTCGCAGAAGTCTTCCGCTGAACTTGTGAAGCCTATAAGAACTATTCTATGGCAAAGTTCTATACACAGTTGCCACGCTAATTGATACGCAACCCAATTAGCCACGAATGTATAAAACTAATGTAATGTATGAACAGATGTAAATCAAGATACAAATGAGAAACAACAATCTCCTCCTATTTGCATCTGGTCATCATTACTTACAAGTGAGGGCTATAAAAACTATATGATAGATAATAGTATGTCAAAAAAGTACTTTAGATTTATAACGGTAGACATGCTTCTATCAAACAGAAGAACACCTTAAGTGTAAAAGCTAATCTAAGTGCTTACAACAGAATAAAAGTAAAGAACATCACAAGGATTAGTAATAAACATTTCAAAATAGATTTAAACCAAATGTTTAAATTCTAAGCAGATATATGAATTGAAATAGCAAGAATTTAAACAGTAGACAATTTTGAAAGACAATAATCTTCTGTATTCAAATCGAGAAGTTTAATGTTACAGAGTTTTCAAAAACACTAAGATAGATACAAAGGTTAAGGGAGAAAAGGATACAAAACTACCACGGTCTTTTCCCTTTGCCTTTGTCTACTGCTTCCTTTTCTGTTCTCTGCCGTTCAACTTCTTCGACTCTTCTGATGCACTCATCATCTGCAGAGGTAGGAGGTCTGGTGGAGCGAGAGCGGTAGTCCAGTTCTTCACGTAGACTGTTGTTCTCGTCCATTAAAGTCTTGTTGATAGACCTTAGTTGTCTCTCCTCCGTGATGGCCAGATCTTGATCATGCTCGATATTGAGTTCGAGAACATGCGGGCGGTTGTGACCGAGATGGAGAGTAAGGCTATGGAAGAGCTGGTAGAACAGAGTTGAGCAGAGACTTATGCATTCCTTGCATTGAGCTTCCACGTTGATCTTGATATGAGTGGACTCGTGCATCATTTGTCCATACCGTGTCCACACATCGTCTTGAAACTGTCGAAGGAGGGCATCATTCCTATCTGTGGCCTTGGACGTGGTAGTTGCAAGCTGAGCAGCAATCTGTGGAGATACTGGTAAGCTCTCACAGTCTGTCGTATATTGCGTCCAAGCGGGTCAAAATTTCAGAGTTGACCGGTTGAGATGGAGAAGGATCCAAGCCAATGTGGATATGCTCACTGCAAGTAGAAGAGGTGGCACCGGCAGTGGTGACGGGTCAAAAGGGCTGCTGGAGAGGTGGAGTGGCTAAGGTGGATGAAGTTGAGTCACGTGAGGGAAAGGTATGAGTAGAGGAGGAGGTGGATTTTGGGGGAGAGGGAGGAGGGGTTGGGGGTATTTCGATATATGTGTCAGAGTGATCACAAATATCGGAAGGGTTGGGTATGGGATCAGTGGAGAACCAGAAGGAAGGAGGTGGATAGGTAAGGTCTTCTGGTCTCACTTGGGTAGGTTCCTGTGGAGGAGGGCAAGTTAAGGAAAAAGGTCTGCTACTGACGAAAGTTCAAAGATGAACCTCGTAGAGATAGAAGAAAGGGTAAGTGGAAACCATGGGGTTAGGATTAGGGGTATATGTTGGGTTGGTTCTCTAGGAGTGGTCTAGTTTCGTTCGGATGGTGTAGTGTGGGTGGTTGGGTTACGTTGTGGTGAAGAAGGGGTAGATGGGTTTGGTGAGTAGTTGAAGGGTGAGGGAGGGGCGGGAGTGGGTGTTCTAGTAGGCTCCTCCTGGGTGTGAGGCTCCTCCTAAGGGATAGACTCCTCCAGAGGGGTTGATTCCCTCTAAGTAGATGACTCAGTAGGAATGGGTTGTGTATTGGTAGAGGGTTGGGTTCCAACAGACTTCCTTTTCTGCCTTAGCAATTGAATAGGAGGTTCAGCTGCTTCATCGGTAGAGGTAGCAATGTCTGCTGGTGGCTGGGTCGGTAGAGATTTACGTAGTCGCATACGTTTAGGTTTGGGTGAAGGTGAGGGTTGGTCGGAAGATGGTTTTCATTTGGGTTTAGGGGATGGCTGGGGAGTGGAGGTTGGGGGTTCAGGGTTAGAAGGCTGGGGTGATGAAGATTTACCAGCCGCTGCAGAAGAGTTGCCAGCAGACTTGTCACGTCTACCGGCCTTCATTTCCTGCCTTATCGACTTTGCTTGAAGCTTTTCAGCCTCTTCTTCCGCCCATGACTTCTTGGCCTTGGCGGCTTCCTTCTGCTTTAATAGCCGCCCAGACTCTACAGCCAGATCCTTTGCTTTGCTGAGAATATCGCGAGCAACAGTAGGGACTGGTTGGCCAAATTTGGTCGCTGCAGAGCGATATCCCTTGCTAGCAGCATCATACACATCCATGTTGAAACGCGTGATGACCATTGGCGAAGGCTTGGCAACTTTGTCAAGAGAGATATTGGGAATCCTTGTTGTTGCCTTCGCTTGTTCTCATAGTTGGCATACTTCTTAAAGAAGGTGGCCGTCATCTGTTTGTCCTTGGTCACAGCAATGAGCTCATCTTCTTTAACGGAAGAGTTTATTTATGTAGTGTCCCATAGAAGGACATTGATGAGCCTGAAAAAAGGTCTTTTGAAGTTAGGGCTCTTCTTCACTTTTTCGACGTGGTGCTAAGCTCATTGTAGATGATAGTGCCATAGTTGAGTTGAGTTTGTAGGAAGATAACACTTGTGAGATTGACTGTTGGGTAGTGAACATGTCGTGGGCGTCGTTTTTTAATAGAAGACCCTTGTCAAGCATGTGACTTGTGCAGTAAACATCCAAAGGGAAGAGGTTCCTCAACATATTGCCTTGAGGTTCCCTTCGAGTGTTGATTTCCCTCATTGCTTCCCAGGCGTGGTCAGCCTCAGCAATGGATAACTCAAAGTCTCCACCATATCGAACTCCAATGATTCTGCAAATCATTTTGGCAGAGACGAAGATAGGTCAATGACCATTCTCTCATAGAATTCCTCAGCGAGGAGGATACTGTAGTTGTCGTCGTTTACGCAGAAGAGCGGTAGAACCCCTGACTCGTTCATATCCTCGCAAGCTTTGACTCCGGCGGTGAATGTGCAGACAGTTTTGAGGTCTATACACATACCGGGAAGATAAAGCTTCGGGTCCAGAGCTACAATGACGTCGTGAGGGAGAGGAAATGGAGGGTATCCTGGTAAGTTGATGTTCAGACCAGGTGGAATGACCTTCTCGGGGTCAAACTCCTTTCTTTTGTTGCTCTTTAACTTTGTAGAGGATTTCACCTACAAAAACAAATTTAGAAATTAGGGCTTTTGACTTTACAGAGCAAACAATCAACGATGTCATTTTTTTTTTTTGAGAAAATAAAATAAAATTTCAGATGAAAAAGTTGAAACCCTTGAATATTTTGGATAGATACAACATAGAAACACTTAATAGCAGATTTCAAAAAAAATAAGTATTCAAAGAACAGAGAAAACTGTCAGTTTCAAGGTTTTGAAAAACAACAACAATGGCGGAAGCTGTCAACATATGCAAAGCGTCTTTTCAAATTCCTTAACAATATAACTCAAAAAAGAAAATTTAGGCGAAAGTTAAAGAGGAATTTCTTAAAGAGTGTCGAAAATCTTATCATTGTTGCTTGTAAAGAAGAAGAAAAGAAGAATAATCGGGAAAGAGAGGGAGTAGTTGCAGATAGGAGAGGAGGGTTTGAGTAGAGAGAGAGAGAGAGAGAGAGAGTTCGTAAAGTTTTGGAAAGGGTGGTTCAAAGTCTATTTAAAGGAAAAAAATCTTTTAGCGAAAAAGCTGTAGCTTAAGATATTTTCAAAGTAAAAAAAAATTGACTTTTAACCCCTTTTCCCTTTTAGAAACCTTTCCTGCTACACTAGACTAAACGGTTGAAATACTAACCTGGTAAAAGGAAGAGCTTAAGTATGCCGTTTAGACAGCAAATTAAGTCTGCCAATTAATAGAAGTTTAAGTCTACCGGTATGAAAGAAAAACTTGTACATTGAAATTAAAAAGTAGGATCAATCATACCAAGATTTCTCCTTAAATAAGCAAACCTGGTTGCATCGAATGGCTTGGTGAGAATGTCAGCCAATTGATGTTCAGTTGGAATGTATTCCAAACTGATGTTACCTTTCTCCACATGATCTTTGAGGAAGTGATAATGGATATCAATGTGTTTTGTCTTCGAGTGCATTACTGGATTCTTGGAGTCTGAAATTGCAGAAGTGTTGTCACACATGATTGGACAATTTGCAGTCTTGATGTTGTAGCCACTAGTTGATGCTTCATCCATAGTAGTTGAGAGCAATAGCTGCTGGCAGCAATGTATTCTACCTTAGTGTTAGATTTTGCAACTGAACCTTGCTTTTTGCATGACCATGAGACAAGTTTATTTCCAAGAAATTGACAGGTCCCACTGGTGCTTCTTCTACTCACTTTGCAGGCTGCATAATCTGCATCTGAGTACCCAACTAGACCGAAGTTGTTGCGTTTTGAATACCAGATACCCAGATTTGTAGTTGTTTAAACATATCTGATGATACGTTAGGCAGCAAGCAAATGTGATTCCTTTGGATCTGCCTAAAATCTAGAAAAAACACAAACAACAAACATAATATCAGGTCTACTGGCAGTAAGGTAAAGAAGTGAACCTATAATTCCTCGATACTTGGTCACGTTCTCTTGCTTTCCCTTCTCATCTTTGTCAAGATGGCAGTCGGTAGACATTGGAGTCTCGAATCCTTCTGTTGAATCAAGACCAAATTTCTTGATGAGTTCCTTTGCATATTTGGTTTGGTTGATGAAGATCCCATCGGAAGTCTGTTGAATCTGCAGTCCTTGAAAGTAGGTAAGCTCTCCCATCATGCTCATCTCGAACTTGCTTTGCATCAGCTTCTCGAATCTTTTGCACAAGCTTTGGTTTGTAGATCCAAATATAATGTCATCCACGTAGATTTGAACTAGAAGAAAATGACCTCTTGACTTGGTAGACATGATCCTGCTTGTCATGGATGACAAAACCTGGAGGTTGTTCCACATATACCGTTCCTTGAAGATCACCATTGAGAAAGGCACTCTTCACATCCATCTGATAAACTTTGAAGTCCATGAATGAAGCATAGGCTAGAAAGAGTCTGATTGCCTCTAATCTAGCAACAAGAGCAAATGTTTCATCGAAGTCAATTCCTTCTTCCTATCAGTAGCCTTGAGCAACCAATCTTGCTTTGTTTATGGTGACGTTTCCATCTTCATCTCTCTTATTCCTGAATACCCACTTGGTGCCGATAACTAGATGGCCAGTCGGTCTTTGAACTAAGATCCACACTTTGCATCTTTCATACTGGTTCAGCTCTTCTTGCATAGCTTCAATCCAATAATGGTCTTCGATAGCTTCATCAATCTTCTTTCGCTCAATTTCAGATACGAATGTGAATGCAAACATAGTCTCATTTCGAACTCTATTTCTCGTATGAACTCCTGAGTTGATATCACCAATGATTTGAGAGATGTGGTTATCTCTTGTTTCAATAACAGCTGGAGGAAGATCACTTCTGGTGAGTTCTTCCCTTAATGAATCTGGAGTGGGTAGAGAAGGAGATTCACCAAAATCAGGTTCATAAGAGATAGGATCTTCAAAACCTTCATTTTCTGGTGAACAGGAAGAGTGAGTGATCTGTAAAGGTGTTTGGGGGTAGAACAGAAAAGATGGGTTCAGGGTCAGTAGAAGAGTTTGAGCTGGCACCAGCAAAGTTGAAGTCTGCTGGTGCAATGTTAACAGAGCTGGAAGAGTCTTTAGTTGGAGGATTCTGAGGTGGAGTGGAAGTAGAAGCTTTATTTGTACCTGTCTCATCATCATCAGAATCATCAGCAACATTCGGAGCCTTTTGAGGCTCTAATAAATCATATTCATCAAAAGTAACATGCACAAATTCTAAGATTTTCAAAGAAGTTTTGTTAAATATGCGAAATGCTTTTGAATGTTTGGAATAACCCATAAAAATTCCTTCGACTGATTTTGAATCAAATTTTCATCTATATTCTTTTCCATATATATACTAAAACATTTACAGCCGAAGATTTTAAAAAATCCTATGTTTGGGGCTCTTCCTCTCCATATTTCATATGAACTTTTGTTATGAAATTTGTTTTCCAGGGATCTATTCTGCGTAAAACATGCAGAGTTGACGGCTTTTGCCCAGAAGTACTTTGGAAGTCTTGCTTCTTCCAGCATAGTTCTTGTTGCTTTAATGAGTGTTCTGTTCTTCTGTTCAGCTACACCATTTTGTTGAGGAGTTTCGACAACAGAGAAGTTGTGGCCAATCTCGTGGTCATCACAATACCATTCAACACCGTTGTTCTTGAATTTGGTGTCGTTGTCTGATCTGATGTCACTAATGTCTTCATGCTTTTGGGTATGAAGTCTTCTGAAAAGAGCGGTGACCAGATCATATGTCTCATCTTTTGAGGTCATTGTTTCGATCCAGGTGAACCTAGAGTAGTCATCAACTACTACAAGTGTGTACATGTCTCCAAAGATACTGACTGTAGTGATAGGTCCAAAGAGATCCATATGCAGAAGTTGAAGAGGTCTAATCGTTGACATGACAAACTTTCTTTTGAACGAAGATTTGGAAAGTTTTCCTAATTGGCAAGCTTTGCAACTTCTGTCATGGTCGGTAGACACCGTAGGTAGACCTTAGACAAGCCCATCTTTGGAGAGCTTGGAGAGGTACTTGAAGTTGAGGTGACTGAGACGATTGTGCCAAAGCCAACTTTTGTCACGAATGTTGCTAGCAACTAGGCAAAGGCTGGAGGATCTCCCTAAAATATTTAAGTCCACGACATAGACATTTCCTTGTCTATTGCTGGTCAGTAGCGTTGAGCAGGATTCACGATCTTTGATGAGACATTGGTTGGAGGAGAATTGACAGATGAGTCCTTTGTCGCAGAATTGGGATATGCTCAAAAGATTATGCTTTAAGCCGTTCACTAGAGAAACTTTGTTCATGGAGAGACTTCCTCTAGTGATTGAGCCATACCCAATTGTTTTTCCTCTTGCATTGTCGCCGAAAATCACCATAGGACCTTTGGCTTCAGCTATAGCTGTGAGTAGACTTCTGTTCCCTGTCATGTCTCTTGAACAACCACTATCCAGGTACCAGATGTCCTTATCTTCTGAATCTATAGCCATAAAGCAGACCATAAAAAGATCAAAGAAACAAGGTTCCTTTTATTTTCTTTTGGGTCCTGAGGATCAGCAACCTTTTGGAACCCATACCTGCCTAACCTTGAGAGAACTAGGTCTCTCAGATTTTGGTGTGAACCTTAGCAGGCATTCTGGGGCCAGATGGCCTAAGAAATTGCAAGAATGACAAAGATGAAAGTTCCATGGAGGACTGTGAGTAGTTTTAGCAGTAGAGTGCTTGTGAGTCTCCTTGTTCTTAACAGCAGTCTTTGGTTCAGCTACCATGTTATCGGTAGACTTAATTGGTTTCTGTTGAACCTTCCTTGTTTTGTTACCAACAGACTTAGCCTTGGGGCTGGTCTGTTGTTAACCTTTTTAGGAGAATTCGGTAAAATACCTTTAAGTTTAATGTCAACAGGTTTAGGTGCCTTGCCCATTTCATAGACAAACTTAATAGTAACTGGCAGAGATTTCGTAGGTCTACCGCCAGCAGACTTTGCCTTAGCAGAGCTGTTGTCGGTAGACTTTGATTTCTCTTCCGTTCCTCTCTCAAGTTTCTCATTAGAAGCAGTTATTTTGGCTTTCCCTTTCTGAGCCTTGGGGTAAACGTATGGTACACTTGTATAACCAAGTCCTTGTTTACCCTTGTTTCCGAACGTCTATTTAGAGAAGGAGATATCATAAGCAGTCTTGGAGGTTTCACCTTTCACCGTGACAGAAGAGTATGCCTAAGCTAGAATTATTTCCATTAGGCTTTTGACTTGAAAGGATTCCTTCAAAGGTTTCCTTGGAGCTGTTCCAGGAGTCAATTGTCTTTTGCAAGACAATCTTTTCCAGGTCAAGTCCTTTGATGTGCTCAGTGAGACATTCGACTTTGTCACAAAGGAATTTGTTTTCTCCTTTTAGCTTGATACTTTCCTGTTGACAGCTATTGAGAGTTTGAATCTCAGCTGCCAGCAGAGATTTCTCAGTAGTAAGCTTCTCATAATTCTTAGCGAGTTTTACATAGGTTACTCTAAAGGAATTGAACTCTTCAAGCATTTCTTGATTGTCTTTGAGTAGTTCTTCCTTACTGAAGTTCTCACAGTTGATCTCACTTTGGTCGAAGGGACTAGGTGAGGCCTCGACTTCATGTTCAGAGTCATAGGTGGGACCTGAATCATGAGCTATTATGTATATGTTAGCTTGTTCACAATCGTCCTCTTCCTCTTCTGAATCAGTCTCAAACCATGTAGCAACCTGTTTTTCTTCTATGTCTTCAACCAGCATACCTTTATGTTTTTTAAATTTCTTATATGGAGGCTTTCAGTATGCTTTGAATTTTGGTATTGGACATTTAGAGGCGAAATGACCAGGTTTTCTACAATTATAACACACAAGTTCTTCGTTAGATGAGCTTTCAGCAATTTTTCTAAAAGGTTGCTGGTGTGTGTCCTTCCTTCCATATTTTGCAAACTTTTTGAAACGTTTTACGAACATAGCAAATTGTTCATCTGAAAGAAAATCGTTTTCACTGGAGGAAGTGGAAGGTTTGTTTTCAACTGTTGTTTCTTATTGTACCATGGCAGGTAAGGCCACAATTTTGAACTGTTTGTCCTGCTCTAGAGCTTGATTCACTTCGAGCTCATAAACCTTTAAACTTGCGTAAAAACTATGAAGAGTAATTTCGTTTAAGTTTTAGATTCTTTCATGGAAGTGGTCTTAACATGCCACAGACTACCTAGAGAGCCTAGAAATCTCATATTCATTTCCTTCTTGTCATAGATTTTACCAAGAGAAAAGCAACTATTAATTACCTCAATGAAGCGATCGTATGCTTGTCTCAAGGTTTCCTTGGGATCCTTTTTGAAGGAGTCAAACTGTTGGATGATGGTGTATTTTTTGTTGTCTCTTGTGTCTTGGTCTCCTTCCAAGTATTCAACAAGAGCTTCCCACATTTCTTTCGCAGTGGTACACCGGATCACTTGTTGGTAAGTGCTGGTGTCTAGAGAGCTAGTTATTATGTTTATGGCTTTGCTATCTAGCTCTACTAGTTTTCTGTCGTCCTTTGTCCATTCTGATTCTTCTTTGGGTACCTCAGCAGGATTTCCAGTGATGGATGCCAGTAGATTTGCCTTCATGGGTACATGACGTCCTGCTAGAATGCACTTCCATAACATGTTGTCAATAGAATTCATAAAACGCATTACCTTATCCTTCCAAAGATCGAAATGGTCTTCGTCCAATATTGGGACGTGGTTCGCATTTGATGTAGGCAGCATGTAGTGTGTTTGTGCCATTGGATCGTGACTCTCAAGAGTTTAATCTTGGAAAAACTAGTTTTCGAAGAGTTAAGCTCTGATACCAATTGTTAGTCCTAAAGGGCACAATAATAAGCTAGAAGGGGGGTTGAATAGCTTATTAGACACTTAAAAACTTTTCGTATAAGTTCCAAAAACAAGCACTTGCAATCTATTGAAGAGATTGAAGTAGCGAAAGTCTTGTAAGGAACACAATTTAGGTCTGCCGGTGAAGCACTAGCGGTTAGACTTAGCTGAATACTCAAGTCTGCTGTTTGACGTGATAAGTAAAAAGTTATGAACAGTTTAAAACAGTAATCAATAGTAATGAAAGAACACAAGTATTTTGAGATGGTTCGCACTATAAAGAGTGCTACGTCCACCACCAAGGCAGTCAACCTTGGATTTAAATGTGCACTATATTTTCCACTAGATCTATTACAAAGAGTTCCAATGGATCGTGTACAAAATATTTGACTTGTGTTTGGGGGTTTGGGAATTGAATATCTTGAAAACAGAATATTCAATTGTGCAGAAGAATAGTTAAAGAACAACAATAAGAAGTAAATGATAAGGTGTTGATGCAGATCTTCTTGATTGTTGTCGAGGACTTCTTGATCAGTTTACAATCTCTTGAATGCACTGAGTATATAAGAATTGTAGTTGTTGGAGAATTTCAGAGCATTGTTTTCTTCAGTCTTTAATGACAATATTTATAGTTAGGGCATTCTTGAGATCCGTTGGAGAAGACGAAGTGTAACAACTCTATTAGGTTGAATGCATTAAATGCATGTAGCTGACTTGTAAATTTCGTCTTCACTAATGCTAAGCAGGGAGTTGGTGCAGAGACGTTGCCGCAACTAACAGATAAGAAAGTCAGAGTTGCAGACCTGCAATAGTTGGTGCAGACTGTAATTGTCAGTCTGTTCACCTACTCCGTCACTGTTCAGAAGGCGAAAGTCTTCTTGTTTTTCGGAAAGCTGGTCAAGCGTGTCTGAGAAGTCAAGAGATGGATTAATTCAAATTCAAACTGATAAAGGATAAATTTGATTAACCCACAATGACTTGGTGATTGGACACATCATGCTTGAACACGTGCAGATAAGGTCTGCCGCTGGAAGCTGAAAGAGGTCTTTCGGTGAAGTTTCGTTGAACCTGTGAAGCCTATAAAAGCTATTTTATGGTAAAGTCCTATACACAGTTGCCACGCTAATTGATACGCAGCTCAATTAGCCACTAATGTATAAAACTAATGTAATGTATGAACTGATGTTAATCAAGATACAAATGAGATACAACACTAACCCTTATAAATACTCGAAAAGGAGATAAAACAAAAAGCTAAGAGATACGAACATCGGAAGTTTCAGTTTTATCCAAAGCTATGAGGCCCCTAATATTGGGAGGCAAGGAATTAATGGAGTCAAATTGAGCATTGCAACCTTAATCACACCCAAAGTTCGCCAGAGCATCCGCCACCAAGTTGGCCTCCCTATAAGTACGATGAATGGAGATATTCAGGTCTTGAAGAATACTCTGAATGGAACACAAGAAATAAGTACAAGTCCACGGCCAACAGCTTATACCGTTAATACAGTCAATAATGCCTTTAGAGTCAATTTCCACAATAGCCCTAGTCCAGCCCTTAATTTTCAGCCATCGGAAACCTTGGAGCAAAGCCTTACATTCCACCTGAAAACTATTGCAATTCCCATAGAAATCAGCATAAGCGAAGATAAGATTACCCATATAATTGCGAATAATACCACCCCCGGAGCTAGGGCCTGGATTACCTATACTAACCCCATCACAGTTAAGCTTAAACATTCCCGAACAAGGCTTGTGCTAGCAGACCGAAAGAATGATTTTTGATGTAGATCGGCCTAAACGGGTAGAAAAAATGAGATCCCAAGAGCCCACAGAATGGGAATGATACTAGTATTCTTAAGGATGGAAAAAATCAGAAGCTTGATCCTGTCAATTAAGATCCGAGGAGAAATTCTAGAGCCGTTATGCAAACAAGAGTTTCTGTGCTTCCAAAGCTCCCACAAAATAACGAAAGGGGTGATGGAATACAAAAGAGAGTTAGACTTTGCAAACCACCACTCAAAACATGCCTGGTTAATCGAGAATTCATTAAACCGAATTCCCCTAAGTCTATTGAATTCGGACCAGATTTAGAGAGCAAGAGGGCTAGATAAAAAGACATGAGTATAGGTTTCACAATAGCCTTTTAAGCAACATGAGCAACGGGATACATGCTGGATGCCTCTTTTAGTAATACTTTCATCGAGAGGAAGACGTTGAAGCCAAAGCCGCCACATAAAAATGCTGATACGTTTAGGAAGATACTTGTTCCATATAAATTTAGCGGAAGATATAACTGGCCATTTTTTCTTAGTTAAATTCCAAGTCGAAGACAAGGTGAAATTGCCTTTGTTCGACACGCCCCAAACGGCCACATCAGGATGATTCATAAGCACAATACCATGAGAAACAATAGAAGAGACTGCTACATGACCAAGCTCCACAGAAGCAATTGCCAAAAGATTATCCTGAGAAGCAAACGCATCTTTAACTGTATGAATATGGCTGGACGATGGCCGCTAAAGAAGGACATGAGGCACCTAATTATCAACCAAACCGAACATTAACCACGCCCAATAATCCACTTAATATGCCGCTTAGAATCCTCTCGAACTGAAAAGATACGCTGGCAAGTATAGGAACCCTTTTTTGACGAGGAGACTAGGTGAGAAGTGGAACAATATTTAGCCTTCATGAACTGACTCCAGAGGCTGTCCGACGAATGAAATCTCCACCAAATTTGAAACGAGAAGGCTTGAATAATATCATAGACAGATCGGATGCCAACACCACCCTCAGAAGTGGGGCGACAACATTTATCCCATGTTATCCAATGCACTTTTTGCTTGCAATCAATCAAACCCAGAAAAAATTGGCAAAAATCTTGTGGATATGTTTAATGACACCCATAGGAGGATTTAATACAACTATTTTATACATAACAACCGATTGAAGAACAGAATTAATAAGAGTTACTTTCCCGGCTTGAGAAAGAAAGGTCCCCCGACCAAGAATTGATTTTAGACTGCAATTTGCTAAGAAGAGAGTCAAAAAGACTTTTCTTTTTCCGACCTTCAAATAGAGGGCATCCCAAATAAATAATCGGCAGTAAGGGACAATTAAAACCCACATGTATTTTAATAGAGGTCGTACGGGAATCTGCAATAGTCTCCAAGACCACAAAACATCTTTTTCCAGAGTTAATGGATTGATTGGCCCGAACATTGCTCATAATCCTCTAGAAGCTTGCGATGATGGGTCAGAGAATTCTTGTTGCCATTGCAAAAAATAACTATATCATCAGCGAAAGCGAAATGGGAGATAATAGGGCAGCCACTAGAAGAGGAATAGGCAAAATGCGGGTGATCTTGATGAAGCTTATTGAGTCCCCGACTGAGAACTTCAGCAGCAATAATAAAAAGGCTAGGAGAGAGAGGGTCTCCTTGGCGAAGACCTAGAGAGGAGTGGAAAAATCCCGCAGACATACCATTCACAAGGACCGAAAAATGATTATTAGAGATGACACGCCAAATCATGTCAATGAAACTTTCACCAAAACCAAACTTTCCAAGCACCATAATCAAAAAAGTCCAAGAAATTATGTCAAAAGCCTTGGCCAAATATAGTTTAATAATCACGTTAGAGCCATTAATTTTCTTCTTAATCTGATGAGTCAATTAATGAGCGAGAAGAAGATTATCCTGGATAAGCCTCCCTTTAGTAAAAGCACTCTGATTGGCAGAGATGATAAGGGGCAAATGCGAGCAAGCCGAGAAGTAAGAATTTTGGTGATGACCTTATTGCAAAAATTGCATAGACTAATCGGCCGGAGGTCCTTAAAGGAGTCAATCTGGCTGGATTTAGGGATAGTGAGAAGGAGTGTATTGGTCCAAGACTTAAGCAACTCAAACCCAGCAAAGAATTCGGAGATAGCAAGATATAAATCATCAGCGATTATGTCCCAGTATGTAACATAAAATTTACCATTAAAGCCATCCAGGCCAGCAGCACTATCAACACTAAGAGAGAAAATTGTATCTTTAAGTTCTTCTCTAATGGGGGGAGGACAGATAGGAAACCATTTTGTTTAGACGAAATCAAATGAGGGATAATGTCAAGAGAATCATTATGACTACAAGGGCAGGCAGTGAGTTGATCCCATAAAAATTCAACGGCAGCAACCTTAATATTGTCTTCATTAGTGACAAGATTCCCATGCATGTCCACAATTTTATGAATAAATACCTTGCTACAGGTATGCTTAACAGAAGCATGGAAAAGATTAGTATTCCCATCACCATCTTTAAGCCAACAGAAGTAATATTTTTCACGCCAGTAGTCTTCTTCAGTTTTTAACTTATGTTTTATAGTGGCTTGAGCTAAATGAATAGCAGCCCGATTGCTTGGAGAATTATCATTTTCATAAATAATTTCCTTATCAAGAACATCATCCCTGCTTGTTTCACAACTTGGAAAATATTACCAAAGACATCCTTGTTCCAAATCTACAGAGCTCTTTTAACCGCCTTAAGTTTATTGACAAATTTCACCATAGGTCGCCCACATGCCTAGATCCCCCAAGCAACTTTGACAGTCTCAAGAAAAGTATGATGATCATCCCAAACATTAAGAAAATGAAAATGGGAAGATTTGGAAGCAACAGTCAAGCTGATGGAAAGTAGAAGAGGGGCATGATCAGAACAGGTCCGATTTAAATGCTCTATCGTGGTCGAAACAAAAGTAGAAAGCCAATTATATTTGTAGACTGCACGATCTAACCATTGGAAAATGGTGGCGTGACCATCACGATTATTACTCCAGGTGTACTTACTACCATTAAAGCCAATATCAGACAAATTGGCTGCATTAAGATAAGCTTGGAAAACAAGGGCACCTTGCCTATCCCAACCATTGCCACCAATTTTTTCATGAGATTTCAGAATTATGTTAAAATCACTAAAGACAAGCCAAGGATTATTGTGGAAGTCCCTCCCCATATCTTTCAGATCATTCCATAGAAGCTGATGTTCGCTATTAGAACATTTAGCGTGAACGGAGGTGATGAAGACCGGGAGAGCCCAAGAAAAATGGCGAATGCTAAGAGTGATCTGTTGCACGGTGTCACTTATCTCCTGGCAGGAAAAAAGAGGACTTAGCCAATATCCAAATAGTGTTAGTAGTATTACAAAAAAAATAACAGAACTTTAATTTATGAGCTATGAACTGAAGTTTAGACTTATCTTACATTGTCTCACAAACAGAGATGAAGGAGATTTTATGCAGTCTAATCAGCTTTCTCAACCGAGAGATGGTGGATTCGTTGCCCACACCACGAAGATTCTAGAATAAAGGCTTAATTGTCATGGGAAGATTGAGCCTTGTTATCTTTGTGGACTTTTGCTAGCTTTTTGGAATGAGTGTTCATTCCTTTGCCAACTAGATGGACGTATTTGGGAGCTTTCTTCATATTGCCTGATGTTTCTAAGTTGAGGGCTTCCACATTCAAACTGACATTACTCAGATCCTCATCTTGGAAAGTTTGTAAAGCAACAAATCGATTCGGGGACAAAATCGAAGTGGCCTCGTTTTCCTGTCTAGTCTGCCCATCAATGGTTTCAGTAGGAATGCATTAATATCGGGGGGTACCGAAATAAGAGCAGTAACATCTGCCCCAACATCCTTATTCAGATGGCTTGAAGTGTTCTCTTGATCCTGAGTGATAGGTGGCTGGGACTTATCAGTTTCTATTATGCCTTCTTTTTCCAAATCTAAGGTTTTAGAACTATGGCCTTCGCAGTCAAAAAAGGAAGGAGAGGGGACAGAATCTGGGGCGTTAGTACCGAGAGGGTTGGCTAGCATCTCCGAATCCTGATTGGAATTCTTTTCTGGACTCAACACAGGAGCTGGGTTCACGGGGGTTGTCTCATGAATGACTGTATTAGAAGGCTTTTTAGGGGTCCATCTAGTTGAAGGAGGGGGAGGTGGAGGAGGAATGACCTTGGGCATATATTCCCCATTAGAGTTGGTAGGGTTTTTCACTTTACATGTAAGATCCGAATGGCCTTGACGAAAGCAATGGGAGCAATACAATGAGGTACTCTCCGCCTCTAAGGTTTGCCAGAAACTAGGGTATTGGGTACCACAGTCAACCCAAATCTTTTTAGGAACATGTTTAGTTATATCAATTTCCACACAGATCCTCGCCACACTAGGATGAGACAGGTTTGTGGTGGGCTGATCAAGCATTAGGGGGCGGCCAAATAATGTGGCAATAGAGAAGAGAGTTGTTTTGTGAAATATATGTATAAGAAGACCGGGAAGAGCAAACCACACCGGCACAATTGGGCTTTCAATATCTGGCCGAAAATCACGCGACCACTTAAACACACGCATGGGAAACCGGTCAAGATACCATTGATCTTTTATCCAAAGTCTCTAATAATCATCATCATGGTTAACCTAGATAAGAACATGTTTAGCGTCTAGATGGCCGATGGTAAAAGCAACCTTAAGGTCGAAGGTTTGAAAGAGCTTACAGATGGACTCCGTCGAAGGCCTACCATGGGAGAACTTCCCGATTAAGGCGTATTGGAAAGGTTGGGCTAGAGCTTCTATAATATCAGTGAAAAGCTTAAGAGAGGGTTCACCAAGGACGAAAATGTTAGGATTCTAATTTCACTCCAATTATCCACATGCTCAATTTATCTACTCTCTCAATTTTCTATAGTTCATATAGGGTAGCTGAGAACACAATTTTTGTTGCTATGGGCTCTCGCATCTTATAGCAACCTTAATTACACATCTACCTACGGGCTCTCGCATCTTATAGATAAAATGTGTAAATTGCAATAAGAACAAGTTCTCTAAAATGACTATTGGATTTTGTGCTATATCTCTATGCTACAAAATACCAACAACTAAATTGCTCAGTCTAAAAGCAATGGTAGCTCTCGTGGACCCAAAACAATTCTCAAATCATCCAATTATTGATCAAATAATTAGAAGCTTTAAACACAACAAAATAATAACCCTAAAATAAATTAAAGTGATATTGAGAGAGAAAGAAAATATTAGAGCATGCTTAAAATTTAGAGTTTCATCACAATCCTAACAATAAATATGTAGCTCATAGTGTAAAATAAATCACACACAAATACTCCAAGAAAATATTTCATAATGATATTAAAAATAAAGAGTAGGAGATACAATACTTCAATGGAGATTAGGATGGAAGTTCTGTTGCATTCCTTGAGAAAATCCTAATTAAAGATGATGAACAAACTAACAAGAAAAAAAATGCTTCTTCCTTTCTTCACTTTGTTCCAGCCGTGTATGTCTCTTTTCTTCTATCATTTCAGTCCTCTGCTTTACAAATGTTTAACGGAAAGCTAACGGACCTTGATCAAATGTCTTCAAACTTCAAGAGTTGATTTGAATCTTCCCAATTTGCTATGAATTAATCCTTTAAAGATTGAATTCATGCCCAAGTACCTTAAACACAATAAAATCACAATAAATGCAATTCTTTGGGCAAAATAAATATGAAAATCATATAAATTGGGAATAAAACATGGGGAAAAATATGTAAAATTATGAACTCATCATTAGCTCAGATGAAGAGAGAACACAAGCTAACATATCCATATGGGGCTTGCTATGTGCTTCCAAAAATCATCGTGATACATTGGCCAAATCCTTGAGTCAGCCAGTCATCCCTATTGAAACATCTCCAAGTGAGCTAACCCAAATGATCGAAAACATACACTTTGGGAATGTGATCATGTTCACCGATTTAGATTTTCCAAAAGAAGGAACCAACCATATTGACGCTCTCCACATCACTGTAGGGGCATGGAAAAAAGGGTTCCTTGGGTCCTGATAGACAACGACTCGTCTCTGAATGTATGTCCCACAAACACAATAGCAAAACTGGGGACAAAGATCTCAGAACTGACTCCTTCGTCACAGACAGTAAGGGCATATGACAACACAAGTCGATGTGTCCTAGGGGTGGTAACTCTGATGATGACAACTATGCCATTGACTATACCAGTTAAATTCCATGTCCTAGATATTCCTAACTTTTAGTTTATTTATGGGACGTCCTTGGATCCAAGGGGTAAAAGGGGTTGCGTCTTCCCTGTATCAACGTGTCAAGTTCATCCACGATGACCATATAATAATCATACTTGCTGATAAGATCGTGGAAAATAAAGAAAGTGGGGATATCCCGATCCTCGAGATAGAGCATGACAACACGGGTATTTTCCTAAGTGTTTTTGAAGTCATCCCTTAAGCCAGAGTCAACGCAAATGAATATGGGCGATAGAGTGACGTCACTAGAAAGAAAACCATAGTCTTCGGAGATATGGTCCCATTAAACATGCTCCAAAAAATGAACTACATGCCTGGTATGGGTCTTGTCATAAATCAACAGGGGCTTATCAATCTGGTCGAGGATGAACTCAAAGACTGTACCCCTCCATTTGATTTAGGATACAAACCTACGCTAGCTAAATTAGATGCGGTCTTGAGACAAAAACATTAAAATACTAAGGCAGAACGTGAAAAGCGGCCTTACAAGGATCCTACTCTACAACTATATGGAAAAACTATAAATGGGTATTTTGTAAGGAAAGGAGAAACAAATGCTTATCTCATGTTCCTAGAGCCCTGGATAGACCTAAATAGGAAAAGATGCCTTGGTTAGGAGATGTTCGAAGATGTCAGTTTCGCCACCAACGAAATGGAAAAGGTTATCCTAGAGCCCCGCAGCACCGCATAGAAAATGGTAATGGTCAATAACACCTGGACCATAGATCAAGATGACTATGCCCTGGCCTTATTTGGTGATGACTTTATGGGAGATAGCTTCCTAGGTATGATTGATGGAGGAACTAGCTATGAAGAGCTCCCCGTAGAATTTGAAGCCATTACTGATAATCCCCTGCAAAATTGGTACACAATGGCTGGACCGCTCTTGACAACGACAGACTTGGTGGACCGTTTTGGATACACCATCGTAGAGCACCGAATTCGTACATACTCAGATGCTAGGCCAGTTAAGCAGAAACTCCACATAATTAAGCCAGAATGGTCACTGAGAGTGAAAGAAGAGTTCATGAAGCAGCTACACGTCATGTTTATCCGGGTAGTTGAGTACCCAATTTGGCTGTCAAACATAGTGGTTGTGCCGAAACCTAATGGAAACGTTCGCATCTACGTAGACTTTCGCGACCTCAACAAGGCATCACCCAAAAATGACTTCACTCAACCCCACATTGATATTGTGATAGATGATGTGGTTTCTCACAAATTAAAATCCTTTATAGACGACATACTGGGCTATAACCAAATCAAAATGGTGGTAGAGGATCAGGAAAAAACTTCCTTCATCACCCCCTAGGTAACATATTGCTACACTATCATGCCATTCGGATTGAAAATGTTGGGGTTACATATCAAAGAGCCACCACTACTCTCTTCCACGATATGATACATAAATAAGTCGAAGTGCATGTGGATGATATGATTGTGCATTATGATGATGCAAATGGCGCCCATGTCAAAGACCTTCAAAAATTCATCGAAAGGTTAAGAAAACACCAGATGAAGCTCAACCCAACAAAATGCACATTCGAAGTTACCAAAGGCAAAGTCCTAGGGTTTATGGTAATCGAGCAGGGCATTGAAATAGAACCTGCTAAAGTGAAAGTTATCATAGACATACAACAGCCAAAGACTCCAACAGAAGTTAAGGGTTTCCTAGGCCGATTGCAATACATCAGTCACTTCATCAGGTAGTTGACATTCATGTGTGAGCCACTATTCAAGCTCCTGAAAAAGGACACTAATTCGAGTCTGGGATGAAGAATGCCAGCTTGCCTTTGAAAAAGTCAAAGACTACCTTGTTAGCCCACCAGTGCTAGCTCCTCCTCATACTCATAAACCTCTCCTCCTATACCTAACTGTCACAGACACTGCAATAGGGGTAATGCTCGTGCAAGAAAAATAAAATTCCTACATTGAGAATGCCATTTACTTGATAAGTAGGAAGCTACAAGGAAGTGAGCTCAGTTAGTCAGCCCTAGAGAAAAGTTGTACTGGTCTAGTTTCGGGCAATACAGAGGCTCAAGACCTACTTGCAAGCCTGGTCCATCAAAGTGATCTCCAGAATGGGCCCAATGAAATACATCTTCGAAAAGCCATCACTCTCCAACCGATTGGCTAAATGGTCATTCTTACTAAATGAATTTGACATCACATACGTCACACTCAAATCTATCAAAGGAAGTATGATTGTAGACTATTCAGATGATTTACCTTTAGAGTCAGAAGATGCTTCAGAGCCAAGTTTCCTAGATGAAGGTGTCCTAGAAATTACAGATCATGACACCAAATGGCAGATGTTCTTTGATTGGGGCTACTAACAAACGAGGTTTCGGCATAGGAATCTTGATAATTAATGCAACAGATTCTCATACTCTTTTAGCCATAAGATTGTAGTTTGAATGTTTGAATAATACTACCGAGTATGAAGCTTGCATTGCTGGTCTAGAAGAGGCTCTCCAAAGAGGAGCAAAAAAATTACAAGTCTTTGGTGATTCCGCCTTGATTATAAATCGGATCAAGGGGAAATGGAAAACCCAAGATCCTTGACTATATCTATATCATGCTCGATTGACAGCTTTAGCAAAAGAGTTTGATGATATCTAATTCCACTATTTTCCGCGAGATAGAAATCAATTTGCCTATGCTTTAGCAACTTTAGCTTCGTTGGTCAAAGTTCCCACATAGATCAACGTTCAACCATTTGTAGTTGGGAAGAACATAGCTCCTGCCTACTACTTCACAATTGATGCAACTCCTAAAAAAGACAATGAACCTTGGTACTTAGACATTTGGAATTTACTTCAGAAAGGAGTCTATACGAAAAATTTAGACAAAAAAGGAAAGGTCTCCCTACAGGTCTATATAAAAGGCACTACCAAGGGTTAAATCTATTATGCATAGATCAGGCCAAAGCAGAACGAGTCATGAACCAATTGAATGGTGGCACTTGTGGGCCACACATGAATGGGCATATGCTGTCAAAGAAAGTAATTCAACAAGGGTACTATTGGAGTATACTAGAAACTGATTGTATTCGGTAGGTGTGTCTCTGTGACAAATGCCAGTGCTTTGCCAATTTGAAGCACGTTCCCCCGCTATATCATGCTCGATTGACAGCTTTAGCAAAAGAGTTTGATGATATCTAATTCCACTATTTTCCGTGAGATAGAAATCAATTTGCCTATGCTTTAGCAACTTTAGCTTCGTTCGTCAAAGTTCCGACATAGATCAACGTTCAACCATTTGTAGTTGGGAAGAACATAGCTCCTGCCTACTACTTCACAATGGATGCAAATCCTGAAAAAGACAATGAACCTTGGTACTTAGACATTTGGAATTTACTTCAAAAAGGAGTCTATACGAAAAATTTAGACAAAAAAGGAAAGGTCTCCCTACAGGTCTATATAAAAAGCACTACCAAGGGTTAAATCTATTATGCATAGATCAGGCCAAAGCAGAACGAGTCATGAACCAATTGAATGGTGGCACTTGTGGGCCACACATGAATGGGCATATGCTGTCAAAGAAAGTAATTCAACAAGGGTACTATTGGAGTATACTAGAAACTGATTGTATTCGGTAGGTGTGTCTCTGTGACAAATGCCAGTGCTTCCCCAATTTGAAGCACGTTCCCCCGCATATATTGTATGACTCCACAACTCCCTAACCCTTCTCAACATGGGGAATAGACGTCATATGTTAGGTTCACCCAAAAGGATCAAATGGCCATGAGTATGTCATAGTAGCTGTCGATTACTTTATAAAATTGGTAGAAGTTGCTTCCTACAAAATGTTGAATGCCAAAAAGGTGTCCGAATTTATCAAGACAAATATCATATATCGATATAGAGTGTCTTTTGAAATAATCTTTGATAATGGCACACACTTCGAGGGAGAAGTAAACCGAATACTTGATTAATTCAAAGTTCAAAGACATAAGTCCTTCCCATACCGACTGTAAGCCAACAGTGCTGTCGAAGCAGCCAATAAAAAATTAGAAAACATTATAAGAAAAATGGTTAAAACAGGAAGGGATTGGCCAGAAAAATTGCCGTTAGCACTCTAGGGCTATCGCGTCAATAACACACATTAGAGATGTTAATCTTAGCCCTAAAAAAAAAGAACTAAAATTGCCTAATGATTAAAGCACAATTTAGACTTATACGCTTATTTTAGCGGTATATTATACTAACTATATTATCGGTAACGTATTATACCCATCCCGTATATTACTAATTATACTAAACCGTATACAACACCTAATCGGTCGCGGGGGCGCTGTATGGGGCTCTTTAGCCTATGGCATGGGGGCAGTATTGCCCATTGAGATTTAGATCCCATCATTAAGAATAATGATGGAAGTTAATATAGCCGAGGTTGACTGGGTCAAACAGCGCTACGATGAGTTAGCTCTGTTAGATCAGCGGGGACTACTAGCCTTAGAGCATACTTGAGCATTCCAAAAACGAATAACTCGAGCATTCAACAAAAAAGTCAAAGGCTGTAGTATCCAAGTAGGAGATTTGGTACTTCGTGAAAAAGCCCCTAGTTATGTTGACAGTAGGGAAAATGGAATCTCCATGGATGGGACCTTACATCGTCAAACGGATACAATCAGGAGGTGCAGTTTTGCTCACTAATCAGGATGGGAAAGATCTCGTTCAGCCATTCAATATGGACAAGCTCAAACGATATTATGCATAGGTCGAGATGTCCTTATTTGACCAAGTCCATGTCTCTCTCTTAAACTCGATAGATTGAAAACCCGAAATGGCGGTCTAGGTAAAAGTTAGAGCACCTAAAAAAAAAGAATATACTAGGAGAAATAAGGGCTCGCTAGATTGAAAACCCAAAAGGGCGATCTAGGTAAAAGGTAGAGCATAACAAAATAAAATCCAGGAGAAGAAGAGAGAACATTCTCCAGCATGTGATCTCCAGCAAACAAGTCTACAACTTTCAGCATGCAACAGGTCGACAGTAACAAAAAATCTTCCCTTAGGGAAAGTACTACGTCGACCTGAGCCTCAGAAATGAGGAACATAGGCTGCCTTCGGGTCCGGTCGAACAAATGTCGAACATGCATCAAACATGCGTGGAAGCATGAAGAAGACTTGTTATGCCAGAGAATGGTGTTGCATCTCGTGCTTGACAGACAAAGAGAAAAACTACTACCTAGCTCATAATAAATCAAAACATAATCATTTTATTACAAACCCCTATACTATTGGCCTATACCCCAAACTCCCCCAAAGCCTTATCAATCTTCTCAAACTCCGGAACGGTCCCTCAACATTTGCGACATCCTAGCCGAGACCATATCCTTCTACGAGACCTAGAGGATGCCCCAACTTCACTTGGATGAAAATTGTCTGAAGTGTCCTCGTCCTCATCATCAGTTTCCCCATTGTCCTGAACAGTAGGGTTGCTTGGGCCAGTACCATCGCCACGTTGGGCGTTACTTCGCCTGCCAGCATTACTTGAGCCTGCTTCATCGTTTTGTCGGGCATTACTCTGTCATCCTGCATTACTTAATCTGGGAGGACCATTGCTTGGCCCAGCTTCATCACGAGTGCGTGCCATCTGGGCTCCGAGATCGTACACCTATTGGCATTCCTCCTGTAAAGCTTGAGGGACCACAAAACCAAAACTCTCCAGGTCCTCGCCAATCTTCATGAGCCGGGCATCTATGCCACTTGTAACCCGTCTAGACAGGATTCTCCTCAGCATGCAACTGATAATGCGAGAATGCTCCTTAGTAGCCAAAAGTATCCATGATAGATATTCATAGGATAGAGGCATGTTTTCAAAAAAAAGTATTGGCTGAGGCCCGTAGGGGATAATCTATTCCCCACATCTCCCGAATGAGAGAGCCCACATTCCCCTCAATAAGCAGCATGTCCATTAGAGGACGGTTCTCATCTGGAATAACCTGCTCTCTACCAAATTGATGGAGAATCGGGTAGGGCAGACAAAATGTGGCCTAACGGAGACTAGCTAGTATAACTTGAGCATAAGCCCCGGTGAACAAGAATTTTTTTTGGATCCGCTAGGGCTTATGACCCAGACGATGTCAAGAGAGCTTATGTGCAGAAAATGCTCTATCCAGTGATTCTCAGTCACGAGGTTATTGCGGCAATGGCCGCGGGACCCATAACTTGCAGGTGAATACATCCCTCTAACAAGCTCAGGAGACATAACTTGATTAAAATGTTACTCCAGCCTGTATCAAAATGGGGTTGTCAAAAGGAAAAGTCTCCTCACCAGTAGCATAAGCATCTAGACCAAGTAAAGTCTCATCCATGATGACAGGGACAATATTTACCTGCTACTCCTGAGCTTGCAACACCGAATCAACCACCCGAGCATCAATAATTCCAGGCTGGCCCATCAAAAAATATTTCCCCAACATACATAAGAAAAGAGCAGCCAATCTGCGCCAAGAATATATTGGCTCATCTCTGTAGTCAGAATAGATGGTGGGGAGGACGGTCAAATCAAAACTAACTTCGTTATAAAAATTTAGAGTTCCATCGCGGCATTAGCCTAAAAGTTCCATTATTGCCATTAAGGGGCACCTCCACGAAGACGGAACAATAATTGGTCCAATGGTCGTTATGCCTACCATGGCGCACAATTATTCAAAAGTAGGGCACATCTCGTTCAAAGAAAAGTTGAATAGATGGCAAGGAACCGACCAAAACCTAGATGCTGCCCTCAGCATCTCCAAGTTTATATGGAGGCCCCGCCATGAAAAAATACAGCGGAAGCTATACACATGGTCAAACCACCGTCTCTCTCTTCCTCTCGGAAAGAAAGTATCCAATAATTAAGGGAGGCCTCATATAGATCGATATCCAGAGATGTGTTAATTCTCTCACCCATTTTGGATGGGGCAGGATTTATATCTGAGTTGGCAAGAAAATTTAAAAAAAGAGAGACAACTTCTGAGCACCAAACTTATATGGTTGCTTGAGAAACCCAAACAACTCAGACTGGATCTATTGAGAGAACAAACGAGAGAAAGAAAGACGGTTTGAAGAGTGATGCTGCCCCGACCTTTCTTTTATAGTGAAAAAAATAAAAGAAACGACAAAAACTGAAAAAGTGCACCAACAGGGCCAAACAGGAGAACCCAGAACAGCATCTAGGTGCCTCATTTTTGGGTGATGCGCCCAAAAACACCTAAGGTAGCACCCATTTCTGCCCCCGACTGCACACAAGTTGATTCTAAAACTTTTGGTATCCTAGTTTTGCCCCGAATGCTCCCTCTATTGGTGAATTTCGGCCCATGTCCAGCCACGGATGCGTAGAATGTATGAGGATATCTGTAGCCTTCATTAGCTTTTGTATGAAACAAACCAAAAATAGAAGGAGGCACCTGCATTCCCTTCCCCGTAGAGCATCGGCAACCTGATATAATCCAAAATTGTATCCCCCGAATCCAAAACCATCATCCTTGAGTATAGTGTGTCTTTACAATAGATAATGGTACATTTTCTTTTATTTAGGCATCGCTAGAATAATAAGCCAAATAATTATGCGTCGTAGAATAAAATACATTGCATTAAAAAATAAAGGTATGGTACAAGTAATTACACGTAAAAAAAAAGTATACAATATAAAAGGCTACTGGCTTGTGATGATCTGCTCTTCTCGAAACCTCCGCCCATGACTCGAGGATCGGTCCTACAAACCCTATACTCGTGTCCTCTCGCCCGGGAATGACCCGATCCTCCAGCTTCATCATCATTATCATCCTGGCACCTGGCTCGGCTCACGGTATCGTTGCCCCAGTAGGAAAACTCATCTATCGCCTGCTGGTAGAGTTTGGCAAGGTCGAAAAGGCCTTTCACCACCTTGCGATAGGATGAGACATCCACCTGAAAAAAGAGATATTATTCCAAAAATAATAAAATATATATATGACGGGCTGAAATAAAAAGAAATTGCATACTGCGCAGGCCCTCTCAGGAATCTGGTACGGCTCCGAGATAACAACATCAAGCAAGGCCTCCTCCACGGATCTTCCCCCGCGAGATATCAAAAGGTGGAAAAATCCCCAGCACAAAATAATCTGCCTGAGCATCAGGAACAAAAAGTGACGGCCTAGGCCTATCTGCGACGTCTGATGCACGTCTAGCTGCTATCGAGATGGGATGAAGCACTGTCCTTAAGAACTCAGCATAAGGCATGGCAAGAAAAACCTCAGGAGGGACGAAGTACCTAACCAAGCACTGATACCGGTTAGATATGAAATCCGGAACGATCACCCAGGTTGGTGGCAATGGTGGTGTCATTGGGACCACGAGGAAAAGATAATGCTGCCTATTCACCCGTTTGTCCATATATAAAGAATCATGCATGATGGACACCATCAAGATGCGACGGCTACTTATTTTCAGAGAAGTCATAAATAATTCAGTCAAACCCCTCCAAGGAGTGAGGCTTACCATGTCTATACGAGAGCTAGCAATCCTCTCTCGTACCATTGCTACAGGTAGCCTAGAAGAATCCCGATCATCCTCCACTCTGTTAGAATTCACATACTCTGTAAGGAAGGATGGTTCATGAATTCGTTCTCGAAGTCGGCCAGGAGCGAAGCCAAAAACGAGTAGGCCCAGACCAGCAAAGAAAAATAAAAGAGAAAAAAATCAATCAATAAATGATGCATGAATTCTAGTAAGTATCCGAAGCAAGAATGATTAAATCAAAAAAGTTACCTCCTAGGCCAGGGAAAAACCGTTAAGGTTGGGAGATTCGTTGCGGCTGGAATGGTCCATTGAATAGTAGAGCTCAGCTAAGCCTGCCTGCCCCCTGTCAAAATAAGAAATCTGGTACAAGTTCCGGAGACATCCGAAGATGGTTACCCGTAAAGTGGCGGACGAGTTTGCAAAAATCGGCGTCCCTAAAAAGAAGAACAAGAATGCTCTGGTCACACAAGCGACAGCCTCGTAGTCATCATCATCAACGGGCCCAACATTCTGTTTCAGCCACCTCTTCACACTGTGGATACGAATTTCGTTCGAGCCTTGTAATTTGGCACGAGGCCCAACAAATCCTCAACAACCTCATGTTGATGGCGCAGGTTAAAATCTAGTGTTAAATTCCTACCAATGCCGGTAGGAATATATGTGATAGTAGTAAAATCGCAGGGAGTCATAGTAGCTTCCCCCAGCTGAAGTGAAAAGTATGGGTGGTGTGACACCAATACTCCATGAGAACCTCGTGAATAGACAGGTAGCTACGAAAGTGACTGACTGCTCACAAAAATGTTGCCAAGCCCGTCTGCTCAATCAAAATCCTTGCCTGTGTCAGCAAAGAATTGTATATCGCGGCAGCTTCTACGAACTGGCCCGAACACGGTTGATGGTGTTTCGTACCTGCAAAAGAGAAAGAAGAATAAAAAAGAAGAAAGAAAAAAAAGAAGGAATAAAAAACTCATCAAAAAAGAAATAAAAAAACTCATAAAGTAGTTTAAATTCATCATGCATGCCATATTTCATGTCATTATATTAACTATGCCATCTCCATACTCATTATGCATTTTAGGAAGAAAAAAATAGACATATGTTTTTTTATCATATGATCTAATATGTGCATTTATCCCAAAATATATGCATATTACATTTTTCATGATTTAAAATCATTTTCTTGTCATTTAGAAAGAAAAAGTATTTTTTAAAAAAAGAGAAAGAAAAAGTCATCTTTTCTTTTTATCTATGTGCATCTATTTGCATGGCATGTTTCTTTTGTCTAAATTCAACATGTTTATATCCGAAAAAAATAATAATATCAGTTGCATGTGCATGCATCGCAAATATATATATATATATATATATATATATATATATATATATATATATATATATATATAATATCAGTTGCATGTGCATGAATCACATAATCAAATAGTGTTATTTGCATAAGCATGCATCACAGAATCAAATACCATCAATTGCATAAGCATGCATCGCAAAATTAAATAGCATCAATTTCATATTTTTCATATACTTTGAATTGCCAAATGAATCATGTATGCATACTCCAAGAGTACCAAAATATCAAAAAACCCAAGAAATTCAAGAAATTAAATTAAGTAGGCTTGAGAAATTGAAGACTTACAGCCAGATCTGGAAGATTAGCAACATGAGTATGTTGATCTTAGTGTATATAGCCCCAATCATTGTCAGAATACACATATCTGACAACATTTCAATTTAATGGAGGCATTTCCCGAAGTCTTTGGCCTGATTTTGAGTCTATCAAAGCTTTTCCCTTCCAAGATCTTGAAGAGGAAGCCATTTGGTTAGTAAAAAATTAATTTGGTTGAAGAAAGTGAAGAAATGGTGAAGAAATGAAGATTTCTCTTCGTCGGCAACAATGGAGGAAAAAAAAGGAAATGGGTTTGTTGCCTTCTGTTGTCTTCCCCATAAGTGTAAAAGGGTAGGAAAAGTTTCCCTTTCCTCCCCTCCAAAGGTCATTTCAGCAACTAAAACCTCAGGTTTGCCCAAACTAAAAATTGGCCCCTAGAGTCCTAACAGAGACTTAACGGAAGTAACTACCGTTAACTTTCCATCCAACATGTAGTGAATCCAAAAATATATATATCCGTAGCAGAATGCCAACCTGCAAGCAAAAAAAAAAAAAAAAAGAGGAGTAAAGTATCTAAATTTTACTTTATCTGTCGCATGCATTTTATGCAATGTTATTCCACTTGCATCAGTGTTGGATCTTTTCCACAAGTGGTGCAAACCCCAGGACATAGAAATTATCGGTTTCATGCTATTCCACCTGCATTTGTGTTGAATCTTTTCCATAAGGGGTGCAAACCACGGGACATGGAAATGATCGGTTTCATGCTATTCCACTCGCATTTGTGTTGGATCCTTTCCACAAGGGCTGCAAACCCCGAGACATGGAAATGATCGGTTTCATGTTATTCCACCCGCATCTGTGTTGGATCCTTTCCACAAGTGGTGCAAACCACGAGACATGCAAATGATCAGTTTCATGCTATTCCACCCTCATTTGTGTTGTATCCTTTCCACTAGGGGTGAAAACCCCGGGACATGGAAATGATCGGTTTCATGCTATTCCACCCGCAACTATGTTGGATCCTTTCCACAAGAGGTGCAATCCCCGGGACATGGAAATGATCGGTTTCATGCTATTCTACCTACATATGTGTTTGATCATTTCCACAAGTGTGACTACCCGACCCGGATCCCAATACGAGACCCAAAGTTCGTGCTGCCAAAACACACAAAACAACAAGCAATGGGTAAGGCTATAACAGCGATACACCAACGACTCAACAAATACACCAACGTAACTTAAATCAACAAATGCGCTAACAAGTAAATTAACTTAAACGTGGACCCGAGACACAACGTTAATTGGGCACGTACTACAAACTCCCTGTTACAATTTTATATACAATATAATAACCAAGTTATCGACGACATTACAGCCGGAACCCAACATTAATCTATGTCTACAACTCTAGTCTACACACTCAACGGCTAAACATGTCGGAGTACAACATAACCAACAATATAAATAACTTGAGGTGAATAAAATATGTACTTAATCAAACATGGCTCAACTGGCATTTGTCGGCTAACAAAAAAAACAAATATTAATAATTTAATAAGTACATGAACCAATAAAAACACAACTTTACTACCCATAGTGAAGCCTATATAACTTCACTTCCCAAACGTCCTTTCCAATAAACTTAAGGTTACAAAAATTAATACTAACAACCTTCGTACAAATTACACTTCTATCGTAGGCTCGGCAGTTTCCTTCGAATTACTAGCTCGGCTCGAATCTAAGGAAAACAAAGCAAACGAGTAAGTCATAATGACTTAGTAAGCTACTAAAGATGCAATGTCATGGCATGACATTATGCTCAAATAAAACATGTACATCTCATGTCATACTTATGATATAACATTTCATGGTATAATTTTTAACATAAATCAAATTTCATACTTGGTCACATAGAAGTTCGTTCTACATAATTTATTAGAAAATCATCTGTATCAAATAGCCTATGCTTCTCAACTCCAATAATGTATAGCATGTTATTTTCACATTTTAACTTATCATCAAGCCACATAACCCAATCATATCATGGGTCTCATAGATCTTCATTTAATACAACTCATATGATAATTCATATATGGGAGACTAATGTTTCCATTCTAATCATACATAACATGTTATATTTTTAGTATAACATCATATCATAAAAATCATCATTTCATTAGCATGTTATATTTTTACTATAACATTTCATCAAGTAATCATCATCATGTAAATCATATCATAACCACGTAGCACAACCATTCATATACGTGCTTGTAAAATAAACCACATAAGAGAGAGAAGATGATTTTCCTTTCTGTTTCCAGCGTGTATCTCCTGCGGAAACATACGTGTCCTCGATAACCCTTTCGTGGCATCGACGTCCCCGAAACAATCCTCGTTCAGGTTCGTCATGTGTATTACTCTAACTAAGATCAGCTACTTCTTCACCGTGGCCATCGATGGAGGAGTGTGTGCAAATCCGACGCGGCGATCCATTGCGATCACGAATCCCACAATTCGTGAAGACAATGCATCGTCCCGCCAAAACTCAAACCAAAAACCGCCAGCTGGACTCAAACACAAGCACATGTAATATATACTCGCATGCTCATCCAAAGGAAAAGTACAACACACCGCACTAATCCAATCAAGTAGATATTTACTTTTAACTCACATACTTATGCAATTCTATGCTAACTAACACATAAACATCTTAGAGCGATAATATCAAGTCTCTAATACCCAAGTGTTCTTCATACACTTGAAATCGCTCGGAGGCTTGACCTCCATCAAAACTATCCCAAATTCCGTAGGATCTTAATATGTGATTCACTATATTCATATTAGTCCAATAATCGACTCCGTTGAGTCATTTATACTCTTTTCAAATTTGAAGGCATAGAAGCTATTTGCATCATAGCCCTCCTATTATTCATTAGCTATTATTCATGGCTAAGTTCTTAAGGTTAGCAACATTGTGCAACCCAACAATCCATACTTTCCCAACAAAAAAAACCCCAAGACATGGTTCATAGGTCAACACTTAACATTTAAAGTCAACTATCACATTTCAAGCATGTAACTCAAGTTAGCATTTAATCAAGCATGCCTTCATTCAAAACATCCCTTCATCTAAGCAAGATGTAAATACATCTAGCATGTTCATAACCAACATGTAAATTCATCTAACATGTTCATAACCTTCGATTCATGAATTATAGTTAACCAACATACTCTTATTTGCATAGAAGTCAACTCAACCCAATAAAATCAAACATTACATTTTATTCATGTAATCCATAATGATAATTCATTATACATGCTCACAACCAAAAATTCATGAATTAGATAGCATCATACTCTTATATGAATGATAGTCAACTCTATTCTTAAAAGTCAAACGAAACATTCAAACATGTAATCCATTGTAAAAATTCATCTTTCATGCTTACAATCAAAAATAGAGATTCATCAAGTATACTTCCCAAACTTTAAACATATACATGTGTGATTCCAACAACTCATAGTATTCCATAAAATCCCCCAAAATCATTCATAATATCAAGAACCCATTTGCTACATAATCATCATATCAAACCCTAGGTTTCTAGGGAATTATGTACCCATCAATCTCAAGTCCAAACTCACAAAATGAAGCTTAATATCATACTTCATTAAACATGTAAATCAACCTATTCATGCTTATAGCAAGTTCACTCACCAAAAATCCAAAATTCAAAATAAAATCACACGCAGCATACATGTGTACTCATTGACCTCAAATAGCAAGCATCTTTGTTTTCCTTAGGGTCAATGATCACAAAAATCAATAGAAGAAGCTGTCTAGTAGCTTACCTAGCTTGAGTGAAAACTCAAGAGAATCGAAATCCGAACGGTGAAGTCGTTCTACTCGTCGAGGGCTTCAAGAATCTCAAGTTTGGAGGTCATCCAACGGTTCGATCTCCATGGACTTGAGGAAGAAGAAGCTAGGGCTTCAAGCTTCTATGGACTCCCACTCTCTCTCTCAACAATACGTATGAAAAGGAGGAAGAAATGAGGGGTTTTCTGAATTTACAAAAGGGATTAGGCTATATATACTTCCCAAACAAATGAGGGCACAAATGGGAATTCATTGGTACAATTAGTGAAGTTTAGGTGTAATCACCCACTAATTAAAACTCAATTAACTTCCCAAATATATTAGGACATGTTTAAGACTAAGTATGGGAGGTTAGGAAGGGTTTAGAGGGGGTTTAGTAAGGGTAGAATAGGAAATGCACATCAAAATCCTAAAACAGGGAGTAATCTGCCCGAAGGACCATGAGGTCGAATGGTCTTCCTATGAAGCGACCACACAAGCCATTTTCAGCCTATGGTAAGTTTTGTGAAACCTTGTTCGCGTCTGGTCCTTCCCGCATGCAACCGCAATCCTTAAAGCTTCGAAATGACCTATAATTCAACCCTAAAACACCTAAAACACTTGGCTAAACCAAAAAAGTCTCAAACTACTTTTAAAGTAGGTCTAAACTCCCTTAAACAACACTTGAAACAACTCGGAGCGAAACCGGCGGAAGGCGAAACAAGTTGCTAACGAAACGTCGAATAAAACCACAAACCGACGGGCAACAACCCAAGATTATAAATACTTAAAAGGCTATTAAATAGGCCTAAATTCACCTTAGATGATTAACAACAGATAGGAGAAATGAGCTTCCGAAAGACGAGACGATCACCCGGCTCAATCTCAAACTATGTGATAAGGAGAATTGCTATCCTCGGAGCGTCAAAACCTCACAAGACTTAAAGAATGCATCCAAATAGGATTATAACACATCTAAACATGTTAAACAATCATCATGTAAAGATATGTGACCAAATCGAGGTCAGGAACACAAAACCTGAGTAAACTCTCAATCGCGTCGCATTTCGGCTACCGTCGAGTTACGACTTGTGACTTTAGCAAGTCAACAACTAAATGGCATCTCTTAATAGTATTTTGATCTTAATGTGATCTCTCATCTAGACTCTCTCAAAAACCAAACAAGCGATCAACCAAGGAAGAAATGCGAGCATTGCACGCAATTCAAGCTAACCGGGAATCGGGGTCTTACAACAAGGGGTGCATACCACGGTACATGGAAAGGATCAGATCCCATCTTATCCCATCCAGAGCTTGTTGTTGTTGTCGGCAAGGGCCGAACTATGTTTGGTTTCTTTCCTGAAAAGGATACGTAGGCAGCCTACTTAGTAGGCCCGACCATCAGAGCATTTTCATTTGCATCATATTAGCTCTATTCCCATTAGTCCATTAAATTGTTAGGGCATGAGATTAATTGTTGAATCATAAACTGTTGCATGCTACATTCTTCCCTGTTATAATTTTCTCGAAATTAGGGAGTTTATTTCTTATCAACGATGTTCGCTTACTGGTAAATTCTGGTTTACCTTTAAACTCCATCATTGAGGGGCTCTGTAGACACCGCAATTTCGTACCCCTATCTTATGACATGCCATAAAATATCAAGACCTGTTAAAAGGACTAATTGATGTCAAGTTAGAGGGTGAAAAATGCAAAACGATGGAAGAAGTAACAAGCAGTGAATCAGGGGGCAAAAGTGCCAAAAATAGAAGAAAAAGCAAAACGGGAGCAGCCGTACGCTATTCTGGGCACTACACCCAAAACAACCCCCGGTGTCGCCGAAAACTCCCTCCGGTAGCGCCCACATAACCCCTGTTCATTATCGTAGTTGCTTTTGGTACAATTCCTTTAGCGCACGGTACAAGCCGTTAAAGCACAGGAAGAAAATATCAGGCTCTTCCTTCGCCATTAAGGAATCCCAATCTCATCCTATAAATAGAGGCTTCCGCAGTGCAAAAAAAAAAGGATTCACAAAGAGTTTTACGGTGAGAATGTTGTGAAGTTACGTAGTTGTTTTCCATCCAACCCCAAAGCTTTGCTAGGCTGCCAAAATTTCCCATAAACACTAAATCTCTCCGGCCAAAGTGAACCCTAGCTACCATACTAGGTTTTTACCCTATTTCATCGGTACAAAAATCCCAAAAAGAGGAGTTGCCTTGCCCGAATCCAGACGTCAAATCCAGCCAAAGCAAGCAGTTGCTCTGCTGATTTCAGACTCAACAACAACAAAAAGCAACCAAAAGCAGTCAGTTGTACCACTCGGATCCCGAGGCAAAAACAAATAAAAGGAGCATTCACGCTACCTGAAATCCCGCAACAGCAAAAAAACAAAAAAAAAAACTCCCTCTCCCTGAATGACAAAGTGAGCACATCCTAAAGCCTACCTAGAAAAGAAGTTTGGTCAGGGATAAAATCCACAAGCTTTAAGAGGTAGGTACCCTAAAAGTATTTTTTATTTTATCTTTTAAAATAGTGTTATTTAAAATATCAATATATCATGAAATAAGTCGTTATAATCTTCAAATTTCGGATATGATTTTTATGAAAGTTTATATGCAACTCTAAAATGAGGCAGCTGTAAGTTCCTTTATTTCTTTTATTATATATATATATATACATATATACACGCTTTATTTAAATTGTTATTTTATAAAAGAGACTATTTAGCCAAAAAAAAACCTATATTGAGTCCGAAAGGGCGAGTTGGGTGCCTAACACCTTCCCAACTCGTAACTTAGCCTCCGAACCCTTTTGCAAATCAGGTATTTTTGGTTTTTCTTTGTTGATCTTAAAATAAAGATGGCGACTACGTTGTTTATATTTTGAGTCCACAATTGAGGCCAAGCGTATTCCACGTGCTTTTAAAAGGTTTTGAAACCATCCAACCTTTTAGTGGCGCAGATCCGGTTAAAAACGGGGCACTCATAACAACAATAATGGGGGTGACGAGGTTAGAAGTGATTGTTCGGAGATGTATCTCAACCGAGTGAACAATTGGTAAACTCTATTTGTTTCTATATCGCATTTATATGAGCATATTTGAGATCTCATTAGTCGTGATGGGTCATGATATTGACCGGTATGAGATGGTGAGTACTTTGAACCGGATACGTAGTAATAAGACTTGATTGACTAACTTGTCATTATTTCCTTTAGAACTGCTCCATGATAATACCGAACTGCTTCATACATGCATAACATACATGAGATCGGTAGAACCTTACTGAGTCTTAAACTCACCATTCCCGTTTGCATGCCCCATAGATTGTAGCGATAAAGAGAAGTTTGAAATATGAAGCAAGAAAAGAATGACATGCTCAACTTTGTTAGTAAAACATTTATGTATACTTCTGAACATTGTTAAGATTGTAACAAAAATACATTTGTAAAAAAAAATAGATATTTTTAAGAAAATATTATTTCTTTGTTTTTTTCTGCTACGAATTATAAAATGTTTTAATTGGAGAAAGTATTATTTACTTCTTCCGCTGCGAGTTACATGTTTGTAATTAGAGTTATTTTTGTATTGAATTTATGGAAAACCCGATGACCTGGGTACTGGTCGTCACAAATTACTTACTTGAAAATGATTTTAAAAGAGAAGAGGTTGATAAAACATTGTTTATTCAAAAATCCAATAAAGAAATTCTTATTACTGAAATATATGTAGATGATATAGTCTTTTGTTCCACATCTGATTTTATATTGAAACAATTTATAAATGGAATGACCTCTACATTTGAAATGAGTTTGTTTGGTGAATTGAATTTCTTTTTTGGGTATGCAAATTAAACAATCAAGATATGGTACATTTCTCTCTCAAGCAAAGTATGCTAAAATTTTGGTGAAGAATTTAAAATGGAGAAAGCTACTTATAAGAAGACTCCTATGTGTTCTAAAGTTAAACTTAGTAGAGATGATAATGGTAAAAATGTTAATAATACTCTCTATAAGCGTATCTGGATAGATTGTGGAGGAGATCGAGAAGGATTCTGGCAGCATATCCTTGCAGATAAACTTCCTCAGTATTGTCAATTTTGTCATCGACAAGGACACGAGGAAACTTCATGCAAAATCAAGCAGCATGCAACTAGCAATAATTCAAATTCTGAGCCTATAAGGGCTGAAGTCCATACCGCCGCCCACTCTTCCCAGCCTAATGCTCCAATTGCCACGAAAGTTTGGAAGCCAAAAGATGTTAGTATTCCCAAGCCAACTGTCAATGCAGATACTGTGACAGAAAGCCATACTTTGCATGATCTTCCTCATACTCAAATCCCTAACAAGCAGCCCATTCCAAACCCTACCCCTTCGACTTCTCAAGATCCTCCCCTTCGACTTCTCAAGATCCTCACCCAAAACCTAATCTCCTAGAAACTGCCCCGATACCTGACCCCCCACCCGTAATTCCCATGCAAGAGCATCCTTCGGTCCCAGATAAGGATATTGAAGTTGAGGATCCTATCATGCTTTCAAATTCTTTTGCCGTTCTGGAAGAAATAATTGAAGATGGTACTGACCAGGATTCTGCGAATATAGAGGCTCTAAATTTGGAATCTGCAGCTAATGTGAGTAAGCCAAAGAAAATTCCCCCTTCTGATCGGTAGCTTCGTTCAAAGCTCAAATCCGGTTCTCTCTCCAATCCAGTTTCTCATGGATGTTAAGGCCTTATTCTGGAATGCTCGAGGCGTAGGAAATGATCCTACAGTGGCTCGTATCAAACAGCTTGTCAAAATTCACAAGATTTCGGTTATTGTTGTTTTCGAACCAATGATTCATCACGATAGAATTAAATTTATTAGCAGGCGTCTTAAATTTAATTTCAGTTTCTCTAATTCTGAAAGTACTATTTGGTTTTTTGCTAAATCTGCTTTCACTTGTTCTTTAGTGCGAAGCTCTTCTCAGCAAATCACTCTTTGCCTTAAGCATTACACATGGCCTCATTCAGTCTACTTCTCCTGTGTTTACACCAAATGTGATGCTCAAGATAGACAAAGTCTTTGGTCCGAATTAATTTACCTTAGTGCTCAATTTGTTAATTCTCCATGGCTAGTGGGCGGCGATTTTAATATCATTCTTGATCCTTCTGAAAAATCTGGTGGACGTGGTTGGGATAGAAATGGTGCCATGGATTTTCATGCTAGTAATGCTGCTTGTGGGCTTACTGATCTTGATTTCTCAGTTCCTCAATATACTTGGTGGAATAAGCGAGAAGAGGTAGCAACTATCCACCAAAGGATTGATCGCATTCTAAGTAATGTGGCTTTCCTGGATTTATATCCATCTTCGTCGGTTCAACATCTCAACCGAACTTGCTCTGATCATTCCCCTTTACTGCTGAATATTTCTTCTGCTTCTAATGCTAAAGCAAGACCATTTCGGTTTCTGAACGTCTGGACCAGCCATGACTCTTTTCAGGAAGTGGTTCGTAATGCTTGGAATTCGGTGTCTATGGGCAGACCGCTTGTCCCTTTTGCTAGTAAGCTCCGGGCAACGAAAGGTGCTCTTCGTAACTGGAATAAAGAGACTTTCGGTAACATTTTTACAGTTGTGTCTAAATCAGAAGAGGAAGTTTTAGAAAAAGAATTTCAATTTGAGCTCAATCCTTCTAGTGAAAACCGCGCTGCTATGCTTCAAGCTCAGGCTGTTTTGCGAAGATCCCTTACAACTGAAGAGGCTTATTGGCGTCAGAAAGCTAAGATTCGTTGGTTCAAAGAAGGAGATGGGAATACAAAAATATTTCATGCCTCAGTTCGTCAATCGCAGCGCCGTCTCCACATTCACTCGATCCGAACAGTGGATGATGTTTTGCTTGAGAATGAAGTTGATATCGCAAAGGGGGCTGTTGATTTTTTTAGTGGTCTTCTCTCGGCTGACAATACTCCCTCAACTGTGGATCTTTCTATGATTCCCCGCATTGTCACTCATGATTGGAACTCGACCTTAACCAGTGTGCCTTCTACAGCCGAGATTTTCACCTCTATTTCTGGTCTCAGTCGGGAAAGCACAGCAGGTCCCGATGGCTTCACAGGCCAATTTTTTGTCTCGTGTTGGGATATTATAAAGGAGGATCTGTTTCTTGCCATTCAGGAATTCTTTGCTGGGTTTTCTCTTCCTCGTTCATGGACGAGTACTCTTATTGCTACAATTCCAAAAGTTGATACCCCAACTTCTTTCAAAGACTTACGGCCAATAAGCTTATGTAATTTCTGCAATAAAATTATTTTGCAAGATTATTGCGGACAGATTGGCTAAGTATCTCCCTCGATTATTTCTACGAACCAAAGTACGTTTAAAGGGAGGATCATCAAGATAATGTTCTTTTAGCCCAGTGCTCACTTTTTGGAGAAGAAAATTAATTGCTCTAATATAATCATCAAGCTTGATATGGAGAAAGCGTTTGACCGTGTATCTTGGTTATTCCTTCTTCAGGTTCTCATAAAATTTGGATTCAGCGAGGAATTTATAGACATTATTTGGCGGCTTCCATCGGAAAACTGGCTTTCAGTCCTTATAAACGGCTCTCCGGCAGGTTTCTTTCAATCATCTCGAGGTCTTCGCCAAGGAGATCCTCTCTCTCCGAGCCTCTTCATTATTGTTTCGGAAGTGCTTAGTCGCAGCCTCAATGGTCTTCACTCAAGGGCTCCTCGCACTCGTTTCTCTACAATTAGTGGATGTCCAGTTATTTCCCATCTCTCTTTTGCTGATGATGTAATTCTTTTTTGTAATGGCAATCGGTGGTCTGCCCAAAAACATATGGAGGTTCTGCATCTCTACGAACAAATGTCAGGTCAAAGTATCAACAAAGCAAAAAGTCGGATTTATGTGTCTTCGTCGATTGGGGCTGTAAGAGCTGCTCGAATTTCCTCTCTTTTTGGCTTCCAGCCTGGTTCTTTTCCCATCTCTTATTTGGGATGCCCTTTATATTATGGTCGTAAGACTAGAAATTTGTTTGATCCTCTCATTACTAAGTTGCAATCTCGAGTGGTTTCTTGGTATGGTTCTTTTCTAAACGTTGCGGGGAAAATAACTCTGATCCGTCATGTTCTTCAATCGATCTCATCTTATCTCTTGGCTTCTCTTGACCCTCCTAAGGCTATTATAAATATGATGGAGAGAGTTTTTACTAATTTCTTTTGGGCTGGTCCAGAAGGGTCTTCTAAATCTCACTGGGTAGCTTGGAAGCAGTGTTGTAACCCTCAGAATATGGACGGTCTCGGTATTCCTTCCATTTCCTCTCTGATCAAAGCTTTCTCGATTAAACTTTGGTGGCGTTTCTGCACTGTGGTAACTTGTGGACGAGTTTTTTGAAAGCTCGTTATTTCCCTTCAATTCATGCTTCTCTTTCGACTGCTAGGGGCTCTCACATTTGGCGTCGTCTTAAATCCATTCAACAAATTGCTGAGCCTCATATAAGCTGGAATATTGGGATTGGTAATTGCTCCATTTGGTATGATAAGTGGCTTCCTGGGCCGTTGCTCTCTCGTCCCCCAAATTGTCCTTTATCCCAAGTCAAGGATCTATTTAACTCTACTGGAACTCATCTCACGGATTTGGCCATTGCTGTTCTCCCAAATCAAGCTCGTTCTTTTATTAAGGATAATCGTATATGCCTGATAGATCATCCTGATTCTCCTTGTTGGACCGAAACTTCTTCAGGTAGATTTTCTTTATCTTCGGCTTTGGCTGTTGTTAATCCGGCAACTCCTTCAATGCTCTCAGCAAAATTTATTTGGCACAAGCTGTTACCGAAAAAGATTGGTGTTTTTCTCTGGCGTTTACTTTTACATCGGCTTCCAGTTGATGAAGGCTTATTACGTAAGGGATTCCACCTTGCTTCTCGCTGTGTTTGCTGCTCACAGCCTTCAGTTGAATCTTTTAATCATCTCTTTATTTTCGGCAGCATAGCTTTGGATACATGGGTTGCTTTTCATTCCTCTCATAATCTTCCGATCTCGGGTGACTCTATTCAGCAGAGATGTATGTTGGGCTGGTGTTCCTCTACTTCTAATACTCATACATTTCTCCCATCTCTGATTCTTTGGCATATATGGAAGGCTCGTAACTCCATCCTTTATGACAATTCTCAAGTTCCAGTTTCCTCCATTGTTTCGGCCATATTATCTGATCTTTCAATTATTATGGGTAAAGGGAATCTTTTAATCATCTCTTTATTTCCGGCAGCATAGCTTTGGATACATGGGTTGCTTTTCATTCCTCTCATAATCTTCCGATCTCGGGTGACTCTATTCAGCAGAGATGTATGTCGGGCTGGTGTTCCTCTACTTCTAATACTCATACATTTCTCCCATCTCTGATTCTTTGGCATATATGGAAGGCTCGTAACTCCATCCTTTATGACAATTCTCAAGTTCCAGTTTCCTCCATTGTTTCGGCCATATTATCTGATCTTTCAATTATTATGGGTAAAGGGAATTTCTTTGAGCTTCGTTCTTATTCTGGTGTTCCTTTATTTGCTTCTAAACGGCAAGTTAAGATTCAGGCAGTGAAGTGGATTAAACCTTCGGGTGGTTTGCTTAAACTCAATTCAGATGGTGCTAGCAGGGGAAATCCGGGTATCAGTGGAGGTGGCGGTCTAATTCGTGATTCGAATGGGAAAGTTATTCATGCGTACTCCTCTTATTTTGGCCATGCTACTAATATAGAAGCTGAGATGAAGGCCTTATTTCAGGGTGTTTGTTGGTTGCATTCTCAAGGGCTTAGAAATTCGATTGTGGAGATGGACTCTCAAATTATTTTCCACTGGCTTACCAAAGGGCATAACTACCCTTGGTCTATGCACTATTATGTTAGGGCTCTTCTCTCTATGCATCGTGATTGTCAATTTGTTTTCAGCCATTGTTTCAGGGAGGCGAATTATGTTGCTGATAGCCTTGCTAACTTGGGGATTGACCAAAGTACGGATACAGAGTTTTCTTCGATCTCCGATTTGCCTCATGTTATTAAAGGAAAGGTTATTCATGATCGATTAGGCACTCCTTATGTTAGGTTATCTTAAGTTTCCTTTTCGTTCTCTCTATGTACTCTTTTTCGAGGTAAGGCTCCTTTGTCCCCCCAGTAAAAGGGTAAGGCTGGTTGTCCTCCTCAAGTTTGTATTATTTTTTCCTATTAATAAATTCTCGCAGGGTGCCGTCCCTGTTTCCTAAAAAAAAAAAGTATGATAAGTAGTTTACTATATTTGACTACTAGTCGTCTAGATCTTATGCATTGTGTATGTGTTCGTGCTAGATATCAGTGAACCCCAAGCAATCTCACCTTATGGTCTTAGAAAGAATTATGAGATATGTTAAAGCAACAACAAAATTAGGGATTTGGTATTCCAAAGGAAAAAAATATTAATTTAGTTAGTTTTAGTGACTCTGATTGGGTTGGTGATGTTTATGATAGAAAAAGTACTTCTGGTGGTTGTTTTTACCTTGGAAATAATTTAGTGTCTTGGTATAGTAAGAAACAAAATTGGGTTTCCCTTTCTACTAGTAAATCTGAATATGTGGCATTTGGTAGTTGTTGTACTCGGTTGCTTTGGATGAATCAAATGATTAAGAATTATAGTTTGCATAGTGACTTATTACTTATATATTGTGATAATAAAAGTGCTATTGATATATCAAATAATCTTGTGCAACATTCTCGAACTAAGCACACTGACATTAGACATCATTTCATTCGAGGTCTATTAGAGAAAATTATCATACGAATAGAATTCATAAGAACTAAAAATCAACTTGCAGATATATTTACCAAGTCATTAGATTATGTGAGATTTTCCAACCTACGAAGATCTCTCAGTGTTTGCATTTTATAATATTAGTTGTCAATGTGGTTTCATTCGAGACCACATTTGTATACATTGTATATTTATTAGGTTTTTATTTCTTTCTTTTATAATTTTTTTGGCATAATTGTATTGTATTGCACAACTGTTCTTCTCAATTTCTTCTATGAATTTCACCTTCCAAAAATCTCATTTTTTTTACAGCTTGAATTGGTTTTTTTGAAAAACCTTATGCTTGATCTTAATGTTTCCTACAAAAAGTTTATAACTCAGTTGGTGTTGTTTATATCCAATAAAGGAAAGATCTACCTTTCAAATTTCAAATTTTTGGCCGGTTCACATAAAAATATGTATCAGTCTTCGATGTTCAATAGTATCTCATTGAATCTGATCATGTGAATAAAAAATTGAGGATAAATTATCGCGGTCCATATGTGGATAAAAAATTGAGGCTCTTAAAAAGTGTGAAAGCTACCTGCTGGATATATCCTAATTTATTTTTATATCAATATTATATCTAAATAACGACTTTTTGGAAACAGATTTTCTAATTTGAAAATGTTTTGATGAATGTAGTGTTCAATGAGGTTATTGAAAACAACCTTGGAAGTAAAACAGTTCTCTCACTCTCTCTCATATATTTTTGGTTATACACTTTCATATATTTTAGTCATCTAGTAGGACATGTATTATTGGTAATTATGTGTGCTCCTTGAGATGAAGTATCTGTGATTGCTCATGTATGAAACTTTTCTCTTAGAATTTCAATATTTGATATATTCTGGAATGTGGGCTGAATTAGAGAATCATTCATAGTCTTGTGATAAATCTTTGCATGCTTATCCGTGTGTAAGAAGTGTGGTATACTAGGTGTTTCTATAACCTTATAGAATTTGTTAATCCTTAGTCTATTAAGTCAACGGGTGCTACTTGTTTCCAAATTTAACCATACCCTATTACTTTAGTTTTTAAACTTCAAAATTCTTACAATTTTATGATTCCTTGTAACCCTTATATATATATATATATATATATATATACTCTTCTCAGTTTTTATATTCATATCTCCTTATATTGTGAATTTATTCCTTTCTATATTGTTTTTTTTTTTTTTGCCTCTTATCATGTCTTTAAAAGTCTGGCTGTTCGTGTCCCTTGCATTCGGTGAATTCTTTCCAGAATGAACATGTATTTTGTATTCCTCCCATTGATTGTGAGCATGGATGTCATTTTGTCCATGTGTCTAGACCCTCTAGGCTGAATGCATATTCATCCTAGTCTTCATTCAAGACTTCATTCTTTTCCAAACCTGATATGAGAGACTATGTCCTATATACCTCGTATTGTGTGAATACCTCATTCTTTCATGAGCGTATGGCCGATATTGATGTGTAAATTGTCAACGTTTTGAATAAGTATGAATCTTTAATCGAAATTTTTGTTATCTTCACAAAACGCGTGAGTTGTACAATGAATTCCTTCTTTCTTGCAAAACCAAAGGGGGAGATGTTGCATGTGTTGCTATCTAGTAATTAAGGGGCAGCACCTAAGTGTTGTAACACTTGTGGGAGTGTGTGCCATAACTACGTGAAGTTCAAGGACAAAGCTAAGGTTGAAGACTCAAGTGATGATGACAAACATGATATGTTGTTGATGTTGTTGTTGTGGCTGAAGCTGCTCAAAATTGGGGAATGCTCAACATATCTTAGGGTAGTAATTTTAGGGGAGTTGATCCTATTGCTAATCCTTGTCCCAGTATCATTCCACGTCAATTTCCTTGGGAAATTTTGGATCATGAATAACGCTTTGAAAATTCTTTCTGTAAATCTTAATCTGGTTGTTCAGTCTTTGTCTTTGAGACACGGCTTCCCTGATTTATTTAGGTAAGGAATCCTACACAATTGGTAACTCTATATTAGGTAAGATTTAAGTCCTTGTTTATGGCACTAACCTACAAATCTTTTATGGTAAGTGGTTTTCTTATTCCACAAGTTTTCTAGGTCAATGATGCAAGTATAAATAAGAGGAGTCAAGGTTGTGACGATCAAGTGAAGAGACTGAACATATACTATACACAGATTGATAGAGAGAAGAGATCGTAGATTCAATGGTTGTCCCGTTATGACTATATTGTTGAATGAAGCTAGATCGAAGACTTCATTCATTCTATCCCAGCACTGTTTTAAGTTTACACCTCCTACTGTTATGTTCAAAGCTATTGAGCGTATATCAGTCTAGGTAGTCTGAGGTGTAAGAATTACTCAAAGCCATATCTACTTCCTATAGTGTTTTTACATAAATTCCACTTTGTTAGTCATTTGTTGTATTACGCTTAAACAGTTTTACTAGTGGAATATTTTTAGACATGAGGCTCGATCAATATGTTGATTTTACATATTTATCAAAGGTATCACTTGTGTTCAGTTTTCATTCCTTCATGTTTTGTTTATTTTAATTCCGCAATATCGATATCTCAATGAAGTCTTCATTGAACTTTTTATTGTAAGCTTCAATGACGAGATCATATATCGAAACAGTTTTACTATTTTCGTTTTTTACTATTATGTTTTTATCTTTGCTTTAATCTACTTTCTTTCAGGAAACATGGGCTATTCACTCCCCACCCCCTTCTAGCCTATGTACTGAGTATCTCATAGAAGCCTAACAAAAAGAGACAGTGAAGGGATGTTGAAAAAGCATGAGTAAACATTTGCCTTGATTAGTAAACCAAGTGAGTTTACGTTAAGCATAAAAGACACCTTGGTTGTTTTCAAAACTAGGATTTATATATTTGTAGGATCACTTTATTTTTCTTTGCATGTAACTTTGTGAATAACCGGTGTATGTAACTTTTTATATAGCAGTTGGTGTGATATGGAAACCTTGTACAAAGTTGCCTTCTTATGTTAATGTCTCCTATATGTGATAGAAAAGACCGCGAACAATATTGGTATAAGCGGATCGGTGATGATTTTATTAGGAACTTGGAGATTAAAATTTTATGTGATGACTGTGTTGTAGGATTGTTCAAACCAAACAAACAACAAGAATACTATTGTCCGACCCATAGGTAGTAAACCTAAGACAAGCACTTACGCGAGTGTGTGAATTGCTAGATGGTATTGAGGTAGTACAACAAGGCATGGTGGCACCAGACATGAGAGTAACTATATATATAGTGACTGGTACTATTGATGCAAACTCCGGGGTAGGACAAGGCACTTTATTAGACCCTATTAAATTAGAACCATCGGGGAGAGTTCATCCACAGTCGATAGTTGGATCTAGTAAGTATTAACTTAGAATAAACTAAATTGTGATTTTATATCTTGTGATTATGTGAAATCTAATTGTTAGTGGACTTGGTAATCGAGGAATTATTTTTAACTATCTAAGTTGGTGATATGGATTGAACAAAATCTCAAGGGTCGAAGGAAATAGTAAGTGGAATAATGTTGAATTCGAGGATGAATTCTTGTAAGGGGGAGAGGGTGTAATACTCGAGATATTTCAAATACATATTAGTATTATTTTTTTGTATAATATGCAATTTAATGCATTAGGCATGCATTTAAATACAATTTCATTATATTGGTATTGTTTCGGGCTTCGAAACAAGTTATGTTTGAGTATTCTTATCATAATATATTGTGTGATTGAGGTGATTTGGAAATTATAAAGTTTAATTTTGAAAATGTTTTGAAGAGTTTTTAAATCAAAGGAGACATGGTCACGTCTCATTGAGCAAAGCAGCCACGTTGAAGGCTAGAAAATCATAACAGTCTTAATAGTTTAAGCGGTCGTGTCATGGAGGTAAAAGCGACCGCGTCCATAGTTAAAGTGATCACATTGTCAAGGCAAGACGAAAGTATTGTTAGTGGATTCTCGTAAGAAGTCCAAGAAATTAACGCGCTTGCGTTAAGAAAGGTAAGGTGACCACATTGTTCTATAGCAATTGTTTACCAATTTCATCTTCTTTGATCTTCTAATCCGGATGGTTTGGCCTAAATCTAGTCTAGAGAGTTGGTTAACCTATGTTTAGACCTAATTAAGTTAGGTTAGTGAATAGTTTGATTTGGTTAGTATTTAAGATTGTTCAATTAACCTTAAACTTAGTGAACTCCCACCAATCATCATGAAACAATTACCTTATGTGAGGCAGCCTTGGGGGGACACCTCCTCCTTGTTTTTCCCAAATAGACTCTCTTTGGTGTCTCATTTTCTTTCACAAACACACATAAAATTGTGAGAAGATAAAGGGATAGCGAGAGAGAGCTTGGAGGAAGGTTTTTCGAAGAAAAACATGGATTTGAGCCTTCAAACACTCCTTTGCTATTGAAGACTTCATTGTAGTTGTTCATCGTGCCAAGAGCTACAATTTGAGCTAAATACATTTTGACTCTACCAATGGACATTCTCTCTTCAAGGTAAGGGGATATTTACTTGTGTATGTTCATGGGTTAGAGGTCTAAGTTGTGGAATGAGGTTGTTAACGGTGGTTTATGAGACATGTTAAATTCAAGTATATTTGTGGTGATAGTTGAACTTGTTATGCCAAGGTTTTGGGTAGTTAATTAGCTGAACTTTGATAGTATTTGATCATGCCATGAAAAACACACTATTACACCTACTGAAGGTGCGAATCCTTAGACAGGCCGCCTAGGGTTTTCTGGCGTTTCCTTGTGCCAGCGGCCATGGCCGAAGTCCCTCCTCCAGCCCCTCCTGACCCCCCTCCGATCCCTAAACCCTCATCCTTTGCTGAAATCCTATCCGCCTCTTCATCAGTTCCCTCATTCGCCATCCCACCTTCCTCGTACAAGGGTGAACCCTCCCTTAAACTCTCACATGAAATCATAGAGTCCCTTGCAAAACCTTTTAATCTTGCTCTTGTCGGAAAGTTCTCCCATGGTCGTCCTTCGATGGAAGCAACTCGTAAGTATTTTCGAACCATAGGCCTTAAAGCTGATTTCCGTGTTGGCCACTTAGATCCAAAACATATCCTCATTCAGGTTCATAATGGTGAGGATTATCAACGTCTTTGGATAAAAGATCAATGGTTCTTGGGCAAGTACCCGATGCGTGTTTTTAAATGGTCTCCAAGTTTCAGGCCGGACGTTGAAAGTTCCATAGTTCCTGTTTGGTTTTCTCTTCCCGGTCTCCCGATCCATCTGTTCAATCAATCGGCTTTGTTTTCTATTGCCTCATTGTTCGGTCGTCCTCTTATGCTCGACCAACCGACTATTAATCTTTCCCGCCCAAGTGTTGCTCGTATTTGCGTTGAAGTTGATCTTCTTAAAACTTGCCCAAAGAGGATTTGGGTAGATTGTGGTTCAATGTACCCGAGTTTTTGGCAGCCTCTAGAGGCCGAGAATATGCCCTTTTACTGCAGCCATTGTCTTCGGCAGGGACATAATGAACTTACATGCAAAATCAAAAACCCTAGTCAACCTGTTTTTGATGATCAAGCCCCCGCTCCTAACCGCCTAGACAGCGTTGGACCCCTAAAAGTCCCCACCCCTCGGTTAATGTTCAACAGAGGGTAGTGCCATTCTATCGCTATTGATGATTGGAGAATGCCGAAAAGATGATCAAACTCTTCACGATCCTCCAATTACGGGAAACAACTCTCGGCCTTCTACTGAGAAGGATACTCACAACTATGAACCTGTTATGCCTCCCGCTAATCAGGAAAGTGGTACCACTTCAACCGAGATGGAAGCCTCCAATTTGGGAAATAATTCTTTGCCTGCTCAAGTTGATTCTTCAGATTTGCAAGAAGACCCAAAAGTTCCATCTCCTTCAAAGGTTCGGGATTGTGAACAACAGACCGTTGATCCTATGCCCTCTGATCGGCAAGATTGTATCTCTCCCAACAGGTTTGCAGCTCTAAATACGTTGGACAATGAGGAAGATGATGATGATAATATTCCCCTGCAAGTGCAACCTTCTTCATCGAATGCTATTCCATTTGACCCCACAGAAGGTAACCGGTACCCAATTCAAACATCTCCATCTCATAGTCATAAAAATCTTTCTTCCAACCTGAGCCCTAACTCCCTCCCTTTCAGTCCTTGTATAAATCCCCAAGCCACTATACAACACAATTCACCTCCTCACCCTATCATCCTGAACATTGTCTCCCCTAATAAATTTGTGGATTACGCAAACTATCGAAGAGGAAGATTAGATAACGATCACGCCCAATTTGAAGCTCTTGATCTTGACACCCCAAGTCTCGAGGAATGTCGAGCGTCGTATTTGCAGAAGAGTCGTTATCGTAATTATTAGATTACTTTCTTTGTTTTATCTAGCTTTAATTTATGTTTCTTTCTCCAAGGTAAGGCTCCTTTGTCCCCCCTTTCAAGGGTAAGGTTGGTTGTCCCCCTTTAAGCTTGCTTTCCTTTTTTCCCTTTTATAAAAATCTAGTTTAAAAAAAAAAAAAAAAAACGAGGTGGTTATTAGGTAGGTATGCGCTAAGATCGGTAAGCTAGATATATGAGAATCAAGTTGAGTTCAATCCCTATTTTAGACTAAATTCGTGGAAGTGTTGTGATAAATCTATACATGAGCTTGATCTGAGTTTTGGATATGATCTACTTGTATATGTTAGGTGATGTTTGTAAATGTTCATTAAGTTTCGAGGTTAGCAAGTACCTCAATTGAGTTAAGGATTAATCATGCACAAAGTGTTCTATACAAGAAATCTGGATTAAAGTTGTAACTTGAAATGAGAAAAACTAAATGAATATAGATCTGAATTGTGTTATTCAAGTGCTAAATCATAATTTACAATGTCTAGTTTGAGAATATGCAGAAATGGGAAGGCTTGGAGTTAAGCTGAATATTTGTCTGAATTCATAAAATTGGCGCACCGAAGTCGATAAGTGGTATATCTGAATTATGTGATCAAGAGGTTGTTGTTAGGTGATAGGGGTGCTATACGTGGAACTTCCCTAAGTTAGCTAAGTGAACATCTTTGAGAACATTGACTTGTGTTGATGAAAAGTATAAGTGCATATCTTGAAACAACCTGGAACATATATGTTAATTGATAAAAAGTGGCAATGAAATTATATTCTAAAAAGTGTGATGTTTCAAGAATGTGAGCAGGAAAGTGAATCACATATGCTAGTGAAGTTATATGTGCATCAAAATGATAGTAAAATGAACACATAGAACATTGGATTGGTGTCAAGACTACCTTAGATTTGGCCATGTGGCGGAGGAAGTGAAGTTAGTAGAAGAGTCTTGGTTTGGCCTATAACCCCTCCGTTACGGCCATAATCGAGTTTTTTATATGAATCTACTCCACAAGAAAGTGTTAGAGTCTTCCACGTCATTTAGGGGTTGTAAGGACCACGCCATGTGTTGA
>CM028384.1:50106411-50142431 GCA_013146195.2 Codonopsis lanceolata | reverse complement strand
TCATCACGGGTGTGGTGAGACAGACATTTGAGAGAGATTGTCCTAAGTCCTAAGTGTCAGCTGGCCAAGGGGCTCGCTTCACGCCGGGAACAAGAGGGATAGCTGACGGGCGCCCTAAGGCGCAGCACATGTATTTGCGCCGACGGGGTGTCCCGCAGTCTACTTCAGTGATAGGAGGTACACTCTCGCGGTCATAGAGCTCGAGTTCTTATAGATCCGGGTCACTATTCATATGTCGATCTCATTTTATTGATCATTTACGTATTGCCCGCCTCGCTTGCCTTATGTGCTTGAGGTGTCTACACCGCTGGGTGATTGTATGCTTGCATCTCGAGGTTTATAGTTGCGATGTACTTGTTTGTGATCGGGTTTGCAGTATGATTTGGTAGTATTGCCTATCCGGATTTTGATGTGATATTGGGTATGGATTGGCTATGTGTTTACCATGCTTTTAGTAGATTGCCGCCGCAAGAGGGTTACTTTTGCCATGCCCTGAATTCGGAGTTTGTGTTTATTGGCGATCATGCTTTGAGAGGTATACATGTTATTTCTCGCTTATGCTAGAAAACCGCTATCTCAGGGTGTATCGGGTATATTGCTTGTGTGCTTGATACTAGCATGTCTATCGTTAGTATAGAAGATGCCGGTAGTTAATGAATTTCCTGATGTCTTTCGATCGATTATGCATTACCTCCCGACCGAGAGTTAGAGTTTTGCATTGAGTTATTGCTCAAGATTTCACCTATCTCTAGAGCACGTATAGGATGGCTCCAACCGAGTTGAGAGAGTTGAAGGAGCAGCTAGGAACCGCCGGATAGAGAGTTTATCAAACCGAGCGTGTCTCCGTGGTGCACCGGTTTTGTTTGTGAAGAAGAAGGATGGTAGTTTGCGGTTGTGCATTGACTATCGCCGCTGAACCAAAGTTACTATAAAGAATAAGTATCCATTACCTCTCACATTATTCTCTTTGATCGCCTCGTGGGTCTCATAGTATTCCAAGTTAGACTTGAGGAGTGGTTACCACCGCTTGAGGGTTCGAGCGAGGATGTCCGAAGACAATTTTTGACGCTATGGCCATTATGAGTTTGTTGTGATGCGCTTTTGAGTTGACAAACGCCGCCGCTGCCATGGACTTGATGAATAGGGTGTTTCATGAGTACCTTGATTGCTTTGTAGTGGTGTTCATTGATGATATCCTGTGTACTCAAGTCACGAGAGGAGCATGAGCATCATTTGAGAGAGGTTCTTACTATGTTGCGTAGAAACAACTTTTGCTAAATTTAGCAAGAGTGCATTCCGGAAGAAAGTTGCTTTTTCTTGGGCATGTTGTGTCTAGTGATGGTATCGCCAGGATCCATCTAAATTTGAGGTCAGCACAAGTGGAAGACTCCTAGTACTGAACCGAAGTCCGTAGTTTCTTGGGCTTGGCGGTTATTACCGTAGATTCATTGAGGGATTTTCTAAGATTTCCACCCTATGACCAATCTTACTCGAAGAAGTCTCCGCTTTGTGGAGTGACAAGTGTGAGGCTAGCTTTCAGGAGTTGAAGAGGAGGTTGACTACCCGTTTTAGCTTTGCCTAGTGGTTATGAGAACTTCGTGGTTTATGTGACGCTCTTGGAAGGCTTCGCTGTGTGCTTATGCGTAAGGGAAGGTTATTGCCTATGCTTCTAGGAAGTTGTCACCGTATGAGCGCATTATCCGACTCATGATCTCGAGTTGGCGCTATTATCTTTGCGCTTCATAAGTGGAAACACTATCCGTATGGAGCTAAGTTTGAGGTGTATACGATCATAAGAGTTCGAAATACCTTTTCTCCAAAAGGAGTTGAATATGAGACAGGCGGCGGATGGAGAAGCTTAAGGATCATGATTGTACTATCTTGTACCATCCGGGAAAGCGAATGTTGTTGCAGATGCTGAGTAGAGATCCTACATGTCTTGTTTGATGATGAGAGAATGGAAGATGCTCGAGGATGTCCGTGAGTGAGTCCTGCCAGGAGTGAGCATAGTGTTCTTTTGCTAGTGTTCGCTACACCGCATTGTATGGGTTGATCAAGGAAGCTCAAGCTACCGATCGATTTGAGGAAGATTATCGATGGATTGGGTGAGAATAATACACTCGAGTTCGCGATAAACAGTGATGGATCTTGACATTTCTGAGTAGGATTTATGCTCCTTCTTCCGGAGGTGTGAAACGCATGGTTTTTGATGAGGCATAATATCATACATCCCGGTAGTACTAAGATGCACCGTGACTTGAAAGAGGCGCTTTGGTGGAATGGCGAAGAGGGAGATAGTCAGTATGTTTCGAGATGTTTGACGCTTTATAGGTTAAGGCCGAGCACCGTAGACCAGGCTTGCTTCACCACTTGAGATTCCGAGTGGAAGTGGGAGCATATTACCATGGATTTTGTTACGTGGTTGCCACGCACTGCAGAGGCTTTGATGTTTGTTTGGGTTATTGTTGATAGCCTGATAAGTCTTCTCATTTTATCCCTATTGCGATTTTCCTACATTTCACAGTTGTACATTCCGTGAGATTGTGAGATTACATGGTGTACCGGTTAGCATTGTGCGGATAGAGACCCCGCATTTACTTCGAGGTTCGCATTCTTTGCGGAGGCTTTGGGTGCGAAGTCAATTCGATCTTGCGTTTCATCCACAAATCGATGGTCGGCCTGAACGATTGATACTGATTTTGGAAGATATGTTACGTGTGCTATGGATTTCAAGGGTAGTTGGGATTCACATCTACCATTAGCCGAGTTCGCGATAATAACAACTATCGTCTAGCATTGAGATGGCGCCATACGAGGCATTGTATGGGCGTAAGTGTTGATCACCATTTATTGGGATGAGGTTGGTGAGGCTAAGTTATGGGGTTCGGAGATGGTACTACTGATACCGAGAGTGTGAAGGCGATTAGAGATGCATTGCCACGCTCAGTGAGAGCAAAGCTACGCAGACAACCGGAGACGTGATCTTGAGTTTCAGGTTGGTGACTTTGTGTTCTTGAAGGTATCGCCCGGCATGGTACTAAGTGTTTGAAGCGAAAGGAAGCTTTCTCCCATGTTGGTCCGCTTGAGATCCTGGAGCGGATTCTTTGGCTTATGACTTGCGCTGCCACCCGCCTATATCGGGTGCTCATGATGTGTTTCATGTTTCGATGCTCGTAAGTACTTGAAGGACGAGTCACATGTCCTTACTTATGAGGAGATTACCTTTGAGCCTCGATCTTTCTTGTTGAGAAACCGTGAGAATTTTTGATACCAAGGAGCAAGTCTTGAGGACCAAACGATTCCTTTAGTGAAGGTCTTGTGGAAGAATCATGATATTGTGAAGCCACATGGGAGACTGAGCTTGAGATGAGGAGAAATACCCTTCTTGTTCGAGATTTCTAGTATGAATTTAGGGACTAAATTCCTTTAAGTGGGGGAGGATGTGAGAACCCAAACCCCATTTCATGTTTGACATCATTATAACATGTTTACAATATGTCTTGACATATTTGAGACTTCATTTCATTCATATCTTGCTTGCATTGAATTGTTTAAGGCCTTAAGAGAGTAATGGTCTTCCATGCGTTGCATGCCTTGTGTTGATGTTTCGAGTGTTCTTCGTATTGTGTTATCACCTTAATAAGTCTCATGAGAGTCTTAATACCTTGCATATAAGATTTAAAATGTTCATCTTAGTTGTTGTGTGCCTGGTTGGGAGTTTAGAAGCTTCGTTGCTTCGTTTGTGTTTTGCGGTTTTACATCATTGCTTGTATTGCCTTCATTTCGTCTCGGGAGAAGTTCGGTTGAGTTCTAGGCCTTGAATACAAGCCATAACCATGTCTAAACAAGCCTAATACATGTTCATTCTATCCTAGATTAAGTTGGGATTGATTCGTGTTTGATTCGTTGGCCGATTGTCGAGTGGTTCCAGCCATGTTCTAACTTGTTTCAGATGTATTTCGGGTGTGTTTCCGACTTGTTTTGGGCTTGGTTACACCTTAGGATTGTTGCCTTTGAGTTTGGACATGTTTAGGACATGTTTAGGACAAGTTTAGGGTCAGAGCCTCGGGGTCGTATTGCATTTTTGGCCTTGGCTCGCATGAGATGTTGAGAGCACATCAAATGTGCACTGAACAGACCCCTTGGCGGTCGCTTTGTTTGGGGAGGATGCGACCGCATCCTCCAGTTTTCAGCCTATGCCCATTTTTTGGTTGTTTTGGCTAATGACTCTTGCACCCTTGCCCTTGGCCGACCTTGGTCACTCAAAGCCACCTTTGTTGACTTGTCTAAGACCCTCTTAGACCCTTGGATCATGGCTTATCAATGGTCTTCATGCCTTAGCCAATAGAAAGCCTCTTAATCACTTCACTTGGATTAGGGACCTCTTAGGAAGTATATAAACACAAAATTCATCCCTTCCAGCCATTTGTGCTCAACATAACCAGAGAACTTCAGAGACTCAAGCTCAAATTCGTCCATGGAAGAAACCCTAGGTTGAAGGACCATTTCCTGAGATCCTGGTGGTTCGATTGACAACCGAGACCGCCAAATCGAAGCTCGATCTTCTACAACAATCCTCTCTTTAATCAACCTTTCCTCCATTAATCTTAGGACTAAGGTGAGACAATTCCTCGAGATTTCCATGTTAAATAAAATAGCATGACCCTTCATTATAGTTGTTCTATTAGTGATTGTGAACATCTTTTGTGAAGACAAAACCTTCAATTCAACATATAAAATATGAGTATGATTTTATGAAATCTCTATGAAGTTATGATTTTGAAATTTTGTAAAACATGAATGTTGCTTATAATGAGCTTGGGAATAACTCTTGTGAAAGAATTCGGTTCAATTCAAAGTTTAACAAAATCACCGAAACTAGGGTTTGAAACTCGAGATTGTGTTTAAGGCTAGTTTAAGAACATGAACGGCTTAGTTATCGAGTTCTAAATGAACGGAGAACTTAGAAAAGGGCAATAATGATACATATAGTATCAATACTCTTCTTGGTTGAATTTAGTAAAACTCACTCAGGAGTTGAAATTAGGGAGTTATGAACAATACCGACTCCAAAATCAATCCCTATGGCGAATGTAGTTCGTTAGACTAATGAATTAGCTACTTATACTTTGAGATGGATTGATGCTTATGCCTTGAGGTTTGTGTGCTTTTAAGACTCGATTGAGTTCTTATGCGGTTTATGTGATCGTAAGAAGCAAATGCATGATTGAGAGCATGTTGTAGAATGATGTATCTATTTGACATGTTGAATTCGCTCTTGTCGAATTCTTGTGTGATTTCTTAAATGAGTAAACAACTACTTGTTGAATAAGTTCGCTCTTGTCGAACTTATTCCTTATTTGAGATTACATGACGAGTAAACATCTACTTGGCATTGCATGAGTCCAGTGGCATATTTGGTTGAGTCGTTGGTGTGACAATGCATCGCCGTCACGAGTTATGGGACTCGTGATAGTGATGGGTTGTTATCGGGGTTTTTTAGCACACACGCCTCCACCGTTGGCCACGGTGGGGGAAGTAGCCCTTTGCTGTAACCAAGAGAGCACATTGGCATGTCTAAGTACCATGGAGAGAGCTTGGTACCCGAGTAGAGAGCTCGACACTTTGATACACTCATCACGGGTATCATTGGCACGAATATTAACGTTGTGTATTGCAGGAGCTACGTAGCGGCACCGGTTCCATAACATATCCTCCTTATATGTGATTTACTTTATAGCACTTATGTGAAACAATGTGCAACCATGGATATGTGATTTAAGTGTTTATTAAATGAATGCTTTGAGTGACCTGATATTAAAGATGATATCTTGCTATGTATGTTGCATAATTCCATGACATGCATAATTGTTAACTCACAAAGTCTTTATGACTTACCCCCTCCCTTTTACTGCTTTAGATCCGAGCCGATCAGGTACCGCTCGTTGAGGTGTAGCAGGATTCTTGCTTGTCAGTGATCTCACGCGACGAGGTTGTGGTTTTTAGATGTCCTTCTTTTGTTCTATTTTGTAAGGACGTTGGGATTAGCAAGTCATTTAGACTTCGCTTGGGAACTTTGTTAATTTGGATTTATGTCTCTACTTGTAGTTCATGTATCCTATTTTTGAGTATGTGCCGCATGTAGAGCCTTGTATAGCTGTATTATGGTTCACCTGTTTTAAATCTTCCGCTGGGCATTACTTTAGCTCTTATTTATTTATGTTGTTTCTCCGGCATGTTGTAGCCGTCGAGGTATATTTGCATGAACTGCGTAGTGTTGGGTTCCGGTAGTAAAGTCGCCGACGAATTGATATACTTGTCTTTAATTGTTATATCAGGTTTAAAAAGTTTAAAAAATTTCCGGCCTTTTGGTGCCGAGTCGCGCTTCATCTGTAATATTGCGTCACGTCGTTTTCTATAATTGAGTCTTTGCATGTATTGTTGTCCTATTTGGACGACTTGACTTGTGATTCCACCTCGGGGTCCGGGTCGGGTCGTCACAATTGATTAGTAGGGCTCACTAATCCCGGTTGAATTCTTTTTTTTTTTTTTGAATAATACACTAGTCAAAAGACTGAAAACTGACCCAACACATCATTTGCCTCCATTTCAAAAATCACCATCAACTCCCATACACATAACCCTCCAAAGCCAACTAAAAGCCACATCTCAAGCTCTTATATCACATCGGCATCCCCTTACCTTATCTTGTCTTAACATGTTTAAGAAACAAATGGTACACATGCATATCCAAAAGTTTTTTAAAGAGAAAAGGAAAATTTCATTCGCATGTTTGCATCCTTTGCTTGCATCTTTCTACTGCATCTTATCAGGTCTTCCGCTGCATCGGCCTATGAATGTTCTGCCAGCATCTTGCCGAGGATCACCTCCCAAAAATCCTCCACAGCATCATCAAAAGTTACAAAAGGTGAAGCCCATATCGCCGGAGTGCGAAAAGCGGCAAGTACAACAAAAGCGGCAGACGAGGCAGTCGCAAAGGCAAAGCCAAGGTAAGAAAAGGTAAGTATTTTACCCCTTTTCTGTGCATCAATAGCTGTGTTGGAAAACTTTCCTTTAAGGGGCATACAACCCCGGATCAAAGGGAAAGGTTTTGTTCTCCGGCGAAGGCAGCGTTCCTGAGGAGACATTTCATACCGCAGCACATGCATCACAACACTTGATAATTACCTTTGCAGTACTCGTTCGACAAGCCTTGCAGCACTTACATCGCAGCACATGCATCACAGCATCTGTCCTTTTAGTAATGCGATGGATATCGCATTCACCGTTGCGATGCAATGGATATTGCATCCGTCCTTTTAGTAATGTGATGGATATCGCATTCGGCGTTACGATGCAATGGATATTGCATCCGTCTTTCCGTGTTAACGCGATGTATATCGCATTCAGCGTTGCGATGCAATGAATATTGCATCCGTCTTTCCGTGTTAATGCGATGGATATCGCATTCAGCGTTGCGATGCAATGGATATTGCATCCGTCTTTCCGTGTTAATGCGATGGATATCGCATTCAGCGTTGCGATGCAATGGATATTACATCCGTCTTTCCATGTTAATGCGATGGATATCGCATTCAGCGTTGCGATGCAATGGATATTGCATCCATCCTTTTAGTAATGCGATGGATATCGCATTCAGCGTTACGATACAATGGATATTGCATCCGTCTTTCCGTGTTAATGCGATGGATATCGCATTTAGCGTTGTGATGCAATGGATATTGCATTCGTCTTTCCGTGTTAATGCGATGGATATCGCATCCAGCGTTGCGATGCAATGGATATTACATCCGTCCTTTTAGTAATGCGATGGATATCACATTCAGCGTTACGATGCAATGGATATTGCATCCGTCCTTCCGTGTTAATGTGATGGATATCACATTCAGCGTTGCGATGTAATGGATATTGCATCCGTCTTTCCGTGTTAGTGCGATGGATATCACATTCAGCGTTGCGATGCAATGGATATTGCATCCGTCTTTCCATGTTGATGCGATGGATATCGCATTAGGCGTTGCGATGGATATCGCATTAGGCGTTGCGATGCAATGTATATTGCATCCGTCTTTCCGTGTTAATGCGATGGATATCGCATTCGGCGTTGCGATGCAATTGATATTTCATCCGTCCTTCCGTGTTAATGCGATGGATGTCGCATTCAGTGTCGTGATGCAATGGATATTGCATCCGCTTTCCGTGTTTAACGCAATGGATATTGCATCTTGTGTTGCAATGCAATGGATATTGCATATGTTTTCCGTGTTAATGCAATGGATATTGCATTTTGTTTCGTGGCGACGCAATGGATATTGCATTTAGTGTTGTGATGCAATGGATATTGCATCTGTTTTTCTGTGTTAATGCAATGGATATTGCATTAAGTTTTAGCTTATGGATATTGCGTTTTGTGTTTGCGATGTAATGGATATTGCATCACGCTTTCGTTTAATGCAATGGATATTGCATTAAGTTTTGTGTCAACGCAATGGATATTGCGTTTAGTGTTGCAATGCAATGGGTTTTGCATTTTGATATGCGCTATTTTCACTAGGTTGTAATGGATATTACAACTATCTTTCCGCATAACACTTGTCTGCATTACAACACTTGATCCCCAGCAGAGGTGAACTACGTTTGGTCTGATTCCTTGGATAAGGATACGTAGGCAGCCTATTTCGGTAGGCACGACCATCACAACACTTGTTTATTACCATTGCAGCGCGCTTGTTATGGATTGACCGAACTACGTTTGGTTTGATTTCCTTTATTAAGGAATACATAGGCAGCCTACATTAGTAGGTCCGACCATCAGAGCACTTAATTTGAATATCTGCTTAAAAATTTCGATAACCTACTATAACTGACTAAAAAAGTCTAGGATATGGAGGTTTGGTTTGCATTGTAAACTGTTGCATTATAACTGCTACCTGTTGTATCTCTCCCATCGTATTGATTGAACGAAATTGGAGAGTCTATTTCTTATCAACAATGTTCGTCTACTCAGTAAGCTGCGGGTTACCCGTAGACTCCATCGTTGAGGGGCTCTGTAGACACCCCAATTTTGTACCCCTTGTATGTAACATGACATAAAATATCAAGACCTGTAGAAACATTAACAATTGTCAAGTTACAGGGTTGAAAATGCAAAAGGACAAAGCAGGATACGCAAAACAGTGAAATGCAGGGGTCAAGATGTCAAAAATAAAAGAAATAAGCCTAAAGTGGTGCCACCCATGCATAGTGTGGGAGTGGAGCCAGGACTTAATGTGGGTGGAGCCAAGAACATGTGTGGGTGGCGCCAGGAAATGCTACAGTGTGCTATAGTTTGCCGTAATGTATCATTTCTTCCGCGGATTGTACAAGACACTAAAGCAACGAAGAGGAAAATTTATTCCCTGATGAGTCCTCATCCCCAGCTATAAATAGAGGCTTCGGGGTCGACCTGCAAAACAGAACTCCTTCCTCAAGGTTTCTGCGTCCTTATTACGCTAAAAGAATAGAGATAGTGAGTGATCCACCCAAGGCCTCAAAAGCATGCCAAAACTCCTCCAAACTTAAAAACCACCAATAGAAGTGAGCCTTAGCCCCCCAGCTAGGTTTCCACCCTACTTCCTCGGTCCAAAAATCGTGGAAAGAGCAGTTGCTCTGCCCGATTTAAAAGGCCAAAACCACCCTATATAAGCCGTCATTCTGCCCGAGTGAGCGAGCCAAAACCACAATAAATAAGCCGTCATTCTACCGGAGTGAACGAGCCAAAGTCATCCAGAATAAGCAGTCATTCTGCCTGAATCACAACAACAACAACAACAACAACAACAAAAGACTCCCTCTCCCTGAAGGACAGAACGAGCACACTCCGCTCTAAAAGGTAATAGCATTTAAGGGCGTTCTTTTTTATTTATTATTTATAAAGTTATTATTTAAATCCGGCCCAATGTAGCCAATATAAGTCGTTGTGCTGCCCGGATTAGATTAGAAAATGTTATGTAAAAGAGCCATTATAATGACAAAATATTTTTAAATATATTTGTAATTATTGAAAGGAAATGGTTGGGAGTCTGTAAATAATGTAGCCACGAATGTATTTGTTTTTATTTTCCTGTCTTTTAATGCTTCATTTATCTGCTAAATAAATATAACAATAAGCATACTTTAGTCAAAAACCATTTTTGAGACCGAAAGGGCGAGTTGGGTGCCTAGCACCTTCCCAACTCGTAACTTAGCCTCCGGACCTGTTTTATTAATCTCTGGTTTTTCTTTTTTTGGTTTTGCTTTATTTTTGCCTTAATTTTTTTTTTTAAAAAACAGATTTTTATAAATGGGAAAATAAGGAAAACAAGCTAAAGGGGGACAACCAACCTTACCCTTATTTTTGCCTTAAAATAAAGATGGGGACTCTAAAACTTTTTGGATCCATAGTGGGGGCGTCGCAACATCCTTTTTTGCACTTTTTCGTTTTTCCCTAAAAAAAGGAAAGTGTGAATGAAAGGGTGATGCATTCCCTTATCCTGGTATCCCCTAAAAAAGGGATAACTTGATGCGGGAAACCAAAAGTTCTCATATTGGATAAAAAATCTACTAAAGTCAACCGAGGCGCATTCCAACACGCTATTTTAGACAGCACTCCTCTCACACTTTTGATTTCGTCCTCCCCTAAACAAGGGAGGGTGGAACGAGAGCAGTGAAGTCCCACATCCGCACGTACGCGCACCCCTACCCAAGGGCGCGCGACGCGTGGGCGCACACGTTCTGGGCAACCCACACCTTGGCATCCTAAAGCTTTTGAAATCCAATTCAGCCGGTACCCTGAATTGGTAATCAAAATATATTCGTTGGTGAACTAGGATTGGTAGCAAGTAGGGTAGAAATTGACTAAACCTACTACCAAAGGGAATGAACAGAAATGGAATGAATTTTTATTCGATGATATTATGTGTTGTTATGTGTTTTATCCAAAATTTGGAAATTTCTGAGTGTGGCTTGTATGATTATGAAGGTTGGCTTGCTTGTTTTAGGAGCGTGTTGTGGAACACTTTTTTTTATAGTTTATGAATTGCTCTATCGGCAAACTTTACGTCTAATGATTTAGAATTTCTTTTATGGAAATCTCATGTTGTAGCTCTGAAGCAAATAGTTTCGAGAGATTGTTGTTTATAATGTCTTTGAATATGTTCTGGTGATATGTTTGGGATTCACACGGTTAATTAATTAATAATGGAATATGTGTGTGCTTTCGCGACTCAAGTATGAGTCAAGTTATTTTCAATCTTAAGTGTTTGGTATTGCTATGATTATTAGCAATTTTTGAACATGTGAATATGGGATTTCTGTTGTTTGATTCTCGATTGCTTAGTTTGGCTATTGTGATAGTAGACTCAGTGATTGAGTCTAGATTTATGGATTTGAACATTGAGTGTTCACTCGAAATTAAGAGACACCGTAGCTGTGTTTGGGCATTTGTTGTTGGGTGATGACCTAACGTTGGTTTGTATTGGCTTAGAATTTGATACAAATTCTTTTTAAAGGGGAGATGATGTAATACCCCGATTTTCAATTAGCTTGAATTGCGTGCAATGCTCGCATTTATTCCCTTGTTGATTGCTTGTTTGGTTTGTGAGAATGTCTAGATGTGCATGAGAGATCACATTAAGACCAAAATACTATTAAGAGATGTCCTATAGTTATTGACTTGTTAAAGTCACAAGTCGTAACTCGACGATAGTCAGAATGCGACGCGATTGAGATATTGCTTACGTTTTGTGTTCCTGACCTCGATTTGATCCTAGATCTTTACATGATGATTGATTAACATGTTTAGATATGTTAGACTTCTATTTGTATGCATTCCTTAAGTCTAGCAATGTTTTGATGCTTCGAGGATAACACTTGTTCTTATCGCGTAGTTCGAGATTAAGCCGTGTGATCGTCTCGTATTTCGGGAGTTCTTTTCTCCTATCTGTTGTTTAACATCTGAGAAGCATTCAATTCTATTCAATAGCCTTTTGACTTGTTTATAGTCTTGTGTTCTTGCCCGTCGATTCTTGGTTTCATTCGTCGTTTCGTTAGTGAGTTGTTGTACCTTGCTTCGGTTTCGCTTTGAGTTGTTTTGGTAGTTGTTTGTGGGAGTCTAGACCTACTTTGAAGGTGGTTTGAAACATTTTTGGTTTAGCTAAGTGTTTGAGGTCTTTTAGGGTTGAATTATAGGTCATTTTGGAGCTTTAAGGCTTGTGATTGCATGCGGGATGGACCTTACCCGCACAAGGTTGCAGAAAACGGTGGGCTGGGCATTTAGGGGGGGATGCGGTCACATGGGGTGCACCATGCGAGCACATGGTGCTTCATGGAAGCTTCTCCCTGTTTTGATTTTTTGAGTGAATTGCCTATCCTAACATTACCAAAACCTATCCTAATCACTCCCTAAACCTTCCTAAACATCACTAATAACATCCTAACATATCTAATTAGTTTTTGGGTGGTTTAGTTGGTTGTAAACAAGGGATTAACTCAACAAAAAATCTGATTTTTACTTCTACAACAATTGGACACTTGTCCCACTATGTTTTTAACCTCAATATCAACCACAACCAACATTTTGACTTCCATTTGCTGCCATCTCTCCCAAAAACATGGGGAGCCATTTCCATGGAGACTCCATGAGTTCTTGAAAGTCAAGCATGGTCTTCCATAGTTCCTCTTCACCATTGTTGAAGCCAAGATCGTAGAATTGAAACCCTTATCTTCTACTTATCTTCTAAACGATTGGATTTTGGTTTTCTTTGGTTATGTAAAGCTTGAAGGTAAGCTACTATACTCCTTCTCTTATGGATTTTGTACTCATTGATCCTAAGGAAAACAAAGGGCTTGCTATTTGAAGTCAATGAGTACACATGTATGCTATGTGTGATTTTATTTTGAGTTTTGAAGAGTGAACTTGCTAGAAGCATGAGTAGGTTGATTTATATGTTTAATGAAGTGTATTATTAAGCTTCATTTTGTATGTTTGGACCTTGAGAATGATGGTTATATAATTCCCTAGAAACCTAGGGTTTGATATGATGATTATGAAGTAAATGGTGTTATTGGTGACATGAATGATTTTGGAAATTTCTATGGAATATTATGAATTATTGGAATTACATAGGTTATATGTTTAAAGTTTGGAAATATGCTTGATGGACTTTTATTTTTAGCTATGAGTATGAAAAATGAATTATCACTATGGATTATATAATTAAAATGTAATGTTTGACTTTCATGGATTGAGTTGACTTTCATGTATATCAGAGTATGTTGTTCAACTCTAATTCATGAATTTAAGGTTGTGAGCATGCTAGATGAATTTACATATTGGTTATGAGCATGTTAAATAAATGTCTATTTTGAGTGAAAGCATGCTAGATTAAATGTTATCTTGAGATGCATGCTTGAAAGGTAATGATTAACTCTAAATATATTCCTTCAAACAGTATTTTAGACAAACGTTTTTGAAAAACACTATTGCCACTCTCACGCATTTAATTCCTTGTCATCTAAATTCAAACGTTAAACTGTTCAAAAGGAGACTTTTTGTAATCTTATTAAGTTACTCAACAATTTACCATTACATTAAATATTTCATAGTGCATCATATCTTCTAGCCAACCACCCTCTTTAATATATCATGCTAGAGATATCTACTCACCTCATTTTATGGAAAAAGAAATCTAACCTCTATCTATGAATCTATAATCTTATGATAGGTGAAATCTTTCGTATCAGAAATCTTTTTCAAGATCATCCCTGTTTTTTCAAATGAGTATTTTCAAGGATTCTCTATATAAAGCAAGTTGGAGCAAGGATTTGAAAAGAGATAATGAATAAGTGGTGATGTAGCGGAAGGTAATTAAAAGTAACCGATAAATATCAAAGCTGATAAGATCGTACACGACTACCAGCGTTGATCTTCCAAATCATGTTGAGGTTCACAAACCTACCACGTTCTAGGCATCAATTCACGTTGATTCAATGAATAGCGGAATTGGGAAAAGTTATAACTTGTTCATAAAACGGCAAAAACTGTCTCTCAAACAACCCTAAAAGTGTTTAAATATGTCTAAAACCCTAAAAGCAATAAATAGTTGAAATTATAAAATAACCTGAAACTGAGGAAAAAACTTTAGTGACCCGCAACACTATCTAAACGACATTTTTTGGCCTTAAAAGTGTTTCGCTCATCTTTTCGAGAGATCCATTTTGATATGTGGCAGGCCCCGTAACTTCACCCGAGTCAAAAGTTATGTCATTTTTCGCACGCCCGGTCCAAACGGACGAGATAATCAAGCGCGAGACTGCTGCATCAACTAGGTATAAACATTTCACTTATTCATTCAAGCTACTCCTTACTTCAAATGTTTCAGTTCTCATGATAGATGATATAAGAGAACATATGATAGAAGGGTTGAAGATATCATTCATGACTCAAATGATATTACTTCTTTGATTTCCTTCAATCCAGAGTTGGACACTCATTTGATTCCTTCAAACAATTCTTCTCTTTATATGTTCCAGTCTTTAAACAATTACTAGATATTCTTTTACCTCTTATCCTTTGTAGTTCTTGTTTAGAAAATAATTGTATTCTTCCCTACTTCTTCCTAATTTTAAAAGAATACTTGATTATTGCACGAATATGATTGTTGCTCAATCATACTCCTCAAACATTGGTTTTTGTTATACACAGATCCGTTAGTGATCACTTAGAATTTCAATATATTTAGTACACTTCAAAATCCAGTTTGACCAATTTGGTAGTAGACGTAGCAGTTTTAATACTGTAAACCACTCCAAATACTTTGTTTTTCTATCTGTTGCTTTTATTGTTCATATACTTAAGCAGCTTCTATCTATTTAAATGTTTAACAATTACATTACTGAATTATTTATATAGTTAATCGTATATATTATATTTCAATTCAGTCCCTATAATTAGATGATCAAAATAAACTAAACCAAATTGTTTTTCATCCAGCAGCTGCTACCCAAATTGTTTTACGTTAAGCAGATGCTAGCTGTTGATTTTACGTCAACTGTTGAAAAATTTATCTTTTTCGCTGTAATTATTAAAGGTTTTCAAAATAATCCTTAAAATTTTAAAAGGCTATTAACATCAACTCTAACCTTATTTCGTTGCCAACTCAATTAGACTTACACACCCGTCCTCTAGTCTATTTGAGCATATGGTAGGAAACAACCGTTGTCATTCCTGACTTTAATATACTATATATTTATTTTCCTTTTGTATTTTCTCCAACCATCATTTTCGACATAATTATCAATTATGTGAGGCAGTGAAAGAACAAAGGGAAATGAGCCCTACTAAAGCTTTTACTTTCATAAAGGGCAATGATAAATGTTTTAAGAAGTTAGTGAGCCCATAAATACACTACACCCTACATTCATGTTTGGCCTGTGGTCTTTCCCTTCCTAGTCAATGGGGACTAGATATAAGTTCACCACTCATAATGGAGGTCTACTAAAGCCATCACCTTGACCTTTAACTTTTCAAAGTCTTTTGAAAACAATAGGTTTACCATTCAACATAAATCGTGACTAGATGTTTAATTAAGTTTCCCTTATTTGAGGTATATATGTAATATGCTAGGAAATATATGGATGTTTGATTTATATTAATACCTACTTAAGACCGTCATCTACTCTATCCGTTCTGAGTAAATAGTTCACTATTTTATATTCTGATGTTTTACTAAAAAAATCTATTTTAAAAAATTAAAGCATAAAAATATCATTTTCTTACTAATGAACCACTAAAAATATTATATATTTTTTTTAAGTTTGATTTTCAAACGAAGTCTCTTTACCTAGAACGAAGTGTTTTTGCTTAGAACGCAGGGAATATTAATTAATGGATGCATCCAATTGAGGGTAAAATAATTAAGTAATTTAAAATCCAAATTTTTTTGAAAATATAAACTATATCTTAGAAATCAAAGATAAACTATTTCGAAAAATGTGATTATCATTTTGCGTCTTTCTTACAATGCTGAGGGTGCCGAGTGGCTAAGATATCTTCAACAAGATTGAGAAAAAATTGTTTATTTTACCAACGTATTATATGTTAACCACTTACTTTGTATAAAACAAATTTAACAAATATATTAAAATTTGAAAAAATAAAGTATGAAATGGACAAACAATTTATAAAAAATGTGACAAAATTCATTAAGCTGTCGTCGAATTTCGTTAACAACTCACTAACGTGGCTATCACGCAAGCAGCCACATACTTGTCCACATCATCGCTCCTTGACGGTTTGCAAACGGCCGTTATGTAATTGGTGTAATTTGTCTTTAAAATAAATACATTTGTTAAATTGGTCTTATACAAAATATATGTTCAATTGCATCGCCCCAATTAATATATTGGTTAAAAAAACAATTTTCCCTAATATAGATAGAGGTATCATATTACGTGTTTTAGTTTGTGATATTATACAAATTTTAGACATGTTAGATTCATTACATCAAATCTATTCAAATGTCTAGACCGTAAGATTTAATAATTAATTACTTGAACATTTCAAATAATTACTAATTTAATCATTCAACTACTCTAATATTTATAGTAATATTACAAGTTTGAGCTCATAATACAATTTACTTAAAAGGTATTTTTAGTCCGTTAATAATATTTATTTGGTGAATAAACAATCAAGAAAAACCTCAAATTCTCAAGAGTAATGTTATGGATACAAAAGAGTACCAACATTTTTTGCACAAAATAATATGTTACATTATGTGGCAGATAATGTAGTGCAAAAAATCAAAATTAAAAATTAAAATTAAAGCACCTTTTCAGTTGCCATATCATGTATAGATAATGACTATATATATATATATATATATATATAATGGCAAGGTAGGTTTCTTCCTTCAAAATCTCTCTTTTGAATTATTTACTTTTGAGTTACCATTTCATTCTTTATCTCTCTTATATTTTTTGATTGTATTTCTCTTTCTCTCTTCTCTCTCCTCTCTCCTCTCTCCTCTTTCCTCTTTCCTCCCTATTTTCTCTCTCATCACCACCATCTTTTCTCTTTTAATTATGTTTAAATATTTTTATCTTTTAAACATAAAAAATAGTAACTAAAACAAAAATAATAGTTTCGGAGTCAAGAAAACAAAAATATAAGAGGTTAGTAAAAATAAAATTAATTTATGGAACAAGCCACTATAAAAATAAATGTTACAGAATCAACAAAACAAAACAAATTTAATGTGGAGGTTAGTAAAATAAAATAATTTACGGAACAAAAGTTTAAAACAAATTCTTAAAAATATATATGTAAAACAAAATACGTTATTAAAATAAAAAATATTTGATGGAACAAAAATAATAGTTACAAAGTCAATAAAAAAAAAACAATTTAAATTGAGGTTACTAAAATAATAAAAATAATTTATGGAACAAAAGTTTAAAATAAATTCTTAAAAATAGTTATGTAAAAAAAATACATTAGTTAAATAAAAATATTTGATGGAACAAAAATAATAGTTACGGAGTCAATAAAACAAAAAATAATTTAAACTGAGGTTAGTAAAATTATAAAAATAATTTACAGAAAAAAAGTTTAAAACAAATTTTAAAAGTTGTTATGTAAAAAAAAATACGTTAGTAAAATAAAAATATTTGATGGAACAAAAATAATAGTTACAAAGTCAATTAAACAAAACAATTTAAACTAAGATTAGCAAAATAATACTAAAAAATTACGGAACAATAGTTTTCCATTAAACTAATTATTAAAGATAAAAAAAAAATAATAGTTACGAAGCCAAAAAATAAAAAAATATATAATGGAAATTATTAAAATCAAAATAATTTTCAAAAAAATACAAGGAATAACTTATTTGAGTTCAGATTCTACTTGGAAGGCGGAAAATTTTCAAATTTGTTCAAAAGAGATTTATTATACAGAGTTTTTGAAAAGTATAAAGTGTTCACGGTTGTCATGCCATAAATTGATATTTAAAATTAGTGTTCCAGTAATGCTATTGAGGAATATTGACTATGCTGCAAGGTTGTGCAATGGAACAAGATTAATCGTCATAAATCTTGCGGATCACATTGTTGAAACAAATTTTTTGAAAGGAATCAATGTTGGAGAAAATGTTTTTATCCCAAGATTGTTATTAACTCTATCCGATGTAAGATTGTCTTTCAAGTTTCAGAGAAGACAATTTCCATTGATGGTATCATATGCAATGACAATTAACAAGTGTCAAACTCAATAATTGCACGTAGATCTTTTTTGAAAAAAAAAGTATTTAGTCATGGAGAGTTATATGTCGTAGTTTTTAGAGTAACAAATTATTTTGATTTGAAGATATTGATATGCGATGAAGATGAAAAATCAACTAATAAGACAACAACTGTTGTGTATAAATTTTATTTAATCTATAATGATTAGTGATATAATTATGTGTAAGTGTTAATAAACCGATCCTTCTTATTTTGTTGATGTATAATTTAGTTGACGCACGGATTAAAAAAACTAGTTTAATTAATAATTAATTAATGTAATTGATATTTTAAATTAAGAATGAAATAGACTCACCCTATTCATTCGGTAGAAATCTTTTTCCATAATCACATTTGTATTAAACCCCGTCTTTAGATAGCTCAAAATTATATCTCAAAGATCATGAACAAAATGTAGATAATTTCGGGAAGGAAGGTAATATATTTTATTTATTCCTCATAGAGAATGCATATAACTATAAGATAACTACTTTTATTTGTTTGATTTAGTGCTAAAGGATGTTAAGAGTAAATATCAATATACAACTACTAAATGAATCAAAATTAAATATCTAAAATTCCATTAGAATATTATAACTATAAGAGAATATAATATATTTGTAATATATTATATTTATAGTTAATTTATAATTCAATCCCAAATCCAGTGACGTTCCTACTTTAGTCTCTGGCCGCCTGCAATTTCGAGCTTCGTCTCCATCTTGTTTCATCTGTTGGAAATTATTCGGGACCTATATCGAATACGGGTCGAATAAGATCCGTCTTTTCGATCAAATCGAATGGAAGCGAAAGCGATGGATATCAAAAATCAATACAAAGATGTATGAACATCAGAATATGCATATTAAATTTATTTGATCAATGGAAGGAAAAACAAGATTAACGACAATTTCTTTTTCCTTTGATCGAAATTTTGAATCTTGAAAGCTCGTAGAATACCACTAATTTTTCGATTTGTTCCTCTCAATTAAAAGTAGTGTGTGGGCACTCCGATAATATTAATACGTTCCTGATATTATATAAATCAATATTGAACTAAGTTTTTAAAAGAAAAACCCCAAAACCTTCAGAAAAATACCAAAAACAACCAAAGTGGTTTCACCTCTCTGCCGTCAATTAGCACAGCGTGATGTCTTGATTGTCTTCCTTTAATATTATCTATGTATCCCTTATAGAAGTATAATACTTCTATTACTTGCAGCCAACTTTTTTAATCAACCGGCAAGCGATCTAAACATTTTAGTTTTAGTGGAAAACAATTTTCTACTACACCGGGAGTTCATTTTATTTTGGTTTTCTTTTGTAGCCATATCAATATCAATCTCAATCTCATATTTATTTAATTTTTAATTAGTAATTATATAAATATCCAAAATATCTCATATTTATTTAATTCTCAATACAATTGAAATTGTATGTTACCCGTTATTCTCATAATCAATTGATATTTATATATTAATCGGAAAATAATTTTCCATAAGCCTTTAGGAACATAAATATTAATTCTAATCCTTTTAAATAGGGAAGGCGAATCGAGGACCATGGACCTATAATTATAAGCTCAAATAAATTGAATAAATAATTAAACTCTTCAATTAATTTTTTCGACTTATTAACTCTGATATTAATCCACTATAAATTCAGAATTGCACTCTTATAAATATAGAATATCTTACTCTATGAAATTGAGCAGTTCATCGATTTAATTAACCATTACATATAGATTAATCCTCCATAGACAATTCGTAATTGAAGCTATGTAATATTCGTTAACCTCTTCAATTACGTATTTTCCTCATTTACCATTAATTCACTAGCGAATGGTTTATTTATAATTTAGATTATAAATTAGAGATTTCAAACCACTCAGTTCTAGAATTAACAAATGAGATAACCGTCTTTCTACTTCTCGTAAGAAGGAATGGATTTTGTATCTGTGAATTCATATTCCTAGCCATTTAATTCAAATGTGAATTTAAAATGCAAGTGCTGGGAATGTCATCGAAAGACAAACTTAGACAAGCAAATCAAGAAACACCCCGAAATAAATAGGAGTTTATAACCGTTCAAGATTAAGATCCATCTATATGTGATCAGCTAGAGATTTAAATTGATTTTCCATTTCTATAACGAAGTTTATAGGAAAATTACAAATTAAATTGGTCCAAGTCCTATATGATCAAATCATATCTAAATGCCCCCACTTAGATGTCTCTACATCAACTGTCCGAATAAGACGGTCACATTCAAAATGTTTTGGACCGCATTAGTGATGTTTTAATTAAAGATCTCATACTTTAATTAATATCATCACAGACTTAAGTTTAAGTTTATTATCCACAATCTTAATCCTCTTGTATATAACACTCATATACTAAGATTAAGGTTACAACAAATAAACTAGAGATTTTCTATGCTTATCTAATAAAATGCATACAATAAGCACACAAGTTCATAAATAAATGTCGCCTCTATAAATAATCTAAAAAACAATTCAAAATTGATTTAAGGGCACTATCACTAACAATTTCCTACTTGCCCTAAAGCAAATGAGACAGGTCTCACAGTCCAAGATTATGCATGTGTTAGTCAAACACTTTGGTGCACAAAGTTTTGGTGAATGGATCAGCAAGGTTATCGGCAGAAGCAATCTTGAGAATTGAGACGTCGCCCTTTGTACTATTTCTCGAATCAGATGGTACTTCCATTCTATATGCATTGACCTCTTGTGACTTAGAGGTTCCTTAGAATTGGCAACTACTCCACTATTATCACAAAACAAAATAAGTGGCCTATCCATATTTGGAACAACTTCCAAATCAGAAAAAAAAAACTTTTTTAGTCATACCGCTTCCTTAGCAACCTCTGAAGCTGCTATGTACTCTGCCTCCATAGTGGAGTCCGTAGTGCTGGATTGCATATTGCTCCTCCAGCCTATGGCACCACCACCAAGAGTAAACACTGACCCAGATCTCAACTTTCGAGTATCCTTGTCTGCCTGAAAGTCAGAATCAGTGTAACCATCTATTTTAAGGCCATCAACCGAATAGACTAGCATATAATCTCTCGTTCTCCGAAGATATTTGAGAATGTTCTTGACTGCTATCCAAGATCAATCCCTGGATTAGATTGATAACTACTGATTATCCCTACCACATAACAAATGTCGGCCTTAGTAGACAACATATCATACATTAGGCTGCATATTGCAGAGGCATAGGGTATACGTCTCATGTCTTCTTATTCTTGCGGTGTCTTAGGACAATGCTCCTTAGAAAGGACAACTCCATGTCGGTTTGGTAGGTAACCCTTCTTGGAATCTTGTATTCTATAATGCAACAGCATCTTATCAATATAAGAAGCTTGAGACAATGCCAATAATTTTTTCTTACGATCTCGAACAATACAAATTTCAAGAACATAATTTGCTTCTCCCAAATCCTTCTTTTGGAATTGCATGGCTAGCCAACCTTTGATCGCATATAACATCTCTACATCATTCCTAATGAGTAGAATGTCATCTATGTAAAGCACTAAAAATGCCACTTTACCATCCTTGATTTTCTTGTATACACAAGGCTCATTGAAGCTTTGGTCAAACCCAAAGGACTTGATCGTCTCATCAAATCTATGGTTCCATGACCTAGAGGCTTGCTTTAATCCATAGATGGATCTAAGCAATTTGTAGACTTTCTGCTCTTGACCTTTAACTATTAAACCATCTGGTTGCTGCATGTAGATTTCTTCATCTAGATGACCATTCAAAAAGGTCGTCTTGACATTCATTTGACATATCTCATAATCAAGACATACTACAATTGAACGGCCTATGCGAATGGATTTGAGCATTACTACAGGAAAAAAGTCTCCTCATGGCCGACTTCCTCCTTTTGGGTAAAACCCTTAGCCACTAGCCTTGCTTTGAAAGTCTCCACTTTCCCACCCACACCCTTCTTTTTCTTGTAGATCCATTTGTACCCAATGGGCTTGACTTCTTCAAGTGGATCTACAAGAACCAAGACAGTGTTGGAGTACATAGACTCCATTTCTTGGTTCACAGCCTCAAGCCACTTCTCTTTATCAGAATCCTCCATTGCATGTTTAAATGAAAATGAATCATCATCTATCCCATCGGAGATGACAACGTTTTCCTCTTCGATTTGACGGTAGCGGATTGGTGGTCTAATCACCCTCCCACTGTGTCGAGATGACACGAAATTCTGATTAGGTATAGTGGTATTTTCATAGGTTTCTTCAACAACTCTTGTTGATAGTGGTCTGATCTCATCAGAAAGTAACTCCTTGATTACAATTTTACTTCAAGGTTGAAAGTTGATACGTGTAGAGCAGCACAGGTGGACCTTATATGGGTAATAAGGTTCGGGTTTAATAACTATATGGAAAGGGGGAAACAAGAAGAGCAGCCACGGTTTATTACACATGTTGGGCTGATCGCATGGTTGAATTATCATAAGTGGAAAGATAAACAAGTGACATTGGTGGGGGTCATTATTGCTCGATCTAATTGGGTGGATTACAAGACATGGGTTGACAAAGATAATGAGGAGGCCACAGTTTGGAAAGGCTTTGCATTAGAGATAACTACTTGGGACACGGGCTGGAGTGGTACGGGTAAGAGGGCTGTGAGTTGGCTGGGCATGCGTAGAAGCGGGCTGAAGGAAGTCACTTACGTGGTTGGACGAGAAAGGGAAGCTGGGCTTGAGAAGGAGGGATCGAGGCAGGGTATGGTTCAGCTCGTGGAAGGGGGGCACGAGGTGGGCTAGTCGAGCATGGCACTCCATGCAAAGTTTCGGCAACTTCAAGACTTTGAGTGGCCAACCTTCTTGAATCAAGCCACAAGTGGATTAGTTTGTTTAGGAAAAGAATCCGCTATTAGTTAGCATTGATATATTGTTTCCTTTTAGAATAGGTTTCCTTATGTTATTTGTTTTCCTAGTTTTCTAAGAAGTCTTTAATTTTAGTAATTAGAATTAGGATTAACTTGTAGCCTATTTAAAGGCATCCTTTGAATTGAATAAAGTAGATTAGATTTTGGTGTGAAACACATTGCAAGAGCGAGTTTGTTCTTCCCAATTCTTCCTAACAAAGTGAGTGAAGCTTTGTATGTTGAATCAAACGGCATTCTTTACGTTGAGCGAGTGAAACTCAACCGGTGAAGCCACCTATCTTTTAATTTTTTTTGTTATTTTCATTTTTATTTCTTTGTGAATCTTCGGGCAGCCTTGTTCTACAAAAGGCGTGGGCAGTTTTGGAGAGTTTTCGGAGCAGATTTTGGGACTGTTTTGGTGAAGTTGGTTCAGCCATAGGGTTGTCCAAAATTAGTTGGTAGATTTGTTGATCCGAGCTTCGCATACGCATCAAAAGTTGTCCATATAATCATGCTCAAGAAAGACAACATTAGTTGACACTATAATTACTTTCTTTTCTTGCGGATCATAAAACAAACCTCCTCTAGTTCCTTTAGGATACCCAATGAACAGGAAAACTTTTGAACGTGGATGCAACATTCCAATCTTTCCTTTATGCACATGTGCTGGACAACCCCAAATGCGAAAATGGCGTAAACTTACTTTACTGCCATTCCATAATTCTAGTGGTGTCTTTTGGATCGACTTAGATGGAACCACACTCCAAATGTAAGTCGCTGTTTGCAATGCATATCCCCATAACATGTTTGGCAGCGAAGTGTAGCTCATCATAGTCCTGACCATATGAGGCAAAGTGCGGTTTCTCCTTTCACCAACACTATTTTGCTAAGGTGTGCCAGGTTCTGTGAGTTGGCATAAAATGCCATGCTCTAGAAAATAAACTTTGAACTCAGTATCGACATACTCGCCCCCACGATTAGATCGAATGCACTTCAAAGATTTTCCTAGCTACTTTTCAGCTTCCGCATGAAATTTCTTAAACTTTCGAAAAGTTTCAGATTTTCTATGCATTAGATAAACATATATATACCTTGAATAATCATCAATAAAAGTGGTGAAATATTCAAAACTACCCCTTGCTTGTATGTTCAAAGGACCACATACATCAGTATGTACAAGCACAAGGGGTTCTTTGGCTCTATTGCCCTTTGCTAAGAAAGGTCTCTTAGTCATTTTTCCTTCTAGACATGATTCACAAATAGGAAGGGTGCCAATTTTTAGCTCCCTTAAAGGACCATCCTTCGCAAGCCTATTTATTATTTCTAGTGAAATATGTCCTAACCTTAGATGCCAAAGATATGTTTCATCTTTGTTAGATACCTTTTTACTTTTTAGGTTTGGGATGTTCTACTCTAAACATTTCGACATTAAGCTGTGGTTTTTCATGAGGCCTAATCAAATAGAGTCCGTTTTCCATCTTAGCATAACAAATGTCACGCCCATTCTTAGAAATAATAATCTCATTATTATTAAATGAAAGCAAAAATAATTGTTCATGCAATTTTGAAAAAGAAATCAAATTTCTACAAAACTAGGAATAGAATAAACATCGTTCAAAATTAAACTCCTATCTCTAATATTAAGTAAAACAACTCTCACTGCTCTTGCCGAAGCGACTGCACCATTGCCTACTCAAATCGTGAAGGACCCCTCGGAAATCTCTTCATAAGAACTAAGCATCTGTAAAGAAGAACAAACATGATTAGTAGCGCCCGATTCGACTACCCAAGTAGAAGAATCTCTAACTACTAAACAAGTTTCAAGAACTAGTAAATCAAATTTACCTTTCTTATTTTACTTTAGCTCAGTGAGGTATTGAGGGAAATTCCTCTTCCAATGTCCATCAACCCCACAGTGGAAACATTTTCCTTTAGGTTTCTTTAACAAACTTTACATTTTGCCCTTGGAACGCTTCCTTATCTTTTGTTTTTGTTCACCGCCTTTCCCCTTTGCCTTTCTCTTCTTGGAGGAAGATGGCTTGTCCTCGACAACATTTGCCTCCCCTTCCTTGAACTTTCCAATGGAAATGGCCTCAAAAGTTTGCAATTCATTGAGTAGTTGATTCATGGAATAAACTTGTTTATTCATGACATAGTTGCTCTTGAACTGCAGGAAAGCTGGTGAGAGTGATTCGAGAATCATAATCAATTGGGTCCACTCATCAATAGTCGAACCATGGATCTCAGCCTCAGTGAAGTAGTTGATCTGTAATACCCCGATTTTCGGTTAGCTTGAATTGCGTGCAAAGCTCGCATTTCTTCCTTGGTTGATTGCTCGTTTGTGTTATGAGAGTGTCTAGATGTGTATGAGAGATAACATTAAGACCAAAATACTATTGAGAGATGCCATATAGTAGTTGACTTGCTAAAGTCACAAGCGTAACTCGACGATAGTCGAAATGCGATGCGATTGAGAGTTTACTTGCGTTTCGTGTTCCTGACTTTGATTTGGTCCTAGATCTTTACATGACAATTGGATAACATGTTTAGATGTGTTAGACTTCTAGTTGGATGTATTCCTTAAATCTTGAGAGGTTTCGACACTTCGAGGATAGTAATTCCTCTTATCGCATAGTTTGAGATTGAGCCGTGTGAGCGTCTCGTCTTTCGAGAGTTCTTTTCTCCTATCTGTTGTTCATCATCTGAGTAGCATTCAGGCCCATTCTATAGCCCTTTGAGGTGTTTACAATCATGGGTTGTTGCCCATCGGAGGACTTGTGGTGCCCATCGGTTAGTTCGACGTTAGTTAAGTTGTTCGTTTACTGTTTGAGTGAGGTTTGAATCTTGGATGCTTTGAAGTTGCTTCTGTTGTTTATGAGAGTTTAGACCATGTTTGAGTGAGGTTTGAATCTTGGATGCTTTGATTTTGTTTTGGAGTCTTTTAAGATTGAATTCTAGACCCTTTCGTGCATTGGAGGACTTGAGGGTGCAAGGGGAGAGACTAACCCCACCCAAACTAGAACATCTAAAAGGAGCAAAATGGAAAAATCCTTAAACCATCCTAACTACCTTATGCTCTAGCCATGCGACCACATATTGGATTAAACATCTATTGGAGTTTTAGAATTTGTGGGATTTGTAACCTAACCCCACCCAAACCCATCCTAACTACCTTACATTATATCCTAAACATCTATTGGAGTTTTATAGTGGGATTTGTGGGTTTAATTAAAGAGAACTACCACAATATGTTGACAATACACCCACTTTACTTTCTAATCCTTTTAGACCACAATCTCCACATCTAACACTTCATTTACTACCCTATTCTTCAAAAAACGTGGGAGAGTCTCTAGAAAGCTTAAGAGAGGGTCTTCTAGGGTTTCTTGAGTGTTCATCCATGGATTCCAAAGCTTGAGAGCTTCATTTCCCAAACCAAGCCATAGAATTGAAGAGGAGGTTGAAGACAACAATTTCCACCGATTAGATTTTCGATTTGGGTTGCTAGAAGAGCTGATTCAAGGTAAGTTGCTACATCTCTTCCTCTTTGTTTTTGCCCCATTGACCTTAGGGAAAACAACCTTGGTGCTATGTGAGGTCAATGGGTGCATTTTAGGGCTTTTTAGACATGCTATGAACCCTAAATGCCTAAATGTTGATTTTGGTTGGATGAACTTGTTTGAGAGCATGATTAGTATGATATTCAAGTGTAGTGTAGCATATTAATATATTCTATGTGATTTATTCAAATCTTGAGAGCATGATTGGTGAAGTGAATTAAATGGGTTTAGGCATAAAATGTGATTTTTGCTCTATGTTGCCTAATTAAGTGTTTTGTTGGGATTATGTGGGCTTAATGAGCTTGGGAACATAGTCATTGATGATAGTTATGAACATAGGAGGGTGTTGTGGCCAATGGCTTTTATGCCCTAATTTTCGGAAAATGTAGATTCGACTCAACGGAGTCATTATAAGTTCAATAATGTGTTAAAAGAACTTGGGTTGAAATCCTACGACGATTGGGTTTCGTTTGATTAATGTTGTGAAATGCATAGTCTCCAAACTATAAATGGAATTATGATTATGTTTGTGCGCACCGAGCATCTCATTTTGTGTCTATTTGAGACACTCATGTTATAGTGACTCATTGAAAATATATATTTTGAGCGTGCTTGTTAGAGCACGGAACATTAGAGACCAACCTATGGCCTCGAGTATATTTAAGAGACGATAAATGGAAGAATTCTCTCTTTAAGGAATTTGGTCGCGTGCATATAAAAGCACTTGTGAGAAAGTGACTACGGAGTAGTCATGAGATTCTTAGTATGGTATTGGAGATGTCGATTATATACGATGATTAGGACTATGAATGAGTCCGATGTGCTTAAAATAAAGACTAAAATACTAAGCCTTGAGTTATGAATGTTCTTAGACTAACGTAGTAGTCTTTGGTTGTTCTTGAGGGGAGGATTATTGTAGACCTCACACTATGACTTATTGAGCTTATATGCTATTCTTGATTTGGATGATGACTTGAGGAATAATGAGTACCTCAATATGTGGTTCTTGAACTAAACTTGAAAGTTTGTTGAACATGTTGACTATATGCAAATATGTGCATGTATTATGAAATTTTGTAGAGCATTATGTCCTACTTGATTATATGTAAATATGTGCATTGTTATGGGAGTTTGTAGAGCATTATGTCTTACATGATTTGATGAGCCCGATATTAATGAACATGGTCTCATTTGGTTTATGCAAGTAAATATCTACTTGAGCATTTTTGGTTTAAGTCCAGCTGGCGGGTTTGGTCGTAGTGTCGGCAATGGGACGATTCATAGCCTTTGGGAACATTCGCTATGAATCATTGCATTGGTTCCCTTTCTCTTCACTATTTGGCCAATAGTGGGATGTGGTCTCGAGTTAGAGCCATCTAGCCTGATTTCGAGCTACCATTTCTCATCCGGGGATTGGATGAATGTAACGAGTACTCATTAAGGGAAACTGATGAGATGTGATCATTTGAGGATGAAACCCAAGGTATGATCAGTTGGGTGTTGAGCCCGGATTTTGGTTTAAGGATGAATCCCATGGTAAGTTTGGTTGGGCATTGGACCCGGATTTTGGTTGTAACAGTTCGATTTACGTTTCTTGTTACACATGTTTATTTTTTAGCATTTATATGAAAGACATTATGCTATGTGGTTTATGTGAGATTATGTGCTTTGGTAATTAAGTACATGTTTATTGTTGGTATACTAGTATGATACCATGATTCTTATATGCTTGTGCATTATGCCATGCCATGACATAATATGCCATACAGTTGCATTTAGTAACTTACTAGGTCATTATGACTCACTCTGTATGGTTGTTTTCCCTAGTGTGTGCAGCGATCCCGTTAGTACGCGCGGCGACTTCGGATAGTGATTTCTAGCAGGTGGTCTTCCGGGCAATTAGCTTGGAGTTATTATTATTGTTGTTATTTATTTGCGAGACACGGATGTAAAGTTATGTAGACTTTACTAGGGTAGATTATGTTAGTATTTTATTGTTTTGTATTTGGGAGCCGGCTTGTATAGTCGAGCTGTTGTATCTTTTAGAAGTTATTTCCGTTGTCTTTTCGAGCATGTGTGGCTCATTTATTCTAGTACTATGTTATTGTTGTTTCTATCTCCGACAGCTTTAGTCGTGAGATCTTAATTGGTGGTTTAGCATTTGAAGTAATATTGTAGTAGTTTAATTGTCCCTCCGGCATGTTATAGCCGTTGAGTGGTTGTTTATCAGGTTGGGATCTTGTTGGTTTGCCGGCCTTTGGTTGCCGATGGTTTGTTGCCCGTGTGCAATGTTGCGTCACGCGCATTGTATATTTGTAGAGAGATGGTTGTCTCTCAGCCTTGCATTCCTTGGTTTAGGATTAAAGGCTTGGGTTCCACTTATGTTTTTGCTTCTGCAGGTTTTAGTTTTTGTTATTTCGTATCATCGTTATGGCTTTACCTTCCTGTTTCGAGCTTGATGGCTCATCTTTTGACTCGCACCATTATGCTTAGCAGGTTCTTGTATGTCTCTTAGCTTGACTTGACGGAACGACCTTGGGATTTCGTATGGAAATTCGGGTTGGGTCGTCAAAGTTGGTATCAGATCGATTGGTTAGCTATTTCGCTAGGATAGGTTCCTTGGCCTAGTTGGGTTGGTTTTATTGTTGAGATTTTTAACGTCGAGTGTTCCTTGTAGGTGTATAATGTCAGGAGCTTGGCGTGGAGCTGGTTCCAGTAGACCTCGTTCGAGTACCGCTCGTGGTAATGAGAGAGGGGATAACGTTAATGATCCGCGTGTGACTCCTCAACAAATGTTTAGATGGGAAGACGATACCACTATACTTGGGAGATTCATGAGGTTGACACCTGAGGGCTTCGATGGAGAGCCCGATACGTCTAGAGCAGAACATTGGTTAGAAAGCATGGAGAAGATCTTTGCAGTTATGGGTTGTACGTCAGAAGAGATGGTAACCCTAGCAGTATTTAAGTTGAGTGGTGCGGCTGACCATTGGTGGCATGTGTTACGAGATAGTTGGAGACACCATGGAGTGCCTCAAGTGTGGGAAAACTTCATAATGGAGTTTAGGGCACAGTTTATTCCGGCAGTAGTTTGGGAAAGAAGAGAAAGGAATTCATTGCACTAGAACAAGGAGATATGACTGTGGCTCAAGATTCAAATGAAGTTCAGAGTTGGCTCGTTACTGTGGTTACGTAGTACCAGAGGAGGCTAAGAAGACCCATCGGTTTGTAAAAGGCTTAAGGATGAAATATCGTAGGCATCTTATCCCATTACAGCTCACGGAGTACCGAGACGCTGTGAATCGTGCATATGCGATGGAGTTGGACATCGAGGAGTATGCTCAAAAGAGAACCTCGAGGACTATTAAGAGTGATGATGGTATTAGAGGGCAGGTAGCGCCTCAGACAGTTAGTCAAGGAGACATACGTTCTGGTAGATGGAGTGATGTTCCTACCTCTAGTTGGAGACGACGAGGCGGTGAGTTGATATGTAATTTTTGTATGAAGGCAGGACACGTCGAGCACAGATGTTGTGGCAAAACAGGAAAGTTCTTTGCTTGTGGCGGAGATCATGTTCGTAAAGATTGCCCGAGGATGAGAGTTAATCAGTCAGGGAGTGCTAGCCAACAATCTAGTGGCTTCAAGAGAGGTGGTGATGGTCGGCCTAGAGTTTGAGGTCGTGAGCGTGTGGCGGTTGGCCATTGCGGAGTTTTGAAACCTATCCAAAATAGGAAGGTATGTTCTCGTGTATATATATTATATACTGTTGCTACTATTATTGTTAATATGAGTACGCATTTTATCGGTAGCTCATGTGCATTCATACATACATTACATGGTGTATTGAATATTATTGATTTATTGTTTGATTGGGGATAATGCCCCAATGTGGTGTTGGAATGTAATATTGTTTGATTTGTGAATTACCGGTAGGTAATCACACATGGTCTGTGGATTCTTGTGTAATCTATATATATATAGGACTATACTATATAAAGAGCATTGGGGATGTAGTTATGATATGATGATAGTGATCAATGGTATTATGGAGTTGCGGTTTTGTAGGCCTACATTAAGAGCCGTGGTGTGAATATACGTATATATATATGAAGCATGAATTGTATGATGATACTTATTGGTTTGATATGATACTTGTATATCCTATGGAGGCATGCTTAATGTGGTGAATAATATAATATTATATATTGTTGATGGTCATTATGCGAGTAGGATACACTCGATTAGTGAGAAGGTTAGGTGTTGCGATTTATGGGTTGATTTTAGTGCACTGTGGCGACCCGACTCGGATCCCAAGACGAGACCCCGAGGTCGTGCCGCTTCCAAAAAGGCACATAACAAAAACAAATAGCAAATAGTGGGTAAGGCCATAACGGCGATACGCCAATAACTTTAACACATGCGGAAGCGTAATATAATTAAACGGTGGCGCCCGAGCTAACAAGCTCAAACTAACACAACCTTAGAGATAATGAATCTCTTGGTCCAAAAATTAATATCACGTGACGCAACATTAGGCACGTATAACAATTTATAGCAATTATATACCAAGTCATCGGCGACGTTACGGCCGGAACCCAACATTAAACTAAGTCTACAACTCTAGTCTAACATGCTTAACGGCTAAAAACATGTCGGATAACAAACATGATAAACTAACCAATACATGGTTAAAACAACTAAAGCATGATCATCATAATTACATAAGGCACGACTAACACATGTCGGCTCCCAAAAGATTAAGTACTAATTAACATAAGTACTAATAATCAAACACATAAAGTCTTGCTACCCCTCATAAAGTTTATATAACTTTATGTTCCCATCGTCCTTGCCAAAAGAAAAGATACTAAAATTACAAGGTGGCAACCTCGTCAAAAGCTTCACCAACGCAACTCGATAATCACTTCGAACCGCTCGCTCGGCTCGGATCTAGGGAAAACAATCAAAACAAATAGGAGTAAGTCATAAAGACTTAGCAAGTTACTAACATAACTTCCTGTCATGGCATCATGCTCAACAATAATAATTCATGCTATTGGCATAATATATATTTCATAAATAATTATGTCAAGGCATTCATACTTAACAATCTTGAATATCATGTTATCCACAAGTATACCATTTCATTAAAGCATTCAACCATCATTTCATATCATATCGTAATCACGTAGCACGTTATTCACATATAAGCACTCATGTGTCAATTCATATAAAAAGGGATATGATACCGTTACCATTTTTCCGCCGTGTCGCTCCTGCAAAAACACGTGCAAAACCTTTATGTGTCCTCGATACCCAAATTGTGGTATCGACGTCCCCGAGACATTTCCCCGCTCGGGTTCCGTAGTTATCAAAGTCATGTTTCCATACTACAACTAAGATCAACTACTTCCCTATCGTGGCCATCGATAGAGGGGTGTGTGCAACCCGGCGCGGCGATCCATCAAAATCACGAATCCCACAATTCGTGAAGATGATACATCGTCCCACCAACGACTCAACAAACCGACTCCAGCTGGACTCAAACTTCAAGCACACGTAATTCATATTCATATGCTCAAATAAGTAGGCATGTACTCTACAATCATCTAGTCATGCATTTAAATTCACAACTAGCATATAATCACATTAGAGACAATATTAAGACTCTAATCACCAAGTGTTCATCATACACCTTAAAATGCTTGGAGGCTTAACCTCCATTAATACTACCCCAAAATTCATAGGACTTAGGCATATCACTCCTTAATGTCATACTAACCCAATGGTCAACTTCGTTGAGTCATAATCAATCTTTCAAAAATTAGGGTATAGAAGCCAATGGCCACCATACTCTCCTATGTCCATACTAACATAAACAAATAGGTTACTAAGGTCATTAAACCCATAAAACCCCAATCAAACAATTAATTAGTCAACATAGAATCAAAGTCACAAACTAGGCATATATATTCATTCTTGTCATTTCATCAAATATGAGCCTAACCATTTCATCAAACATGCTCCCAACACTTAAACAAACAAGATAGAATAATTCATCATCTATCTCTACACATGAATATCATCATAATCATAATTTACAACATGTTCATCCAACCAAAATTTCATCATCTAGCATATAGTGAAACATGGCATCTCTACAAGCCTAACCATTTCATCAAACATGCTCCCAACACTTAAACAAACAAGATAGAATGATTTATCATACATCACTACACATGAATAACATCATAATCATGGTTTATAATTTGTTCATAATCTGTTCATCCAACCAAAAATTCATCATTTAGCATATATGAGAACATGGCATCTCTACAAGCCTAACCATTTCATCAAACATGCTCCCAACACTTAAACAAACAAGATAGAATGATTTATCATACGTCACTACACATACTACACATGAATAACATCATAATCATGGTTTATAATCTATTCATAATCTGTTCATCCAACCAAAAATTCATCATTTAGCATATACGAGAACATGGCATCTCTACAAAGTCCTAAGTGCTCTCATTGACCTCAAATAGCAAGATTGTTTTCCCTAGGGTCAATGAGGCTAAAACAAATAGAAAGAGATGTTGTAACTCACCTTAAATCAGCCCTACAAGTTGAACAAAATGAACATGCAAAGGTAGGTATGTGTTCTCCTTGACCTCCTCTTCTCTTCTATGGTTAGGTTTTGGAAATGGCCTCCTCAAGCTTTGGCCACCATTGATGATCACTCAAGAACCTTCAAGAAACCCTCTCTAACCTTAGAGAAATGATCGGCCACGTTTTTTTGGAGAGGATGACTGAATAGAATGGGTTTAGTGGAGGTATTGGTCACTCTTTGGCTGAAGTGGGGTGGGAGGAAGTGTCCAATGCATGTTTGTGCATGTGGATGTCTCTACTTGCCAAGTGGTTTGCATACACTTAAAGACTCTCAAAACTTGTTGAGCATGCAATGGAGGATAGGTAGGATGAACTACGGTGGTTTAGGATGGGTTAGGTTGGGTTTGGGTAGGGTTAAGTTAGCCAAATGGGTGAGATAGGCTGAAAATCGCGTAACAGGAAATCTGGGGGGGATGCGGTCGCATTGCTCCCCACCGATGCGCGACACATTTGTCGCAGATTCCGCTCTTCTCAAATTTTGTTTCCTTGCTCGGTTTAGGTTGCTTCCCTTATGCAACCACGAGTCCTCCAAAGCCAAAAAGTGTCTAGAATACAACCTTAAAGACCTCCAAAAGATAACCAAGGTAAATCAATGTTCAAACCCTACTCAAACATGGCTTAGAACTCAAGAAGATCACTCTAGAGCGACAACCGAAAAGGTCAAACGGAGAAGGGTTAACCCTAGAATCAAACTAGCAACCAAACCGACGGTGCAACTAGCTTTCAACCAACATCTAAAGCATGTTAATGATGTTATGAATGGTCTCTAACATTAATACATGTGTTTACAACATAAATCACAAACCCGAGTTTCAAAGCATCTCGTGAAGGAAAGGTGCATACGAGCATCTCAAACGACGTCAATGAACATGCTATCGACTTTAAACATGTGAGTGAGCTAAGTTAACATACTAATGATGCATATGAATGTACGAGCTCATGCATGAAACAAGCAAGCAATGATTCAGGGTTTTACATGCACTGACAAGTATGATGTTTCACCGCGATTATTAAAGTGTTGATGTTTTGGGGACGCTTAGAATATCACGGCTGATTGTAGACTTGGTCTAGAACTTAAGAAAGGTTGGAATTGTGGAGTATAGATGTTACGACTATTAGTAGCCACGTCGACTTGTGGTGACTTATAGTGAGTTTTCTTGGTTGAGTGTACTAGGTACACGAGTTTTGTGGTAAATATGATTGTTGTTCGCCAAGGTAATAGACCTTGTTACTTGGCTTGATTTTATTTAGTTATGTGCATTAGTTGTAGGAAACACCTACTTGATACATCTACATTGTAGTATATTAAATTCTCATTTCATAATTATTATCTCATGCTCATTATTTTCATTAGCATAGGAAGGTTTAAAGGATGCTTAAAACTTTTATTCATGAACCTTCGCATCCTTACGGCGAAACTTTTGAAGCTAATTCAGCAGGTACCCTGAATTGGTGAACAAAAGGTATTCGTCGTTGGACTAGGATTGGTATGAATTAGGGTAGAAATTGACTATAACCGTTACCAAATGGAATGGACAAAAATGGAATGAATTTTCAAAACATTTCATTGTTGTGCTCTTATGTGTTCTTACCCGCGATAGGGAGATCGCGAGTATGATTTACATGGCTTGAAATGTCAACTTGATTGCTTCTAATTTGGTTGAGAATTGCTCTATAGGCAATTATTACTTCGTAATTTTAGATCTTTTATGTGCGAATTTCATGGTGTGCCCCGGGACATATAGTTTCGTAGTTGAATGTTTATGGTATGCTTGATCTTGTTTTCATGTTAAACTTTGGGGTTGTATACAAAATTGGTTTAGTATGGTTCGTATGTGTTTTCGCGACTCGAACATGAGTCATATTATTTCAATCTAAAGAGTTTAGTGTTGTTGTGCCTATTGAGAGGTCCTCGAAAACCCGAGTCGAATCACGTGTTTGATCCTCACGTGCTTGTTTGAGTTGTTGTGATGGTAGACTCGTGAGGCTTGAGTCTTGTTTGTTGAGTTGAGCATGAATGTTCATTTGGAATCGATAGACACGGTAACGAATGTCTTCATTTTTAGTACTTGGGTGATGACCTGATGTTGGTTTGTGTTATGGTTTAGAATTCGTGACGAATTCTTTTTAAGTGGGAGAGGATGTAATACCCCGATTTCCGGTTAGCTTGAATTATGTGCAAAGCTCGCATTTCTTCCTTGGTTGATTGCTCGTTTGTGTTATGAGAGTGTTTAGATGTGTATGAGAGATCACATTAAGATCAAAATACTATTGAGAGATGCCATATAGTAGTTGACTTGCTAAAGTCACAAGCCGTCTTTCGGCGATAGTCGAAATCGAAGTGATTGAGAGTTTACTTGCGTTTCGTGTTCTTTGACTTTTGATTTGGTCCTAGATCTTTACATGACGATTGGATAACATGTTATACTTCTAGTTGGATGTATTCCTAAGTCTTGAGAGGTTTCGACACTTCGAGGATAGTAATTCCTCTTATCGCGTAGTTTGAGATTGAGTCGTGTGAGCGTCTCGTCTTTCGGCAGTTCTTTTCTCTA
>CM028384.1:50043839-50106311 GCA_013146195.2 Codonopsis lanceolata | reverse complement strand
ATAAAATCCATAAATTACGGCGCAAACTTCATTATTCTCACGCGCATGCTAACGGTGAACACCCATATTTGGGTTTTAGGGAAGCTAATGTAGATATGCAACTTGTAGGATTTTCGATCAATTTCGTCCTTCAAGGTTACGGTTGGCGGAAATTTTCCGTATTTTTGTCGTGGTTTATGCTAAATGTTGTCGGGTTATTAGAAGGAAGTTATGGGATGATCTCTCCTTTTTTGCAGCGGGTTAAGCTGATCGGTTGGTAGGTGGTGATTTAAATGTTATATCCCATTCGTCGAAAAATTAGGAGGTGCTCAATGTGATTTTAATGCCATGGATGACTTCAATCGGTTTATTTCACCTTCAAGATCTTTGGATTCGAGGCGCCGGTATACTGGTGTAACAATCATGAAGAGATCTGTCAGTTTGGAGAGGTTAGATAGAGAGTTCTTTGTAGCGGGAATTATACTGCTTTGTCTGTCAGGGTCTAGGGTTCAGCACTTGCGACAATAAGCAGTCGATCATATGCTATGGTTGTCACGGATGCGAGAATGTTTGTAAACAGAAAAGTCTCTTTTTTTCGTTTCGGCGCATGTGGCTTGATCATCCCGATTTCTTGTCTTTCGTGGAGTCTCAATGGAATCGCGCGGTTGATGGCCCTCCTTTAGAGGCCCTTTTTAAGAAATTGCAACTTCTTCGTATTCGGTTGTAGGCGTGGGCTGGAATGTTTTCGGCCATGTTAGACGTCGTCTGAAGCCCTACAAGATGAGATTCTTAGTCTTGAGGTTGAGTTGAGAAATGGGTGGCGATGAGAATACTTTTTCTCGGCTTGGAGATGCTCGGAAGACTTTAGCTCGGAGTTAACGGGTTGGGATGAAGAGTTGACTTGGCAAAAATCTAGGCAAAATGGCTTGAACATGGGGATAGAAACTTCGGCCTATTTTCATGCTCGTATCAGAGGATGAGCGGGAAATCGATCCGGCTTAACAAAGTTAATCTTCGCATGCCTAATGGGAATCTCGGTGATAGTCTTGCGAGATGTTGGGCCGATGGTGTAACTTTTTAACGATCTTTTCGCGTCGAGCCGCATGTTATTCATGAGAGTTTGTTCGATAATTTTCGGCCAGGGTGGCAGATATAGATAATGTGAGCCTTACTCAACTCCACGAAGAGAAATCTTATTTGGAGTCTATGGTCTCAATCCTAACATCTTTTACGTGAGGATGGATTTCTGGTTGGTTTTTTCGGGGGGGTGTTGGTCGATTATTAAAATTGATGTTGTGGCCGCTATTGCGTTTATTTCTCGGGCCATCATCTTCCTAGGGGTATGACGGCCCTTTGCTTTAGTCTGATTCAGAAGGTTGATAATCCGGAGGCTTTGGGGGACTTACGGCCTATTAGTCTCGCAATTTTATTTGCAAAATCATCTCCCGTATTATTGCTTCTCACTGCTCTTTCCACTATGTTACCTCGTCTTATTTCTCCGGCGGCGCTTTCGTGAAGGGTCGGAGTATCCAAGAGAATATTTTGATGGCTAGTGAGCTGGTTCATCGATTGGATTTAAAGGCTAGGGGGGGCAATATTATCTTCAAGTTTGATATGTCTAAAGCCTATGATAGGCTCGAATGGGATTTCATTCATCGGGATTTGCGTGCTTTTGGCTTCGGTCGGGATAATGTGGGGGGGCTTATCCGGGGCTGATCAATAATATCTAGTATTCCATTAGGATTAATGGAGATTCCCATGGTTTCTTTCATTCTACTCGAGGGGTTAGACAGGGAGATCCTTTATCACCGCTGCTCTTTCTTCTAGCTCAAGAAATCTTGTCTGTTAATCTCAATCATGGTTTGCAAGAAGGTATTTTAAATCGTCGTATCATCATGGGCGGGCGGTCTTCAAATCTCGCACCTCTTATATGCGGATGATATGTTGGTTTTTTGTAATGCTAGTAAGTCTTCGATCTTGGGCCTTCGTTCTATTCTTCAGAAGTATGAACAAAGCTCAGGACAGCTCATTAACCTCAGTAAGAGCGGCTTTTACGTGTACAAGGGATGCTCTAACCGTCGCAGTCTTCTTATCAGTAGTTGGGCTGAATGCCGTCCTAAGTCGTTACCGATGAAGTATCTTGGCATTCCTCTTTTTGACGGCGAGATTAAGAGGCGTTATTTTGAGGAGCTAAGTCGAAGATTTTGAAAAGAATTAGCGGTTGGCATGCCAAACTTTTATCCTTTGGTGCTCGGCTTACGTTGATTAAATATGTTTTATGTAGTATCCCTATATATATGTTATCTGCCATTTCGGTTCCTAAAACCTTCTTCAAATTGAACGGGCTATGGCTGAATTTTTATGGAGTGTTAATGGTGAGCATCGGGCGCATTGGGTAGCTTGGCATAGAATATGTCGTCCCTTGAACGAAGGAGGTCTCGGTATTCATTCGCTCCACCATGTGATGGCTGCAGCTCATGCAAAGTTGGCGTGGAGGCTGCTTACGAATGAAGGCATTTGGGCTCAGTTTTGTAATCTCAAATATGGTAGCGTAGCCCTAAAAAAAATATATGGTAGCGTAGATGGCTTGTATGGATCTGCCTCTTCTTCTATGGCCTGGAAAGCAGTTATTTCCCAGCTTGGCACGGTTCAGATGTGCAGCCAATGGATTGTTGGGGAAGGAAATCTCTCTTTTTGGAACAAGAATTGGTGTGGTATGCGGCTTCAAGGCCCCCTTCCCATGGACATTAACCTGACCGTCAAGGAGGCGCCTTTATATTTCATGAGTTCGATCGGTTCATCCATTTGAGTAACACGAGAAGATTCAGAATTCATTGCTCAGATCGGACCAAAGCCGACGTGTTTTACCCTAACCACTTCGGTAAATTTCAATCTTCGGCATTACGGAATTATATTCGTCCTCCTAGTCCAATTATTGCTTGGGGTACGTAAAGATTTGGCACCTTGGATCCCTTTCTGATTCTCTAGCATTTTTGTTTAGGCGTAGATGCATTTTTGCTCTTGGCGTATGATGAAGGAGCTTCAGGTAGATTCGTGCAATAAAGCCGCTTCATTCATCTAGCTTCTAAGTGTGTCTGCTGCATCTCCCAGCCTGATTGCGAGTCTATTGAGCATCTTTTTTTGTTCTCAGATGTGGCCAGGGAGATTTGGTCCCGTTTTGCTCGTCCTTTCCGTATAATCGATCGATTACTATGATCTTTTCCACCTGTTTCGCTCTTGAACTAGGACTTCAATTCATCATCAGGTGGGGGCATGCTTATTAGGAGTTTTTGTTTTTGGTTGTTGGGAGATTTGGAAGGCGAGATGCGCTGCCGTTTTTGAGAATGTGCCCATGCACACGGATTCGATCTTCGAAAGATTATTTCTCATTTGCAGGATTCGGCTGGCCTCTTCTGCTCCCTCGGTCAGCTTGTGGTTCTATTGGAGTGGTGGCTTTACAATCTTTAAGTATTCCTATTCAAATGGTGCGGGTTCGGGTGGGCCGATGGCTAAAATGGATTCAACCAGAGTGGTAATTGTACGAAACTTATCTGAGATGGCTCTTGTGTGAGGACAGGCATTTGCTCAGGGGAGGTGTTATTCGAATTCTAAAGGGGAGTTAGTGGTACGCTTTCTCTATTTTTATGGCAATGGTTCAAACATGTTCGCGGAAATCATGGCCCTTCTTGATCGCCTTCGGCTATGTCGAGCTCTAGCTTTGGATCATGTTTTGGTCGAGTCGGACTCTTTATTTACGATTGCGATTAATTTTATTGGAGATCGTCATACTTCCCCATGGCTTTATGATTATGAGCTCAGAATGTCGCGAAATTCTTTCATCTTATAGTTTGTCTCATGTATTCCGGGAACAGAATTTTGTTGCAGATCATTTGGCTGCGGCGGCTCACCATCATCATTCGAGACGATTTTGTTACGACATTAAGGATTTACCTAGGGATGCTCTTTTTGCCTATAAAATTGACTTGTATGGTTTTTCGAGTTTTTGTCGTTGCCCTTAGTTTGTTTTATATCTTTTTTCGAGTCGAGGCCCCTTTGTCCCCCCTCGTTGGGTAAGGCCGGTTGTCCCCTCTAATTTGTTCTTCTCTTTTTGTTTAATAAAGTCCGAGTGCCTGCTTTCCCAAAAAAAAAAAATAATAATTAAAAAATAATGTGTTTTATCTATCATTGATAGATAATTAATGGTATGAATATTTCATACTTGGTAAATGTGCATAGTAGATTAATATGCTATGTTGTATGATGTTAATGCCATGCTTATATGTGTTTATAGGCATGGCATTAACAAATGGAATGACACAAGTAATTAGTGTGTTGTTATACTTGTGCAAATATGTGCAACTTGTATATGAAGTCATGCTATGAGACAATTGAACTTGTGTTACTTAATTGAATGAGTGACTTGATATGATAAATGTTTTATTTTCTCATATTTATCAAGTATGTGATCATATGTGGATGATTAATTACATGGTTAGTCTGTGGGAACTTTAGAGCATAAAGATTCATGTTATAACCAGAGCAATAGATAAGCCCGAATAATTTTGCTTGGGAAATATTTTGTTTCGGTGTAAATATTGCACATGAATATGATTTTGTGTAATGAAAATGATTCACTAGCTTATATGGTAGAGAGGAATTAAACCTCGATATAGAGTACCAAACATTGCCAATCAGCATGGACAAAATCACAGAAAAGAGGACTGAAGCCATGTGTCAAGAGACTATCGAAGGAAATGCCACACCATTCTATCGTATGCCTTAGACATATCCGGTTTGAAGGCCACATTACCACCCCAACATTTCGGCGCTATCCTATGAATCAATTCCTACCCAAGAGTAATATTTTCTTGAATACTTCTCCCCTTGACAAAGCCCGATTGCTCCCAAGAGATGATATTTGGCAGAACGGTAACAAGGGAAGCAAAGATTTTGGAGACAATTTTACTTGTGAAGTTGCAGAGACTGATATGGCAAAGGTCTGATAAGCCCATCGGGTTGTCCACTTTAGGAATGAGAACTAGGGTAGTAGCCGATACGCCCCTCTACATCATCGAGTGAGCAAAGAACTTCTGAAACAGATAAATAACATCCAGCTTGATGATATCCAAATAGCCCAAAAAGAAATGACATGTAAAGCCATCAGGACCCGGAGCACTATTGCGGTTAAGATCTTTGATGGCCTGCCAAATCTCTACTTCCATTGGCATATGCATTAAAAATCATTAGTATAAGAAGTTACCTTGGCCAGAACTTCCATTAATAGAGAACCATCAATAGAATGAGACCTAGAAGAGAATAAATTGGAAAAATGAGAAACTGTGATCGCACCGATCTTGTGAGAGTCAGTGCACCAGATGCCATCTTCCAGCTTAAACTTGATCATGTTAACCTAAGCATGTTCACGGAGGCTAGCATGAAAAAAGGAAGTATTTTGGTCCTCATCATGTAACCAATGTTGTCGAGCCTTTTATTGAATAAGCTCGCATCCCAAGAAAGAAGTTGAGAGACCTCCTGCCTAACCAACTCCAGTTTTCTGAAGTATCAAGTCCCAAACCTCTCGAAGATCAAGCTCGAGTCTCATCGCCTCATCTTGTTTCAAGGCTAATTTTCTTTGAACGTGTCCAAAGACTTGCCTATTTCAAAGTTTTAAACCCTGCCTAAGCAACTATAAATTTTTATGCAAGACATCCAATCCCGATCCCATAACATGTCTGTCCCATTGACTCTTGACAAAATCTTGGAAGTCAACATGGTTTAGCCACATCCCCTAAAAGTAAAACACACCCTTAGGCTTTTTGATGCAGGGAAGTTCCACCAGCAGGGGAGAATGATCCGATTGAATTCTACTAAGATGAATGACACTAAAAGACGAATAAGTAGATTTTTATAATGCCGATTAACCATAATCTTATCCAAACACTGCCAGATGTGATGAGATCCATCCCGATTATTGCACCAATTGTACTAGCCGCTTTTAAAGCTAGCATCACAAAGCCCAGCCATATTCTAAAATACATTGAAATCATGAATACCAAGCCAATAATACCAGACGCCGCCCAACTTCTCATTGGATTGGGCAATCACGTTGAATTCTTCACCCATAATCCACAGCTTAGAATACTGATGCGAGATGTCAACCAAACAATCCCATAACTCCTTCTTGTCAACCCGATCACATTTCGCATAAACACATGACACTAGAACACTAAAACTATCCCCCACCAAACGATACCTCAATACGACTATCCCAAAGAAGCCGAATATGCATATTACACGGATTACACTGAAGACTATGCTAAAGATTAAACTTATTAGCTAATTTCTCGCAACACCGTCCCTCTTGTTTAATTCACCGGGAGTGCCTCGATTCGAACCGAGGTAGGCGAGTTTCAATACTTCGAGCGCGTGGAATATGCTCGACCACAATTGTGGACTCAAAATATTTAAATAGAGTCGCCATCTCTATTTTAGGATTAAATAGAGAAAACCCAAATATAGCAGAATATAAGGGTTCAGAGGCTAATTTACAAGTTGGGAAGGGATTAGGCACCCAACTCGCCCTTTCGGTCTCAAAATAGGTTTTTTTGACTTAATATATTCTTTTATTAATTTTATTTTAAATAAAACTTTATATATATATATATATATATATATATATATATATATATATATATATATATATATATATATATATATATATATATATATATATATGTTTTCGGTTAGACATGGTTAGTTATTTCATTCTCCTTTGTTTATAGGTAGTAAAATTTGAATATATGGTCTTCCTCCTTTGTTTGTGCATAAATTAGTTTTACAACTTTCACCACAAAGTGAAGGTGCGATTCTCCTCTCCCCGTTTTGCGGCTAGGGTTTGTTGGAGTCCTATGGAGGATCCCCGGCCCCCGGATCCGCCTCCTAGCTAAGACTTTTGCGGCAGCCCTTTCCTCCTCACCTACTACAATTCTTAATGCTTTCCACATCCCGCCATGAACCTATAAGGGAGAACCATCTCTTAAACTAACTTCAGAAATTATTGAAGCTCTCGCCCAACCATTTAAACATGCCTTAGTTGGAAAGTTTTCTCATGGCCGTCCTTCGCTAGATTCTATAAGAAAACTCTTTCAAACTTTCGGCCTCAAGGCAGCAGTTTCCATTGGTCATCTTGATGCTAAGCATGTGCTCATTCAGTTCGGCAAAGATGATGGCGACTATCAACGGCTATGGATAAAAGATCAGTGGTATCTTGGCCGCTTTCCCATGAGAGTATTCAAGTGGACACCGGATTTCAGACCCGATGTTGAAAGCCCTATTGTACCAGTCTGGATCTCATTACCCGGTCTTCCAATCCACCTGTTTCACAAATCGACTCTCTTCTCCATTGCGTCCCTCTTTGGTCGACCGCTCATGCTTGATCAGCCCACTACCAACCTCACTCGTCCTAGCGTGGCCCGGGTTTGTGTTGAGATTGATCTCACCAAACCTATTCCAAAACGAGTTTGGATTGATTGCGGCGCCACATATCCAAACTTTTGGCAATCTCTAGAGGCGGAGAACACCCCTCTTTATTGTTCCCACTGTTATCGACAAGGCCATTCCGACCTTGGCTGTAAGCTGAAACACCCCTCTAATCCCGCCAGCGATCCCCGCGCTCCACCACCTCCCCCTCCTCCTCCCGCTACAAGATGGACACCGAAAAAACCCTCAGTCAATATTGAGCCCTCGGCCACTAAGCCTCACTCAGCCACTGTTTTGCCAACGGAAGAACCCTCAAAACCTAACCCTAATGGGAATGACTCTCCCAATGTTTCGACTGCAAGAACCGATAACCAAGCTTCCGCCTCGGCCCAAGATAATCCCCTGGTGATAGTAGTGGATAAATCCCCAGTGCATGACTCTTCTCAACCGGACATCACTGCATCCGTGACCCAACAAGACAAACTGAATCAAATAGCGGGTGACCCCTCCAATGCCATGCATAAAACCTCTCCAGTAGTTACAGCTTCAAATGTTGCATCTGTGGATAATGATGCTGTTGCATCCTCAATAGAGGAAGAGCCCCCCACGGTTTTATCTCCTAATCGGTTCGTCGTGTTACAATCCTTTCAAGAGGAGGATATGAATATGGATACTCACTCCTTTGATGCCCTGGATCTCGAAGAGCCCACGGTCAAAAAACAAGCTATGAAGAAAGGGGCTGTTGTAGGGCAAGGGGTGAAAACCCGGTCTAAAAAGCTAGCTAAAACCCAATCTGAGAGCACTTCTCACGTTTCTCATGACGACTAAACCCCTCTTTTGGAACCTCCGGGGTGTGGGTAACGATTCCACAATCTCCCGTCTTAAAAAACTGGTCAAGATGCATAATATTTCTTTTCTTTCCATTTGCGAGCCGAAGCAAGATAAGTCCAAACTCTCATTTATTGCGCATAAACTGAAGTTCCGTTATTATTTCCATAATTCTGCTAACACTCTTTGGATAATGGCAAAATCTTCCTTTAAATGTCAGGCTATTAATGATTCTGAGCAGCAATTCACTCTTCAAGTCCAGCATTTTTCATGGGCTCTCCCTGCCGTGATTACCTCGGTTCATGCTAAGTGTAACAATGACGACCGTCAGTTTTTATGGGAGGATATTATTGCTATGGGTCGGGAATTTCAGGATAAACCTTGGATGGTTTTTGGTGATTTCAACATAATTCTTGATCCTCAAGAAAAAATCGGGGGTCTAGGCTGGGACCGGCAGGGTGCTTCTGACTTTCAAGCTTGTCTTAATGCGGCGGATTTATCTGATATTGGATATTCTGGGAGCAAATATACATGGAGCAATAACCGTGACGGTCACGCCACCATTTACCAACGTCTGGATCGTGCGGTTTGCAACTCTAAGTGGATTACCACCTTTGCTTCTACATCTGTGGAGCACCTCAACCGAACATGCTCGGATCATGCCCCTATTCTTATATCCATCTCCCTGAATCGCAGTCTTAACCCTTACCATTTCCGCTTCCTCAATGTTTGGGCTGATCATCACAGTTTTCAAGATACTGTTAAATCAGCTTGGACAAAACAGGTGTGGGGTCGTCCTATGGTGCGCTTTGCCAATAAACTCAAAGCAGTTAAAATCGCCTTAAAATCTTGGAACAAGGATACTTTCGGCGACATTTTCCAAGCAGTTAAAAAAGCGGAGGATGACGTTTTAGTTGAGGAACTGAACTATGAACCCGTAATACTCTAGCAGCAAGGGCGACCCTCCATCTTGCCCAAGCTAAGCTGCAGCGTGTTCTGAAGATAGAAGAGAACTTTTGGCGCCAAAAATCCCACCTTCGATGGCTAAAAGATGGTGATGCTAACACCAAGCTGTTCCACGCATCGGTTAAACACACCCGAAATAAGCTGCACCTTCACCAAATTGAGGATATGCATGGTAATTTAGTCTCCTCCGAGGGCGCTATTAAAATTGCTGCAGTGGATTACTATCGTGAGCAACTTACCGCTACTCCTTGTAGTCCTAATAATCTGCTGGATGTCATTCCGCCTATCATTTCTGTGGAACAAAGTGAATCTCTTTCTATCCCTCCCTCATCTGAGGAAATTAAAGAGGCTGTATTTTCTTTAAGCACTGACAGTGCTGCTGGACCGGACGGTTTCAATGGTAAGTTCTATACCTCTTGTTGGGAGATAATAGCGGAGGATTTTTGTTTGGCTATTCTTGAATTCTTTGCAAGCTTTGAGATGCCCAAGTCCTGGACTAGCACTCTTCTTCTCACCATCCCCAAATCCAGTCAGATTGCTTCTTTCAAAGACCTCCACCCAATCAGCTTATGCAACTTCTGCAATAAAGTGATTTCCAAGATTCTCGCTTCGCGGTTGGGCCGATTGCTCCCTCTCATCATCTCCGAAAACCAAAGTGCCTTTACTAAGGGGCGTTTGATCCAGGACAATTTACTGCTTGCTCACGAGCTAACGCATCAACTTAAGAAGAAGATCAATGGATCTAACATCATCATTAAGCTTGACATGGCTAAAGCTTTTGTGAGTCTCATGGCACTTCCTCATTAAAGTGCTCAGGAATTTCGGATTCAGAGAAACATTTATTGATTTGGTTTGGCGCTCTATTTCCAATAATCATTTCTCGGTTCTGGTGAATGGTAGCTCAGTGGGGTTCTTTCCTTCTTCCCGTGGCTTACGTCAAGGTGATCCGTTATCCCCGAGTCTTTTTATCATAGCAGCGGAGGTGCTTAGCCGAAGCTTAAACAATCTTCACCTGTCTCACCCGGGATTTGCCTACTCTTCATCCGGTGGGCGTCAATTATATCTCATCGGCATTTGCGGATGATGTTGTAATTTTACGTAATGGGAACAAGCGCTCTCTAACTCAACATCGCGATGCATTTGGAAGCTTACGAGCAATGTTCGGGTCAATCAATTAATTCGGGAAAGAGCTGTTTCATAGTCTCGTCCAAGACGGCTCACTCTCGGGCAGCTTCTATAAAACGTACTGTGGGTTTCAATCGTAAACTATTGCCAGTTACATACTTGGGTTGTCCTCTATTTGAAGGCCGGAAAAAAAAGCCTTTTGACCAGCTTATTAGTCGTCTTCAGGCCAAAATAGACTCGTGGTCGGGGGCATTTCTTTCCCAAGCAGGAAGAATCACTCTTATCAATTCTGTCCTTCACTCATTAGTGATGTACCAAATCGCTGTTTTAGATCCTCCTTTGACTGTTATCAAGCATATTCACAGATTATTTGCCAATTTCTTTTGGGGCTCAATTGCTAGCAAGCAAAAAGTTCACTGGATTTCTTGGGATAATTGTTGTCGAACGATAGACGAAGGAGGAATTGGCATCAGATCCGTCTCCGATGTTGTTAGTGCCTTTGCTATGCAACTTTGGTGGCGCTTCAGATCCACCAACAACCTATGGAGCCAGTTTATGCGTGCCAAATATTGCTCTTCGTCTCACCCGATTCTCTCCTCTAATGCCGGTTCTTACACTTGGAGGCGTATGTGTTCGGTGAGGGAAGAATCTGAGCAATACATCAAATGGATCATTGGCAAGGGTGACTGCTCAATGTGGCTGGATAACTGGATGCCCGTCTCTCCTTTGCGGCCCTCGTTAAGCAGTATAGTTAAAGTTCGGGAGGCCTTCAGCACTGACAACAACCTCTCTGCTTCAGCCATCTCTGATATTGGTTGGACAGCGGCCAATGCCGTATCTTCTCTTGGCATTGTTCTCACTGATCAGCCCGATGTGGCTAGCTGGACGGAAACAAGTAGCGGTTTGTTCACCCTTTCTTCAGCATGGCAATTAACAAGGAGAAAATGGCCAATTCTTTCCTCTTCCAAATTCATTTGGCATAAACACCTCCCGAAAAAGATGAGTGTTTTCATGTGGCGATTGTGGCAACAGAAACTTCCGTTAGATGAAAGTGTTATTAAAAAAGGGATATCTATGGCGTCTCGATGCTCTTGCTGTGTGACGGGTCACAGTGAATCCTATGATCATGTCTTCTTAAACAGCCCGATTGCTAGGAATATATGGTCTGAGTTCAACAGATTGGGGGGTATATCTTACAGTGGTCAATCAGTTCCTCAACTTTGCTTTGCGTGGTGGCTGGCGGGGCATCAATCTACTCTCCACTATATTACCCCCTCTATAGTCCTATGGGAACTATGGAAATATAGAAATTCTTGCTTACATAATAATTCTCGCTGCGCTCCGTGGATTTTAATGGATAGAATCAGAGGCTCCATTTCTTCTATAATTCAGTGCACGGGTTTAACTACAAATGCCGGATCTGTTGGAGACGTTCTTTTCTCTGCCCGTTTAGGCCGCCCTAAATTGGCTGTGATCCGTTCAGTATACTGGCTGAAACCTCCGATGGGCGTGCTGAAGCTTAATTGTGATGGCGTTAGTAGAGGTAATCCGGGTTCGAGTTCGGGTGGAGGTATAATTCGCAACAATAATGGGGATTTCATTCTTGCTTTTGCTAACTATTATGGTGAGAGGAATAGTACTCAAGCAGAATACTCTGCCCTTCTTCAAGGGCTGCTTTGGCTTTATCGAAAGGGTTGGTCTCATGCTATAGTTGAGCTGGATTCTAAAACAGTGGTTGATTGTATTAATGGAAATGGAAAGCCCCGCGGCTGGCGTATTTATACTGGTCCATTATAAAGCTCATTCGGGATTTGGATATTGTTACGCACCATGTTTATCGGGAAGCCAATTCGCGATCGACGATGGCTAATCTGGGATGTATTTGCCGTTCGACATTCTTTATGATTCGCCTCTTTCCTTACCGGCCAAAATTAGAGGTCTTATCGCTCTTGACAAATCGGAGGCGCTTATGTTCGTGTTTATTAATTTTTATTTACGTCTTCGGTGTGTTTTTTGCCGCTTTATTTTCGAGGTTAGGCTCCTCTGTCCTCCCATCTATAAGGCTGGTTGTCCCCTCAAGCTTGTAATTTTTTCTCATATAAATAAAATCTGCGAGATGTACCGTCCTGTTTCATCAAAAAAAAAAAAAAAAAAACTATACAATGGTTATGCCTGGGTAAGTGGTTCAGGTTCGGATGCTATATTTTGTGACGCTGGCATTATTTTACATGGGGCAATTCCCACCTTCAGGGCAGAATGTACATAGCTAGATAATTGAACATAGTTACAAAAATGAAAACACAGATTGTGAAAAAACTGGGGCACCTAATTGAATCAATAACTCTTTGATTATCAAAACAAAACCCAATGTAGAAGAGTGAAGCATAAATAATAGTAATACACGTATAAACAGACAACCACACATGCATACACATGTTCGTATCTCGTGTGTGTGTGTGTGTGTGTGTGAGAGAGAGAGAGAGAGAGAGAGGGGACCTTCAAATGGAGAGGAACGTCAGTTTTAGGGTCAGTGCAAAGATCGATGATAGAAATCTGTGAATGATTTGGTAAGGTAGCAATGAAAGGGCTGAAGGCACAAAGACGACAGGGGCAAAGAATGGGTTTTGGGGGTTTGGGGATTTTGGCTTTTGGAAGGAAAATTTTTATTTTAACAATTAAACAATGTTTATGTTCACAAATGTTGTTAAACAATTTGTAGGAACAGCATATGTTTAGAAACGTTGGAAAACACTCTGAAATAACAACATTTTAAGAAGAAACGTTGTCAAATAAAATGGTTAATACAACATTCATTTTAAAAAAAAAACGTTGTAGAAATACTAATAACAACGTTTAACTGAAAAACGTTGTCTTAAACTAACTTTTAACAACGTTTTTTTTTTCTAAAAACGTTGTGAAACAAGCGTTGTAAATGCTCCTTTTTGTTGTAGTGAATGTAGATATTTAATTAGTTTCTTTTCTGTCTTTAGTTTAATATAGAAGTAGTTATATTTTCTAACTTCTAACTTAGTTTATTTCCTGTTTTTATTTTAATGTAGAAATAGTTATATTTTCTTACTAATTAATTAGTTTCCTTTCCGTTTGTACTTTAATGCAATAATAGCTACATTTTTTGTTGTTTAAATTAATTTCCTTCCCGTTCTAATTACTTTAATGTAATAATAGTTATATTTTCTTTCTATTTAAAGTAGTCTCTTTTCTATCTTTACTTTAATGTAAAGAAGTTATAATTTCTTGTAGTTTAATTAGTTTCTTTTTTGCACATACTTTAAATATATAAATAGTTATGTTTCTTATTATTTAATAAGTTTCTTTCCTACTTATGCATGTAAATATAAATAAAGTTTGTTACTAGCATAACTATTTTATTCTTAAAATAGCTTATAAAAATGTTATAATTATTCTCTGAGTTGTATTATTTAAGTTGTAATTTTGTTTTCTATTATTTAGTAAATGTAAAGTAATTTCTCTTTATTTCTTTCTGTCACACAAAAAAATATCTTTTCTAAACCAAAGTCTATAAAATAAACCAAGTATATTGACAAACCCATTGTGAGACTAAAAGGACGAGTTGGGTGCCTAACCCCTTTTTAACTCGTAACTTAGCCCTCGAACCCATATATTTTGGTATTTTTGGTTTTTCTCTTTGTAACCAAAAAATTGAGGTGACGACTCTATTAATATTTTTGAGTCCAGAAATTAAATGAGGCCAGGCGCATTCCACACGCTCGAAGTTTTGAAACCACCCGCTTTTCAGTAGCAGGAGAGGGTGCGAAACAGGGCACTCACCGTTGTATGAAATGGGTTTGTATTCTTGAAGGGTTCTAGTGTGTTTAGGGCTAGGGAATCAAGCTCGGATTTGACTCACATGTTAATTTAGAAGGTAACGAGACTTGGAAATGATGAATTAGTGATTTAAAACTCAACAAAGTCATTCCAGGTTCAATAATATATTAATGAACTTCGGTTGAAATCCTTCGATGTTCGGGTTTCGTTTGGTTATGATTGTGAGCACCCAAACATCCTGAATTGTATCTAATTGTGACACTAATGTTTTTGAGACTTTAATGACGATGGTTATGTAACGCTTTACTTAAATAGAAAGTCGTAATGTTGAACTACTTGAAGTCCATGATTTGATTAGTCGGATAGTGATTCTTGCAAATTGGTTTAGAGCGTGCTCGATAGAGCACGAAACAATAGGGACCATTCAATGACCTTGAGTATTATTAATAAACGATTATTTGATGGGTTTAGATCTTATTGAATTAGGATGAATGCACAAGAAGTCACTTGTGAGGTTAGGACTACGTAGTAGTCTCTTCGAGCTTTGAAAGTGAAGTTGAGGTTGCCGATTATATACGACGACTTGGGCTACGAATATAAGTCTTATAATATTATATTGTAAAGATCAAGTATAGGGTTTCAATTTGTGGGCATTAATTAGACTAACTTAGTAGGCTTTTGTTCGATTACAAATGGAGGATCATGGAAGACCTCAAAGTATGATTTCTGGTAAACTTATATGTTATTCTTGATTGGGTTTGTGACTTAGGGATCATGAGTACCCCAAAATTTGATTTTTTGGACGAAACTTGTAAGTTAGTTGAGAATGTTTAGAATTTGCAAATATGTGCATTGTGAATTGGGTTTTAGTAGAGTATTATGACCAACTTGATTTAGATGAGTCCGCTCTTGTCGGACTTGGTCCCTATTTGTTTAGACAAGCAAATACCTACTTGTGATACTTGTATTGAGTCCAGCTGGCATTCATGTTATCGTGTTGGCAATGGGATGATTCATGGTCTTTGGGAAAGCAACCACTATGAGTCGCCGCATTGGTTCCCTTTCTCCTTACAATTTGGCCAATAGTGGGATGTGGTCTCGTATTAGAGACATCTAGCCTAATATCAAGCTCCTATTTCTTCATCCTAGGTTGGATGAAAGGTAGTGTGTACTCATTATAGAAAACGAATGAGAATTGATTACTCGCTAGGGAAAACTAGTGTGAAGTTATTGATCGTGAGACTTGATTTAGTTATTTGCTCGAGCACGAGATCCAATTATGTTGCAGTTCGATATGTGTACAGCTACAGTGACACAGACAGACAGACAGACAGTGTGAGAACCCGAAACCTACTTGTATAACTTGTCTCTTATACTTGTTTAACATGATTAGAATATGTTTTTAACATGCTAGCTGTATCCCTAACATGTTTGACTTGATTGCATTCCTTGATCGAGCCGTAATTATCGTATCGAACGCCTATTGCCTTGCATGCTCTAGATTGGTTTGTTCTTTCTTGGGATTTGATCTTTTAGACTTAGCCAAGACCTTGAGAGACTTTTATCATTGTTTTAAGACCCTTGGTACTCATTCTAATGCTTCTTTGAGTTGTATATGCCTTGTATGCGTTATACGTTTTAATCTGGACCTGTTTGACCTAAAGTTTGGCCTGAGGACTTGTTCTACCCTACCAACCGAACATCTTGGGCATTGTTCGGCCCCAAGAACCGAACATTATAAAGGAGGTTCGGCCTCCACAACCGAACAAAGTTGATTTCCAGCAAAACGAGGATTTTCTGCAACTTTGGTTGATTACGATTGTACCCTTACTAAACCTCTATCATTAGTGACTTTAATCACTTGTATTAGAACCTTACTAGTCTAATCCAAGCCTAATCAAGATTGATACCTATTTCCATCACTCATCTTGTGACAAGTGTACTCCATTAACACCTTAATTGAGTTGATTTCTCTACATCAGCTAGAGACTTCACTTTTACGATTCATTTTCTTCTCTTCTTCTTCCTTGGTCTGAAGAGAGTTCGTGCGTGAGAGTCTCGGTGAGATTATTGCATGAGGGTTTGACTCCAAGTGATCTCAAGACCCGCTTACGATTCCGAGACCGCCGTTACGAAGCCGCCGTCGAGTAGATTGATCGACACCGAATAGTTTTCTTGCTTCCGTCGTTTGCTTCACTTGAGGTAAGCTATCGATTTCCTTTAGGTACATGCTAGAGATAACATGCTACCCTCTCTTACTTCCCTTCTCTCATGTCTAAATCATGCTCTCCTTGTTTTCTACCATGATATTGGTGTGTTTAGAGAGTATGAATATCTGGAAATTATAGACCAGGAATGTAAATGTTTTGATTTGGACACTAAGCCTAGAAGTAAAAGTGTTCTATGATACATTAGAAATAACTATTGTTCTTGGGTCATAGACTTTCGACCATTATTTGGGAAAACGTGATTCTAGGGTTCCATGATTTGGGAACTTGAGTTTATTCTTGGCTATGGTTGTTATGTGGATTAATGACCTAGTCTAATCGACGCGATAACTTAGAAAAGAGTTTGAAATGCAACTAGTGTTTTAACTCTATTTGGTTTGATTTATAGAAATGACTCAACGGAGTCGACATTAGTGAGCTATTGAACAATACCAGCTCAATGATCAATCCCTACGACGTTCTTACATGCGTTAAACTAGAAAACTAATTCTAGACTCTTGAAATGGATTGACTATCATGCTTGTATCTTTATGACATAATAAATGCATACTTGATATATTGAGTTCGCTCTTGTCGAGCTCAATCTTGCTTGTTTATTGATGAGATTATATACTTGTCTTAAACGAGGACGCTCTTGTCGGACTCGTTCCATACTTGATTGATTGTTGATTAAATACTACTTGGCATTGCATGAGTCCAGCTGGCATACTTGTTACCGCACACACGTCTCCACTGCCGGCCACAGTGGGGAAGAGCTCTCTCTGGCCAACCAATACGCGCCCATTGAGTGACTACTTGTTTTTCCCGAGCATCCCTCGGAAGATCGATGTATTATCACACCCATCGATTACGGCACGTACCGAAGGTGTCTGTTTTGTAGGTCTACGTAGCAGCCCGGCTCTATATCCTCACATTATGTGAATTATGTGCAATAATGTGCATCTTAAATACTTGATCTACATGCTTGTAATATTGTCTTGCCTAACGTGTTGCATATTGCCATGTCATGCATGATTGATAGTTTACGAGTCTTTATGACTTACCTGTTCCCCTGTACTTTTTTTTTAGATCCTAGCAGGACAGGACCTTCTCGTTGAGGCTCGTGGTGCTCTTAATCCTTAGTTCTCTTTTGATTAGGCTTTTGCGGTTGAAGAGGTGGTTTTAGAAGTCCTCTTCTATTCTTTTGTATTTTGCAAGGACGACGTGTTTAAAGCTAGTCAACTAGACTACGCTTGAGAATGTGTATAGATCTTGTACTCGTGTATCCCTGTTAGCTACTTGTAGTTCTAACTCTTGTAGTACTTATACTCCTATTGATGCCGGCAATTATGTTAGCCGTGCCTTGTATATCTTGTTAGTGTTCACTACGTATAGTCTTCCGCTGAGCATCCTTTTAGCTCTTATTATTTCCTTGTCGTATTAATTGCTTAGCTTGGGTTCTGGCTATAGTGTCACCGAAAACTTGGATTTATTGCTTAACTGTTTTATCAGGTAGAATGATTTTTAAAATACCGACCTTTAGTGTCGAGTTTTGTTGCGACTGAAATGTTGCGTCACGTCAGTTTTAAAATATTTTTGAGTCCTTGCATGTTCGTCTTTTCTTGTCCCTCTCGTCTTGGGCGCTCCGGTCCGCGTTCCCATCCCGGGTTCGGGGTCGGGGTCGCCACAGACAGACAGTCAGATATCCATTTCCTGTTCTACGTATTTACCTCAGAGCACTTTTTTATGAAAAATAATGTGCTACGTGGTTTGTATGAGATTATGTACCTTGATGACTTGGTACATGTTTTATTATCGGTATATTATTAGGATGCCATATTTTATATATGCTTGAGCATTATGCCATGACATGTAGTTGCATAGTAGCTTACTAGGTCTTTATGACTCATCCTACGTGTTTGTTTTCCTTAGTGTGTTCAGTGAGCTCGTTAGTACGTGTTGCATCTACTAGTTCATGATTGTTAGCAAATGGTCTTCCAGGTAATAGCTTGAAGTTATCATTATTTGTATTTATTATTCTTGTGAAATACATATATAAATTTATATAAACTTTACTTGGGTAGGTTGTGTTAGTTATATGTTGTTGTATTATTTTGGAGCCGACTATTATGGTCGAGCTATTGTATCTATTTAGAAGTTATTCTCGTTGTCTCACTGGGCAAGGATTTAGCTTGCTGGTTCTAGTATTGGTATTTTAGTTGTTTGTGTTGTTGTTGTTATCTCCAGCAAATTTAGTCGTGAGATTTTAGTGTAGTTGACGAGTATTAAACTCTTTTTCTTTTAGTTGTTTTTTTTTTCCTTTGGCTTTTTATAGCCGCTGAGTCATTGTTTATTAGGTTGGGATCTTGTTGCTTCATCGGCCTTAGGATTGCCGATGGTTTGTTGCACGTGCGCAAAGTAGCGTCACGTGCACCGTCATTCTGGATTGTTTACACGGTGCGACCTTGGGATTTCGTATAGTGATTCGGGTCAGGTCGTGACACATGTGATAACTCTTTTAGCATGGAGTGCTTGAGTCTTCTTTTAGTCTGTGTAATAGAAGCCACACTAATTCTGGTTCCAGAATCTATAGTCTTCTTCCTGCCCTTGTGGTGTACAAGAGTAATGGAATTCAGACATAAGTGTATTATGTCATGCTGTGACTGGGACAAAATATGTATACGATTTACATTAGAATCACAACTGCAGTTGTAACAGTTCATTAGTAACTTTCTATGGAGTGTGGAGCTTTTGTGTCAAACTAACTAGCAGCATGATTTATGTTCATATTTTAATAGTACAATTGTGAAATTTTATATTTGGAGGTATAGTTTCTGGAGAAACGTGTCTTCAAATAGTTATTTTTCTTGTGATACAAACTTTGTACCTAAAACTGGGAATGATGGCATTTAGTTCAGTAGATGCAAATTTTATCCCAAAGATAACAATGTGATATTCAAAGTCAGATGGTTTCCTATAATAGATCCCAAATCCTATTGCAATTATGGATTAAGAGTATCTCATCGATAGTTTGATTGGAGTGTAGTGCTTTCAGTTCTTTGTAGATTAAGGACAAAAGAAATCCTATAGCAGTTATGCATTCTTTGAGTTTTTGATTCACGACAAAACCATAGGTCCTTAATTGTTTGAAGTCAAGTTAATTCTTGGTTTCAAGGGTTATTTTTTAGTTTATATATGAGAAATATGAGCTTTTCCTTTTATATGAGAAGAGGCTCAACGTGTTATCGCTTGAAAGATACATTTTGAATTTGTACTTGAAAAATCAGTTAGAACAGTTTGGAGTTTTAAAGTAAGTTTCAATGGTCACATATATTATTGAGTCTATTAGAAATCTTCATCTCATGTAACATTGTCTATCGTATTTGTACAAAAACTTAAACCAAGATGATAATGGTTCATTTTTTTACTACTTATGTGTGGATGTGCTAACCTTGCCTAGTTCTCTTATGGGGACACAATCATAACCTAAAAGTAATTTTAACCTGTCTACTGGAAATGCATATGTTGTAGTCCATCTAACCTTTGCATATGGCTTTCGATAATCATAAAACATGCTCTTTTTGTTTTTTTAGAGTCATTTCAGCCTGTCTGCTGGAAATGTATAGGTTGTACTCCATCTGACCTTTAAAGCCATCGTCATGATTACACACACCGTAAAAACTATATGACTTGACAAATTTCCTTAGGTTATGATTGTTCAAAAGTCATTTTTAGGTTATGATTCCTTCTTCTAACACTATCCATGACTCTCTTTTTGGTTATGGCCTCGGCAGTATTGGTTATAGGATTTTATGACTCATAATTTTGTGTTGTTGAAGGTGATCCATGTGATATCTCTTTTAGCATGGAGTGCTTGAGTCTTCTTTTAGCCTATGCAACAAAAGCCACACTAATTCTGGTTCAAGAATCTGTAGTCTTGTTCTTGCCCTTGTGGTGTACAAGAGTAATGAAATTCAAACCCAAGTGTATTATGTATTGTTGTGACTGGGACAAAATATGTATACGAGTTACATTAGGATTGCAAATGTCGCTGCAGTAGTTCACTAACAACTTTATATGGAGTATGGAGCTTTTGTGCCAGACTAACTAGTAGCATGAATTATGTTCATATTTTAATAGTCCAATTGTGAAATTTTTATCTTTGGAGGTATAGTTCCTGGAGAAACAGGTCTTGAAATAGTTATATTTATTGTGATACAAACTTTGTACATAAAACTGGGAAAAAGGTTCAGAGGCAATGGTTGTGGTAAGTTGCTAAAATCTCAAAGAAAAAGGTATTTTGTTTGAAGCTGGGAGAATATCCTCGATCTTATTTGTAGGTATATTTACAACTTATAATCTAAAAATTGCAGGCACATTCGTAGACAGAATCCACTAAAGATGAGAAAGTGGTAGGTGGCCATCAAAAGAGACGTGTAAGTAACAATATATCCAAAAAATTAACACCCCAACATTAGTTAAGCTCATTACTTATAATCTCAAACTTGCAGCGACATTTGAAGACAAAAGCAACCAAAACTGAAAAAGAACAAGGTAGGTGGCTATCCGAAGGGACTTGCGAGTAGCAAAATGTCATAATTTTGTCATTTTATCCATTACAGCAGACTATGCAACAGAAGCCATACTAATTCTAGTTCCAGAATTTAGTCTTATTCATGCCCGTGTGGTGTACAAGAGTATTGGTATGTATATCTTGAAAGTATTATGTACAAATGAAATTGTTATTTCCTTATTCAATTTATAGTTCAATGTATGGGAATTTTTGTCACTTAAGCTAACTTATTGCCTATGCTATGGATATGTGCTGACTACATTTTGATTTTTTGTTATTCTGAAGCTAATTTAGAACAAAAAAGTGTTCCTTGTGTGTATTACAATCTGTTATGAGAACAAGCAGAATATCGAAGTTAATTAATCAAGCAAATTGTTGTTCTCCATCCTTCCTAATTTAGTGTCATTTCTCTGATGTGTGTATATTTTCAGTTTAGGTTTGACCATTCTTGTAATTGATAAATCTTGGGTGTATCTAACAAGGTTTTAAATCTCAATTCAAAGATCATTTTATTTTGGTACTAGCATACTCTCTTGGTGCTAGCCAATTAACTTTTTAAGGTTTTATTTGTAGACCAATTCCTATATACGATGCAGGAGTTAGAGCTTTCGTTGCAACAACTATATAGAGAAGTTAGGAAATCCCCCAAAAATTCAATGTCCTTGTACTTGATGTAGAAATATCCTTTCCAGACTAGTGACGATGTAGTGTCAGACATGATTATGTTTGGGATGGATGAGACATACAGGATATGGATTTTTATGGGGAAAAGTATCCTAGCACTTCGTCCAAAATGACATGTGATCCTGATGAAATACCAAATACATATAGGATGTTCATAGATGCGCATGTTAACGATGAAGAGATTGCAGGTCATACTGAAGAAATGAGAGATGGAGGGTTTGCTAAATTGTTCGTAGAAGAAGAAACTAAACTTTACCCGGGTTGCACTTACTACAAAAAGCTGACAGAGACAGTAGTACTTTTCAAACATAAAGCTGTCAATGGTATTTCTAATAAGGCATTTACAAAACTTCTGAACGTCTTGAATGGCATGTTACCACAGGAAAATACACTTATGGGTTCAACATATTCAGCCAAAAAGTTACTTAAAACCTTGGACTTGGGGTTTGAAAAAAATACATGCATGTGTCAATGATTGATGTCGATTTAGGAAATACCTAAAAGAACTAGACAATTTCCCAAGATGTGGGAAATCCTGGTGGAAAGTCGTTGGAAAAGGAGATGAACGCAAAACCAAAAAGGGGGTACCGGCCAAGGTTTTGAGGTTCCCTTCCAATTATTCCCATATTTAGAAGGATGTTCAGATCACCAGAAAATTATAACAACTATTGTGGCATAGCACTCATCATAGCAAGGATAACAAGACGCGACATCTGTTGATTCACCTCAATGGAATTTTATTGATAGTAATTGGCCTGATTTTGCATCTGATCATAGAAATCTTAGACTTGGACTTGCTACAGATGGATTTAATCCTTATCCTAATCTAAGTTCCACGTATAGCTGTTGGCCCAGTGATGCTTGTTACGAACAACCTTCCCCCATGGCTATGCATTAAAAGAGAGAACATGATGTTAACCTTGTTAATCCCTGGGCCGAAGCAACAAGGAAATGATATTTATGTATATTTAAGGTCTCTCATTGAATACTTGAAAAAATTATGGATAAGTGGGGTTGATGTGACGGCCTGACCCGGATTCCTATGTGAAATCCCATGTCGGACCGTCCAAATAAATACTAGTCAAGCATGCGCAAGTAGAAATATAAAATTTCACATGACGCAACATGGAATACATATAACAACTCGGCTACACTAGGCTGGAAAAACAACATAAAATAAACAAGTCTTTGGCGACATTACAACCAGAACCCAACAACTACTCCTACAATTATAACACATGCAATATAATAACCTCAATGGCCACATGTAGACACCCCAATTTCGTACCCCTGGTATGTAACATGACATGAAATATCAAGACATATTAAAACATAACAAATGTCAAGTTACAGGGTTGAAAATGCAAAAGGACAAAGCAAGATTCACAAAACAGTGAAATGCAGGGGCTAAAGGTGCCAAAAATAAAACTACAGAGGCAAAGCTGGTGCCACCCATAGTCATAATAGGGGTGGCGCCAAGTTTCATAATGGGTGGCGCCCATTTCGTGCTACAGTGCTTCCCAAAGTGATACAGAACAGCTACAGTTTGCGTAATGTGCAATTTATCTGGCGTTTTGTACAATCAAATGAAGCACGAAGAGAGAAAAAGAAATCCCTTCGGTGTCCTCTCTCCAGGATATAAATAAAGCCTTCGGGGTTCACTTTCAGACACACCTTTCTTCCCCAAAAGCTCTCCGCGTCGTTGTTACGCTGGAGAAATAGAGAGCGACGTGAGATAGTGAGTGATCTCCCTAATTAAAGCCTCGAAACCCTGCCAAATCTCCTCCAAACTTAAAACCAACCGGTCAAAGTGAGCATTAGCCCCCCCAGCTAGTTTTCCACCCTATTTTCCCAGTCCAAAAATCGCGGAAAGAGCCAAAAAGGCCAAATCGATCGAGAAATAAGTTCTGCTCGATTTCCGCCTTCCTCAAGCAACCAAACAATCAATCTTAAGTAGTTACTCTGCCCGGATCCCGAGGCAAAAAGGTAACTTTCGGAAGCAATCATTCTGCACGAATCCCCACACCACTTCATCAAATAAAAGACTCTCTCTCCCTGAAGGACAGAGCGAGCACACCCTAGTCCGCTAATAGGTAAGTTTTAAAATATTTATTTGTAAAAAGTTCTACTTTCGATCCGGCCCAATGTAAAAATATAAGCCGTTGTGCTGCCCAGATTTAGTGAGGAAATAGCACTAAAAAGAGCCATTATTACGGCCAAATATTTTTAAGTATATTCGTAACTATTTGTAAAAAGACAGCTGCAAGTCCGTAAATAATGTAGCCGCGGTTGTATTTGTTTTTATTTCCTGTCTTTTAATGCTTTATTTATTTGCTAAATAAATATAACAAAAAGCATACTTTAGCCAAAAACTATTTTTGAGACCGAAACGGCGAGTTGGGTGCCTAGCACCTTCCCAACTCGTAACTTAGCCTTCGAACCCGTTTTTACAATCTCTGGTTTTCTTTTTTTTTTTGGTTTTGCTTTATTTCTTCCTCAAAATAAAGATGGCGACTCTATAAAACCTTTTGGATCCAGTAGGGCATCGCAACATCTTTTATTGCACTTTTCTGTTTTCCCCTAAAAAAGGGAGAATGAGAATGAAAAGGTGATGTATTCATATATCCTGGTATCCCCTAAACAAGGGATAACTTGATGCAGGAAACCCAAAGCACCCATAGCAATCCGAAATAGGCCATAAGACTATTTTCATAAAATCCATAGTGGGGCCTCGCAACACTCCTTTCTTGCACTTTTCCGTTTTTTCCTAAAAAGGGGAGAATGGGAATGAAAGGGTGATGTATTCCTATATCTCGGTATCCCCTAAACAAGGGATAACTTGATGTAGAAAACCCAAAGCTCCCATATTGGACCAAAAATCCACTGAAAGTTACCAAGACGTATTCAAGTGCGCTATCTTAGACAGCACTCCTCTCGCACTTTTAATTTCGTCTTCCCCTAAACAAGGGAGGGTGGAATCAGTGCAGTGGTATCACGCATCCGCACGTACGCGCACCCCTTTCCAAGGACGCATGGGGCGCGGGCGCACAATCCCGGGAACCCACACCACAACATGCCGAAGACAACAACAACAATAATAATTTAAAAGAAAAATAAGAGGAATAAGCTGTAGTGAACCATATCATGAAACAAGCTCAACATGGAAGTCGGCGTACAAAAGATTCATAAGTCTAGAATATTCAAGAGTTACAACAACATCAAATTCCCAAGTCAAGTCTAGATGACTTGCTTCCCATCGTCCTTGCCAAAATCAAAGACAAACTATGCATAGTCTCAAAAGAACAACCTCCAAGCGAACTAGCTATCTAGCTCGGACATGGCGAATCTAAAGAGGATCTCCACCTTGACTTGGATCTAAGGAAAACAAAACAAACAAATAGGGTAAGTCATAAAGACATAGTAAGCTACTAAAAATACATGTTCATTTCATGGCATAGCATTTCTCATAAGTATGGAACATGATCATCAAATATCACTTAGCACATTATTCATATAAGTGCGAGTAATAAATCATACAAGTAGGATATAATATAGACCCGACCACTACATAGCTCCTGCAATAAAGTTTGCTAACCCAATATCATGACTACGATACTCGTGACTTCGCAACGATATATCGAACTCTGACGGCTAATAGCATCCTGTGACGCACGTATTGATACACCAAAGAGGCTACTTGCCCATTGCGGCCTACAGTGGAGGTGTGTGTGAGGTCCCAGGTACGGCAATACATAGCGAGCACGAATCTCACGATTCGTGAAGGCAATACATCGTCCTACCCTGACATAAAAACCAAACCAAATAATGCTAGCTGGAATCAATGTGATGCACAAGTAGATATTTACTCGTCATAAACAAATAAGGATATAATTCGACAAGAGCAAACTCATCCGACCAAGTAGGTTATTAATATCTACCATAAATCATGTCAAGGCAAGTAATTGATCATAGCCAAATAATCATAAATGACCTCAATTGCACATAAATAGACCCAACTCATAATTTAGTATTCTTGACCATACGGTGTCTAAACTTCATAGGGATTAAAAGTAGTGTCCAACATGTTCCAATCTTCGCTAGAGTCGACTCCGTTGAGTCTTTACAACACATTCCAAATTTTAGAGATTTAAAGCTATGTGCTTCACAAACCATCCTAAGTCCATTACTAAGTCCAACTAGGTTGTAAGCTAGCCAAAGTACTACAATGTGATTCATATTCATCATAGAGTCCAATTAAAGGTTAGAACACATATAAATATACCAACATACCAAGTAAGCCACATATAGGATCCTTTCATATATCACACTTTCAAGTAAACATGTAAACATTGCTTCTAACATTCTCACATTCCTAGATACACAAGATGAAGGGTAATAACATTCTTCAATAATCATACAATCATCCTATATATATGCTACTAACAAGTTCACATGTTCAAATCACAAGTTGAGGGCATACAAAGCATGTATGTGTACTCATTGACCTCAAATAGCATAGGTTTTGTTTTCCTTAGGATCAATGAGTACCAATATCAAAGAAAGAAAGAGTAACTTACTTGTAATCCACACACAAGAAACCAAATGGAAAAATTAATTGGTTGGAAGTGTTCTACTCTTCAAGCTCTTCAATCCTATGACTTGGCTTCAAGAATGGAGAAGAGGAACTATGGAAATCAAGGAGGAACCTTCAAGAACCCTAGCAAGCACTCAAGAAACTCTGTCTCACGTTTCTGGAAGAAGGATGTAGTAAAGGAAAAGCACAAAGGCTGGTTTGTTGCTTTTACGAAGTCAAATGGTTAGTAGGACAAGTTTCCAACTATTGTGGAGCTTCAAATCATATTTTTGTGATGTTCATCCCTCCATTACAACCACTCAAAACACACTTAGAGATAGGTAATCATGTTAGGATATGTTTAAAGATGATTTGGGAGGTTTAGGGGGTGTTTAGGAAGTGTTTAAGTGGAGTTGGATTGGTCAAAACCTTGAAAAATTCAAAACAGGGGATTGTTGTCACGAAGGACTAAGCACTCGTTTAGTCCTCCTACCAAGCTACCGCTTGGTCCCTTTTTGCCTTAGGACAGATTCTCGAAATATGTGCTTGCTCAGCCCAAAACACCAAGTGACCACTCAGCCTCCTAAACCAAAATGCTTCAAAATTCAACCCAAAGGAGTCCTAACCCAAACCCAAACATCCATGGTTGATTCCACACTCAAAATGGGTCCGAAACTCACCCGAAACACACTAGGAATGTCTCAAAACAAAGCACAAAACAAGCAATATCAAAATAAAATTTGAATCAATGATTAAAAACATAAACATACATGATTATGAATATGTTAAACACTTCATGAATGATCTAAAATGCTTGAATATGTTAGATTAAGACTTTAATAAAAGTCAAAACTTTAAACAACGTAATAGAATCAAAGTATGACTTAAGTAACTAATTAAGAAAACAGGGCAACTGCAACAGACTATTGCAACAGAATTGAATTTAGTCATAATATGAAGTGGACAGATAATTTTTAACCGGGAAACCCATTAGTCGCGTCCTTTTGGGGGGAAAAATAGGAGGGAAAAATGGTGCCAAAATATGCAACAATTTTTGCAACAATTTTAGATTTTTTTTTAAATTTAAAATTGTCATACCCCATAAAAACGATGTTGTTTTGTGTGTTGACTATATAATTGAAAATCCAAACCTAGACTAAATTAAGAAAAACCCCCCAACATTAATTTGACCCTTTTATCTTTCTTTCTCTCGTGCGAGCTCCGCCTCTGGCTTCTCTTCTCAACACCCGTCATCTCTTTCCGTCAGCCACACCAGGGAAGGTATGTATGCTTTTTAGATTGGAGTCAAACCTGATGCTTTTCTTTTTCAATCCAATATGATTTCATGGCTCATCTCCTTGTGGATTTTTCTTGAATTGAAGGATTTCACCATATCCAAGGGTTGTGTTGCATCTCTCTCATCTCTCTCTCGTTGTTGTTCCAAAACCCGAAGTTCATCAATTCATCAGGTACGGACGACATTCAATTATATCTATGATGTACAAAAATTTGAGTATGTGTTTTTATACATGTAGCGTAGAACAGGCTAAATAGAATTGGTGGATTTGATGCAACACATGGTGAGGTAAGTCTTGCTGGTACCATTATTGGTATGGCTCAGGAATTTGTACTGCATATTTAATTAGGAATCTGACCTAATAAAATTGTAATTGGCATCGATCCTCTTAGTATATGCAGAAAACAACCTCAATTATCCACTAATCATGACTTCACTCACACAACAGAGTCGCACCCTTATATGCTACTCCAAATGTGCCAATTTCAGCAAATATATAAATCCAAATGATTTCTTCAATCTTTTGAGACTTTTAAACTTGTTTACTTTACTAATTTTTGTGAAAGATTACTAATTGAGTTTATAATTAAATATGATGAACTTTATGTTGTCAAGACCAACACCACCCTTCAATAATGAAAATGATGTAACAAACCTGCACTCTAAATAGTTCATGGCCTCGTCTCTATTCGCAGAAGATGAGCAGAACACTTATGATACGCTTTAATATCCAAAAGATTTTTGTAGCCGAAAGTAGAACATTAGTTAGACAATCTGTAAATGGTAATGACCTCTTTTGTTGATTGTGAATTCAATTCCTTTCCCCAAAGTATCTAACTGCCATTGACTAGTACAAGTTTAGTTGTTTTCCAGCTTTAGCAGCGGAGCCTCAAAGTCTATACAGGGATAAAACATGCATGGGTAGAGAACGGTAGTCAAGGGAAACTTGCAATAACTAAACATTTTGGTCTCAGTGAGGTTACTTGACCCACTTATAATCAACCTGTATAGTTCATTGAACACGAAAACTTCCAAAGAAAGCCAGATAAGAGCAAGAAAATTAAAAGGGAGAGGCTATATATTCCTGTACTTTTTTGTTGTTTTGTGTTTGTTCGTTTGAGGTCTTCGTCCTATACTTCAGTTTGGCTTGCGTTAAGATCAATTAAAGTAATCGACAGCAGTTAGTCATATCTCTTTCTACATCATGAGAATTTCTAGCCAAGGATAAGCCGTGCACTTAGAAATAATCTTGGGCATAGGCGCAACAACATTCTTTAAGAGGATCGAACCAAAATACACTTGTCTTGGACAGTAGTGTTTTATGATATCTTGGGTAAAGGGTTTTTGAATCCATTAAATCAAAATATTGACTCTTGTGTTCCACTTCTACCCTTTATGTGCATGATTTGATGGATCAACTTTTGGAAAATTAAGAAAAGGGGGGGGGCGGTTATATACTTGAAATGATATTAGTCATTAATGTTTGGCTTTTCAATGTAGACTATGTTTAGTGGGAAGGTCTGTTATGATTAGGGACTATGGAGTATAGTAGTCATGTACAAAAAAGTACTCTATATGCAGACCACAAAAAAGAAAGTGTTCTCTATCTCAAGGTATTAATCTCCATGCAATTAAAATAGGACTGAATTTTTTAAGATATGCATACTTGGTGTTGCAGTAGTTAGTGTCCATGTTGTGGAACTTTGAGGCTCAACTCAGAGGTGTTGCATGGGTAGTGTCAGTAAAGACAGCACCAAACTAGCCTTGCAGTCCTTGGTCATATTGGTAGGATCTGGCGATTCCCCTTGGACCCTGATACCATCTGCCTATTGACCCGATTCAATAGATCAACTATTAAGCAGTAACGTTTTGGCTATATGTGTTGGATGGGCTTTTTTTTTTTTTGGGTTTGGTTCGTTGGTTCCTGTATCAAAGATCTTGAGTGGCAGTGGCAGCGCAAGTTATTCGTCACATGGAAGTGTGAATTAAGATTTCACATAAACCCAACAATTTCAAGATAAGCTTTGTGAAAGAGTAGAACAAGTGCGGGAAGATATTCAAAAACAAATACAAGCTGACAATGCTGCGGAAATAGAGAAAATCAAAGCTGATTTCAAACTGCAAGAGGAAATTTGGTCACTTAGAGCCCAACAACCTCCACCAACGTCTATGTAGTTTGACTGTTAGACAATGTCTTTTGTTAATCACTTGAAGGCTTTCAACATTCTCTAAACTTTCATGTAATCTGACACTTCGACAATGACTTTTAAATGAAATGCTTAAAATTGAGTTGTTTTAAATGTTTGATTTTAGATTTAATTTTTTTTTATAAAATGTGAAATATGAAATGTTTAATCAGGTACGATAATATATATATCAACGATATCTTCTGTTGCAATAATAATTTTTTTTTTAAATTCAATTATGAACTAGCAACAGAAATATATAAACATTGTAATGGAAAAGTTTGTTGCAAAAATGCAATGAAAAAGTCTGTTGCAAGAATATAACAAAAAATACAACGAAAAAGTATGTTAGAAGAATGCAACGAAAAAAATCTGTTGCACGATTGCAACAAAAAAAGTCTGTTGCAAGAATGCAACGGAAAGAGTTTGTTGCAAGAATGCAACAGAAAAAATTAGTTGTTATTAGCAACAGACGTCAACTGCCATTGGAAACACATTTGCAACTGAAAATTTTGAAATTGCAACGCTCAGTTTTCATTGCAATATCATGCAACGGAATACATACGGATGCACAAATTTGCAACGAGCGTTTTCCAAACAGAATTTGCAACAAACTTTTTCCGTTTCAATCGTCTAATTGTAACAGTATTTTATTTTTTGCAACGGAATTTTTTGTTTCAATTGCTCTGTTTTCTTGTAGTGTAAATAGCAACTAGTAACTTATAAATGATTACAATACACACATGAACTAAGTAAACATACTCACGAAGGTTATGAATGCATGAAGACAAGCACACAATGATCATGCAAGAATCTAGAGTGTTACAGTTGAGGTGTATGATGCATATAAGAAGAGCATGTTCAATTTGAGGGTCATTCTAATGTGGGCAATTAATGATTTCCCAGCTTATGGAAATCCGGTCGGATGTACTACAAAGGGTAAGGCAGCATGTCCTATTTGTGGTGTTGATACTTGTTCAATATGGCTACCTTACAGCAATAAGTGTGCATACATGGGTCATCGACGATTCCTTGCATCCAATCATCCTTTTCGAAAGAAGACGAGTTAGTTTGATGGAACCATTTAGAAGAGGGCCAAGCCTCCAATATTGACTGGTTCTGAAGTCTTAAAAGTTGTAAGTGACTTTGAAATTGATTTTGGAAAAGGGGAGGAAATTAACAATGAGGAAGTAACAAGAAAAGGAAGGTAAAAAGGTAAGGGCCACAAGAAGGGGAAGAGGAAGACTAAATGAAGAAAAGTCATGAAGGGCCTCATGTGGAAGAATAAGCCAATTTTTTTGAGTTGCCTTATTATGAGGTAAACCATTTTTCAGACTTGATGAATACTTTAATCAAATGGTAGAGTTTATTAGTCAATAACAATATGTCATTATTTTTCCAGTATTTGTCGGTACGCCACTGTTTAAATTTAATGCATGCTGAAAAGAATTGCAATGAGAATTTAGTTTGCACTTTGCTTAATAACAAAGGAAAATCAAAGGATGGTCTTAATGCTCGTAAATACTTGGAAAAAATAGGAATTAGGTCAGATTTGCACCCACGGGTTGAAGAGAATAATAACATGTTTCTTCCACCGACATAACATACTTTAACAAGTTTAGAGATGGCGACCTTTTATTAGCGATTAAGAAATTTGAAGATTCTTGACGGGTACAGTTCAAATATTGCAAATTGTTTTATGCAAGATGACAAGATATTTGGACTCATGTCCCATGATTATCATGTTTTAATGCAACAGTTATTACCTGTTGCATTCAGGGGAATTTTATCTAAAGGACCCAGAAATGCAATATTTCGACTATACTCATGATTTTTCTACGATATAAGTCAAAGAGCGATTGATATAGAAAAACTACAAGTTGTTCAAGAAGAAATTGTTGAGACAATATGCATGCTTGAAAGATGTTTCCCTCCTTCCTTCTTCGACATCATGATACACTTGCCAATACATTTAGGACGGGAATCACATTATTGTGGACCAAATAAATTCCATTGGATGTATCCATTTGAAAGGTATTCATATTCTATTTAGTCATCAAACTTTTTTGCAATAGTTTTAGTAGTTTGTCTTCACCTTCTTATTCGATCTTCATTAGATTCATGAAGACATGCAAGGAAAATGTTAGAAATCCTTCACGTCCTGTAGGATACATATGTGAATGCTATTTTGCCAAAGAGTGCATGAGATATTGCAGATGTTATATCAAGAAAGCATCTGAAATTGGATAAACACATAATCGTAATGAGGACTATCAAGATGATAGAATATTTGACAGAAGACTGATTTCCAAAGGAGAGCATACTATATTGTCTGTTGAAGACTTGTAGAATTCTCATCGATATGTGTTATTTAATACTGCGGAAGTTGAACCATATGAAGAGTAAGTTTAAGTTAAATGAAGACTTGTCAAGTTTCTTCGTCATTCATGTTTTTCACCCTTTCATTCTATTAGGATGCTCATGGAAGAGTTGAAGAGATTACATGATAATCTCTGATGAAGAACTTTCAGAGAAACATTCAGAAACTTTCTGTGATTGGTTTACAAAAAAGGTTTTTTTTAACTCTTTGTTGTGTTTCATTACACATTAGGATAGTTTACTTGTTCAATAATAAACATATTATTGTTTAAAATACATGTACATGTTAAACTCAAAACGGGTACAAGAAATGTTTCAGAAACAAGAAAGTGGCTATCATATTGGCCTAGAAAGCAAGCAAGCACTCTCATACTCTGGTTTTATTATAGTTCACTATGGGATCTTGCGTGACATTATTGTGTTGGACTATCTTCGTTTTCAAATTCCTTTATTTAAGTGTGACTGGTGAATATTTATCGTGGAGTGAAGGTTGAAGATGGATTTACTTTAGTCAACTTTGGCAATTCCAAATTCAATTCAAAGGAGATCCTTTTAAATTAACAACACAAACCCTCCCAAGCGTTTTTTTGAAGAGAAAACAAATCATCTAATTGACAAGCTGTAGTGAGGCCACCACCAAGAGGCTATGACGATTTGGAAATCTATAATGAGGATCACGTTGAGGATGATGAATCATCTTATAACCCACTAAATGCAACTTTGCTTAATAGAAGCAAGGACGGCCAAGATGGTAACTACGTAAGAGCGGGTTGTGACAAAATATTGGTAAAAAAATGAATATTTCTTCTGTTATGAGTATATGGTTTTTTACATGAGTTGATATGGCATATTGGTTAAAATTATTTCATCTCTATAATGTTTTCATTGTAATGAGTATAATGTTTATATTACTCGATGTATGTACATTATTTAATCCATGTAAATTTTTATGAACTAAGAGGTGGATCTTTAGGTAAGTTCCTAGACTTATCATCAATATGGCTAATGGACAAGGAGAGGTAAGACTTGTCTAAGATTTTATATCATACTATCTATCTTTATATATATATATATATATATATATATATATTAATATTATGTGTGTGTCCTATCTCAATATATGATAATGAACTATGCAGAGTTCAAAACAAGGAAAGAAGCGATCCAAAAAGTTAAATCTAGTGACCATATCAATTTTTCAAAAACATGGATCTGAATGCATTAGGATCTATGAAAGAAGTTCTAATCCCTCGCCCTGTAATCCCTCAAGCCCAAAAGCCCGGTCTACTATGTGTAGCCCATATATACTGGCCCACTGAGCACGCAGCACTTTGGGTCATCAGGCCCACCACACGCCGACCCAAAACACCATAAATGATCTTGGTGCCTAGTAGTAGTGCATGTCTATCTTATAAATCGCACAAAATTCCCACACCTACTCGATGTGGGATGGGGATATTACAATCTCCCCCACTTAAATCCTTGATATTCTCATCAAGGTCAAATCGTACCCCGGGCAATGTGAGATTCAAGAGGAGGCTCATACGGGGATCAAGAGGTGGCTCCCACCTTCTGCGATCTAGTACTTTGGCTCGCATAACACTTTGTTCTCACATTTCCACCAAGGACCCACTCTGATAGCATTTGTAACACCTCAAGCCCAAAAGCCCGATTCACTACGTGTAGCCCACATATTGGCCTACTGAACACGCAACACCTTGAGTCAGCAGGCCTACTACAAGTCGACCTAAAAGTCCATAGATGATGTTGGTGCCCAGAGGTAGTATTTGGCCATCTTATAAATCGACCACAATTCCCACACCTACCCAATGTGGGATGGGGTATTACAATCTTCCCCACTTAAATCGTTGACATCCTCGTCAAGGCAAAATCGTATACTAGGTAATACGGGATTCAAGAGGTGGCTCTTATGGGGATCAAGAGGTGGCTCCCACCTTCTGCGGTGTAGCACTTTGGCCCATACAACACTTTGTTCCCACATTTCTGGTCGGGACCCAATTTGATACCATTTGCAATGCCCCGAGCCCAAAAGCTCGGTCCATTACATGTAGCCCACGCACTAGGCCACTAAGCATGCAACACCTTGGGTCAACAGGCCCATCACAAGCAGACCCAAAAGTCCATGGATGATAAAAAAATTTCTATGCAAAGAATACCTTCTCCCCTGGCTTCCACATCTAACGAAGTGCCTGATCATCCCAATAAAGAAGGGGAAATAACAAAAAAGTGGGAAAACAAAGGTGAGAATAGTGAGCTTAAATTTTAATACTCGAGTTGAGGTGGAATTTAATGAAAGAGGACAACCTATAGGTTTAAATTCCGAGAAGTTATCGTCATACTTGCGTTCATTGTCACGAGAACTTGTACCCATTAATATTGATGATTGGAGGAAAGTTGATGAAAAGAAGAAGAATGATATGTGAACATGTGTTATGGTATTAATTATAGAGCTAGCTCAAGTTCAATTATAACTTTTCATGTGCACATATTATATAGATAATGTGATGTTTTTTTTACAGGCAAGGTTTAAGGTCGACGACACATTCAAGAAACTTATTCATCAATTAATGGGTACTCGTTTGAGGGAGTCTAAGTATAGACTGATAGCATCACTTTGAGATGCATCAAAACTTCCAAATAAGGAGGCGTTGTATGCTAGTCTTATACCAGATAATATAAGATCTCTTCAAGACTGGAACGATTTTATAGCAAAAAAGTTGTCAGATGAATTTGAGATAATCTATAAGTTTTTATGTAAGGATATTGATAAGGTATGTTTTGTTTACAATTGAATTGTGGTGTAGGAGAAAAGCAAAATGTTGAAGCAAATGACGGCAAAGAATCAAACCCCACACACTATGATTCAGAAGGGGTATGCCCGACTAGAGGAGGAGATGGCAACTTTCTATGAACCTACTAACATATGGACGACTACATATAGTTTGTCTTGCAATTTATATAATATTTTATTTTTCATAAAAAGGACAATCCTGATAAAGTTGTACAGAGAACTGATATTTGGTGTAAAGCTCACACAAAAGAGAATGGGGATGTACCAACTACTTTTGTCGTTGATTGTGTGGTAAGAGCATATTTTTATTAAGAAAGAAATAGCAGACCTAAAAAATTTATTATTGGAGTCAAGTATTCTACAATAAAGCACGTTGTTTTAGAGACTTATTTAATTTTTCTCTTATATGTTTATTTGTGCTTGTCTACAAACTATCACTTCAAAGGGTAATGAAAATGGCAACACACCCTCTCCTCGCTCATAAAAGGGTAGCTCTCATGTTGTGGGTAGTACCAATTTAAATGCAATAAATGAAAGAGTTAATGGCGATGTCAGCAGAAAATGCATGCTTATGATTGCTAAGGCTGAAATAACATCTATGGATCCTAATGATGTGGCACACACCGTTCCACTCGGAAACGGTGTTTGGAAAGTTTGGGTCAATGTGCCTTTAGATCCTAAAGCTCCACTATGGAGGCCTAACTCATTCATGTCAGTGATCGAGGACGCAGTTGGGACTACAGTTTCATGGCATAACGATTTCATCAGTTTAGATTAATCTTTGCTTAGTACATATGGCTCTTGTAGTTATACATATTTTGGACAGGCACTTTTATTAATTGCTTTGCTTTAGCTATTGTATATAATTGCAGTTTAGGGACTCATGCACCTCTTAGATTACTAACCCATTTTTAACTCCGCTAATGCAGCTGCTATATATAGCGCATTGCATTGCCGGTCACAAGCCTGAATAAAGGAGGAGGGGAAAGCAGTTCACTTAACTGAATGTTGATTACTTTTCTTCTCATAATCATGGCCTATGCTTTTGTGATTTCAGCTGGAAGATCCAAAGGGTATACAAACCAAAAGCCCATCAATCATGCTCATATTTGGCCATTAACTGAACTCTAGAAATGGCACAAAAAGATATCACCAAGATAGAACAGAGCATCTGTAGTTCATCTTCATCACAAAAAAACCATGAAGATTTAACTCTCTGCCAATCTCCTGAGGTCGTTTTACTCATTCAAAAGGTATCAAAAGCCAAAACTACGTAAACACGCACACACACAAACATTTGAAGGTTTAAAGTTATAAGCTTCGACAAAATTAATCAGTAAATATTTTTTGGACAAAATTATTGTAGCATTGAAAATGTTCTTTGGGAAAGCATTTCTAATATTGGATTGGGTTTGTCATGGATAAAATTAAGTGTTTGGAGAGGCTGTTGGGATATATTTCCTTATATTTATTGGATGTGGTTCAGTTATAGTGAATAAGATTTACGGTTCACTTACATTCCCAGATGTGTGAGTTGCGTAGGGTTTAATAGTTATGGTCATGGTCTACGCAGTTGGAGATGCATCTAGTGCTCACTTTAATCCTGCTGTTACTGTCACCTTCGCCATCTTTCGACAATTCCCCTACAGGCAGGCAAGTTTTTCACTATTTATATTCCATAACACTAACACAAAAGTACTACGAGATTTCAATTTGGATTGGCTTATTTCTATACTTCTTAATTATTTGGTAGGAAAATATTATTTATTTATTATTTTTTTTTTTTAGGAAACAGGGACGGTACCCTGCTAGATTTTATTAATAGAAGAAAAAAGTACAAACTTGAGGGGGACAACCAGCCTTGCCCTTATATATGGGAGGACAGAGGAGCCTTACCTCGAAAAGGAAATACAAATCAATGGAGAGAAAATTAAGAAATTCTAACATAGGGAGTTCTACTAGCATCTAAACAAATGAGACCCTTAATAGAGCGTGGAATACCAGCAGGCGAAAGAAACTGGAAGTTGTCTTGAGAATCATAAGCCAAGTTAGCTAGACTATCTGCAACTTTATTAGCTTCACGGAAACAGTGATGAAACGAATGCTGACCAGATTGTTGAAGCCGAAGAATATCTCGGTAAATGTAAACATACTTCCATGAGATATTGAAATTTTTAGAGAGAGTGTCAACAATAATTTTAGAGTCCATTTCAATTAAGACATTATGAAATCCTTGCTCATGAAGCCACAGGAGGCCAGAATGAAGAGCTTTCAGCTCTGCCATCATGTTGGAACACTCGCCATAGAATTCCGAAAAAGCATAAATACAATCACCTTGAGAGTTTCGAAGAATTCCACCGCCTCCACTTAAGCCGGGGTTACCTCGACTAGCTCCATCAGAGTTAAATTTGAAGCAACCGGAAGGAGGAAGGTCCCAGAAGACAGCCTGGACTTTAATCTGCTTAAGGAGCCCAAAAGAGATTGCTGAATAATCATGGAGATCGGATATGTAGTAATTGGAAGCTTGAAGAATGGCCTTGAGATCTGATTTAATACTAAAAATCAGAGAACGGGCTGAGAGATGTTTACCATCAAAGATTGCAGAATTTCTGAATTTCCAAAGGGGCCAAAGAATAAGAGAGGGGATAATGATGAAGGGAAGAGACCGACGATAAAGCCACCAAGCAAGGCAGCGCTGTTGAATGGCACACGGGCTGAAAGGAACGTCAAAAAGGGAGTGAAAATGACGCCAGATATCTATAGCCAAACTGCTAGATAAGAAGACATGATCGAAAGTCTCAATGTGACCAGAAGCACAACATTGACACTTCGATACAAGCTGAAACCCTTTGCCCCAGAGACCCTCGTCGATAGGAAGACGACGAAGGAAAATTCGCCAAATAAGAATACTGATTTTCTTCGGCAGGGAGTTGTGCCAGATATAGGCTGCAGACAACATTCTAGGATGAGCAAGTGAGATCTCGGAGATAGCTGAACAAAGAGAAAAATTGCAGTTAGGAGACAAAGTCCAGCAAGCTCGATCATCTTCATCTGCGAGAGAAATAAACCGGGCCTTAATACTGTCTTTAACAGAGGAAGAAAGAGACATATGGCTGCTAGCGTTTTGGCTGGACACACTAGGCAGAAAATCTCGAACTGTAGAGACATTACAGTCAATGGGCAAGACCTCATTAAGATCACGAATCCAGTGATCATGCCAAGGAGAACAGGTTCCACGACCCAGAACCTAGAAAATTCGTGGATCAGCTATGGAACGAGCCTTAAGCATTCTACTCCAAGAATGAGAGCCTTTGGACTGAACTATACTGGGATGATGCCGAGAGCAATATCTAGCCTTCAAATAGGTAGTCCAAAGATTGGAAACAGTACGAAAGCGCCACCACAACTTCAGACCATAAGCCTTACATAAATCTACCATGGAGAATATGCCAAGACCTCCTTCAACAACAGGCCTACAGCAAGTAGACCATGAAATCCAATGACTCTTGTGTCTCCCATCCAACTGCCCCCAGAAGAAATTAGAACACATCCTATCAATCATCTTCACAACAGATTTAGGAGGGTCTATAGAGGCAATTTGAAAGCTTGTAATGGAATAGAGTACATGTTTGATGAGGGTAATGCGACCAGCCATGTCGAGAAAAGGACCCAGCCAAGAGCTAATATGGTTTTGGAGCTTGAGAAGGAGAGAATCAAAATAAGACTTCTTTTTGCGACCATAGTAAAGAGGGCAGCCCAGGTAAGTAATTGGGAGGGAACCCTTCGAAAATTCGAGCATTGAATCGGATTGCAACGAGAGTCTCGTGGAAGGGGCAACAAAGAAGGAACTTTTAGCGGGTTGATAACTGCCCAGGGCCATAGGGCTGAATAATGTGTTTAAGCTGAGAAAGAGATGCCTTGCTTCCATTACAAAAAATTATAATGTCATCAAGCAAAGGCAAGGTGGGAAATAATAGGGCACCAGCTTAACGAGAAGATATAGGGCGGAAATTGGGATTGAAGGCGATTAATGCTTCGACTTAAAACCTCTGCGCTATTATGAAGAGACTCGGAGAGAGGGTCCCCTGGCGAAGACCGAGGCGAAGGAAAGAAACCAAGCTGGATCTCCATTAATTAAGGCCGAAAACCGGTTATCAGAAATAAGGCGCCAAACCAGGTCTATAAAAACCTCATGAAATCCAAACTTTCGAAGGACACTGGTGAGGAAAACCCAAGAGACCCTATCAAAGGCTTTGGCCATATCCAGTTTGATAACAACATTGGATCCTGCAATCTTTTTCCCCAGATGGCACATCATTTCCTGTGCAAGAAGGATATTGTCTTCAATAATTCGACCTTTGGTGAAAGCGCTCTGATTTTCAGAAATAATATGAGGCAAGATTGCAGCTAGCCTTGTAGAAAGAATTTTAGAAATGACCTTGGAGCAGAAGTTACATAGGCTTATAGGACGGATATCCTTAAAAGAAGAAGGAACACCAACCTTTGGTATAGTGGCAATAAACATGCTCGACCATGAGCGGGGAAGAGAAAACCCCGAAAAGAATTCCAAGATAGCTTGATGAAAATCGACTCCAATAATGTCCCAACAAAAGGAATAAAATTGCCCAATGAATCCATCGGGACTCGCACTATCCCCATTAAGATCGAGCTTTGTCTTTACCTCAGACAATAAAGGAGGAGCTATAAGAGATTCATTCCAAACTGGCGTGATCAAAGAGGGGATCATATCCAGATTATAAGGAAAAGAGCCTTCAGCTTTAAGCTGGGAGCTAAAATAAGTTATGGCAGCCTGTTTAATATCCTTATCTGTAGAGAGGAGATTGCCTTCGTCATCATGGATAGAATGGATGTGGAGGCGACGTTGAGTCTGTTTAACAGAGGTATGGAATAACTTCGAGTTTCCTTGCCCTTTTTGCAACCATTTGATTTTTGTTTTCTGACGCCAATATTCTTCGTCCTGTAACAAGAACCGGCGATGAGAGGCCTTGGCTTTCATTAAGTTCTCACGATTAGAAGGAGAATTATTGATTTCATAAAGCAGTTCCATTTCCGCCACCTTATCTTCTACTGCTTTGAGGTTATCAAAAATATTGCCGAAAACAGATTTATTCCAAGTTTTGAGAGCCGCCTTGACATTACGGAGTTTGCTAGAAAAAACTGACACCGGCCTACCCACAACAGGCTGATTCCAAGCTTGCTGAACTGTATCCTTAAAAGAAGCATGAGAAGTCCAGATATTGAGGAATCGGAAAGGAACTGAGTGGCGAGAGACTTGACGGGCTATAGTTGTGAGCAATGGAGAGTGATCAGAACAGTTCCTATTAAGATGTTGAACTGAAGTTAACTGAAATGTGTCCAGCCAAAAAGCGTTACACAGCACTCTATCAATTCTCTGGTGAATGGTGGTTGTTCCAGCTCGCTTGTTCCACCAGGTAAAGTTGCTTCCAGAAAAACCCAGATCTATTAATCCCGCAGCAGACAAACAGGCATGAAAGTCCAAAGCACCAATGCGATCCCAGCCGACACCCCCACTTTTTTCCTCAGGATGAAGAGTAATGTTAAAGTCCCCTCCAATTATCCAAGGGGTTTGAGAAAAATTCAAGCTAGTGCTATTCATATCATCCCAGAGATCTTGACGGTCTCGCGAGTCACACCTCGCATAGACACAAGAAAAAAGAACATTAATAGGCCAAGAAAAGTGTTTGATAAGAAGAGTGACATGTTGGGAAGTCTCTTGAACAAGGCTACAAGTGAAGCTGGATTTAATAAAAACCCATATAGAACTGGCAGAATTAGAGAAAGAAAGTCGAAAATTTAAACGACGAGTAATGAGAGCAACTTTGGAAGAATCTAACATCGGCTCAAAAATAGCAATAACAGATAATTTATGAAGCTTAACTAGCTGCTTAAGACGGCTTACCGTTGGGTCGTTACCAATACCACGAACGTTCCAAAAAAGAACTTTGCAATCCATTAGGCACTAGTTTTAGATTCAGAAACTGAGGACTTAACTGTCTTAGATCGAGTTCGTCTGACTGCAGGAGCTGTTGGAGGCTTGGACTTTGGAGGAGGCTGTTGATGGCCTTCCAAATTAAGAGCATGCAAAGTAACGTTATCTGGATCATCTTCATTGTCCAGCATATTAAGCACAGCAAATCGATTTGGGGATACACAATTCTGACTTTCTGAATTCAAAACTTGATCAGCATTCATAGAATCCTGGGCAGTATCCCGTAAAGTGGATGGAATCGAAGGACGGGAGTCCTCTTGTATAATAGGAGATTTGCTATGAATTGGCAGTTCATTGTTAGTTCCACAAGTCTCCTCATGTAAAGGCGGCAATGAAACATTGTCATCAAGATTAGCTTTAGATGTTTGAGGGTCTCCTGGCTCATTAATCGCATCCTTCCTTTGACAATCATTCTTATCAACATTAATCTCTTTGTCCTTATCTTGTTCCGGAAGCAAAGGAGTAGGATTTGTGACAACATTAGTCTCCACTATTATTGGTGTCAAGGTGGTATTCGGCACTGGATCAGAAGGAAGAGAGGCCTTTTTTGGAGTCCATCTTTGCCGAGGATTAGGATTAGGGTTTGTTGCAGTTTGGTTAGGGTTTGAAGCAGTTTGGTTAGGGTTTGTAGTATTTTGATTAGGGTTAGGGTTTGTGGCACTTTGGTTAGGGCTTACAGTAGCATCAGTAGGAGAGGCTTGAGGCGGGTGCTTAAGTTTGCAACATAGATCATTATGCCCTTGCCTAAGACAATGCAGGCAGTACAACGGCAGATTTTCAGCCTCTAGAGGCTGCCAAAAGCTTGGGAAAACTGAACCACAATCAATCCAAACCCTATTAGGGCAGGGATTTAAAAGATCAACCTCAACACAGATTCTAGCAACGCTAGGACGTGAAAGATTAGTAATGAGGGGCCGGCCAAATAGCGAAGCAATGGAGAATAACGCGGATTTATGAAACAAGTGAATCGGGAGACCGGGAAGAGCAAACCACACTGGAACAATTGAACTTTCCACGTCCGGCCTAAAACTAGGAGTCCACTTAAAAACTCGCATAGGAAACCTTCCCAAAAACCATTGGTCTTTGATCCAAAGACGTTGATAGTCTTCTTGATTCCGAACCTGAATAAGAATATGTTTAGGATCCAAGTGCCCTATATTGAAATCCGCTTTAAGGCCGATGGTGCTAAAGTACTTTCTGGTGGCTTCCATAGAGGGGCGGCCATGTGAGAACTTCCCAACGAGAGCAAGATCAAAAGGCTTAGCTAGAGAAGCAATGATGTCAGGGGAGAGTTTGAGGGAGGGTTCCCCTTTGTATGTTGAAGGCGGGATAACAAAAGGAGGAACATCCGTTGTACCTGTTAAGGCTTCAGCAAAGGAGAGAGGTTTAGGAGGAGGGGGGGGGGATTATTAAGGAGTGGTTGTTTAATGCTTACAGGTTACCTTGTACATATCGCACAGATGCTCGGATCAATATTTTCTAGTGGCACATTATGCCTAATTTTTTATGTAAAGAAACAGGACTACTTTGGAACTATACTAGTTGGCTCTGACGTTTAATCTCTTGTCCTCGAGTTCATTATCTCTTTCCTGTTGATGTTTGTTATATATGGTATTGCCATTGATAACAAAGCAGTTAGTCATTCCTCATTAACATTACATTTTCTTAAGAATCTCTTAGGAATTTTTTTCTCATTAAGCTTTTGTTCCGATTATTGTTTTAGACATTGGAGAATTGGCAGGAATTGCCATAGGAATGAAAATACTTACCAAAGTTCGTATGGTAGGGTAATTTCTATAACTATATTATAGAATGAAAACTCTTGTACGTGCGTGTATGTGTTTGCACGCTCGAGCTAATATGGGATGGTTGATTTTTGCGCACGCCAGTAGCGGGGGCGTCAATGAACCCAACAAGGAGCATTGGTCGGTCCAACAATAGTGATGCAAGTATATAAGGGACTATGGGTTTATATAGTTGGCCCTTTCTTGGGTACCATTGCTTGTGGTTTCGCTTATAACTTGATTAGATATTCATCGATAAACCACTCCGTGAAATAACCAAATCTTCGTCTTTCATCACCTCCTTATCCATAAACATTTCTTAATTATCACATCGTTAGAGCAATAGTTTCAAACACTTTTTAGTCTATTTACCCTTTATAGAATTGATTACTGATGTAGGTTGTGTACGGCCTATGCAACAAATTGGTGTGTGTTTGTGTGTAATATATATAGAATGTGTAACAATAGTAACTTTTATTATCTTGTTTATCCATTTTCCCTCTACATATTCATTCACCAGGCCATTGAAACATGCACTTAAGTGTTGTGATTCATGAAGTTTATGATGCTTATATGGTTAACAATATCGATTTGCAAGGAATTCAAATTGGTCCAATGTTGACTCACAAAATGTGGAAGGAAACCATGTTATTATCTCTTCTTATGCGATGTAGAACCAACCTATTTGGTTATAAGTTGTCTTGATTGTATATGAGACTTCTTGAGGATTTTAGATCAAAATTAAACCTTTTCAGTAAGGGAGCACGTGCACTCTATTTTTGACTACAATTTTGTTCTTTTCCCTTTGGAAAATGTGCAAATCCTCTATACTTTTAGAAAATGACGGGCCCTTCCCTTCTTCACAAAATTTCTTTTTATATTGTCCAGTTCCAGTTGACAGTGCTGACATTAGAGATATTTCTCTATGGAAAGGCATATTTGTTAAGTATTATATAGCTCGGGGAATACCATCTTTTGATTAACGTCATAAATCGGAGAATTTTGACCAACGACGTTATAATGCCAATTAATCAACTTTTAATTTGATTGCAACGTCGTCCTCGCCATTTCATAACGATCATATTAACCAACCAACTTTTGTCAATATCAGGCCAAGATATTGCCATAGATGGAAGATATTGACAGAAGTTGGTTGGTTAATTTGGTCTTTATGAAACGGGGATGACGACATTGCAACCACATTAAAAGTTGGTTGGTTAAATTATGAAATGTCGCTTGGTCAAATCGATTTCCCAGCACGATGGCCGAAAAATGTGGTATTCCTATAGCTTGTTATAAGAAATTTTTTCTCATAATTTGTAACTGTATAGATCCCCAATCTGCTTTTCCATTTACATGTCCATTTTTTTTCCTGTTTGGTAGTTTGGCGTGATACCTTGCTTTGGACCGAATTGAATGTAGAAAAGGATTCATGTAACCTACCCTAAAGTGATTGGAACTAAGGTTGCGTTGAGTTAAGTTTGGTAGTTGTGCCTATTCTAGATTCCTTTGTTGGGATGTAAACTTTTACTATCATATACTTTTTTTGATAAGTAAGGATATATATTAATAACAACACCAAAAAGGAGGTGCAACCATGTACACAAGTCATATACAAAACCGAACTAAACAAGACTTATACTATTAACAAAGTCCACAGAAGAATGATTTATGATATCTACCTCGCCAGCCTCATAACACCAGTGAAAGAGATAGCGCAATAGCCGGTCCTTTAATTGGTCAATCGTCCGTTCTAGACTATCAAATTCCCTGTTATTTCACTCACACCAAACATACCACCATATACCAAGGGGGACTGCCTCCCAAATGGAATTTCTCCTACTACGTTAAGATAAAGGCTAGTACAAAAGAAGTTCCTTCACGGATCTAGGCATCACCCACTGAATATTAAACAACCTGAACACCATATTCCAGAGATCCGTAGATTTGGTCTAAAAATTGTCTTTTGCTGGTTAAGGAATTATAGCTAGAGTATTTGTTGAAACACTAAGAGCTGATTGTGAGGCCAGGGGTGCACATGGGAAGTTTGCATTTGTGAGGCTAATGGGACTGCAGAGCCCAATTGTTGATAAAAATTGCAGTGTTATGATGTGCACGTTGCAGTACATGGGATGAGCAGTTGAACCTAGGGACCCCAACTGGAGCTGGCAACTCCCATAATAATTACTACTTTGCTGGGAAGGCAGACCACTGGAAGTAGGAAAACCTGCCTGTGGGACCGGGCCCATCTGAGTATTATACCCAGAAAAAGTTGTAGGATGACCATTCTGGGAAGGAAAGCCTGGCTGTGGCATTGGCCAAGTTGAGATGGAAATCCTGCAATGGATGGAGGTTGACCTGGTTGAACTGGAAAACTCGAATGACATGAGGTTGACCAGATAGAGCTGGGAAACATGTTTGAGATGAAGTGGGTCCAGTCAACACTGAACATACCATAATATCTTTAGCTACATAAAAATTAAATAAATCGAGGAAAAACCTCCAAATCTCCACCTGCCCACACCAAACATCTTTTCAAAATCATATTTTCAAACCATCGCATAGATCGAACCAAATATTTCTATCAAACATACCCCTCCCTTTACAAATCCCTCTCCAATGATAACATATATTCAGGCTCGAGATGATGACCTGTGGAAAATATTTGATGATTTGAAGCAAGCAAAAAATTATTGGCCAGACAAGTAGACAACGGTATATATGTACTTGTTAAAGCAAAGAGCAATGTTGAGTGTTGGCAAATTATTGGACACAATGGAAATCATCAATGGGTATATTTGTAATATCTCTAATTTTGATAATATTTTTTTTTTTTGTTTTTTTTGTTTTTTTTATTTATTAAAATGCTAGATTTTTATAAATGGGAAAATAATGAAAACAAGCTAAAGGGGGACAACCAACCTTACCCTTAAAAGGGGGGGACAAAGGAGCCTTACCTTGGAGAAAGATAAAACAAAGAAATTAATCTAATAATTTTGATAATATTATTATTTGTTTAATTAGAATAAATATATTTGGGCCTATATTGATTTAGTTATCTTGGACCGGTATTTATGTTTTGGCTTAATTTGAATGAAATCGATAATTAGGCTTACTTTAATTTAAGAGCGAACCCACTTAATTTTGGTACACAATTAGGTTATTTATTTGGGTTGGATTGAGCCCAATTAGTGGTCCATCTAATAATAATAATAATAATAATAATAATACTAATACAAACAATAATAATACTAATACTAATAATAATAATAATAAAAACAATAATATCTACTATAGCTGTTATGAGAGTAAATTACAATTAGAGGGCAGTTAATTTGGGGCATCGGAGAGGCGATTTGGGTGCCATTGAAGGGAAATGGAGGCAGCTTTTAAGCTGCAGTAATGGTGGGGGCTGGAGAGTTTCTTATGATGACTATTTAAATGGGGGCCGATCTCTCTAGCCGGATCTGTTAGAAAAATGGAGTACATATATTTGGACCTTTGACTTTTTTTGGAACTCCCCCGTGATCACTAAGTAAAATAAATTGTTATGTGAAATATGTAACATTAGTGAAACAAAGAAATTATTTGACACCACTGGATATGTGGTGAGGTTATCTGGATATACCTTCAGGCCCGTTGCAGGTTTAGGCCCGTTGGGCTGAGGCCCATTGGGGCAGTTAGTCAAGTCGAATTGACCACTTAAGTGATCATGGAACCTACGGGTGTTCCTTGTTTCCAACTGATATGAGACAGTTGGCAGCAATTGAATATCTCACATTTGTTTTGAGCTCAATCTTTCATTTCGAATTTCTAATTAGCGTTGTATTCGATTTTATTATTCTATATCTGATTAATGTCGTTATTGGTCTTGTTAAATTTATTTGACCTTTGGCGAAATATTTCTTGTGGTCAACTCCTCCTTAGAAACCGGAGGGGTTGTATATGAACTTGCTGGGCATTGTTCGCTCACCCTTTTTCTATTTTCTTCAGGTCGTAAGTAAATTTGAAATTCTGTTGGGATCAGGTGGACCATTTTAAGGGTGACTCGGGCAAGAATAATTTCCTTAGCTTTGGCAGTTATTTTTAAGGAACAAACATTTGTTTGGGATTAGTGGTGTTAATTACATTTTGGAATTTGTATTAGACAGTAATGTATTTTGGTTAGGAAAATTGAAATGTTTTAATTTGGATATTTTGTGTTTTAGTATTTAGTAATAGTGACGTGGCCAAATTGTGGGACCGCGGTGTCGGTACCAAGTTTGGGGCGTTACAGACTGGTATCAGAGTTTAGCATAAGATCCTGAGGGTTAAAGGTTCTAAGGGTTATGATGGAAATAATAATGAGATGGTAGAGATAAGCATATTATCGAAATTTGGGTTTCTTTTAAGAACTAATACATCGATGGTTATGTGTAGGAATGGCGCGAACCCGTCAAACAGCGAGGAAAACATGTACTAACCAGTCTCTCGCGGTTCCTAGGGGGCTGTTTAATGAAGTACGTGAGAAGTTGGTCCGTTCCCGTCGTGCCTTCCGTAGAATGAAGGACACTAAGGATGAGCTTACGGTTCACTAACGTGCCCACATGCAAGCAGTCAAGGATGTTAGGCATGTGCTAGATTTAGTACGCGCAAGTCTCACCCAAACCATTAATGAAGCTCCCGAAGACAAGTTGGGGTCTTTCCTGAACCCCATACAAGTGGACTTGGATTCCGAGGAGGGCGAGGCGGATGATGAGATGGAAGAAAACACATTCGAGGACGCCAAGTCTGATGTGATCTTAGCGAGCTCGAGTTTGGATAAGACATGTGATGACTGGTTCTATAGTTTGAAGATTCAAGCATGAAGAGTTCGTGATTAAACAAAATATCAAGTGTCAAAGAAATCAAATGAAGTCCTTTAAATGCATAGAGTATGATTGGAAGATTCAAGAGTTCTATACAAACTTAATTCGTTGATTTATTAGAGATTCAGGCTATTACAATGGCTACTCTACAAATTCAAACATGTCTTGTGAAGCCTTAGATTTCATGGAAGATGACTTGAAGACTCAAGAAATGTTCGTTAATGTCATACAATGACTTTGGAAGTATTTAACGACTAAAGGAAGACTTTAGGGGGCCAAAATGCAACTTTTAAAATTAGGCCTTCACAAAAAACTGAATTTGTAGATTTTCCTTATTTTGGAGGATTTATGTTTCTTAAATAGATTAGGTAACTTACCTAATTGTTGCCTACATAGATTAGGTAAGTTGAGTAGTTTCCTAAGTGGATTTTAGGTAGTTTCCTAAGTTGATTCTAAGTAGTTTCCTAAGTTGATTCTACTTAGACTTTTTCTTTTACTTTTAGGTTTATGATTCACAACCCATATAAATAAGGGTTGTGGCTTATTGTTTTGTAGAAAACTTTCTGATTATTGATTAATATAGTTTTTGAGTGTTTTTCAAAACCTCCTTGTTCTTCATTGAACTTGTGATTATTTGGTGAGAGGCTAAGTAATCGAAACCCGAACTTATCAATAGGATATTCATCCCTATTGTGGCATTCTTCATTATACCAAGGTTCGTGTTCGTCTCGTAATTGGATCGCGGAGTACCACGTTCAATAACAGATCGTAGCATTGGGTCAAGGTGTCACAATCCATCAATTCATTGACGTTCTTCGCTTGTCGTGCTGCGTGTCTTTGATTCCTCCATCACGAGTATGCGTCTAGGAATCATATCATAGTCTGTGGACTACGAGTCTGGCGAGGAAGAGGGGACGATAGCCGGGAGAGCACACACTAATAGTTGGATAGAGTGACTTGTAGTACCTTAAGATAATCGTTTTTCTTTTATGTTTAAGGACGTTATCAGCTCCTTTTTGTTGTGGGTTAAAGTCCCATGTTTTCGAACTTATTTTTGGATGTAATGGAAAAAATATTTCTTGAGGTTAATATAGAAAGCCTTATTTGAATGCGTATAGTTTGATTTGTAACTCTACTTTATGTGTGTGTGACACTTTTGCTATCCATGAAACAGTAATAGATGGCTCGTGAAGGTCGTTCGGGCGCTAGAGGGCGTGGTCGTGGTCGTGGTCGCGGGGAAGGGTCGCCGAAAACTCTACCTCCTGGTCATGTGAGGAGCAATGGGAGTCAATGTTAATGGTCCCGGTCCCTTGGACCCAACACTTATGGCTCTCCTTCAAACTCTTACTCAGGCCGTCCTAGCAAATATGGGTCAGGCAAGCACACCACCACCACAACCAGAGCAACAACCACCATCACCACCACCACCCCAACCACAGCCACAACCCCAGAACCAGGCATCCACTAAGGACCCCTTTGAAGCTTTCCAGAGAAGGAAACCTAAAACCTTCACTGGTGCGCCGGGCACTGAGAAACTAGAAGAATGGTTGAAGAATATGGAAAAAACATTTGGAACCATGACTTGTACTGACGAGCAAAAGGTTCGATTTTCCATATTTATGCTGGAGGGTGAGGCTGGTGAATGGTGGGAGTCATAGGAGAGGACTGCCCAGGCAAGCAGTATGGCCATTTATACTTGGGAAATGTTTCGTGAAGCTTTTAATAAGAAATATTTCCCTCGTAGTGTGCGAGAACAGAGACTGGTAAAGTTTCTCAACCTAGAGCAAGGGACAATGAGTGTGGATGAGTAAAATGCTAAGTTTACAGAGTTGTCGAAATATGCTCCTAATTTCTTTGAGGATGAGGATCAGAAGGCAAGGAAATTTGAGAGAGGACTCAACATCAAATCGCCTGTTAGTTACTTTGAAGTTGCCAACTTATGCGGAGGTTCCGGATCGGGCTCGTGTGGTCGAGCAGAGTGGTACCGAGTACCGCAGGAAAAAGGAAGATAAGAAGAGGAACCCGGAGGACAGCTCAGGGAGGTACCGAGGCCAATCTGGTGGTCAAGAAAGTGGTGGTTACGGTAATAAGAGAAGAGCCACTAAGGATACCCGTTTTAAAGGGGGAGCTCAGCCGTCAAGGAATCAGTCTCAAAGTCAGGGACCGAGTTTTAACCAGAAAATAGACGACACGTGCCGCACTCGTGGGGGTTTGCATCCAAACAATCCTTGCTACCAAGGGACAGGGGCATGTTTTAACTGTGGTAAGGTGGGGCACAGGATTAGGAACTGCCCGGAGCCGCTCAAAAATACTTTCAACAAAGGCTCGGGGAGTGGGGACAAGGACAAACCCAAGGCTCGGGGAATGGGGACAAGGACAAACCCAAGGCGCAAGGAAGAATTTTTGCTATGACAACTAGGGATGCTCGGGCAACCAATGATGTGGTGGCATGTACTGTACATCTCTATACCCGCAACGTGTATGCTTTAATTGATCTTGGTGCCATACACTCTATCATTTCTCCTGCTCTTGCGCGTCGCATGAAATTATCTCCCCAAGATCTAGATGTCGAGCTGATCATAGATACCCCAATCAAGGAATTTATTCTGGAAACTACAGTGTTTAGGTCTTGCCCTCTGAAACTCGGGGATAGGGAGTTTCCTGTTGACTTAATACCCTTAGACATTCAAGATTTTGATATTATACTTGGTATGGATTGGTTAGCTGCTTTCCATGCTAAGGTGAATTGTTTTGAAAAAGAGGTGGTGTTTTGCATTCTGGGTGAGCCAGAGTTTAGGTTTAATGGTTCCTCACCAGTGGGTGTGTCGGGTCTTGTTTCTTTCCTAAAGGCAAGGAGACTATTGAGAAGGGGTTGCCAGGGATATCTAGCTTTCATCACCGATACTCATAAGGAAGGGGTTAGCCTTGAATCACTTCCGGTAGTTAATGAGTTTGGAGATGTGTCTCCAGAGGACCTACCTGGTCTACCACCGGAGCGGGAGGTAGAATTTATGATTGACCTAGTGCCTAGGACGGCACCCATCTCAAAGGCACCAAATAGGATGACACCTGCAGAACTTAAGGAATTGAAGGAACAATTGCGAGAATTATTGGAAAAGGGGTTAATTAGGCCGAGCGTTTCACCGTAGGGCGCTCCGGTGTTGTTTGTAAAGAAGAAGGACAGGTCTATGAGGTTATGAATTGATTATCGAGAGTTGAATCGGGTTACAGTAAAGAATAGGTACCCTCTACCAAGAATTGATGATTTGTTTGACCAATTGCAAGGTGCTCGTTACTTCTCCAAGATCGATCTCCGATTAGGTTATCATCAGTTAAGGGTTAGGAATGAAGATATTTCTAAAACGGTGTTTAGAACCAGATATGGCCACTATGAGTTCCGGGTTATGCCATTTGGGTTGACCAATGATTCAGTTGCATTTACGGACCTGATGAATAGGGTATTCAAGAAGTTTCTTGACCGTTGTGTGATTGTGTTCATTGATGATATCTTAGTTTACTCTAAAACCAGGGAGGAGCATGAAAAACATTTGAGAGTTGCGCTGCAGATCTTAAGAGAAAAGAAATTATATGCCAAATTTAAGAAGTGTGAATTCTGGCTGGAAAAGGTAGCTTTCTTGTGGCACGTAGTATCGAAGGATGGAATCTCTGTGGACCCAGCTAAGATTGAGATGGAAGTAAATTGGGAGAGACCAACAACTGTCACAGAGGTTAGAAGTTTCCTAGGGTTGGCCGGTTATTATCGCCGATTTGTGGAGGGGTTCTCAAAGATAGCAGTACCCTTATCTAGATTGACCCAGAAGAATGTTAAGTTTGTATGGACAGAGGAATGTGAGGCTAGTTTTCAAGAGTTGAAGAATCGGTTGGTATCAGCTCCGATCCTTACCTTACCATCTGGATCGGAAGGATTCGTGATCTACAGTGATGCATCGTTAAAAGGATTAGGGTGCATCTTAATGCAAAATGACAAGGTAATTGCTTATGGTTCCCTACAACTTAAGAACTATGAGAAGAACTATCTAATCTATGATTTGGAGTTGGCAGCCATGGTGATTGCTTTGAAAATTTGGAGGCATTATCTATATGGGGAGAAGTGTGAGATTTATACCGATCGACCATAAAAGTCTTAAGTACATATTCACTCAAAAAGAGTTGAACATGCGATAGCGAAGATGGTTGGAACTACTTAAGAATTATGATTGTACGATACTATACCACCCTGGGAAGGCCAACGTCGTGGCTGACGCTTTGAGTCAGAAGAACCAAGGGAGCTTGGCAGCTATGATCACTAAGGAAATGAGAATTTTAGACGACCTAGAATCCTTGGGAATTGAAGTCAGGGTTCCAGGCGGTAGGGGACTTTTGGCCACAATGAGTGTGCAACCATCATTGTTAGAAAGAATTAAGATAGGACAAGCTGTGGACCCAAAGTTGATGAAAGTCTCGAAAGGTCTCGAAGAGGGTCGTCATTCAGATTATCGGGTTAGTAAGGATGGAATCCTACGTTTTGGATCCAGAGTTTGTGTCCCCTCAGACCCAGAATTGAAGAAGGAAATCTTTGAGGAACCACATAACTCGAGGTTCGTGGTACACCCCGGTAGTACTAAGATGTACCGGGATGTGCGTGACACCTTCTGATGGGACAACATGAAAAGGGAGATCGCGGAGTTCGTCTCCAAGTGTTTGGTATGTCAGCAAGTGAAGATCGAGCATCAGAAGCCAGGAGGGTTATTGCAATCATTGCCGGTGCCCGAGTGGAAGTGGGAACATATCACCATGGATTTTGTGATCGGGTTACCTAGGACTTTGAAGGGTCACAATGATATATGGGTTATTGTGGACTGATTAACCAAATCTGCACATTTTCTGGTTTTTCGGGTTACAGATTCTTTAGAGAAGGTGGCAAGGTTGTACGTTAATGAGATTGTCAGACTACATGGGGTTCCAGTCTCGATTGTGTCAGATCGTGATGCAAGGTTCACCTCTAAGTTTTGGGCCAGTTTGCAGAAGGCGTTAGGTATAAAGTTGAGCATGAGTATGGCGTTTCACCCACAAACGATGGTCGAAGTCGAGCCATACTGACAATCGGAGGACATGTTGCGGGCGTGTGCTTTGGATTCTGAGGCGGTTGGGATGATCACCTGCCGTTGGTGGAATTCACGTACAACAATAGTTATCACGCGAGTATTGGAATGGCACCGTACGAGGCTTTGTATGGGTGGAAGTGTCGATGACCTACATGTTGGGATGAAGTGCGTGAAAGGAAGCTTACAGGACCCAAGTTAGTGCAAGCTACATCAGAGAAGGTGCAGTTGATTAGAAAGTGACTTCTTATAGCATAGAGCAGGCAGAAGTCGTATGCCGACCATCGTCGTCGTGGACTTGAATTCGAAGTGGGGGATCACGTGTTTCTAAAGATCTCACCCACGAGAGGAGTTATGAGATTTGGCATTAAAGGGAAGTTGAGTCCGAGGTTTGTTGGACCATTTGAAATACTTGAGCGGGTGGGAGAAGTCGTTTATCGACTTGCTCTACCACCTACACTCTCCGGAGTTCATAATGTGTTCCATGTGTCGATGCTAAGAAAGTACATGTCAGACCCTAGTCAAGTGATTGCGTATGAACCCTTACAACTCCGAGAAGATTTGAGCTAAGATGAACAACATGTCCGAATTGTGGATCGGAAGGACCAGGTTTTGAGGAGGTGAACTATTCCTTATGTAAAAGTTCAGTGGAGTAACCATACCGAAAGCGAAGCCACTTGGGAGCTCGAGGAAGAGGCGAGAGAGAAATACCCCGAGCTATTTGTTTGACCAAGTACGTCAAGTTTAGAGGACTAAACTAATTTTAAGGGGGTGAGAGTGTAATATCCCTAATTTTGATAATATTATTATTTGTTTAATTAGAATAAATATACTTGGGTCTATATTAATTTAGTTATCTTGGGCCGGTATTTATGTTTTGGCCTAATTTGAATGAAATCGATAATTGAGCTTATTTTAATTTAAGAGCGAGCCCACTTAACTTTGGTACACAATTAGGTTATTTATTTGGGTTGGGTTGAGCCCAATTAGTGGTCCATCTAATAATAATAATAATAATAATAATAATAATAAAAATAATAATACTAACAATAATAATACTAATACTAATACTAATAATAATAAACACAATAATATTTTCTATAGCTGTTATGAGAGTAAATTACAATTAGAGGGCAGTTAATTTGGGGCATCGGAGAGGCGGTTTGGGTGTCGTTGAAGGGAAACGGAGGCAGCTTTTAAGATGCAGTATTGGTGGGAGCTGGAGAGTTTCTTATGATGACTATTTAAAGGGGGGCCGATATCTCTAGCTGGATCATTCACGGAAGATAAGAACGGAGGGTCGGGAGAAGTGAGAGGGATGGATGTCACAAAGGTAATCTCTGGCAATGTGTTGTTGTGGAAAGAACAGGCGACGCACCAAATCTTCGGCGGGTAAGATCGAGTCTTTGATTGAGGTATTGGCTCTTACTTTTTCATTTCAGGTATTGGGTTGTTTTACTGGGTTGATTAGCTGTGTGGGTTTCCTTTGAATTTGGAATCAGAGTGGTGGGCGTCTGTGTGGGTATAAGAAAGGAAAATTAATAATAGTGTGGAGAGAGTGAGAGGAGAAGGGGTTGGCTTGAAGGAATTGAAAAAAAAAAAAAGGGAAGGAGATGAAGCAGAAGACGCAGACGGAAGAAAGGTGGGAAATACAGAAAGGGAAGGGGGAGAGAGGAAAAGGCAATAAGGAGAAGTGAAGAGAGTGGTGGTTTTAGTGGAAAGGGAAAATAATAAAATATAGGGAGTAAGGGGGGGTACGGTTGTAGGGGAAGTCACAAATGGGGATTTAAAAAAATAAAAGAAAAAGAAAGTTGGTGTGATGAGTGGATGATGTGGGGGAGTTGTCAAATCAAAAGTAAAAAAAAAAAAAGGAGTGATGTGACGGGTAGGAAAATAAGATTAAGAAAAAAAAAAGAAGTTTGGGATTTAAGTTATTTTGGTGTTTGGAGTATGTTTGGATATTGTTTTGACCCATTATCAAATTAGTTCTTAAACGGAAAAAAAAATTTAAAACGAAGTTATTAAAAAGTAAAATAAAATTAGTTTAATTACTTAGATGCGGGTGAAATGTTGTTTAAAATAATTTAGTGTCTTTTCTGTATTTGTTGTTAGATTTTGGCCAGTACGAGCATCGGTTCCTTACACGTACAAGTTATTTGTCCACCACTTTTTGGTAAGGGATTATACTTCTTAAGTATTTTGATTATCCTATTTTATTCGGTAGGTTTCCATTATAATTTTATTGCCTTAACGTTTTCTTGTAAACGCATGTTCGGCACTCGCCGATATTGGCTTTGAACTACATCGAGCCCATTTTGTTCATAATCCGAATTTTTAAAATTTTGATAACCCATGTTTGACTTCTTTGAAATATTAATCCGTTGGAAAAATAGATTACATATATTTTGGACGTTTGACTTTATTTGGAACTCCCCCGTGATCACTAAGTAAAATAAATTGTTGCGTGAAATATGTAACATTAGTGAAACAAAGAAAATTATTTGACACCACAGGATATGTGGTGAGGTTATCCGGATATACCTTCAGACCCGTTGAGGGTTTAGGCCCGTTGGGCTCAGGCCAACTGCGGCAGTTAGTCTTGTCGAATTGACCACTTAAATGATCATGGAATCTACGAGTGTTCCTTGTTTCCAACTGGTATGGGACAGTTGGCAGCAATTGAATATCTCGTATTTGTTTTGAGCTCAATCTTTCATTTGGAATTCCTAATTAGCGTTGTATTCGATTTTATTATTCTATATCTAATTAATGTCATTATTGGTCTTGTTAAATTTATTTGACCTTTGGCAAAATATTTCTTGTGGTCAACTCCTCCTTAGAAACCGGAGGGGTTGTATATGAACTTGCTAGGCATTGTTCGCTTACCGTTTTTCTATTTTCTTCAGGTCGTAAGTAAATTTGAAATTCTGTTGGGATCAGATGGATCATTTGAAGGGTGACTCGAGCAAAAATAATTTCCTTAGCTTTGGCAGTTATTTTTAAGAGACAAACATTTGTTTGGGATTAGTGGTGTTAATTACATTTTGGAATTTGTATTAAACAGTGATATATTTTGGTTTGGAAAATTGTAATGTTTTAATTTGGATATTTTGTGGTTTAGTATTTAGTAATGGTGACGTGGCCAAATTGTAGGATCGCGGTGTCGGTACCAAGTTTGGTGCGTTACAATATTATTGTAATTCTCTAGTTATATTGTGAAATTGTAAATGCTTTTGGCTCTCTAGTTATTCTGTTTGAGAACTATGCCATCCTTAAACATCTTTGCTGGCCTATGTTGTTTGTTACTATTCTGCTGTGAGGATAATGATAGAATACTAATTCAGGATGTCTTAAGATGAAATTTCTTACCAGAATATCTTTTTCATGAATACTTTTAAATGACTACCGGTGTTTGGTTCTGTGGGTTCCCGGGATTGTGCGCCAGCGCCCCGCGCGCCCTTGGTTAGGCGTGCGCGTACGTGCGGATGCGGGACACCACTGCTCTTGTTCAACACTCCCTTGTTTAGGGGAAGACAAAATAAAAAATGCGAGAGGAGTGATGTCTATGATAGCTCGTTGGAATGCGCCTCGGTTGCCTTTAGTGGATTTTTTATCCAATATGGGAACTTATGATTTCCCGCATCAAGTTATCCCTTTTTTAGGTAATACCAGGATATGGGAATGCATTACCCTTTCATTCCCATTTTCCCTTTTTTAGGGAAAAACGGAAAAGTGCAAAAAAGGATATTGCGACGCCCCACTATGGATTTTATTAAAAATAGTCTTATGACCCGTTTCGGATCACTATGGGAGCTTTGGGCTTCCCGCATCGTGTTATCCCTTTTTTAGGGGATACCAGGATATGGGAATACATCACTCTTCCATTCTTATTCTCCCTTTTTTAGGGGATAACGGAAAAGTGCAAAGAAGGAGTGTTGTGAGGCCCCACTGGATCCAAAAAGTTTTAGAGTCGCCATCTTTATTTTAAGGCAAAAATAAAGCAAAACCAGAAAAAAAAATAAACCAGAGAAAAAGAAAATGGGTTCGGAGGCTAAGTTACGAGTTGGGAAGGTGCTAGGAACCCAACTCGCCCTTTCGATCTCAAAAGTAGTTTTTGGCTAAAGTATGCTTATTGTTATATTTATTTAGCAGATAAATAAAGCATTAAAAGACATGAAAATAAAACAAATACATCCATGGCTACATTATTTACGGACTTGCAGTCATTTCCTTACAATAATTACAAATGTATTTAAGAATAATTGGCCATTATAACGGGTCTTTCACATAATATTTCCTATTCTAATCTGGGCAGCACAACGGCTTATATTGAATACAGTGTGCCGGATTTAAATAACAACTTTAAATAATAAATAAATGAACGGGTAAATAAATAAATAAAAAAACGCCCTTAAAGGCTTTTACCTTTTAGAGCGGTAGTGTGCTCGCTCTGTCTTTCAGGGAGATGAAGTCTTTTTTTGTTGTTGTTTTGTGGTTGTTGTTTTGATTTGGGCAGAGTGGCTGCTTATTTTTGATGACTTTGGCTCGTTCACTCGGACAGAGTGACGGCTTATTTTAGAGGGTTTTGGCCTTTTTGTTTGGGCGGAATAACGGCTTAGTTTTTGTGTATTTCAGCTCATTACTCGGGTAGAGTAACGGCTTACTTTGGCATATTTGGGTCGGGGAAGTAAGGTGGATACTTAACTACTAGGCTAGGGATCACTTATAACCGGTGGATTTGAGTTTTGGCGGAGTTTGGACGGGGTTTGGAAGCTTTGGTGGGCTACACACACCTATCTCACATCTCTCGCTAACACTCGGCGTTGAAGGAACACGGAGAGAAAATAACAGAGTTTCTTCGCGGATGAAAATTTTGTTCTAAGAGGGGACCCGGCACCTCAATTTTAGGAGGAGAGGAGGACTCATCGGGGATTTTCGATTTCTGGCTTCAAAGACATCGTCTGAAGGCGGCTTGCACAATGCGTTAAGTCTGAGAGCTACAGTACCCTTCTTGGCGCCGACACATTGCTCCCTTGGCGCGGCGCCCAACATGCTTTTAGACCGCGCCAAGCTCCTATTCCACTTCCAATTTTGACACTTTCACCCCTCGCAATTTACTGTTTTGCGCATCATGCTTTTCCTTTCTTATTTTTGACTCCTGTAACTTGACAGTTGTTAATTTTGAACAGTTCTTGATATCACATGTTAGAGTCACATACCAGGGGTACGAAATTGGGGTGTTTACAGAGCCCCTCAACGATGGAGTCTACGGGTAACCCAAGGCTTAAAGAGTAGACGAACATTGTTGATAAACAATAGACTCTCCAATTTCGTTCAGTTAAAACATGAGAGAAATGCAACAGGTAGCAGTTATAATACACAGTTTATCATGCTATCCAAACTCCATAACCTAGACATATTTAGTTGGTTATAACAGGTTATCGTAGTTTTTAAGCAGATATGAATTTGAAGTGCTCTGATGGTCGGACCTACTAGTGTAGGCTGCCTACGTATTCCTTATTAAAGGAAATCAGACCAAACGTGGTTCAGGCCAAAAACCTAAACTACAACCAAATGAGGATGTTATGTTCTTCGGGTCAAAACCCGATCAAGAACACACAGGAAAAAGATTTTTGTGTTTTTCGAAAAAGCTGTATTCAAACGGTCACGGACGGCCGCCAAATACGGTATGAAGATTTGAATGTTTTTCGGGAACCGCATTTCAACTGGTCAATACCTATCATTGAAATATGTTAAGAAGAATTTTCAAAATTGTGTCTGGCTGGTCAATACCTTGTTTCCAAACATAATAATAAAATTTTCAAATTTCTAGAAAACTGCACTCGACCGGTAAAAATTCGTCGTCGAGCACGACAAAGAAAACTTTCTTCAAGTTTTTTTCGAAAATTGTAAAAAGGATCATTCTTTTTCCTTTCCTTTCTTCTCACTCTTTTTTTTTGTGTTTTTTAAATATTCGTCTTTTTTTTTTGTGTTTTTGAAATATTCCTCTTTTTTTGTGTTTTTGAAATATTCATCTTTTTTTTGTGGGTTTTTGAAGTCCAAAAACTCATTTTTGAAAAAGAGTTTTCCTTTTATTTGAAAAACAAAACAAAAATTTTCTCTTTATTTTTAATAAAAATTTTCCTTTTAAAAGGAAATTATTCTAAGGTTAGGGTAAGAATATTATACCTTTCTTACCTTTTTCGCGCCCGGGTGGCTGTCGCGGATTTGGCTGATTTTGACATGTCTGTCACTCTCGCTTTTTCAGGCTGGGGACTTTTTTATTATTTTTCTTCTTTTTTTTCTTTTTCTTTTCTTTTTTTTTTCTTTTTTTTTTTCGCTTCTTCTTTTTTTTTCTTCTTTTGCCACTTGAAATTTTGTTTTTTTGCTTACTCTGTGGCTGACCTGCTGGAGATATTTTTTTTTATTTTGTCCTCTATTGGATGGTCGTCAATCTTTGGTTAACAAAATTAGTTTCGTTAAGCTCAAGGACCATTTTTGAAACTTTGGAACTTGAGGACTTAAGTGTCGCAGCTTTAAAGTTCGGAGGGGTGAAAAGGAAAAATTCCCTTTTCACCCTTATTATTGTCGGGAAGTGAAGGAAGGGAGCCACTGCTCCTTCCTTCTTTCTTCTCTTCTTCTTCTCGCCACCATGACGCCATTGTTCTTCTTTTTCTTTTTTCTTTTTATTTTCTCAATTTTGCTCCTTTTCTCAATTTTCTTCCGCCAATTTCAGTGTTTTGTTTAGCAGATGGCATCTTCTTCTCGATCCAGGAAGGGGAAGGCTTCTATGCACCCAGAATCTAATGAGAGGAGGAAAGAGTTTCCTCCTTTGATCCGGAATAAGCTCAAATATCGGTACTCTACCGATGACTGGGGCAATATTTTGTGAGACCGGGACACTCACGTGTCCAATCTTCCTCCCACCGCTGTAAGTTTCTTTCTTTTTCTAGATTTTCCTGGCCATACTTCAGATCTGCTAAATTTTTGCACTGTTTGGAACTTTTGGAGCACTCCTGGCTTTATTAACGATGTTTATGCATGTCCTATTTATGTCTAAATGATGTAATTAAGTAATGATGCATGAAATTTATATGATTTATTTTTTCGATGCATGATTGAACTAGTGGTCACTATTTGACCCTACTATGCATGATTTATATTATAAATGCAAATTAGGCTATATGATGCATGTTTTACACTAAAACATATTTTTGCATGCAATAGAATCACGAGACGGACTTTTTGGAATACAATTTAAATTTTCCGAAACGCATTTTTGGGCACATTTTCAGATAAAAATGAGACAAAACTGATATGTTTTATGCCCTTCAATTCATTTTTCATGCATGCTAATGCTGCAGGGACATAGTAAATGCCATGAGAATATTTATTTTCATGATTAGCGGCATTTTATTTTCTTTTTAGTGCACCCTCGATGCAGCTTATTGGACAATAAAATACACATAATGGATGCATGCACTACTTTATTTGATGCAAATGCAATGCAGAACAGTTATGGGATGATGTATGAACATTTTCCTATTTTGTTATGTACATGATAAATGCAGTCTAACATGCATTCCTATGATGCCTACCTAGGATGCGAAAATAACTATTTAAATGCAAAACAACTTGTATATAATCCCTTTTTTTTAAATACATTCTTAAATGTATTTTTATTATTTATCGAAAGAATGTGGCATATATTTACATTTTTTTATTATTTATATACCTTTTGTTTTTCACATAAAAGAATTATGTTTAATGAAATTAAATGTTTATTTACATGTGAATTTATGTACATGTATATATAAAAAATGGTAAGTGTTTATTTAAAAATACAAAAATGATTTTTGATTTTTTTTTATTATTTTATTATTATTATTTTTTTAGCATGTTGCATTTTTTATGAAGTACAATGCATGCAACATGTTTATTATCTATTCATACTTATTTATTAAAAGACTGTACAAGGAAAAATAAGGATAGGGGACTTACCTTTTCCTTCTTCTTTTTAGATTCCAGGAATTCACGAGGCGCGGGCATCATGCGCCAATGTTACCGAGATTTATGACATGTTGCCGGCGAGGCAACCAGCCTTTGGTGGAGGGCTCGCTTTTGTGTCTTCAGTGTCTTCATGCATTCTTTTACCCACTTCACCGCTATTTGCCTATCTTTGATGTGCTCAGGACTTACGTGGGACACCACCCATACCTTCCATTTCGCTGGGAGGCGACCATGACCCTGTGTGACTTTGCCGCGATCACTGCATTCCTACCAAGATAGGGGAGACCCCTCGGCTCGACTTTACTCTCCGTCTGGCCAGGGAGGGAGGAGGTGGTGGACCTCCCGGCTTTGAGCCGAAATTCAAATCGACGGATGAGATTTTTATTGGCGGCGTCGATTTGAGATGGCTTGTCAAGAATCTTGCCTGCGGGTGCCTACAATGATATAGGCTGCCGTGACTCTAGTGGCTAGAGCGTTTCTATTTTTCTTTCTTGGCACATCGCTCTTGCCAACTCTTCTACCACCCTCGAGTGGTTTCCGTCCCAGCTTGCTTGGCGATTTTGAGCGGATCCCTTCATGATTGGGGATTGCAAGCGTGTTTGGCCGAATTGTATGCTTCCATGGATAGGGCTGCCGAATGATTCGCCGACTCTAAATGGATTTGCCCCTATGGCGAGGAGGTATATGCCCTTTCCTCGCTTTTGTTGCTTTTCTCCTTCTTTTTATGTATACCCTTTTTTTATTTATTATTTTTTTTTTTACAAACACATACTTTTCTTTTGCTCTTTTTTATTTTTTATTGATAACACATATTTTTAATTTTTTTTTTGCGTGTCTGGGCTTTTTTATTTTTTCATTTTTCGTCGGGTCCTCTCATTCATGGCGAGTTCACCAGCCTCCATACTTGTCCCAAGACGTTGATGATAACAGGTTTATCCGACCCAGACTGGTTGTAAAGATAGGGAAAGAGTGCTGAACGATTGTTAGCTCAGTCCTGTACGTAATCTCCTTCCTTGGGAGGGTCTGGAGGCATTATGCGCTATTTTGGCGCTTAGCCGATAATCGATGGTTTCATTATGGTGGGATTTTATACATGGGCGAAGCCGGTGAACTGTCCAAGACGCCCTGCTTGCGCATCCAGCTGTGCTCCTCGACCTCCTTCTTCGGGTGAACAGATCATACTGCGAATGCCTCATGATAAAGGATGATTATCCAATGATGGCGTATGAGGATTTCCCGAGATTAGTGCCGATCCCCTTTTCCTCGCTCTCCCGCTGTGCCCAGCGGCATTCTCGATGCTTCTACCAAGCTGTGGTCGTTTACTTCATCTCGACGAGAACCCGATGTTCACAGAGTCCGATGATGTTCTTCACCTTTCAAGATCGTTGGGTGGTAATACCAGAGAGCGTGTTCTTCCCGATGTCGAGATTCCCGAGGAGCCGCCGTGGTCCCTGAAAGTGTGCCTGCTCGATAGACACATTTTTATTGTTTCTCTCTTTCTTTATCTCTTATTTTTTGTATCTATTTTTTTTCATGCACTATTATATATATTTTTTTCATCATCATTTATATATATATACATATATATATATATATATATATATATATTTTAGACTAACACATTTTTTTATATTCTTTTTTTTATATATAGGTGAACGTGTCTACCTATAAGAAGTCGGGCTCATGGAGCCAAGACGCCAGCTTTATCGTAAACTTGCCGATGAGTTCTTCATAGGGAAGCAAAGCATGTCACGGGCGGCCCGCACGCCGAGGTGATGATGATGACAATGATGATGATGATGA
>CM028384.1:49995528-50043739 GCA_013146195.2 Codonopsis lanceolata | reverse complement strand
CCCAATTGTGGGTCCCAATGAGCACAATAATAAGCTAGCGGGGGGTTGAATAGCTTATTAACACTTTAAAACTTTTAAGTAAGTTCCTTGAAAGTTACTTGAAGTTTATGAAAAGTTTCAAGTAGCTGAAGACCTTCAAGAAAATTGTTCCGTGTCTCGCCGATAAGGACTACCTTAGACCTTTTACGCATTACTTGTTCTCAATAAATGGATATAATGAACAAGGAAACTAAGCGCTCTCAAGTAATAGACAAACGTATGAAATAACACAAGTATTTTGAGATGGTTCACATAGAAATAGTGCTACGCCCACCACCAAGGCAAATAACCTTGATTTAAATTGTGCACTATGTTTTCCACTTAGATCAATTACAAAGAATATCCCTAATGGATCGTGGCAATATTGACTTGTGTTTGTCTATGGAATTAAATATCTGTAAATACAAGATATTTAATTCGTGCGTAAGTATAGTTAATGGAAGTAAACAACAAGAAGAATAAACAATAAATGTTGAAGAGCAGCTTGTTGTTGATTTAGACTTCTAGATCCGTTGAGGATCTATTGAATGCACCGGAAAAAAGACTTGGAGTTGTATAGATTCAAATAATTTTTAAGTGTTCACGATCTTCTTACGCTGTCCGTTGTTCCGCCTCAATGCGCGTATTTAAAGTGTGCACTTCAAAAGAATCCGTTGGAGAGGACGAAGGCTTCAACAAATTTATTCATAAATGCATTAAATGCATGGGGTCATTGCCAAGGAATTTCGTCTTCATTGCATAATATCCGCAGCGATAATCATTTCGAGATCTTCAAAAGGTGGGCGATTTGGTGTCGACCGAGATGAAGCAAGTAGGGGACACCGCTTTTATCGCCAATGCTCAGACGAAAAGTCTTCCGCTGAAAGTTGCTTTGCCGGCTTGACATGTCGAATGACTTGGATTAATTCAAATAATATATAGAAATAAGTTTGAATTAATCCGCCTAGCTTTATGCCGAAGAGGACACGAGAAGCGCATCACCGGACACGAGGTCTACCGATCTTAAGCGTTGAGTGTGTCTTCCTAGTGAAGCCGAAAAGGGTCTTCCGAACCCGAAAAAGAGTCCTACAAAACTATACAAGGCAAAGTTCTATACATTATTGCCACGCTAATCGATACGCAGCCCGATTAGCCATCAAGTATAAACTAATGTAATGTATCGATCGATATAAATTTAACATAAAGAATCAACAATCTCAGAGAAGCCTCCTCCTCCTCTCTCCTAAATCTATCTCACCAAAATACTCCTCTAGCCCAACCATCAAGAGGCTGATTTGCAGTGTGAACTTCAAAGATGATATCCGCGTCTCCGTGATATCAACGACCAGAGAGACTTGCAGTGTCTGTGGATATTGGCATACGAAGATCGTAGCTCGCGCAATTCTTCCTCCGTCAGAGGGCGGCCCAGCCGCATAAAGGTAATTCGCGAATCGTTTTATTAGCTAACTTGTATGATATATATATGATATATCCTTCATTGGTATCAAAGCCTTGGCACTCCTTTCTTTGAGGCAAAAAGTATACCATTGGGTAGTACTCGAGGAGACAGTCCAACGCCACCTGACGGCAAATATCTGACCACCGACGGCGCGCTGTAGCTCACTCTCCGGCGAGGCGCGCTAAGGGAGCAAGCGACGCATTCGCCGCTTGCCGATCAATCAACGGCCACCGTTGATCGGCGACGTGGCCGACACATCACGCCTACGCCGCCGGCACGCCATCCTTAAGCCCGCCACGCCGCCGCTGCTCAGAAGTTTGCCCACACGCGGCAGCTGGCGCTGCAAGCGCGCGCATCACCTGGGAGCGGTTGAGACACTACCGGGCGCTGTCGGCTCGCCTTTTTGGCCGCCCGAGTCCAATGGTGGTCTCTGCTTTGATCAATTCAAAGCCTTTAAATATTTGTTTTGATTTTTCGTGAGTAAAAACCTGTTTTTCTCGATTTTTAAAAAATTACAAAAATAATTCTGTGGGTCGCTTTTGTCATTCTGCGATCGCTTAGGGACTGTTTGGGATCTGTTCGAATTTTTTAAAATTCTTTGTGAATTTTAAGCTATTTTTAAGTCATTTTTAGCATATTTAATTGTCATTTTGGGGCTCTAAAATTGCGATTGGGACTACGAGACCTAATAAATTTATTTTCGCGAGTGAAAATATTTATGTGCATGATATGTACTTGATGGATATGTTCTATCATATTTATTTTGTTTAAATTATCAATTTATGAATATTTTCATGTCAGGCATGCTTTGGTTGTGATTACGAGCCTCGCAGATTTTCCCTCCTTACGTGTATGATGTGATTATATTTAGTAATTGATTTTTAAAACAAAAGTGAATTAAAATATATATATATGCTTATGTCTTATTTTTGCAACAAATTGTAGTGAAATGGCTTCTAATGTAATCGCTGACCTTAATAAGGGTGAGAAATTAGATGGCTCAAACTATGGTGTTTGGCAAAGGAAAATCACATACTTGCTAAACGAGCAAGAGGTTCTGGACAACCTTGATATTGTGATGGTAGAACCAGAGATGGGTAATTTGACCATCGCCCAAAGACGCTTTTAAAATGCAGAATTTTCGATCGAAAAAAAGAAAGATCGATGCACGCTTTACTATGCCGAGTAGCATGCATAATGATCTCGATTGGCGAGTTTGAAGATCTCCGATCGCTAAACAAATGTGGGACCAAATTAAGCGCATTTATGGGAATACTTCTGCTACAAAGTTAAGGACTTTGACTTACAAGTTTGAAAGCTATAAGATTGACCAGAAACGAAACATTCTTGAACAACTACGTGAGATGTCCGGAATGATTCGTGATCTTAAAGTCGGCTGTTCTATCTTATCTCGATGAACGCCAAGTTCAAGCGGTGATTCGCTCACCGCCTCGATTCTTGGAGTGGTTTGAGGCGCATCTTGACTCATACAGCATCTATCTCGCACTTTGCATGTATCTCACCATGTTGAGCTTCGGAGGCCGAGTGTCATGAAGCGAATCGCGATAAGTGCCGCGACTCGTGATCTTGCTCTTGTTTCCTCGAGGGTCCGCGCAAAGCCACACCTGCAACGCAAGAAACAAGCTAAAGGCAAGAAGACTCGCAATTTGGGCCCTAAAAGTGACAAGATTGCTAAACGCCGTGAGAGGCAAAAAGAATATTGCAAGCGTATGCTACAACCGTGGTGCTCTGTCATTTTGCTTTCTGACTTGTCCCGAGCCCAAGAAGGTATCACTTAATCCTATCTCCATGCAAAGTTTTGTTTGCTCTCATGTTTTATTAGTCGACTCTCTCCCCCGCTGGATTGTAGACTCAAAGCTCAACCAAACATGTGACGAGGATCGAGAAGGATTTGTAGATTATCGAAAAGTTCCTCGCCGGTACAAGAAGAATTTTCATGGGAAACAGCCGTCTGTTGAAGTCAAAGGAGTTGGCTCATACCAACTTCAATAAGGAGTGGACGCACATTGACTCTTCATGAAGTTCTTTATGCACTGAATTCGACATAATCTACTATCAAGAGTACAATTGCTAGACATGGATATTCTTTTTAATTTTAGTAATGATCACTTGGATATTTGTTTTGGTGATGAGGTTTTGGGACATGGTTCTTTGTCGATAATTTCTTTAAATTAGATTTGTTGGATTCCCATAATTCTTCTCTTAATTCTTCTTCGCATGGTTTATGATGATTCTAATTTCGAGTTATGGCATGCTAGACTTGGACATATAGAAAAGATAGGATGACTAGATTGGCTAGAGAAGGCCTATTGGGGTCTCTCACCAAGTCAACCTACCCTTGTGTGAATCTTGTTTGGCAGAAAGCTTGCCGAAAGCCTTTTGGTAAGGCAAAAAGAGCCACACATCCATTAGAGTTAGTCCATTCGCATTATTTCATAACCAATGAATGTTAAGGCACGCCATGGAGCTTCCTATTTTCTCACTTTTATCGATGACTATACACGCTATGGTTATGTTTACCTTATTTCTCACCGCGATGAAGCTCTCAAGTGTTTTGAGCCGCAGAGGTTGAGAATCAAAAGGATAAAAGCTTAAAAACTTTTAGAACCGACGTGGCCGTGAATATTTATCCGATCAATTTAAAGAATTGTGTGAGAAAAAAGGAATACGCCGACGCTTGACAATTCCTAGAACTCCGCAACAAAAATGGTGTTGCAGAACGAAGGAATCGAACATTGTTGGAAATGGTTAGGTCGATGATGGCACGTGCCAACCTCCCAATTTGCTTTTGGGGACGCTAATGACCGCCGCCACATACTTAACCGAGTGCCTTCTAAGTCGGCTCCCACAACCCCTTATGAACTTTGGAAAGGTGAGAAGCCTAAATTCGGGCATCTTCATCCTTGGGTTGTGCAAGTTATGTCCATAGTACTTCCAATAAGTTTGGAAAACTAGGCCCTGTGAGGAAACAAGTGTGTTTTCATAAGGTATTCAGATACCTCAAAGGGTTATGTTATGTACGGTGGAAAACCTAACGAAGGAATGACCGAATCGAGTCGCGCAATGTTGATTTCATTGAGAATGATTTCCCAGATAGTGAAGTTAGAAAGACTTTGAACTTTTTGAGATGGAAGAAGAACACATGACATCTTTGGCGAAGGTGGGGAATTGCCTCAACCTAATCCTATGGTACAACATGAGGTTGAACCTATGGAAGTCGCCAATGAGAGTCAAGGTGATCTTCATCCGAGTGGGAGTACGGATTCTAGTGGGAGTCCGATACTAGAACGAAGAAGTAAACGTGGAAATATACCTCGCCGCCGATTCGCGATCGAAGAGGAATCTTTCCTAACTACTTCTTTCAATTCTAGTGAGCCTACATCGCTCAAAGAAGCCCTTTCTTTACCTACAAACAAAGGAATGGATGATCGCAATGGAAGATGAAATTTCCTCTATGAAAAGAATCAGGTTTGGGAGTTAGTTGATCTTCCGAAGGTCGCAAGACTATTGGAAACAAATGGGTTTTCAAAGTCAAGCGAAAGGCGATGGATCAATTGACAAATATAAGGCACGTCTTGTGGCGAAAGGCTTTACCCAAAGAGAGGGTTTAGACTATGAGGAGACATTCTCCCCTCGTGGTGAGATTTTCCTCTGCTCGCCTAATCCTAGCGATAGTAGCACACATGGATCTAGAACTTTATCGATGGATGTTAAACCGCATTTCTCAATGGAGAACTAGATGAAGAGATCTATATGACTCAACCGAGGGTTTTGAAGTCATGGACAAGAGCGCAGTGTGCCGACTCAAACGCTCCATTTATGGTCTCAAACAATCATCTAGACAAGGGTACATCTGCCACCAAGCGATAACCTCAATTGGCTTTGTGATGATTGAGGAAGACCATTGCGTGTATGTTAAACGCATCCAAGAAAAAGATCTTGATTCTGCCATTATATGTTGATGACATCCTACTAGCCGGAATGATATGGAGATGATAAATGCCACTAAAGAGTGGCCGTCAAGCGCTTTGATATGACGACTTGGGTGAAGCAAGCTATGTGCTTGGAGTAAAGTCATTAGAGATCGCTCGAAAAGATTTCTTGGTTTGTCTCAAGAGACTTACATTAAGAAAGTTATCGAACGATTTGGCATGACTAACTCAAAACCCGTTGTCACTCCAATGGAAAAGGGATGTGTCCTTAGTACAAACCAATGCCCTAAGAATGAAGAAGAGAAGAAGAGAATGTCTACGACTCCATATGCAAATGCGGTAGGAAGCTTGATGTATGCTATGGTGTGTACTGGCCCGACCTATGCTTTGCGCTTGGGATGTTGAGTCGATTCCAAAGTAATCCTCGACCTCAACACCGGATGGCAAGTGAAGAGGGTTCTGCTACTTGGTGGGAACCACAAATTTAACCCTATGTTACCAAGGTGGTGATTTGAGCTTGAAAGGTTTCACCGACGCGGATTGGGCCGAGATGTAGATGGTTATAAATCTACTTCGGCTACGCTTTCCTCCTGGTGGTGGAGCTATCTCTTGGAGTAGCAAGTTTACGCACTAGCACCGCCCTATCTACGATGGAGTCGAGTACATGGCTTGCTCACCGCGGTTCAAGAAGCTGTGGTTGAGGAGTTTTCTTCAACATCTTGATGTTACGACGCATGTGGATCGCCCCGTAGTCATTGCTTGTGATAGCATGGCGCTTTTAGGTTACACTAAAGATCCCAAGTACCATGGGAAGACGAAACACATTAACATCAAATATCATTTCACTAGAGACATGGTTGCAGAAAAGAAAGTTGTTCTAGAATATATTCCTACTAGAAGCATGTTAGCGAACCCTATGACTAAACCTCTAGCTAGAGAGATCTTTCAGATCACATGTTGGGTCTAGGGCTTCAGAGGATTTGACTTTTATTCCGAGAACACTTATGTTGACATTTGATTATTATTCATTATCGCTTGAATAAATTGCGCTTTCATTTTGTTCCTTTTATATGTTAATTGGATATTTTGATATGAAATTGTGTGGCATATATATTTTTGATTAAAAGATGTCGTGGATATTGAATTGGCCCTCTCACACGGTAATTCACCTTGTCGCCAGTGGGCGAGCAAGTTGAGATAGTAAAAGTTTTGGTACCTACAAAGGGGGTACGAATGACATTACATTTATCGCCTTGGCATACGGCCAAGATGAGACCTTTATAAGGTCGACTTTATATCCCAAGGAAAGTCCGAATGTGAGATCTTAAAAGAGAGTCACTAGAAGAGTGATCGCTTTTAAGTACTGCTAGACGCCGAAGGGCGGCTAGACTAAGGTTCGTATGACGCTTGAGCATGACATGCCCGCTCGGTGGGAGTTCCGCCATAGCATACACTTCATACTGTATGTGACTATAATGCGACTTAAAAAAGTGATTGAATGATCCCTGCTTCATCACTGTGTGAGTTCTAGTGATCAAATCCAGATCACAATTATACCCTATGTGACTTAGAACTATATCATGAACTTGGACGTTGATGATGCTACTTTGGCATGCCGACCAACGGCTATGCACATACCCCACGAGCATGTCGGAAAGCAATACCAAGAGTGATTAATATGAGTGTCTAAGGAAGATAGTATGATATGCATCTCTATTTTTGTGTTTCAATGCCATGGCGATCATATTGAACATACGGTTCAAAAGGTTGATCTTGATACACAAACATATTGAGTTTTAAGCACCGCTCTTGAGGGATTGAGGATGCTTAAATTGATGTATATATACGCCCGGGGTATAGACGAAGTTTTGTTTTCTAACGAGGACGCTCTATGCCGGGTCGATGGTGATTTGGTATAGCGCTCCACCCTTTATCTTTCTCGCCATGTCGCACGCTTCACTTCCAAAGATGAAGAGGCGTTGTTTAACGGGTTTTGATGATACGATGTGGTTAGAGAGGTGAGTCCATGTGTACGAGTGGGAGATGTTGTAATTGGGCTCATGCCCGATTATTTAGTCCCGCCCACATGGAAAATATATTTATATTATTTATTGGTTAATTAGTATCCTAATCCAATTGGGTTTAGATTACTTAACCTACAAGAAATAGGTTTCTTGTAATAATATAAATAGGGCAACAAAAGGATAAAACCCTAATCAATCTCTCAGAACACGCCCTGATAGAAGCCCTCTCTCTCTCTCCCTAAAATTCTATCTCACCAAAATACTCCCTCTAGCCTAACCATCAAGAGGCTTGGATTTTGGTGTGAACCAAGATTGATATCCGTGTTCGTGGTATCAATCCGACGAGAGACTTGCGTGTCCTGGATATTGGCATACGAAGATCGTAGCTCAAGCGTAATTCTTCCGCTCCAAGACAAGGCTCTAGTTCGCATAAAGGTAATTCTTAATTATCGCTTTTGATAGCGAACTTGTATGATATATATATGATATATCCTTCACTTTCTCTAATTTTCTATTATAAAAGGAGCTCGCTCGATGCTAAACACACTTGCATCTTCGCATAAACCGACTTCTCTCTTTAAGTTTACTCCATCCAGCGTTCCAAATCAAGGAATACCCACGATTAGTTATTCCCTGAGTTATCCTTCTTTTGGCCTTTTTCCAAGATTTTCCGTAAACCCGATATAGACTCGCCTGCTTCGTCCATTTGAAGTCGCCAATGTGAGTGAACCCATCACTACCTTTTTCAATATCGAGTTGTAAAAACAATTCTCTTAACCATTAGGTACTTTCCCTGCATGAGGAGGAAAGGGATTGGTTAAATCATGTATATGGCTTCCATTGTGCTCTCTCATGGCGAGGCCTTCATGTGAATTGGGAGATGCCAAGGCGGCCTGTGTTTTGGTCCATCCCCGCCATTGGTTTAATTTCTCTTTAAACGAGATGTACCGACTTTCGAGGAATTTTGTGCTATGACATGTGCATGCTCGCTGCATCGTACATTGTTGTTCCATCTACACGAGGTTACCCTTTATGGCAATCAAAGAGATTTTTGGTTCTACCCGGGATGGGACTTCGGTTTCTTCAATGGGGTCTCGCTTTGATTTGACCATTCTTCTCCGCCCTTCATTCTAACTATAGGGACAAGCCTGCTCATTCCAGACGCAGGTTGGCGGCCCATTTCTTATGCATCTTGGGGAGATATTTCTTGGAGATATTTCTTGGTAATACCAATGAGAGTGAAAACCAAGAAAATACAATAAAACGGGAAGAAAAAAAAAACACATGTATCCAGATGCACCCCTTATCTTTCTTTTCAAGCCGCTTATAAATTCTCGTGGGACGCTTTTACCATGGGCAAGAGGCTTACCGTAGGTGCGCCAATGGGTAGTTTATATACATTTCCCAAACGATTAAGAGGCTTAACTGTCCAATTTGTGATACGATCAAGAAATATCGATAATTGTCGGGCTTGGTAGCTCTTGGTCGGCTTACACCATGCAACCAATATCCTATGCTATTTATTGCTTGATAGGCCCATGAGTGTTTGAGAGCTATAAGTCGGGTACTGTTTTGAAAGGATAAATCTTAATCTTGTTATTCAATGATTGATTACACCTATTTATACAACATAGGACTTCTATGATACATTGAACAAATAATAAAGAAGCCTAGGACAATTAACCAATTAAGCTTAAATACAGTGAATGTGGGAGACTTCTATTTATGAGCTTTCACCCCCCCGCAATCGAAACGGCATGGAGAAGAGTTTGAGATTGGAGCATAGAAGGAGAAATCGTTCACGAGATAAGCCTTTCGTGAATATATCAGCAAGTTGATGGTCGGAAGGAACAAATTGCACACGAAGAGCGCCACGAACAAGAAGTTCTCGAACAAAATGATAATCAATTTCTATGTGACGAGTCCGAGCGTGAAATACGGGATTACGAGCTAAGTGAATTGCGGACTGATTATCACATAAAATGAGGGGTGGTGAGGAGAGTGTGATCCCTAGTTCACGAAGAAGGTAAGCAAACCATCGAATTTCAGAAGAGTGGCGCAAGGGAGCGATACTGCCTCGCCGCTGAGCGAGAAACAAGGATTGTTTCTTTGCAGCCCAACCGACTAAGTTTGGACCAAAGAAAATGCATGCCCCCGTGGTAGAACGACGATCATCGGGGTCACCAAATTCAATCGGCATCGCAAAGAGGTCGTGAGAGACATGTCGATGAGGGAGAAAAGGTAAGACCCGCAGAGAGTCCCTTTGATGTAGCGGCAAATTCTCTTAGCAGCCTTTAAAATGAGAAGACCGAGGGTCGCATGTATTGACATACTTGATTGACAGCAAATGTGATATCTGGGCGAGATAATGTGAGGTACTGAAGAGCCCCAACAAGGCTGCGATACTCAGTTGGATTAGAGAGAGGTTCACCGTCCAAAGCTGAAAGACGATTTGCTGGAGAGACTGGAGTTGGAGAGGGCTTACAGTCAAGTAGACCGAATTTCTTGAGAATGTCGGTAGCATAGCGAGTCTGAGATAGCCGAAGGGACTTGGATGTGCGAAGTATTTCGAGACCAAGAAAATAGCCAAGTTCACCCATTTGACGAGTGTCAAAAGTTGCACATAAAGTTTTGATGAATTGAGCAATTGAAAGAGGGTCACTGCCGGTGACAATTATGTCGTCTACATAGACAAGGAGGTAGAGAGATTGGTGAGGATCTCGACGAATGAACAGAGAGGAATCAGATTGACTGTTGAAGAAACCTTGATTGAGAAGGAATTCTTGAAGCCGATGAAACCAAGCCCGAGGGGATTGTTTGAGTCCGTATAGTGCGCGTTGGAGTTTGCAAACATAGTCCGGGTGAGCAGGATCAACGAAGCCGGGTGGTTGAGTCATGTAAACATCCTCGGACAAAAGACCATTGAGAAACGCATTGCGAACATCAAGTTGCTGAAGTGACCATCCACGGGTGAGTGCTATAGTCAGAACTGTTCGAATTGTTGCGGGTTTGACAACTGGACTAAATGTTTCATCATAGTCCACCCCTTCCTGTTGACCAAAACCTTTCGCAACTAACCGGGCCTTGTGTCGTTCAATAGAGCCATCTGCACGGCGCTTGACTCGATAAACCCAACGAGAGCCAATGATATTGTGTGCCGTAGAAGATGGTACCAACGACCATGTTTGGTTCTTAACCAAGGCTGTCATTTCTTCGTGCATAGCCTGCTGCCAATGGAGGTGCTTTGCTGCCTGTTTGAAGGTGGAAGGCTCGTGAGAGAGAGAGTCATCTGTAACAGCAGTGAAGGCCAAAGGTAACCGATGAGGGGACGAGCCGTAAACAAGAGCATTGATGCTTTTGTATTTGAGAATTGGAGAACTGGTACTAGCTGAATCTGTGTGAGAGTCCGAAGCAGGAGAGGATGTTGAGCCAGCAGGGGAGCTTGCTGAATTGACGGGTGGAGATGTAGGAGTACTCGGGTTCTCGGCAAGTGCTGAATGTGGTGTGGAACTGAAAGCCGGAGCTGCTGGAGGCGAAGGCTGATCAGAAGAAGGTCGAGCAGCTTTGCGAGGAGCTGAAGGTGTGTTCGCTGGGGCGAGTGAACTGTGAGGTGAAGGTGAGACTGGAGTTGGCGCTGTAGGAGGTGTGGGAGAGCAAGCAGCAGCAATACTTGATATGGATGAACTCGAGCAAACCTGAGAGTTAGAGATCTGCGAAGACTTGAAATAAAAATGAGATTCATCAAATATTACATGCCGAGTTACATAAGTGCGACCAGAAGATGGATCAAAACACCGATACCCTTTGTGCGAAGGATCGTAGCCCAAGAAAACACACGGAATTGATTTTGGAAGAAGTTTATGTCGATTGTAAGGCACTAGATGAGGAAAGCATGTACAACCGAACACTTTAAGTAACTTGTAATTAGGCATTCTTCCCATTAGTTTTTCATAAGGGGAAACATAGTTTAACTGCTTCATCGGGAGACGGTTGATCAAGAATACGGCTGTGGAGAAAGCATCAAGCCAAAAACGAAAAGGGAGATTGGCATGATGGAGTAAGCATAACCCAACTGACTCAATATGTCGGTGTTTTCTTTCAACAACACCGTTTTGTTGGGGAGTGTACGGACAAGACAGTTGATGTCGAATGCCATGGGTGAGTAAAAAATCTGTAAGCAAACGACTAGTGAATTCCCCCCCGCCATCAGTTTGGATGGTTTTAACAGTGTGCACTTGTTGAATTTTCCGAGAAAGAGTGTTTTCAATCATGCTTTTAAAATAAGAGAAGATGGAGAAAACTTCAGATTTCCGAATCATGGGAAACATCCAAGTATAACGAGAGTAATCATCTACAATTGACAAATAAAATCGATGTCCAGAAGGAGTAGAAACAGGGGAAGGTCCCCAAACATCCAAGTGCAATAAGTCAAGAGGAGATTTTGATTGAAAATTGCGTGCCACAAACGGCAAATTACAAGATTTACCTAACGGGCAAGTATGACAGATTTTATTGCTATCTATGTGACCAATAGTAGGAAGAGAAAAGTTCTTAAGGACATTCTTGAGAATGGGATGAGCCGGATGACCGAGACGGGCGTGCCAAATGTCTGAGTTGGTCTTTTCGCCAAGAAGAGCAACAGGAGGAGAAGATGGAGTAGATGTCTGAAGGGAGTAAAGATTGCCTGGATTACTGCCAGAAAGAATTGTGGCCTTCGTCTTGTTGTCCTTAACACGAAAACCACGAGAGTCAAGTTCAAAATAAACATTGTTATCATTGGAAAACTGACGAATAGAAAGAAGATTTTTACGCATGGAAGGAACACAAAGAATATTGCGTAAATACAATGGACGAGAAAGAGAATTAATATGGGAGTGAGCAATATGTGAGATAGGAAGAGCAGCACCATTACCAACAAGTACTTTGTCCTTACCTGTGTATGGTTGAGATTGAGGAAAAACCGAAGGAGTGGATGCAATATGATTCGTAGCACCGGAGTCGAGACACCAATTGGGGTTGAAAGGAGGGTAACGAGAGTACTCAGCCGAGTACGCAGCATTGAAACGTTGTGGGCACACGTTAACTAGATGGTCACGACTTTTACACAATTGACATGATTGATCAGAACCAAACTGTTGGATAGGAGAGGACTGCCACATGCGAGGAGAAGGTGTGGGAAGAAGAGGTGGGTTGTAGTTTGGATTAAAGCCACGACCGCGGCCTCGACCATTACCGCGACCCTTGCCACGACCCTTATGATAGTACTGACCACGGTTTGGATTAAAGGGAGGTGTATAGGAAGATAGGTTGGGAGTGGTGTTGGCGGAAGTTTGTGAGGTAGTGGGGGATCCAGCAGGTTGGGATTGGGTGGTAGGTGCGGCAGAGCTGATTGTAGTGGCTGCGAGGGCAATGGTGGGTGGAATAGAAAATTTCTTGAGAAGCTTTTCTTCTTGTTGAAGCAGATCAGACAACTCCTGCAATGAGGGAGTGGGACGGGTATTGAGGGAAGTGATGATTTCCTTGTATTCAGCCCCAAGCCCATCTAAAATATAGTCAACTAGATCGGTGTCCGATATAGGGGATTGTGCGGCTGTGAGGGAGGCCGAAAGAGATTTGGCAAGAAGCATGTATTCAGATATGGGTTGGTCGGGTTGTCGCTGAAGATTATGAAGGCTGTGTTTTAAGAGTACGAACATGGAGTGCGAGGACGATGAGGAGAAGAGGGCTTGAAGCAGTTCCCATGCATCACGCGATGTTTCGACATCAATTAAACGGGTTTGGACAGATTCTGTAGAGGTGGCGCGAATCCATGAAAGAACAAGGTGTGTAGCACTGGACCAATAGACATAGTCCGAATCTGGAGTACCATCAGGTAATTCAGGAGGAGATGGAAGGGGTTCAGAGATAACTCGAACAAGTTTGTGAGTTTTGAGGATAGAGAGAAATTGAGAACGCCATAGAAGATAGTTGGTTTCGCTAAGAATTGTGTTTGACATGAGAGATTGGGGATTAAAGTTTAGAGGTAGCTGAGGATGTTTGGAGTCAACTACATCAGTAGTTGCCGAGAAAGAGGAAGATTTAGGTGTTGAAGGAGGATCGGTCAAGTTGGCCATGGAGTTTAGAGAAAAGAATAGACACACGAAAGAAAGATTTAGGAGGTCCCTATCACCTGCTCTGATACCATGAAAGGATAAATCTTAATCTTGTTATTCAATGATTGATTACACCTATTTATACAACATAGGACTTCTATGATACATTGAACAAATAATAAAGAAGCCTAGGACAATTAACCAATTAAGCTTAAATACAGTGAATGTGGGAGACTTCTATTTATGAGCTTTCATGTTTAACTAGGTCACTGTGGCTCCTTCATGATTATTGGGGCTTAAGCATGTTGTGTTAATCTGCACAAGACTATGCAACCAATATCCTATGCTATTTATCAGTGTTCTTCTAACTTGATGGTCTGCGCCCATCCTTTTGTATTCTCCCTTATTTTAATCTGATATACTTCTTAAAATATCAAAATAAAATAAAAATTGGTGATGGTCTTGTAGTTGATTCAATGGTACATAACATGGCAGCTATGCCAGGAAGTCACCAGCAGTCCGTGGCTCCATAGAAGAGTGCCAGCTATCTCACCAAGTCTCTCTACGGAACTGTTTCCGTATAAGACACAAGAATAACTCTATTTTACTGTCTTGCTCCCCTCCCCTGGTAGCTTTTAGTGCCGTTTTTTATTTGAAAGACTTTGTATCCACTGACCCATATGCTTACGAAGAGGCTCCTCATTCCCAGAATGCTTAAGCCTATGTTGATATGTAGTGGGCTGTTAAAGACTTAGCTCCCACACATTAGCCACACACCTATCTGAGATTGGGTCTTCATGAAGAGCTTGATGCACAAAGCTTAATAGGTAGAAAAATTCCGTAAGAACTAGACAGTCAGTAAAATGTTTATGACCCAATCTTTAATGTTCGTCACATCTTAATTTAGATTACAGAGCAAAGTAGTATCCTTCTGAGAAAAAGTCAATATTTTATAAGTCTGCAGTGAGCTAACTCTTCATAAGGAGTGTTGTATAACAATTAGCAATGTAGGGAACTATTAATATGATATTGGAACTATATGCGATGAAAATACCCTGCTTATGGCAGCTGCAAACACCTCTTCCTCTAAATTCAAAGAGAGATTCTGAATCTGAGATTGACTGCCAGTGGGAAAAATCTGCTTTATATCTTTTTCCCTACACATGTAAAATCATCAAAGGTTGAAGGGTTAGAATCTAGAAACTAATGAAAAGAAAATCCTTTCAGTCTGAGGCATGACAAACAGACAAGAGGGAGTTATCACAGAAACAGAAACTAATCAAGTGCGAAAGAGAAGTACAAACATGAGATGCACTTTCACGGTAAGAAGTAGTGGTTATCTAGGACAAGGTACAAAAGATGTTCTACGAGTTCAGAAAGAGAGATTTAAGAAGAAAGGAAGAATAGGTTTCTCTCTCTTGAAGGATTCAGCAATTCGAGTTCAAGTAAACTTAAAGAAACTTTCAAGAAGCCATGGGTATTACATAAGTATATGATGGCTAATACATATATTTATTCTACTACAGTACAACTATAATCTGAATACTACAAGTAACGTACTAAAACATTTCAACTAGTACAACCCGGCAACATAACTCGAGAAGGTCATGTCCCAACTAAGGATAAAGCTACATCCCTCATTTTTCCATTCAAATCTGTCTAGCACAATATATATCCGTTGAGCCAGCAATTTACCTTTCTTTATTATCTCACCTACATTCGTTTTGGCCCTCCTTTGCCTTATCATTATCATTTATTTTGATTCTATCGCTCTTCCTTACTAGCCTATATTTTGGTTGCAATTATATGTTTCTAAACCATATTAGGTGGTTATCCCTTGATTTATATCATATGCACTACTTCCACAGACACACTGGCCCCAAAATTCACTAGAATGTCTCCATCATATATGCTTTTAAGGAACTTCTCGGCTTCTTCCAAGCACTTCTTTACCTGACCAAATTTGTCTTGATTCCACTACTGACATCATTCCAATCTCTCTTCTTCATTCGAAGGGGTCTAAAATATGAATCTCAACACTCAGAAATATATTATTTTAGCTCAATTACCTTTTGGTTTGCATTCATATTCGTACTCCCATATATGTACTTACTCCTGATTTTCTAGCTTGATTCTAAAGGTTTTCCTCAACTTTCTACTATTATATTGGTCCTGCCTTAGACTCTAAAAATCAAATCAATGCTACATCATGGTACTTCTTCTTGAGCACCAATTAGTTCACCAATTAACATTGGGATTACTTAGGTGCTTACTGCTAAGTGTGGATTCTTGATGTAGTACTATATCAAACAACCTCAATTGTTTTGCCTAGATTAGAGAACACATTTTTCTCCTAAGTTTGAGAGCAACCTGTCAAAATAGTGTATGCAGAATAAAAAAAAAATGTATGCAGGCTAAGCTAACAAAACATGCTCCGATTCGTTCTCGACATTGACTCTGAGTGGAAGAGTAGGAAACAAGTATTCAGTTAGTTCACTGATTAGCCAAAAAATATAACCATATTTAATCCGATCAAACAGCTCAAAGTCTTTAAATAATAACGAATCACCTTCAGTGGATCAAGAAAGAGGCAAGGAAAAAATCACCAGAAGCACAACTTTAACACTGTAGCATTTAAAGATCGTCAAGTCAAGAGTAAACGAATGATGAATGACTCGAGCGGCCATAAATAGAGCCCACATCATAAGTAAACTTATATAGTTGGATATATTTTAAGAATACTACCACCAAAAGAAAAAGAAAGACAAAGTTTAAGAAATTTCATGAAAAATTCATTGTGTACATCTGAGAAACAATCTTTCGCCGCAAATCTGAGGTTTTTTGGGTTCTCCAATCGTTGGCTACCATGTTTGGTGAATCTTGAGTAGGCTTTGAGTCATTGACATCTATAGAATTCTGAAATTTATAAAAAAACAGGACAGTGACAAAGGAAAAGAAGAAGAATCACAATCTACCCAAGTCATTGGCTTTTCTAAATTACTTCAATAAGATCAAAGAATGATTCATCTTAATCTTCTATCTACTATCTACTATCTCTCTTCTCTCTTACTATAAAAGTCAAGCTTGTTTCTTACAATTTAATTGATAGACAAAAATAACCATTCACCAAATAAACTACCCACCATTTAATTAAGGACAAAACAAGTAAATTTACCATGACAAAAAGTAATGTTTGGACAAAAATAGTCATAACTATAATAAATCAATCGCTATTAATTAAGGTTGAACAAGTAAATTTGTCATAGGCTAATTAATCCCTTGAATAATTAAATAATTATTTGATCCCTTGACTTGTACCTATTTTAAAGTTAGGTCTTACATTATTGAATTATATTCATTTCGTCTTGTATTTTGATTTTGTAGCCTTAGTTTATTGGAAAGGACGTTTGGGAAGTAAAGTTATATAAACTTCACTTTGGGTACTAAGATTGTGTTATTGATTTGGTTCTTGTATTTGTAAATTATTAATAATTGTTTTTTGTGAGCCGACAAATGTTAGTCGAGCCATGTTTGTTTAAATACATATTTATTCCATCTCAAATTATTTATATTGTTGGTTATGTTGTACTCTGACATGTTTAGCCATTGAGTGTGTAAACTAGAGTCTTAGACTTAGTGTAATGTTGGGTTCCGGCTGTAACGTCGCCGATGACTTGATTTATTTGTGCTATATATTTGTATTGCATGACAGGGAGTTTTGCTCTACGTGCCCAATGTTGCGGCACGTGCGTCGAATTTTTGGACCGAGAGATTAATTATCTCTTTGGTTGTATTTAGTTTGAGCTTTTTAGCTTGGGCGCCACTGTGTTATTACATTTCGCTTCCGCATGTGTTTTAAGTTGTTAGCGTATCGCCGTTATGGCCTTACCCATTATTTGTTATTTGCTTGTTGTTTTGTGTGTTTTGGCGGCACGACCTTTGGGTCCCGTATTGGGATTCGGGTCGGGTCGTCACATGATTCTTCGTTGTGTGTTTAGATGTTTATTTCTACATGTTTTAAGGGTTGTTTGGGAGTATTTTGATTGTGTTTTGAGTAGGGTTAAACCTTAGAAATGTTTGGGGTTGAGTCGGGCACCTTTTGAACCAAGTTTTAAGCTAGTTTCACCTCCCAAAAGACCAGGCGCTCACTCAGTCAGAAGAACCAAGTGACCGGGCATTTTCCAGCAACTTAATGTTTCTAAAAATCACACCAGGCGCTCACCTGGTCTCCTACACCAAGCGATCGCTTGGTCCCGACACCAGTAATGTGCTGGTTTCTTTTTGTATGTGAAATTACTATTCTACCCTTATTTTACCCTTCCCCATTCACCCATTTGAGGGTGTAATTGTCCTTAAACACCCTTATAACCCCAACACTCCCTCCCATCTCCTCGATTCCCAGAGTTTCGGCCATCCATTTGACGATCCGAGACCATCATCATGAAGCCCTCACCGAGTAGCTCATTTCCCCTCGGTTTGTTTTCCTCTTCCTAGTTGTTTGTGGCTCGATTGAGGTACGTTATTTAAACCCTAGTTTCTCGCTCTAAGTCGATTTTGACGTTAGGTTGTTAGAGACTTCTTTCTCATGATTTATCATTGTTATACATGTCGAAATGATATGTTTTGTTGGTTATTAATTTGTATTAGTGATGGCTTGAACCCAAATGGATTTATTGGGTATATTTCAATTGTTATGGTTTAAGATTAATTGTTGTTGGGTTTAGAAACCTGGATAAATTGTGAATCCCGAATTTATGCCTTGACCTAGAAGTTGGGACTTTGTAATTTGACCCAAATGGAGTCAATTAATTATGGAAGTTGTTATGTTGAGCTTTAGGATAAATTCCTATATTTACTTGTGTTCATCGAATCTCAATCCCAGAATTTTGTGATTTGATCGGGTAAGACTGAATTGGTGTTAAGGTTGATTTGCGGCTTAGGACTCTAATTGAGGTTCTTGAGTGATGTTAAATGCGAGATTATCGCTAGTCAGTGGTTTGGTTATGTGTGGGTCGCAAATGCGTGACTGAAATGAAAGATGTTTGAATTGGTTTAATTATGAACTAAAATTATTGATACTTGTCGGACTTCAAATGAAGTCCTAAGATTTGTAAGAATGTAATCTACGCTTGTATGAAACTTAGGGAATTGGGTTTGTTGATGCTGGAATACCGACTCACTAGAGTCCCCTTGTGAACATCTTGGGGAAACCAAGATAATGAATTTGAGAACCCTTCTAAGGGATGATTTGGGTTGGGATTTGCTTTAGTACTCTATACATGGAGTCTATCTGTATAAGTCGCAAGCATAACTTAGTTGTTATCTAAGACTTGCTGGTATGGTTTGACCTTACGAATTTTCATCGCTCTAGTGTTTATTTAAGTCTTGGACTACTATGGATGATGTGTTTAAAAATACCTTGCAAGTGCACAACACTATTGTAGAATAGATATATGAAGGTAAGGGTCGAACCTCAGAGAAAATGAATTAAAATGAGTTTAATCTAAACTAATTGAAAAGCAATTAAATAAAAAGGAGGTTTTGTTTTTGGAATAATTTAAATTCTAAAATTAAACTAATAAAATTGATCTAAATTAACTACTTGCAGAAGACTGAGTTTTATGAAAGTTTTATGGATGAGAACGGTCTAGGTATTGAGATTCACTTGTATCGCCTTTTATGTGTATTAGTTTAAAGATATCTATCAATTATGAGTTCGTTCGCTAGGTAAAGGATTGGGACTTACTGGTCGAGATTTGCAATCCTTAGTACTCCGCGTTGGATGTGCTTTCTTGGTCAGTCCACACAGTTATTAAGAGTCCATTAAATGCCTTAGGAACTAAAGTGAAAAGGAATTAACTCTATTGAATTCCTCACACAATGCAAACCTAGATCTACTCCTTAGCCTACGGTCGGGAATCAGAGAGATCTATTTATCGATTAGGTTGGCCAGTGTATGACTTATTTATTTGGTCGTGCAGTTCATCATACCCAAGAGCCTACACATCAATTAACGCAGCCATTATGCGATAACTTCAATGTAAACTGATTATAATCTAATATGATAAACAATAATTTGATAGAAAGAAATCATATTAACACATAAAAGTTGATACAAAGTTACCCCCAATACCTAGAATGAAGCGGTTAGTTCATAACAGATGATGAACACAACATATGAATGGATTGTAACATCTTCAATCTTCAACAATTGGAAATAAAAATGAAATACAAAATGTTTCTTCCTCTTGAGAGTGCTCAAGAGCAGCCTAAAATGACCTAAAATTGGATTCCCTCAAGGTGAGAGGTTAGGGTTTCATTTATACTAGCTAGGGTTAATGAGAAAAAGACGAAAACTGCCCAGGCCAGAAAACGGGGTTGAGCGGTCGCTCAACCCATACACTGAGGGATCGCTTAGGCCTTTTCTTTAGGATTCTTGCTACTGCATTTTGTGTACTCGCTCAGCCTCCAGCTTCAGAAATTTGGCCTTCTTCTTTCAGCAGTTTGCACTCAGGTCCTTGGAAACTTCATATTGGTGCATAAAAGCCAGAAATTCATCATTTTCCTTATCTTAAGTCTGAAACTTATGAAACACTAAAACCCATATCAATAGCTTTAGAAACTCGTAGAAAATCATAATCTAAGTAGGAATATATACACTATAGATGCGTATAAAACACATCTATCAATGGACTTTTGGGTTATAGAATGAATTACTATTCTAGGAAGAGTTTAGTAAATGGCTTATGATCCTAGACTAATGAAGTAGTCTTGGATAATATATGATGGATTGATGGTTAAGTTATGACTTAGCTTGGTTTCATAATTGAATATGGAATACTATGTAAATTTGATATTATGACTAAAAGCATGATTTTTACCTTGTCAAGAATTGGTTCTTCTATGTGATTTAATAATATGACTTTTAAACATATTGAGTGTTCTTGCCTTCATGCGTGATCTATTCTACAGTTATCGATTTATACTGAACTTGGATTCTACTACTAAGTGGAATTATGAATTGAAATTGAACTAAGCTTGATTTGGCATTAATCAACTTAGGCTTCCCTTTTATATACTTGACTTAGTGATTTTGAACTAGAGTTCCTAATTGGAACAAGGACCTAGCTATGCCTCAAACGAGAACATAGAAAAGAGTCTTGGAACACATATAGTGTTCAAACTCTATTTGGTTGGAATTATAGAAATGACTCGACGGAGTCGATACTAGTGAGACATTGAACAATATCGACTCAACGATCAATCCCTATGACACTTGAAATTCATTTAACTAGAATACTAGTTTCGAAATTTTGATTTGGATTGATGTTCATGCTTGCAACGTAACTAGAATACTAGTTCCAATTTTCTTGATTGGATTCATGTTCATGCTTGATTGTTAGTCGTAGAGTATAACATGCCTACTTGACTTAGATGAGATCGCTCTTGTCAAGCTCATCCTTACTTGATTTCATAAGTGAGTAAACATCTACTTGACTTGGATCAGTTCGCTCTTGTCAAACTCGAAACTCTACATGTTCATGAATGATAAGTAAACATCTACTTGTCCCCCTATAAGTCTAGCTGACGTACTTGTTTTTGTCTTCCTTGGTTGACGTACATTACCGTTACGAATTGTGAGATTCGTGATGGTGATGAATTGCCGAACCAGATTCATGCACACACCCTCTCTTGATCACTTTGGAAAAGAGTACCTTGTCGCCACCATTAGGGTGCTTGGAATAATGATATTCATGGTTGATGTATCAATCACGTGCATCTGAAAACACGTTCATGTTAACGCTTTGTGAGCTAAATGCTTACATGTACTTGTTCTTGATTGCTTGATGTTAAGGATGGTTCTATAAACTGCTTGATATGTAGATATACATGCTTCTACTTGATAATTCCATGAATGTCTTTATGTGTATAGATATATTTATACATACTTGCATATGATGTTTTCATGAGAACTACCTTCTAATTCATTTGATTTGTGTTTGAATAGGGAATTGCACCCTGGTTCATTTGGAAGGTTTAGTAAGTAAAAAGAGTTGATTATCTTGTAGCGTATCTTAAGGATATGACACCTCTTCACGGGTTTCTTGTCATTTGTAAAACGACACCTTGATTATTTTTATGTAGCATAATTATATGTTACATATCTTTTATAGTAGCGTACTGGGTCATTATGAATTATCTCGTACTTTGTTTTCTACTTGCATTAAATTGGTAGCCGCATTGAGATCGAGTAGATCGTGACTGTAGTAGTGCGCAACTGATCGATAGATCAAGATTAGATCGTGTGGTTCGTGCTAGTAGCCGTTGACTTCCTGAGTAGTAGCTTGTGAAGTCCTATTTCCGTTTAGCATCATCATTTGTGTATTGTACTATACTATTCTTGTGAGATCGATGTATTATAAAGTTATTTAGACTTTACGGTCCGGTAGAACACTTTGGTATTTGTATTGGTTCTTCCTTGGGCCGACGTGTTATGTCATGTCGTTGTTCGTGGTTTTAGTATTTATTTTAGTTGTCTCTCGGGCAGGTAGTAGCTTTGGGGGTTTTCTTTATTCTAGTTGTTATAGTTGTTGGTTAATTCCGGTATGCTTTAGCTGTTGGGTAATTGTTATATGAGGTTGGTTCCTTGTTAAAACACCGGGTTGGAGTGCTGATGGTTTGTTCAGCATCTGTAATGTTGCGGCACACGAGTTTTGTTTTTCCCTTTGTGAGATGAATGCCTCTCTTGGTTTCTTTAGCTTTGGTTTCGAGCTTCAAAGCTCGGGCTTCATTTCTTTATTGCTTTCGCTAATTCAATTTTTGAAATACCGTATTTTTGTACGGCTTCACTGATATGTTTAGAGTTTGTTAGCTCGATTTTTCGGTATATCCAGAAGGCTGACGGCCATAGGCTCCCAATTTTGGAGGCCCAAATCTTATAGATACCACCTTAAATATAATATAACTAGATTTTTGTGCTCATGCCTTTGGCACATTGTCGATAGAGGTTAACTAAGTTTTTAATTAGTCTCTCTCATATGTATATACAATGCTGCAAGTCCGCAATTGCAATTGGTTAACTGAGTTTCAATTAGTCTTTTTCTCATATGTATACTTAACCATCTCTCTATCCACAAACACACACACAACAAAATAAAAATAAAAATTTACGAAAATATTTAGCCAAATAATTAACCAAAAAAAAATAATCCTAAAACTTAAAATAATTACACAAATAATTAACACACAACCTTTTTAAAAAGTCTCTAAAACATTAACTCTATTCATAAAATGTGGATAAACTTCAAATTTTGCTGCCTCTCCATCCACAAAAAATATCAAATGCAAATCAAATCAAATTACTATCGAATACTCTAAATTTCATGAATACAAATTAATCCACTTCAGAGCTACTTGAGCGTCCTCTTCTACTATCGCCTTGAATATTTTGCACACGAGAAAACGTACGGTACCGTTGGTCTCCTCGGTCTCGAATCGAAAGCCGAAAGTAAAAGAACAAAGAGTCAGCCTTCGTAACTCTAATAAACCGTCCAAAAAATACAACAACATGGGTAATTAAGCCAACTAAAAAACATACATGCCCAAACAAATTTTCCTGAAACCCATTAAGGAAATCATTTATAATAAGAAATCAGAAACAAAAAATTCTCTAATTTCCATAATAAAAATCCTAACTTCTTACAATTTGGGCATAAGATTATTATTCCTTCAAGTGAACTGATATTTCTTGAAAAGGAAGGAGAGGGGCACGGAAAGAGTGGGGAGGGAGAAAGATCGGCAATAAGGAGCGGGGGAGTTGGAGAGAGAGAGGGGGGGAGTTGCATAACCGCCCTTCGCACGTATGAAGGTGAGACTAAATTGTGACCGTAGGATCTTGGTAAAACAGTACATCCTGACCACTACTTAACTTTAGTAAATTGCATATGTATGAGTATGAACTCTATTGTATTATAGATTAATATTCTCTCTGTTTCAGGAAAACAGTCCCGGTTTGAAAGTTAAATTTTTAAGAAAATAACAATTTTAGTAGCCCATTGGTAATAAAATGATATTTATATGTTAAACTTTAGAGTTCGCTTTAGGCCTCTGTTAGCCCTATGAACGGAGTATGCATAAGCATACAATGACCACCATTCAAGGTTCTTTTCATGTACTTACTTTAACTTAAGTCGATGGCCTTGACACTATTTCCCTACCCTTCATGTGAGCCTAAGAGACAAATGTGTTGATGCATGCGATGTTGATATGTGCTTTAAGGATTGTATTATTGAGCTATTGTGAAATAAAAGAATGCAAAACAAAAAGTAATTAAACAAAAATTGAGGCAAGAGATGAAAAGAGATAAGAAAACAATAAGAGGGATTATGAGAATTAAAAAATTATTACAGTGGAAAGTTGTGAAAACTTCAAAGGGATTCAAAAAGTTAGATATGAAGTTCTTAGCCTCAAATTGTTTGTTGGCTAGAAGCTATTTCAACACAAGTACTCATAGAAATAAGCTTCAGGGCTGTATAGTGGGTGGAGAAATCAATTAAAAAAGAAAATTCTTGAGGAGCTAAGTATGTTTTGAAGAAGACTCTTATTTTGTGATGTTAGGAAAGTATGCCTGCACATTATATATTGAATATGTTTTCATATTCCAAATAAGAGATTTACTTGTTGTTATTACACAACATGTTCTAAGAGTGGCTAAAAGAGTTGCGTACCGTTTAATGTGACAACTTACAGGAACATTGCTTAGGTCCTAGGCTACGTTTTCTTTTTACATAAGCCGGTCTATGTCCTTACCAACTATTGACTAACACTCAAATATTTGATTAGCTCTTCAAGTGCCAACTCCATCGCATATCATAACAGCAGATATTCCAATATCTAATATCTACTGTGTTCTCTACATGTCTACTTCAAAAGTCCTGTTGAGGTCAAAGAGGAAAATCAGTTGTTCTCTAAGCAGTCAAGTTTACAAAAATTCACAAAAGTTATTCTGCAGATCACCTTGACAGCTAAAGAAATGCATCGACGAGCCTTCACTTCCCTCCTTTAGACATTTCCTTTTCTTTGTCTAGGTCTTAGTTTTCAAAGACGCATCTCAACAAAGACTAGGAACAACTAAGCTTTGAACAATGAGTCATTTTGAGAACCCTGTTTCGACCCCCCACATATGAAAAACGAGATGGTTCAAGACTTAATCGCATGGAATACGCTTGGCCTCAAGAGGACTCTCAAAATATGTAACACCCCAGATTCTTGCATGATCATTGTGTGCTTGTCTTCTTGCATTCATAACTTTCATGAGCATGTTTATTTAGTTTATGTGTGTATTGTAATCATTCATAAGTTATTAGTTGTTAATTAGCTACTTAATTCATACTTTGATTCTATTACGTTGTTTAACGTTTTGATTTCTATTAATGTCTTAATCTAGCATGTTCAGGGATTGTAAATCATTCATGAGGTGTTTAACATGTTCATAATCATGTATGTTTATGTGTTCAATCATCGATTCAATTGTTGCTTTGATATTGCATGTTTTATGCTTTGTTTTGAAACTTTCCTAGTGTGCTTCGGGTGAGTTTCAGACCCATTTTTGAGTGTGGAATCATCCATGGATTCTTGGCTTTAGGTTAGGACTCATTTAGGATGATTTTTGAAGCATTTTGGTTCAGGAGGCTGAGCAGTCGCTTGGCATTTTGGGCGGAGCAAGCGCACAATTTCCAATAGCTCACTTTGTTGGAGAAGGGACCAAGCGGTCTCTTGGTGAGAGGGTTGAGCGAGCGCTTAATCCTTCGTGACAGCATTCCTCTGTTTCATGATTTTGGAAATTTCAGCCAATGTAACCCCACTTAAACCCTTCTTAAACACCCCCTAAACCTCCATAATCATCTTTAAACCTATCCTAACTCTATTACCTATCTCTAAGTGTGTTTTGAGTTGTTGTAATGGAGGGATTAACACCATAAAAATCTAATTTGGAGCCCCACAATAGTCGGACACTTGTCCCACTAACCATTTGACTTTTAAAAAACCATAAACCAACCTTTGTTATTCCCATTTGCTGCATCCTCCTCCCAAAAATGTGAGAGAGAGAGTGTGACAGCCCGACCCGGACCCCAATGCGAGATCCCGAGTCGTGCCGTCCAAATAAGTAATAACACAAGCATGCGCAAATAGGATTATAAAATTCATGTGGCGCAACATCGCATACAAATAACAACTCGGCTACACTTGGCCGGAAAATAACTTAAAATAAACAAGTCATCGGCGACGTTACAGCCGGAACCCAACAACTACTCCTACAATTTTAACACATGCTTATAAAAACCTCAACGGCCACAAATTTCGGAGACAATAACAATAATAATACTTTAAAAGAGTGTTAAGCGGAAGAAACTGTAGTGAACCATCAACAAATAAACAAGCTCGACATATAAGTCGGCATACAAAAGATTTTAAGTATTAAGTCATTAAGTTTACTACAACAACAAAAACCCCAAAGTCAAGTCTAGATGACTTTGTCCTTGCCAAAACAAAAGTCTAGCTACAAAACCAAAAGAACAACCTTCTAGCTTGCTAGCAACCAAACGCGGGTATGGCGAATCTAGCGTGAACCGTCTCCTCGGCTCGGATCTAAGGAAAACAAAACAAACAAATAGGGTAAGTCGAAAAGACTTAGTAAGTTACTAAAAATGCATGTTCATGTTATAGCATGACATTTATCACAATTATGACACATGTTCTTCATATAGCACTTAGCACACTATTCACATAAGTGCGTAAAATAAATCATACAAGTAGGATATGATATAGTCACGGCCGCTTCGTAGCTCCTGCAATAAACTTTGTTACTGGTTCGTGCCATCGATGTTTTGTGAATTCATCGACTTGTACCGAGAACCTACTCGATTTGATTAGCAAGCCAATGCGCACGTATTGATACTGACAAAGGGCTACTTCCCCACTGCGGCCCACAGTGGAGGTGTGTGTGAGGTCCCAGGTGCGGCGATCCATAGCGAGCACGAATCTCGCAATTCGTGAAGGCGATGCATCGTCCCACCCTGACGTAATAAACAAACCAAATAATGCTAGCTGGACTCAATGTGATGCACAAGTAGATATTTACTTGACATAAACCAATTAAGGATCGAATTCGACAAGAGCGAACTCATCCGAGCAAGTAGAGTATTAATCTCTACCATAAATCATGTCAAGGCAATTAATTGCTCAAAACCAATCATTCATAACAACTTGTTGCAAACAATTAAGCTAAGCTCATATTTGAGTAAACCCAATCAAACGGTGTCCAAACTTCGTAGGGATTGAAATTAGGGTTCAACATGTTCAAATCTTCCCTAGAGTCGACTCCGTTGAGTCTTTACTATAAATTCCCAATTTTGGAGAAATTGAAGCTATGTGCTTCATAACCCAACCTAGGCCATTTCTAAGTTCAACTAGGTTATAAATTCACCAAGGTATTGCAATGTGATTCATATTCATCATAGGGTCCAAATTTTGAGGATAGAACACATAACAACATATCAACATATCATGTAGGCTTAAATTAGGGCATTCTCATATAGCACTTCTTCAAGCAACACATATAATACATGTTTCTAACATGTTCATAATCTTAAATAAACAAGATGAAAGAGTATTACAACTTTTACTAAGCATAAAATCCTCCTATACATGCTCCTAGCAAGTTCATACTTTCAAAACACAAGAAGAGAGCATAGGAAGCATATATGTGTCCTCATTGACCTCAATCATCATAAGCTTTGTTTCCTTAGGGTCAATGAGAACTAAAACAAAGAAGAAAAGAAGTAACTTACCTGTATTCTACACCCAAGAAAGCAAAGAAGAAATCTGTTCAGTTGAAAGTGATCTACTCTTCAAGCTCTACACTTCTTATGGAGGTGGCTTGAGCAAATGGGTGAAGGATCATGGAGAATGACCAAGATGAATGCTTCAAGAAGCCATGGGAGAGTCTTGGAGAAGAGGAATCTCGTTTTTGGAGAGTGAGGGAGAGAAATGAGAGTCAAAATCTGCAGATGTGGTGTATATTGAGCTAGAAACTTAGTGGGACAAGTGTCAGCATGATGTGGTCTCCTTAAATCTGATTTTTGTAGCTTAATTGATCACTAAAGCTCTCTTAATCCACTCTTAAAACTTGTTAGAGATGTTAGGGCATAAGTAAGGAGGGTTAGGGAGGTTTAGGTGGGGTTTAGAAAAGGTTTTGGATAGGGGTTTAGGAGCAAAAATCGTAAAGCAGCAAAACAGGCAAAACAGGTTTCGGGGGACCTTGCGGTCGCATGGTCCCCATACCCTTGCGACCGCATCCTCTCAGGATGCACAACACTCCATTTTCTGGTTACCTTGCGGGGGCAAGGTCATTCCACCTTGCGAGGGCAAGCCCGGCAGACCCAAAATGGCTCAAAACTCAACCTAAAAGACCTCCAAACACTTGGCCAAATCAAGGGGGTTTCAAACCCCAACAAAAATGAGTTTAAAGCTCATCACAAGCACCCTCAAACAACACCCGAACAACTCAAATGAAGGAGGGAAAAAAGAAGAACTAAACAAGCAATTTATCCGGCGATTAAACAAGCATGCATACATGATTCTAAACATGTTAAGAGCTTCATGAATGACTTATGAATGATTCTAAATCATATATAGACTAAGTAAACATGCTCATGCACAGTCAACAAGAAAACATGAAGGCAAGCACACAATGCTCATGCAAGAATCCGGGGTGTTACTGTGGCGACCCGACCCGGACCCCAATGCGAGATCCCGAGTCGCGCCGTCCAAATAGACAAGATACACACAAGCATGCGCAAGTAGATTTACGAAATTCATGTGGCGCAACATTTTATACGAATAACAACTCGGCTACACTTGGCCGGAAAAAGAAACTTAAATTAAACAAGTCATCGGCGACGTTACAGCCGGAACCCAACAACTACTCCTACAATTAACACATGCTTATAAAACCTCAACGGCCACAACATGCCGGAGACAACAACAAAAATAATACTTTAAACAAGCTTTAGCGGAAGAAATTGTGATGAACCATCAACATATAAACAGGCTCGACATATAGTCGGCATACCAAAAGATTACAAGTGACAAATATTTAAGTTACTACAACAACAAAACCCCAAGCCAAGTCTACATGACTTGCTTCCCAACGTCCTTTCCAAAATAAAAGATTAACTAGTGAAAGTCCAAAAGAGCAACCTTGCTCACAAACGACCAAGCGAAAAGGCGAGTCTAGCGTGGGACGTCTCCTCGGCTTTGATCTAAGGAAAACAAAGCAAACAAATAGGGTAAGTCGAAAGACTTAGTAAGTTACTAAAATATGCATGTTCATGTTATAGCATGACATTTATCACAGTTATGGCACATAATCATCATTTAACACTTAGCACCTTATTCACATAAGTGCGTAAAATAAATCATACAAGTAGGATATGATAGTCACGGCCGCTTCGTAGCTCCTGCAAAACATTCTGTTACTGGTTCGTGCCATCGATGTTTTGTGAATTCATCGACTTTCATCGAGTTCCTACTCGATCTCATTAGCAAGCCAATGCGGCACGTATTGTTACGGCAAAGGGGCTACTTCCCCACTGCGGCCCACAGTGAAGGTGTGTGTGAAGTCCCGGGTGCGGCGATCCATAGCGCACGAATCCCATAATTCGTGAAGGCGTGCATCGTCCCCCACGACTTGATAAACAAACCAATTAATGCCCATTTGGACTCAATGCGATGCACAAGTAGATATTTACTTGACTTAAACCAATTAAGGACCGAATTCGACAAGAGCGAACTCGACCAACCAAGTAGGGTGTTAATCTCTACCATAATCATGTGAAGGCAATTAATTGCTCAAAACCAATGCTTCATAACAACTTTGCAAATAATTATATCAAGCTCATATTTGAGTAAACTTAATCAAACGGTATCCAAACTTCGTAGGGATTGAAATTAGAGTTTAACATGTTCAATTCTTCCCTAGAGTCGACTCCGTTGAGTCTTTCCTCTAAATTCCCAATTTTGGGGAAATTGAAGCTATATGCTTCATAACCCAACCTAGGTCACTTCTAAGTTCAACAAGGATATAAATTCACCCAAAACATTTCAATGTAATTCATGTTCCTTATATAGTCCAATGTGAAGGATACAACACATAACAATTTTTACACATATCACATAGGCATAATTTAGGGCATTCCCAAATAATAACACTTCCATCAACAAACATAATACATGTTTCTAACATGTTCAAGACCTCAATTAGACATGTTGAAAGAGCAATATCAACTTTCAAAGGCAAGAAATCAACCTAGACATGCTCCTAGCAAATTCATACATTTAAAATTCAAATGGAAAGCATAGGAAGCAATTATGTGTCCTCATTGACCTCATACATCATAAACTTTGTTTCCTTAGGGTCAATGAGAACTAAAGAAGAAGAAGAGTAACTTACCTAGCTTGAGTGAAAACTCAAGAGAATCAAAATCTAAACGGTGAAGTCGTTCCTTTCGTCGCACACGTCAAGAATCCAAAGTTTGGCGGCAATCGAACGGTTGAATCTTTGTAGATCGGAGGAAGAAGATGAACTAGGGCTCAAAACTCAAGCCCCCAACTCACTCTCTCTCTAAAGTGTAAGAAGAAGATGAGCAAATGAGAGATTTACTGAAAATTGGCCAAAGCTTGGTATTTATACTTCCCAAATGAGAAGGGTACAAGAGGTATTTCTCAAGTGCAATTAGTAGAAATTAGGAAGTGATCAAACACTAATCCAACCTAAATTAACTTCTAATTAGTGTTAGGACATGATTAGGACTAAGTATGGGTGGTTAGGAAGGGTTTAGAGGGGGTTTAATGAGGGTAGGATAGGCATTTCACGTCAAAACTCAAAACAGGGGAAAATCCCGTAATTGCATATCAGTATGTTGAGGCGGGCGCCTCATTTCTTCCCAGGCGGGCGCCTCACTTGCTGAGGCTGTCTCCAAGTTCAGCTCATTTTGTAATTGCTCCCAGCATTTGAGGCGGGCGCCTCACAAGTTGCCAGGCGGGCGCCTCGGCTTCTGAATCTCTAAAACTTGGTCTAAACTTGTCCTAAATGATCCCAAACTTATGGGCAATCATTCTAAGGTCTAACCCTACTCAAAACGAGTCGGAAACGCACCCGAACAACAACCGGAACAAGGTAGAACAAGGCTCGAATTCACGCAACGAATGATCAACGAACCAAACTACAATCAAACCCCAATCAAACTAGGATAACTTGGACATGAAAAGACTTGTTTCAACATGGTTAAGACCTGAATATAAAGCCAAGAACTCAACGAACACTTCGCCGAAATAGAAGGCAATACGAGCAACGAGGAGGAATCGCTAAGGCCAAAATCAAAAGCGATCGAACCGGCGATTCAACAAACAAGCTTACGCGATTCTAAACATGTTAAGAACTTCAAGAATGACTTATGAATGATTCTAAAACATTTATAAACTAGGTAAACATGCTCACAATCAACAAGAAAATCAAGAAGACAAGCATACAATGCACATGCAAGAATACGGGGCGTTACACTCTCCCCTCCTTTAGGAATTTAGTCCCTAAATTCTTACCAAGTTCGTCAAACAAATGTGGATGCTTCTCGCGCATCTCCGCTTCCGTTTCCCAAGTCGCTTCCTCAATGTTGTGGTTTCTCCAAAGAACTTTAACTAAGGGAATTTTCTTGGTTCGTAGCACTTGCTCTTTGGTGTCCAAAATCTTCACGGGCTTTTCAACATAAGACATATCCGGCTCAAATGTTATCTCCTCATACTCAAGTACATGGGTATCATCTTTCAAATATTTTCGTAACATGGAAACATGGAAGACATTATGAGTCTCCGAAAGTGAAGGTGGCAATGCAATTCGATCGCTAAGGACCCAACTCTCTCAAGAACCTCGAATGGGCCAATGTACCTCGGTGTAAGCTTCCCTTTCTTGCCGAATCTCTTCGTACCTCTCCTCGGTGTCACCTTCAAGAACACGTAGTCTCCCACTTGGAATTCAAGATCTCGTCTTCGATTGTCCGCGTAACTCTTTTGTCGACTTTGAGCGGTGCGCAAACGATCTCTAATCAACTTCACGCTCTCAACCATTGCACTAACTTCGGAACCCCAAAGTTTCGCCTCTCCAACTTCATCCCAACAAATTGGTGATCTACACTTACGCCCATACAAAGCTTCATACGGCGCCATCTTGATACTCGGCGGTAGCGTTATTATACGCAAACTTCGGCTAAAGGTAAATGAGAATCGGCTTCCTTGAAATCCACGGCACAAGCTCGAAGCATGTCCTCCAAAATCTGAATCAATCGCTCGGGTGACCATCCGTTTGCGGATGAAAAAATCTTGAAGTCTAATTTGGTCCCCAAGCTTCTGCAACGTTTGCCAAAATCGGATGTGAACCTCGGATCTCTATCGGATACAATACTCACAGTGCGCCATGAAGTCTCACGATCTCTGAATATACAAAGCGCCAAGCGAGTCAATGAATAAGTGATCGCGATCGAATAAAGTGTGCGGAGACTTAGTCAATCTGTCGACTATAACCCAAAGCGCATTAAATCCTCTTCGCGTGTCTTGATAACCCTGTCACAAAATCCATAGTAACAAACTCCCATTTCCATTCGGGGAATCTCAAGTGGTTGTAGAAGTCCCTTGAGGCCTCGATGCTCGGCCTTAACCTGGCGACAAGTCAAACACTTTGACACATACTCATAATTTCCCTCTTCATGCCTTTCCACCAAAATTGTCTTTTCAAGTCTAAGTACATCTTCGTGCTCCCCGGGTGAATGGTATACCTCGATTTATGAGCCTCATCAAGAACCAACCTCTTCAATTCATCATTAGAAGGAACACAAATTCGACCTCGAAATGTCAAAGTACCCTCACTATTAATCACAAAATCAGGCGATACATTCTCGACCAACCCATCAATAATTTTCTTCAATTCGGATCATTCCCTTGCGCTTCTTTAATCTTCCCAAACAAACGGTGTAGCACGAACATTCGCGAAAATTACACCTCTATCATAAACACTAGGACCCCAATCTCGCTTAAATCCTCCAACATCTTCCATTCTCTAACCATCATACACGACATGTGAACCTTCCTACTCAAGGCATCCGCTACTACATTTGCCTTCCCCGGATGATATAAAATAGTGCAATCATGATCTTTTAATTTCTCCATCCATCTTCTTTGCCTCATGTTCAACTCCTTTTGAGAAAATAAATACTTCAAACTTTTGTGGTCGGTGAAAATCTCAAATTTAGCCCCATACAAGTAAGTGTTTCCATTTATGCAAGCGAAAATAATCGCAGACCAACTCCAAATCGTGTGTCGGGTAATTACGCTCATGAATAGACAACTTCCTCGGCGCATAGGCGATAACTCTACCATTTTGCATCAAAACACAACCCAAACCTTCCTTAGAAGCATCACTATAAATCACAAAATTATCTCCTCCACTAGGCAAAGCCAAAATAGGTGCCGACGTCAACCGCTTCTTAAGCTCTTGAAAACTAGCCTCACATTTCTCGCTCCAAACAAAAGGCACATTCTTTTGCGTCAATCTCGTCATAGGAGTCACGATCAGAAAATCCCTCAATAAATCTCCGGTAATAACCCGCTAGACCCAAGAAACTCGAACCTCGATGGCGAACTAGGTCTCTTCCAATTCGTCACCGCTTCAACCTTAGAAGGATCAACGGCTACTCGGCGCTAGAAATGATATGCCCCAAAAGGATACTTCCTCAAGCCAAAAGCACATTTACTAAACTTCGCATAAAATGTTTCTCGAAGAATAGACAAGACAATCCTCAAGTGTTTCTCATGCTCCTCCAGAGATTTCGAATACACTAAGATATCATCAATGAAGACTACCACGAAACAATCAAGATAACTATGAAAGACACGGTTCATTAAGTCCATAAACACCGCTGGTGCATTCGTCAACCAAGCGGCAACGGCATCACCACGAATTCAAAGTGCCCATATCTAGTGCGAAAAATTTGTCTTCGAATGTCTTCCTCTCTAACCTTCAATTGGTAGTAACCCCATCTCAAATCAAGCTTAGAATAGACAATAGACCCTTGCAATTGGTCAAAAAGATCATCAATGTGGGGTAGAGGATACTTATTCTTAATGGTCACCTTATTCAATTCGCGATAATCTATGCATAACCGCAAACTCCCATCTTTCTTCCTCACAAATAGGACCGGTGCGCCCCAGGCGACACACTCGGTTTAATAAAACCAATCTCTAGGAGTTCTGCAAGCGAGTTTTCAACTCTCTAAGCTCATGGCGCCATCCTATACGGATTGCCTTAGAAATCGGTGAAGTCCCGGAATAAGCTCAATACAAAATTCTAGTTCTCTATCGGGCGGCATAGCATGGTCGGTAGAAAACACATCGAAACTCACATACTACGGAACCTCTTCTAATTTCGGCGAAGACCTCTTCTTATCAACAACGCAGCAAGATAACCCGTACACCCTTGAGACAACAATTTTCTAGCCCTTAGTGCGAGAAATAAAATGCAAGTCACTCGACGCTTGATCACCGACAAAAGTAAATTCAGGCACACCCGGCATATAAAAAGTAACCCGCTTCTTATGGCAGTCAACTATAGCATGATAAGCACATAACCAGTCCATGCCAAGAATCACATCAAAATCACGTATGGGTAGAACTACCAAGTCCGCATGCAAAGTGTGGTCACCCACCAAAACATCACAAGATTTAAACACTTGAGATGCGAGCATATATTCCCCGGCGGGGTAGACACTTCAAGCAAGTATGGCAAAGGTTGAGGCAACACGCATAAATTCTCAACAAAGTGCGAAGCAACATAAGAATGCGAAGACCCTGGATCTATGAGAACTCGAGCCTTATGATCGAATATAGAAAGAGTACCTCCTATCACTGCTGTAGACCCCACGAACCTCGCGATCAAGCGCAAACACACGACCTTGAACCTTTGGTTTACCATCCCCATCTCTCTTAGCCCGATTGTTGGCCGGCGCTACCGGTGATTGGCCTTAAACTTGGACAATCTCTCTTCATGTGAGTCCCGTCTCCACAAATGTAACACTTCGGTCTTTCCCGGCACCTATCGGTGTGTGCCCGGACTTCGGCGTAAGCGAACAAATCATAGTCTCATTCACGAGACCCTTGCGCCCGAGTAGAAGAAGTGTTGTTGCCTTGCTTCCACATGCGTGGCCTACCTTGGCCTCCACCTCTCTATCACGGTTTCCTTGGTATCCCCTTACGCTACGAATTATTCCCTTGATTAGTGTTACGAGTAGTGCGTGGTGCATTACCGAATTACTCTTGACCGGTGCTCCTCAATATCTTGCTCTACCTCATAAGCTCTATCAAGCTGCACTCAGATAATCGGTGAGCTTAAGTGCTAGAATCTGCTTCCTAAATTCAGTCCTCAATCCTTTAACAAACTTATGTGTCCTTCGTGCTTCAGTAGGAATCAAATACGTGCAATAACGGCTCAACTCGGTGAACTTTGCGGAATACTCCGCCACAGTCATGCTACCTTGCTCAAGATTATAGAATTCTTTCTCCCTTTGGTTGCGAACCACATCCGGTACATATTCATTCTTAAATTCCCTTTGAAAATTAGCCCAAGTGATGGGAACTTGTTGCATCTCCCAACTTTCCTTCAACACATTCCACCAATGTTCGGCGGCTCCCTTAAACTTAAACGTCGCTAGCCTGACTCTCTCTTCATCGGTACACTCCAACATAGATAATACCTTGATCATCTCTTCCATCCACAACTCGGCCTCCCAGGGTTTGGCTCCCAAGAAATGCACTAGGCTTCAACTTAAGGAATCTCTCTAGGAGAGTGGTGTCAGTCCTCGGTCTCGGTGGTGGTACAACTTCCTCCTGTCGAGGTGGTGGTGGTGCTCCCTCAGCTTGACCTCCCTGGCCTGCCCCTGCCAGAAAAGCCATCAACCTACGGTGTAATTCTGCCATATCCGGACCCACCGGATTCTGCGGCGGCGGTACCTCAACTTCAGGTTCGGCCGGACCTCTCCTGGGCCTACCTCTACCGCGGCCATTTCCATTCCTATGATTATCCATCGAACCCCTACAAGAATTCACTCGACGTTAGAATCATCACACAAATAACCAACCCACCTAGGCCATGGAACCTATCCTGGCCGACAACTAACCTATAGCTCTGATACCAACTGTGACGACCCGACCCGGACCCCAATGCGAGATCCCGAGTCGCGCCGTCCAAATAGACAAGTTAAACACAACCATGTGCAAGTAGATTACGAAATTCATGTGGCGCAACATTGCATACGAATAACAACTCGGCTACACTTGACCGGAAAAACAACTTAAATTAAACAAGTCATCGGCGACATTACAGCCGGAACCCAACAACTACTCCTACAATTAACACATGCTTATAAAACCTCAACGGCCACAACATGCCGGAGACAACAACAACCATATTACTTTAAACAAGCTTTAGCGGAAGAAACTGTGATGAACCATCAACATATAAACCAGCACGACATATAAGTCGGCATACAAAAGATATCTAAGTATCAAATTTACTACAAACACAAAACCCAAAGCCAAGTCTAGATGACTTGCTTCCCATCGTCCTTACCAAAAAAAAACAAAAGACTAATTACTACACCCAAAAGAACAACCTCTAGCTCGCAAGCAACCAAGCGTGAGAATGGCGAGTCTAGCGTGGGACGTCTCCTCGGCTTTGATCTAAGGAAAACAAAGCAAACAAATAGGGTAAGTCGAAAGACTTAGTAAGTTACTAAAATATGCATGTTCATGTTATAGCATGACATTTATCACAGTTATGGCACATAATCATCATTTAACACTTAGCACCTTATTCACATAAGTGCGTAAAATAAATCATACAAGTAGGATATGATAGTCACGGCCACTTCGTAGCTCCTGCAAAACATTCTGTTACTGGTTCGTGCCATCGATGTTTTGTGAATTCATCGACTTTCATCGAGCTCCTACTCGATCTCATTAGCAAGCCAATGCGGCACGTATTGATACGGCAAAGGGGCTACTTCCCCACTGCGGCCCACAGTGAAGGTGTGTGTGAAGTCCCGGGTGCGGCGATCCATAGCAAGCACGAATCCCATAATTCGTGAAGGCGTGCATCGTCCCCCACGACTTGATAAACAAACCAATTAATGCCAGCTGGACTCAATGTGATGCACAAGTAGATATTTACTTGACTTAACCAATTAAGGACCGAATTCGACAAGAGCGAACTCGACCAACCAAGTAGGGTGTTAATCTCTACCATAAAACACGTCAAGGCAATTAATTGCTCAAAACCAAATCTTTCATAACAATTTGTTGCAAACAACTAAATCAAGCTCATCTTTGAGTAAACTTAATCAAACGGTGTTCAAACCTCGTAGGGATTGAAATTAGAGTTCAACATGTTCAATTCTTCCCTAGAGTCGACTCCGTTGAGTCTTTTCTCTAAATTCCCAATTTTGGGGAAATTGAAGCTATATGCTTCATAACCCAACCTAGGTCACTTCTAAGTTCAACAAGGATGTAAATTCACCTAAAACATTTCAATGTAATTCAAGTTCCTTATATAGTCCAATATTAAGGATATAACACATAACAATTTTCACACATATCACATAGGCATAATTTAGGGCATTCCCAAATAATATCACTTTCATCAACAAACATACTACATGTTTCTAACATGTTCAAGACCTCAATTAGACATGTTGAAAAGCAATATAAACTTCCCAAGGCAAGAAATCCACCTAGACATGCTCTAGCAAAATCATACATTTAAAATTCAAATGGAAAGCATAGGAAGCAATTATGTGTCCTCATTGACCTCATACATCATAAACTTTGTTTCCTTAGGGTCAATGAGAACTAAAAAGAAGAAGAGTAACTTACATAGCTTGAGTGAAAACTCAAGAGAATCAAAATCTAAACGGTGAAGTCGTTCCTTTCCAATCGACGAATCAAAATCTAAAGAATCCAAGGTTTGGCGGCAATCGAACGGTGGAATCTTTGTAGATCGGAGGAAGAAGATGAACTAGGGCTCAAAACTCAAGCCCCCAACTCACTCTCTCTCTAAATTGTAAGAAGAAAGGCTTGGGTATTTATACTTCCCAAATGAGAGAGGGTACAAGATTCGGCATTTCCAAGGTATTTATACTTCCCAAATGAGAAGGAGTACAAGAGGCATTTCTCAAGTGCAATTAGTAGAGATTAGGGAGTTAACAAACACTAATCCAACCTAGATTAACTTCTAATTAGTGTTAGGACATGATTAGGACTAAGTATGGGTGATTAGGAAGGGTTTAGAGGGGTTTAATGAGGGTAGGATAGGTATTACAGGCGGGCGTCAAAACTCTAATCCAAAGATTAATTCATAATTGCTCATTTGAGGCGGGCGCCTCAGCTCAGTTGAGGCGGGCGCCTGAACCTCCAAAACTTGTCTAAACTTATCCTAAATGATCCCAAACTTATGGGCAATCATTCTAAGGTCTAACCCTACTCAAAAGCTAAAGTCGGAAGCGCACCGAACAACACAGGAACAAGATAGAACAAGGCTCGAATCACGCGAATGATCAACGAACCAAACTACAATCAAACACCAATCAAACTAGGATAACTTGGACATGAAAAAGACTTGTTTCAACATGGTTAAGACCTGAATATAAAGCCAAGAACTCAACGAACACTTCCTACGACGAAATAGAGGCAATATGAGCAACGAGGGGAAATCGCTAAGGCCAAAATCAAAAGCGATCGAACCGGCGATTCAACAAACAAGCGTCTGGCGATTCTAAACATGTTAAGAACTTCAAGAATGACTTGTGAATGATTCCAAAACATTTATAAACTAGGTAAACATGCTCACAAACAATCAAGAAATCAAGAAGACAAGCATACAAGGGCACATGCAAGAATACGGGGCGTTACATACACAACCAAGAGAATACACCCTGCTTGACGATAAAAGGCGAATGATCTGTTTGCATCGCATAAGGCCAAACTTTTTTTTGATAAATAGAGTTTGTATTAATTACGACGCCAAAAAGGGAGGCGAAACCTTGTACGGGAAGAATACTAAAAAATTACAATTGGATTGCACTATCCTCCATATCCACAAAAAGGTTCCATTCATGCAAAGAGGTCTCCAAGCACCAAAGCGGAGGAGCTGAAAGACATTCTTCTTAAGCTTATCTGACTAGCTTCCACATTATCGAAAGCTCTATGGTTCCTCTCCTTCCAAATGCTCCACCGGATTGCCAACAGTCAGTATCCTGACCACATTCCTCCTCTTATAGAGCGACCAACCACGGAGGAGTTCAACTACTGATCTTGGCATAACCCAAGAAATGCCTGCTAAGAGGAAGAAATGACTCCATACTTCTCTTGCTACAGAGCAATGCAGCAAAAGGTGATTCGATGTCTCCTCATCTTCTTTACACATGTAGCACCGGTTGACGTAAACCCTATTTCTAGCTCTCAGATTATCCCCCGTAAGGATGGCCTCCTTTGCTGCCTCCCATACAAAAAAAGCCACTCTGCTGGGAGCTTTCGATTTCCAAATGACTTTCCAAGGGAAGGAAATTATGTCCAGATCACATAAAGCTGAAAAAAACCTGCTCTTCGATCTCACCCAAACCACCCTATCTTCACTAGGCCCTTGTCACTTTACAGCATAGAGCTTCTCAAGAAACCTTGCCACGTCACCTACCTCCCAGTCTTGTAAGTTTCTTGTAAGGGCCCAAATATCTCTACCATCAAGATTCTCAAACATCTCGCTCGTCATAGCCTCTCGGTTAATCGCAAGATTATAAAGCCTAGGAAACTCCTGTTGGAGGGAAGTATCCCCACACCATTTATCCTTCTAGAACCTAACATTATCCCCATTTCCTACTTTGAGGAGAATGCTACGATGGAAGTCCTCCCAACCTTTAGAGATCCCTATATATCCACACGCTGACTTCCTTACCCAAATTAAATGACCAAAGGAAACCACAGCTAACTTCCTTGCCCAAATTTACCGGCCACTATCAACCTCCACAAAGCCTCTCTTTCCGTAATGAATCTCCACAACCATTTACCCATCAGGGCACAATTGAACTTCCTTAAAACTTTAATGCCCAAACCTCCATTCTAAATACTTGAACAAACGGAGGTCCAGTCAACAAGGTGGTATTTTCTCTCCTCGCTGCCTTCCTCCCATAAGAAGTCCCTCTCCAATTTTTCAATTACATTTGGCCAAAGCAGGGAATCACAAAAAGGGACATGAAGTAGGTAGGGAGGTTTGAAAGAGTGCTTTTAATTAAAGTCATCCTGCCACCCTTTGACAGATAGAGTCTCTTCCGACCTGCTAACCTTTTTTCGAAGCGTTCAATGACTAGACTCCACATGTCTGCATTCTTAAAAGCAGCACCGAGAGGAAGACCCAAGTATGTGGTTGGAAGGCTTCCTGCTTTGCAACCAAAGAAAGATGAAAGATCTCCCAAGTTGTCCACCGCACCCACCTGGATAATTTCACACTTTGAAATGTTAATTTTCAGCCAGACACACTTTGAAAAATTAAAAAGAACCAACAGTAAGTATCCTAGTTGAGATCTTTCCGGTTCACAAAGCATCAAAGTATCGATGCGCAAGCGATAAATGAGTCACGAAGGATTTCGCACTCTCTCTTCTGCCTTAAACCCTGAATAAAACCTCCACCTTGCCTTGTCAAGCGGGCGGCTCGAGCTTCCATCACTACAATGAGCGAAGGGAAAGTGGATCCCCTTGACGGAGGCCTCTAGAGCTTGGGAAGAAACACATTGATTCCCCATTAACCATAGCGAAAATCTCATTGTTAAAATGCAAAAATACACCCATCTTGCCCATTTATGCCCAAAACCCATCCTAGAAAGAATCTGACAAGAAGTCCCAATCTACATGGTCATAGACCTTCTCAATGTCAATTTACAAAGCACACGGGGAACTCCACTCCTCCTTCTAGAATCAACAACCTCATTTACTATCGAGGCGGCATCTAATATTTGCCTATTCCCCACAAGCGCATCTTTGGGAATCTAAAACCACCTCTCCAAAGGCGATTTGATAAAACCTTTGCAATCGGCTCGTAAATACCTCAGGCAAGGCTGATCGGTCTAAAGTCTTTAAGGTCTTCGCTCGCTCCTTTCTTCTTTGGGATGAGGGCTATAAAAGAGGCATTCGAGGCTTTTCTCGAAGCTATCCTCGATGAAAAAGGAATGAAACACCTCCATAATGTCTACCTTAACCACCTCCCAGAACGGAAGAAAGCTAATGGGAAGCCGTCGGGACACGGGGCTTTGTCCCCTTTTAAACCTCTCAAGGCGATACTACCTCTTCCTCTTGAAATCGTGCTCAGTTGCTCTTTATCCTCGGTCGGGAGAGATTTAAAAGCAACTTCATCCGACTTTGGCTTCCATCCTTCACTCTTGAATAAAGCTCTGATAAAGTCTACACCCTGTCTTTATCGGATTGTGGTCTTCCGTCACGATACCATTAACCCTTAATCTTTTTATTTTATTGAAGCTGTTGTGAACCTTAGTCATCCGGTGGAAAAATGCAGTATTCTTGTCCCCTTCCCTCGGCCATAGGGTTCTCGATTTACGCCTCAAGCGATTTCTTTGCTTAACAAAAGTCTCTTAATTTCAGATTTAACTCTACTCTGCTTCTATCTTCATCAGCCCCCAACCTACCCTCACTCTCCAAAAGATCTAATCTGTTGATTTCATCCATAACCGCTTTTATTCTCATCTCAATCTTCCCAAAAATCTTCCTGTTCCACACTCTAAGATCCGCCTTAAGCAACTTCAATTTTCTGGCAATTCTGAAACACGGTTTCCCTTTAACCTCGTACGAATCCCATTTTAGTTTCACCTACTCCATAAATCCAGTCTCTTCAAGCCACATATTTTCAAATCTAAACTGGGATTTCCTCCTATGGAACCCATTACTTTCCAACAGAACAGGGATATGATAAGAGGTTAACTTCGGAAGAGTACATTGGGAAAAGTCACCCATCTAATCTACCCATTCTGGAGATAGAAGGAACCTGTCGATTCTCGAACATTGCTGACTTTCCCCACCTCTAAACCAAGTGAAAGCATTCCCTTCTAAAGGTAAATCCATCAAATTCATCTCATTAATGTAATCATTAAAATTATCCATGCTTAAGAGAAACCTTGAGTACCGAAGCGTTGATAGGGAAATCGAATCGAGTTAAAGTCCCCTCCCACACACCACGGAACACTCCATTTTTGACGAACTAACTTTAATTTGTTCCATAAAACTTCACGCTGACCTACAGAAAGAGGACCATAAACCCCTGAGAAAACCCATAACTTTCCATCATCTTCATTTTTAAAAAGATTAGAGATAGAATGAGAGCCTAGAGTCATGTCTACTTTGGAGACCATCCTGCTGTCCCACACCATCAGAATTCCTCCCGCCGTCCCATCTACTTCGAGATGAGCCCAGTCGAAACTATGATTTCTCCACACACTTTCCACTACAGAGATATCAATGCTGCACAATTTTGTTTCCTGTAAACACGCGATGATAGGTTTCCAACGTCTAAGAGCTCCTTTCAGTAATCGTCTCTTTCTAAATTCATTTAATCCCCGCACATTCCAGCTGAGAATTTTTATATCCATGAGAAAATTTACAGAGTCCTTTGAATCCCGGCTCCCTTGCCCTCCTTACTTGCTACCCCATCAAAGTTGATGATGCAACACAGGTTTTTCAGTTCCCTACTGGATCTGCTCTTCGATTTGTTCTGGGAATGATCTGTCTTGCCCCTTTCCCATAAACGGACCTTTTCAATATCCGATAAGGCCAAACTCTAACACAACCTCCTGATTCCCTCCACGTCCATGTGCATCATCACCACCACGACCACCCCGACCTCCTCTACTGCCTCTGCGTCCGCCACCACCACGGCCACCATAATCATAACCTCTAGGCCCATGAAATGCCTGTGTGATAAGAACAAAAGACTCACCCGCATCCCCCTCTGTTGGAGTAGGCATGTGAGATGTTCGTAAAACCCATGAGAAAGCCTCAGACAAAGAGCAAATATCGGTACCCGACAAAATCTACCATCGAGCAGTAGCAAACTCAGGTTGCAAGCCAGCTAAAAAACCCATGACAAGGAGCTGCACGTCGTGCCTACATCTGCTTAACATCTGCCGTAATTGGAAGCAAAGTGCACTATTCCTGAGTCATTTTCTTAAAATCTATGTAGTACTGAGTCACGGTTTGATCTTTCTGATTCTGTCTAAACACATCATTGGACAAGTCATACAGGCGATCCAGATTATCACAGCCTGAATACAACACCTCCAAATACTCCTAAAGATCTTTGACTGTTTTAGTATGTGAAACTAACTCTGCAACATTATCTGGCCAAAAAGTAATGCATCACCTCGAATCCAAACCTTCGCACCTTCAGCAGTTTTAATATCCATGAGATGATCACCCTTCTCCATGCCAATATGACTCTTATGAGTGGTGATCATTGCGGAAACAGTCTCGGAAGTCGTGGGTGTCGACATAACAAGGTAGGTACAGAGCCCCAACCACCGGTCCCAACAAAAAAAGGTAGGTACCAAGGAACGAAACAAGCTGTAGAGTCTCAACACATGTCCAACTTAGAAAAAGAACCACACAGGTAAACTACTGGGACTTGGGGCGAATTCCCGCTGACGCGCCGGCGCATGGTCGGAGCACCAGCGACGGTGAAGTTTTCCAACGATGGAAACTGGTCCTCCGGCGTCTCCTAGACACGGCGAGCTTCTCTGGGTGGCACGTGGGTCACTAAAGGAGCAGGTTGATGGCCAATAGCCCGGCGCACTCAACTTGTTGGAAACCGAAGGGAAGTGTCTACCCCTATGCCAACCCTACGAAACCCTTCGTGCTGCGCACTGACACAACTGCCACACCACAACCTGGGCTGGCCTATCGGTCAAAGTCGCACACTCTGGCGACTCAATGCATCACACACCTCGGGGACGCAAGAGAGAAGCGAGGCGTCCCTACCGTTGCATTCTGAGAAGCGAAAAATAAAAAATAAAAGGGAAAGAAAGAAAATAAAGAATAAAAATTAAAGTGAATCAAACCAAGTTTGTTATGGAGATTCAAGCTCTAATTAACAGAGAAGAGAAGAAAAATAAAGTATGATTTGGAAGCCGTAACCCTAAAATGGTTAGGCTATGGTATTTATATATGCGTGCATATTAGACAGTAATATTACACTTAACACCCTTTATAATACCCCTTATTCTCTAACATTTACAAATGGTTGTCATCCTTGATAGTTTTAAGACAGAGAATTTATTTTTCGAGTACTTATCTTCTTTTCTTCTTCCTCACTGTAATACATCATAACAAATTCTATGAAATGAACTGCACATACATATAACTGTCTTGACTCTTTAGTGGTTTATTTACTTGTAAAATTAACCTCAACTTTCTTCAATTTAAGATGCGTTTGTGTTAACACATTTACAGGCACTGGTTAATATGTCCCTGTATCTTCCGATAAATTTTGGTTGCTTACCAAGAACAGTGCAATTTCCCTTCGCCCTTTTGATAACGAAGGAAACTATGTTATAAGGTACTTATATGCTTCCTCCATCCTGGTGCATGAATCCATTGTTTTGACATACTTTAAACCTTATAGAGGTTTTATTGAGCTTTCGTGAGTATCAACTCCATTTGAGTGTAGTCTTTTGGATTGTGAATCTATGATCCAGTGAGCCTTGACCTCTTTAAAACTCGCTGCAGCAATATCTGCCATTTGTGACCTATTGATTATAGTAGTTACCTAGAGAAACCCTAGGTTATTCTTGATTTCTATTTAAGTATGTATATGTCTTTCATCTTTGTTGCCTAAAAGGTAGATAGTTTATTACTTGTAAAAAAAAGGTAGATAGTTTATAAACTAAAAATTATTAACTAATGCCACTCATGTTACTTAATAGTTGTGATGTATGAGTCGGTGAATGGACCATTTTTATCTTCTGCCGAAGGAATCAGAAAAAAGAAGACCAGACAGAAGGAGAACCGAGAAACACGTACACATAGATCAAAGCTTAATCTCAATTCAGTAATCAACTCATTCAATAACTTTGATGTATTAGATGCTTATTCATAGGCTAAGGCTATTCTTCTAATAATATTAGGTCCAGGGCTAGAATTAGAATAATACCACTAAGGGTACGAAAAACTACAATTATGAAATAACAAAATATTCCTAGCAAATAAAACAACTAAATAATAATACTAATCCCCCGAGACACTTTCCATTAGACCAAATGACCTCTGCTTCGCTGAGTCAGGAGCATAACCAAGAATGTCTTTCTCATTAGAAATACAATGAATAATCAGAGAGTTCTTCTTCAATTTCAGTGGTGGCGTGGGATATCTTTACATAAGTTGGAGTTTACTTGGTCCTGCCCTTAGCAAAGGAATGTGTATTGGCATGCCAGGAATGATGTTCATTGCCACCCCAAATTTATCCGCTTTCCAAGTGTATGTAAAAGCTTGGGTGGCAAAACATCACAAAATTATGTCTCATTACGCTTGCCCAATGCCCGCAGGAAGCTCCCGTGTGGCATCCTCAGAGATAAACCAGCACAGTTACCAGCTTTGTTACCTGCATTTAGCTGTGTTGCCTGAATTTGGGTCCAAGGAATGGATATAGGTGTGGATCTGGGTGTCCAACCTACCAAAATGTTATGATTTTAATCTAGGTGCTCAACTGCCATGTGTTGATATGGATACATTGGGAAAAATGAAGAGTTGAAGTAGCGTAGACTACGAGTAAAAAGGGGCACAGGTGACCTCCGCAAATTTGTTTTATTTAGAAGACTTTTCCTCTTTGTTTAGGTGTATAATTCATAAGATTACTATGAAGAAGTGGACGAATGACCCCGGCACAGTCATCTTGCAAATCAATAAGGAGCACCTTCTAATTCTAATTATCTATACTTATAGTACATTAAAGTTGGGAAGGTGCCTTATGCTTGCACAACATTACCTCACTTTGGATGAATCTCAATTCTCCAGCGTCCATGTAAGCATGACTTTTGGATTTAGGCGACTTTTCATTTCTTGGTGATTGGCTAATCACTACATCTAATAATAATAGGTTGGACATAGAGTGTTTATACTTTATGAGGATCTTGAATATGGTTCATTCCTTTCATCCCATGACTCCATGAGTGATGAGTCCAGTCCAATAGTCTTGTTGTGGCCCTGTGGGCTTTTCTTCTTACTTCTATCTCACATAATAGACTACGGTTAGGAATTACCTTGAAAAAGACACAGAAATTCTTAGCTTGCAGACTTCCAGTCTCTAGATTCTAGCAGACTATGCCTATAATGCGCATCTAATGACCTGTCTATCAAGTTCAGATTTTTGTGTTAGCTTTATAAATGTTTATTTTCCATTTCCATTTGTGATTTGTTATCCTCAAATTTGGTCAGATGGGAAAGAAAATTGTTAGCCTTGCTCTGCTAAAGAAAAGCTATTAATATGGTGTCTTAACTCTTAATTAAAGAGAAGCAATTAGCTAGGGAATTCATTTAGATTCCTTGACAACAAGTATTGGGATCATGTAAATAAATATTTTACCCCTATTCCGTTCTAATAAGGCGATGAATTTATCAAACCAAAAGTACAAAAAGAAGTACGAGAGCATCTCAAGTTATGGAGCTAGAATAAAGGTTAAACTATAGAGTCTTATAATTCGTACTCTTCTCCTACATGATGTTAGGGTCTAACATAGCTATTGTTTGTATACATTTACTCCCTCCGTCCCAAAAATATGAAGTTGGACACTTTTTTGTTTGACTATATTAAACATTGTAATCATACCAAACATGTGATCGTATGCGGAAGTTCATGAGTCTTGAATGGTGGATATTTAATGGAACACCTCATCTCACATCAAAGATAGGAAAACACCAAAAACCGAGTCAAGAGGTTGACTGACTCAAACCCTCTTGCATGAAGGTCGGTAACAAGCAGGTGTCACACATGTTATGGCTGGAGATCCCTAACCTAGAGGTCTTGTTAGAAGTCTCAACGATCGACAAAAGAGAGTCGAGAGAGGCGTATAGTAGAAGAAAGAGTGAATACTATCTAGAGAGAGGACTCACCGGGCAAGGGTATTTATAGCCTCAACGGCTCGGGAGCAAAGTGGCGGGTTGTGCGTGAGGTGGAATCAAAGAGATCCGTGCCGTATGCCATGACTAGGGGAAATACGGATGAGGTGGTGCGGTGAGGATCAAACGGCTTTGGCCATTGGTTGTCTTGTTGTCGTATCTCTTGAGCCAATGAGGGGATCCCACTTGCCGAGATTGAGTTTATCACGTTCGAGCTTGTCCATATATGAAATTCCTCGGCGGCTCGCACCTCGCACCTCGCACCTCGGTAAGTTGTCACCTTGGTCACATCACCAAGTCGGTAACTCTGGGCAAGGTCGGTGTAGGTAGGCTGGCCTCTCCTAGGTTGGCCACCCAAATGTGCGATGGTGGTGCATGCCGGTGGCGGGGCCGAAGATTCATAAATTTTACTTAGTTCTGAAATTGTGTAAGTTTTTTATTCATGATTATTTCAAAAAATTCTTTCAACTATTGAAATTTTAATATTAATTTGATATTGAGTTTTATTATTTTTCCAATGAGGAAAGTGAACATTTTTATTGGGACGGGAGTATTAGGTTAGACTACTAGTGACCACAAAAAAAAATCAAAGATGTTGCGGGATTGAATACGAGGTGCAGTATTTAGGACAATTCAGGATCTTCCATTTAGTTATTGACATTTTCGTTTCACACAAGCTGGACTAGAATCGATTATTCTATTGCACTCGAGGCGTTTAGCATCAACATTCAACAGGGAGAACATTTACGTCATATGGACAAATGAAGCTCTCGGTATTTGTTTTCTGTTTTAGTGTTTAGTATTTTAAATATTTTGGTTGCTTAGGTAAAAGGATCAGCGACAATTATATAACTTAAATCAACATTTCGATTCAGAACAGTTAAAGAGTTTCAACAACTATTGAAACTTTTTTCCCTTTTAAAGAAGAGGATCAAAAGTGGTTCCCCACTTACCCCTTGGGTGACACGAACCCACGACCTATTAGGTATGGGTGAAGTGTCTTACACTAAACTCACTTACTTGTCAACAACTATTGAAACTTATTGTAATGGCAACGACTAAATGGATCGGCTAATCAAATTGACCTGGTCTTTCCGCGTCAGCCTTCTAGACATAAGTATCGAAAGTTCCTTTGTGCTTATGTAACAATACAGGGCAAAGGAGCAGAACCCAAACAAAGTACAAAGAAGACTCAAAATTACATAAAAATTCATACAAAAGAGTATAGTGATGTTTCATATCATGGGAAGTGAGAAGCTGATTTTGAGGGGAAAATTTAAAATAGATAGAGAAACCACTTACAAAAGGAAAGTTGGACATACATAATATAAGTTGAACTTGGAA
>CM028384.1:49955295-49995428 GCA_013146195.2 Codonopsis lanceolata | reverse complement strand
AATGTATAAAACTAATGTATGAATAGATGTAAATCAAAATACAAATGAGAAACAACATGCATAATCTCACATAAACCACATAGCATATTATCTTCTTCACATAAATGCTCATAAGTAAACACGTAAAACCGAATCCGGGCCCAACCCTCAATATTCAAACCATGGGTCCAACCCTCAATTGATCATATTTGGGTTCAATCCTCAAATGATCACACCATCAGCTTTTAATGAGTACTTTCTACATTTATCCAAACCTAGGATGAGAAATGAGAGCTCTATATCGAGACCACATCCCACTATTGGCCAAATAGTGAGGAGAAAGGGACGTAATGAGGTGATTCATAGCGATTGTTTCAAGGCTATGAATCGTCCCATTGCTAACACACACAACAAAAGACGTACCGACTCAAACCAAAATGCTCAAGTAGATATTTACTTGAATAAAAAATAAAGACCAAGTCCGACACAAGCGGACTCACTCAAATCAAGTAGGTCATAATGCTCTACAAAAACCCAATAAACAATGCACATAATTGTACACATTTAACATGTTCAACTAACTTGTACATTTAGTCCAAGAACCACATATTGAGGTACTCATAATCCTCAAGTCATCACCCAATCAAGAATAGCATATATACTCAATAAATCACAATGTGAGGTCTATAATAGACCTCTACTCAAGATTAAACCAAAGACTATTATTTTAGTCTAAGAACAAAATCCATAGTCAATCAAGACTTAGTATTTAGTCTAAACATAAAAGCATACCGGATTCAACCATAGTCTAATAAGAGTAGATATAATCGACATCCTCAAGATCGTTCTCATGAATGACAAGACTACCCCGTAGTCCAAATCCCAAGTGTTTTCATGTACCTTTTAACCAAATTCCCAAAGAGAATTCATTCAATAATCATTACTAATTGGTACTCGAGACCTTAGGTTGGTCTCTAATGCTCCATGCTCTAACGAGCACGCTCTAAATACATTTCCAAGAGTCACACCCGACTATTCAAATCTCGAGCTTCTAGTAGCTCTTCATTACGGCTTGCTAATTAACTAAAGTGTCACCTAATGTTCACCATCAAAGTCTCTAACACATTGGTGACATAATTGAACACAAATTGAGGTACTCGGGTCCTCACAAACGTAATCAAACAAAAGCCAAACGTCGTAGGATTTCAACCCAAGTTCATTAACACTTTATTGAACTTATATTGACTCTGTCGAGTCTTAATACTATGTTTCATTCTTTACACATTTCATCAATCTCAACATTAACACCCACTTCAATTTGTAACAATTTTCCCAATAATTCAGGCTTGATTCCCAGGCCCTAAAATTCATAAAAACACAACATAAATCATAACCCATTTCTTACAACAAACAATATCATCCAAATCATCTCATTCATGATATTAACAAGTTTATGCTTCCAAAAATCCCCAAAATGGGCATACATAGCATACCAAGTGTTGATTTCCCACAAATAGCACATAGATTGTTTTCCTTAAGGCCAATGAACCAAAATCAAAAGAAGGTAACTTACCTAGCTCGGATGAAAACTCCAAAGAACGAAAATCGGATCGGTGAAGTTGTTCTACTCGTCGAGGGCTTCAAGAATCCGAAGTTTGAAGGTAATCCAACGGTTGGATCTTCATGGATCGAAGAGAGAAGAGATAGGGTTTCTTGAGTCTCCCTTGGACTCTCTCTCTCTCTCTAACTCACAAATTGGGGAGGATGAAATGAAGGAGGAAATGGCTGAAAATGGTTGGGGGTTGTGGTTATAACTCCCACAATTAAAGAGGGTATTATGGACACTACATGGGTACACTTAGTGATAGATTAGGATAAATCACAACTTAGTTTAGGCTAATGATGCTAAATAAAACCAACCCAACACTTTAGGACTCAATTAGGATTAATTAGGAAGGTTTAGAATAAGTTTGGGTATGATTTGGATAGCCAATTTTCGTCACAAAACAAAACAGCCTCAAATAGGGACTGGCACCATGCGGTCGCATGGTGTCCTAGGCATCTTGCAGCATGCTCCATTTCCCATCCAATTTTCTGCTTACCTTACGGGGGCAAGGTCTTTCCCCCTTGCGGCCACAAGCTCTCCAGTGCTCAAAAGGTCTAGAATTCAACCTAAAATGACCCCAAACACATAACCAAAGTAGTCAAGGTTCAAAACACATTCAAAGTAGGCCTAGAACTCCCATAGAACACTCATAAACAACCCCCAAAACAACTTGGAACGAACCTGACAGGGACAAGGTGCAACAACGTGCAACCAAAACGACGAATGAACTAACAATCGAACGAGTAATGAAAGGAGACTTAAAGCAAGTCTAAAGGCTAATAAATAATCTTGAATACTTCTAGAAAGTTGAATAACAACTAGGAGAATAAGAACTCCAAAGGAGAGACGATTACACGACTCAACCTCGAACTACGCGATAAAGACGAATACTATCCCCAAAGCTTCCAAATCACCAATAGACTTAAGGAACACCTCCAACTTGAATTCAAATACATCTAAACATGTTAATCAATCATCATGTAAATTTCTAGGACCAAACTGAGGTCACGAACACAAAACGCAAGCAAACTCTCAATCGCGTCGCATTTCGACTATCGTCGAGTTACGACTTGTGACTTTAGCAAGTAACAACTATAGGGTACCTCTTAATAGTATTTTGGTCTTAATGTGATCTCTCACACACATCTAGACTGTCTCACCAACCAAACATATGATCAACAAAGGAAGAAATACGAGTATGGTACGCAAACGAAGCTAACGAAGGATCGGGGTGCCACGTTCTCTCCCCCTTAAAAGAATTGCGTGAATTCTAAACATAATACAACCAACGTTAAGTCAACTCCCAACCACAATACATCGAGACAACATTTATGTGCGGATCGATGTATTTTATATGTCGATTTTCTATACTTCTATGACTTAAATAATGCTATTTCACGAGGCTTTTGGCTCTTGATATGTGTTTTCAGTGAGTTTTGTGAGTTTCAGGGTTTCTAGTGAAAATATACAAATCATAAGGCTTTTATATGCAAATTCCAAGAAGGGGCACAGAATGAAAATTTAAGAAAAAAGAAGAAGAACATTTGGAGACCTTGCATGGACGCAAGGTGTCCCAGACCTTGCGACCGCAAGGTAGTCAGAATGCATATTTTCGCGTTTTCAATAGAGATCTGATTGTAATACAACTCCCTGGTATAAATAGAGATCGGTTGCCAAAGCTTAGGATGTCTAGATACGGCTGGAAACAATTTTGTATAGCTTTAGAATAGATTTTAGGTTGTATAACATATTTAGTTATTGTAATTACAAGTATTGAAGATCAAATCATGTCTCCTATCATCTCCATGCGTTGTTCATCTTCAAGGATGAACTAAATCATCATTAATCTAGGAGGTGGGAGGTAACTTGTATCGAATTTATGTTTTAATTCATATTTATGTTCATTCAATTCTTGTTGATTGTGGTGATTATCAATCCCTATATTATGTCTCTTTGAACAAATGAATGTAATCGCAAATAATAAAGGCCTAGAGGTGCGGATAATTGCATGATCAATGTGCATATGTCGTACACTGGCTCACCATCACAATAAATTGGACCTATCGATGCACGAGAGTGATAAGTTAGGGCCAGGTTTCATAGATGACCTAGGTGACAGATAGATCATATGTTCTTGTGCTAAGGATATAGAATGGATGAATTATTCGAGGATGGAGGCTGAACCAATAATTCAACAGACTATATCTATATTTTGTGAACGAACCCAAGAGATTGAATGATAATTATTTTGAATTAAACATAGAGGAGATACAAGTGAAACCTTAATCCTAGATTCACATCCATCATAAGATCTTCATAACGTAATTCTTTGCTAAGTAGTTAAACACCTAAATAATAATAGTAGTTTAGAATATAATAAATATAAAAACCCCCTTAGATTAATAATTTGCTATCAATAAATTACACTATCTGTGATCTCTTGTCTCTGTGGGTTCGATCCTTGCTTCCAAAACTATTCTCCAATAGTCTTGTCCACTTGCAAGGAAATAATTAAAATAAGACATCGATCAAGTTTTTGGCGCTGTTGCCGGGGACAAGCTAGTTCACATAGTTAGTTTGTTGGTAGCGTAATTTTAATTTAATTTAGTTTTTAGTTATTATAAAATTAAAAAATACAAAAAATATTATTTTATCTCTGTTTATAATAGTTAGTTGTTTTTAAATTGCTTTAATTTATTTTATGCACGATTAGTAGATATTTGAATCTTCAATTGGTAGAACTGAATCAAGATGTAAGTAATATTAAAAGGAATCAAGAAGCGCTTGAAAATCTAGCAACCCAGCCTGATAATCAAGAACAATTGAATCAATAGGATCCTATGGTTGATCCTACAATGGAAGATATTAATCAAAATCTTGAAAATCCAGTTCACCCGATTAATATGAATCAAAGAGAAGAAGAACCTGCTAGAAGAAATATGGAAGTAGTTGTAAATCAAAGAACTATTAACGATTTCAGTAGACCTTTATTGAATGTAGTAACATCATGTCTAGTCTTACCAGGAGCAGTAAGGAATTTCGAATTAAAAGGCCATTATTTTAATGCTATACTTTCCTTTCATGGGATGCCTCACGAAGATCTTGTCAGCTTCTTAAGAGATTATGAATACATGATGAGTACTTTTCCTTTAGGAGGCGACTAAAGACCAAGTTAAAATGAAATACTTTCCTGCGTTAAAAGATTTGGCAAAGCGATGGTTTATGAATCTAACACCTAGTAGTGTTTATACTTGGGCTCAATTATATGATTTGTTCATGAGTAAATACTATAAACATGCATCTCTCACTGAATATAGAAACCAAATCATGTCATTCCAAAATGGACCATGTGAAACATTCCATGAGTCTTGGGATGGATTTAAAATACGCTCATTATGTGTCCTCATCATAATCGGCTCAACATGTGTTAGTACTTCAATTTTATCATGGTCTTTCGCCAGGCTTACAAACTATGGTTGATAGTGCAGCTGGTGGTTCTATTAATAGAATGACACCAGAAGCACTAGAGGAATTATTTGAGATGTTAAGTATAAATTCTCAACAGAAAAGTTCTAGAGGTAAAAATAGGAGTTTATACCAAGTTCAAGAAAAATCAGATACACAAGCTCAATTTGAAAATTGGCCAATTCAAGAAGCATGTGCTTTAGGTGGATTATATTCTCATGCTACTAATTTTTGTCTATCAAGTGCTATGTATGCTGAACAGGCTAATGCCATGAATGTATACCCTCAAAGGCCAAGGAATGATCCCTATTCAAACACTTATAATCCTGGTTGGAGGAATCATCCTAACTTTTCTTGGGGAGAAAATAAACCTTTACAACCTCAACAATTCCAGCCTCAACAACCACAGCCTCAACAATTTCCAAATCAAAATCAACTGAGAATTGAAGAAGTTCCAAAACAAGATGGGACAAGCAAAAGTCAAGCTGTCCTAATAAAATATTTGCTTGAAGAAGTTGAAAATTTGAAGAAGCACATTGTGAATTCTGAGACCGAGAAAAGAGAAGAAGGGAAGTTCCCTAGCCAAACCGAGCAAGCAAAATCAATCACTGTTTTGCGAAGTGGTAAAGTAATAGGTGAAGAGGTAAGTGATCCTGTTCATTCTTCTAATGTGCCTGATGAAGTAGATAATTCTGAAAAAGAAGTTGAAAAGGATAATAGTAATGCGAAGAGTCAAACAATTAATCAAGAACCAGAAGTAGAAGTAGAAGTTCCAAATACGGAAAAAGAAAAAGAAGTTCAAAATAAAGAAAGTCAAGTAGAAGTAGAAAAAGAGATAGAACCAGAAGAAGAGGAACCTTATGTGGCTCCACCACCATATGTTCCTCCAATTCCATTTCCAAAAGACTTATGAAAAACCGAATGGACAAACAATTTTCTGAAATTTATAATATGTTATCCAAGGTGAATGATAATCTTCCTTTGCTTAACGTTATTAAAAACATTCCAGCTTATGCTAAGTTTTTCAAAGATCTTCACTCTAAGAAACACAAGTTTGAAAACAATGAGAAAATTATTGTTTCGCAAAATGTAAGTCTTGTCTTACAACCGAACTACCCCAAGTTGAAAGACCTGGTAGCTTTAATATCCAAGTTTCTTTGGGAAGCTCTAAAAAGATGAAAGCCATGCTAGATCTAGGAGCAAGTATTAACTTGATGCCTTTTGCGGTCTATAAACAATTAGGGTTAAGAGAACTAAAACCCACTAATATGCAATTACACTTAGTTGATCGTTCAGTTAAACACCCTTTGGGTATAGTGGAAGACATCCTAGTTCAGGTTGATAAACTAATCATTCCAGTCAACTTTGTGGTTCTAGAGATGGAAATGAAGATTTGTACAAACAACGAAGTTCCTATCTTGTTACGTAGACCTTTTATGGCCACTGCCAATACAATGATAAATGTGAAGAATGGTAAACTCTCAATGTCAGTCCTAGGTGAAACTGTTGAAATTTCTGTTTATGATGCTATGAATAGACCTAGTGATATAAATGCATGTTTCTCCATAGATGAAATCGAAAAATTATCAACTGAAACTTTTGAGGAAGATAATGAAGATAAAGACTATGAGAAAGATGTATTTGAAGTTTATGATGATAGTCCTATTCCTCCTATCAAAATTGACATTGATGAGATAGAAAGAGAAATAGAAGACGAAGAAAGACAAGAAAGAGAGAAATTAGAAGCTCTTAAAAATAAGGATAAAGATAATATGGAAAAGGCAAAACACACCTTTGGGCCACTGTACTTTACAAAAGGTAGCAATTAGGCCACTGAGACTTCAAAATTTTCGGGATGGCCACTGTACCGGACTTATCTTGCACGTTAACCCCTTTTTTGGATGGACGTTAAGTTTGGCCATTAAGTTAGGTTAAATGTCTATTTTGCCCCCGTCTTCTTCGTCATCATCATCTTCGATTCTTTTGGCATTTTGATTTTCAGATCTGGTGTTCGTCTACAATTTTTTCAGATTTGGGTTTTGCCTAAAATCAAATTGAAACCGAGATCTAAAATTAAATCAAAACTCATATCTAAATTTAAGATATGGGTTTTCCAGATTTTCCCTGATCTGGGCTATACCCACCATCGCCGGTGCATCTGTAGGTTCTAGTCTCTTTGAAATCCTTGGTTGCAGATCTGAGTTTATGTTCGAAAATACCTAGATTTTTCCAGATCTGGGTTCAATCTTCCCTCTATGTCATTTTCCAGATTTTTCCTGATCTGGGCTATACCCACCATCGTTGATGCATCTTTTTGAAATCCTTGGTTGCAGATCTCGCATACCTTGTTGGAGATACAGTTGGAAGGCTGATCGGGGAGACCGGAGCCAACTGGATAGAAGTAACTGAGCCCTACATGGCGGGTGGACAGAGGATTTGGGTGAAGGATTTGGGTGTGGTGCTCGGCCAGACATGGCGGGTATGGAAGTGATTGGAGGCAGGAGATGAAGGGTGCTAAGGTGAGATGGGAGGTTTTGATGGATGAAGAGGATGGATAGAGATGGGAGAGAGATTGAGAAAACTGGGGGAGTAAGAGAGAAAGATGGGATATGAAAGTAAGAGAGATAGTGTAACGCCCCATAATTTTACATGTGCATTCTATGCTTGTCTTTATACTTTCTTGGTTGATTGTGAGCTTGTTTACTTATATATATAAACGTCTTAGAATCATTCATAGATCATTCTAGAAGTCCATAACATGCTTAGAATCATATAAACTTGTTTGTTGAATCGCCGGTTTAATCGCGTTGAATTTGGCCTTAGCGATTCCTCTCGTTGCTCGTATTTGCTTCTATTTCGACGTACGAAGTGTTCGTTGAGTTCTTGGCTTTATATTCAGGTCTTAACCATGTTGAAACAAGTCTCTTTCATGTCCAAGTTATCCTAGTTTGAATGGTGTTTGATTGTAGTTTGATTCGTTTGTTCATTAAAAGTAGTTCGCGCCTTGTTCTACCTTGTTCGGTTGTTGTTCGGTGTGTTTCCGACTTGTTTTGAGTAGGGTTAGACCTTAGAATGGTTGCCCAAAGTTTGGGACCATTTAGATCAAGTTTAGATCAAGTTTTAGAGATTGGGCCAGGCGGCATGGTGGGGCGCCCGCCTCAAGCTGAGAGCAAATTCAAAATGGACTGAACTTGGGAATAGCCTCAGAGAATGAGGCGGCCGCATGGGTGAGGGTGAGGCGCCCGCCTCACCTGCTGAGAATCTGCTACGGGATTTTTTCTTCCCTGTTTTTGAGTTAGGTCGTGAAATGCCTATCCTACCCCCATTAAACCCCCTCTAAACCCTTCCTAACTACCCGCACTTAGTCCTAATCAAGTCCTAACATTAATTAGAGGTTAATCTAGGTTGGATTAGTGCTTGTTAACTCCCTAAGTTTCACTAATTGCACTTGAGAAATACCTCTTGTACCCTTCTCTTGATTGGAGGTATAAATACCAAGTCTTGACCAAATTTTCTGTAAACCCTTCATTTGTTCATCCTATTTCTACAAGTTAGAGAGAGAGTTGGGGGCTTGAGTTTTTGAGCCCTAGCTTCATCTTCTTCCTCCGATCCTCAAGGATTCCACCGTTCGATCGCCGCCAAACTTGGATTCTCGGCGGTGAGGCGAAAGGAGCGACTTCACCGTTTAGATTTGGATTCTCTTGAGTTTTCACTCAAGCTAGGTAAGTTACTCTTCTTCATTTTAGTTCTCATTGACCCTAAGGAAACAAAGTTTATGATGTGTGAGGTCAATGAGGACACATAATACTTCTATGCTTTCCATTTGAGATTAAAATATATGATTTTGCTAGGAGCATGTCTAGGTGAATTTCTTGCCTTTGGGAGTTTAAATTACTCTTTTATTATGTTAATTGAGGTCTTGAACATGTTAGAAATATGTGTTATGTTTGTTGATGGAAGTATTGTCATTATTTGGGAATGCCCTAAATTATGCCTATGTGATATATATAAAAATGGTTAAGTGTTGTATCCTTCACATTGGACTATATAGGAACATGAATTACATTAAATTGTTTTGGGTGAAATTATACCTTGTTGAACCTAGAATTGACCTAGGTTGGGTTATGAAGCACATAGCTTCAATTTCTCCAAATTTGGGAATTTAGAGCAAAGACTCAAGCAGTCGACTCTAGGGAATATTTGAGCGTGTTGAACTCTAGTTTCAATCCCACAGTTTGGAACACCGTTTGACTTGGTTTACTCAAGTATGAGCTTGGTTGATTGTTTATAACAAGTTGTTGTGAAAGATTGGTTTTGTGCAATTTAATTGCCTTGATATGATTTTATAGTAGAGATTAATACCCTACTTGGTTGGTCGAGTTCGCTCTTGTCGGATCGGTCCTTAGTGGTTTAAGTCAAGTAAATATCTACTTGTGCATTGCATTGAGTCAGTGGCATAATTTGGTTTGTTTATTGAGTCAAGGTGGGGCGATGCATCGCTTCACGAATTATGGGATTCGTGCTTGCTATGGATCGCCGCACTGGGACTTACACACCCCTCCTTGTGGGCGCGGTGGGGAAGTAGCCACTTTGCCGTATCGGTTAAGTGCCGCGTTGGCTTGCTATTGAGATCGAGTAGGACTCGGCGATAGTCGATGAATTCACATAACATCGATGGCACGAACGATAACGAAATGTTTTGCGGGGAGCTACTGGCGGCCGTGACTATCATATCCTACTTGTATGATTTACTTTACGCACTTATGTGAACAATATGCTAAGTGCCATATGATGATAATGTGCTAAGTGTTAAATGATGATAATATGCCATAATTGTGATAAATGTCATGCTATAACATGAACATGCATATTTTGGTAACTTACTAAGTCTTTCGACTTACCTATTTGTTTGCTTTGTTTTCCTTAGATCAAAGCAGGAGGCGTCACGCTAGATTCACGTGCTTCGCTTGGGCGTTGTGGCGAGGTTGCTCTTTTGGACTTTAAGCCGGTTAATCTTTTATTTTGGAAAGGGCGTTGGGAAGCAAGTCATGTAGACTTGGCTTGGGGTTTTGTATGTTGTAGTAACTTAAATATTTGATACTTGTAAATCTTTTGGTATCTTGAACTTATATGTCGAGCTTGTTCATATGTGTATGGTTCATCACGGTTTCTTCCGCTAAAGCTTGATTTAAAGTGTTTTATTGTTGTTGTCTCCGGCATGTTGTGGCGTTGAGGTTTTATAAGCATGTGTTAATTGTAGGAGTAGTTGTTGGGTTCGGTATTTGCGTCGCCGATGACTTGTTTAAATTAGGTTGTTTTAGGCCAAGTGTAGCGAGTTGTTATTCGTATGCAATGTTGCGCCACATGAATTTTATAATCCTACTTGTGCATGCTTGTGTGTTTATCTTGATTATTTGGGCGACACGATTCGGGATCTCGCATTGGGGTCAGAGTATGCGTCCGGGTTGGTATCGAGCTATAGGTTAGCGCGTCGGGGGGATAGGTTCCATGGCCTAGGTGGGTTGGTTATTTGTGTGATGATTCTAACGTCGAGTGAATTCTTGTAGGAGTTCGATGGATAATCCTAGGAATGGAAATGGCGCGGTAGAGGTAGGCCAGGAGAGGTCCGGCCGAACACGAGTTGAGGTACCGCCGCGAGAATCCGGTGGGTCGGATATGGCAGAGAATTACACCGTAGGTTGATGGCTTTACGGGGCAGGCCGGGGAGGTCAGGCGGGGAGTACCACCACCTCGGCCAGGAGGAAGTTGCACCACCACAGAGACCGGGGTGACAACACTCTCCTAGAGATTCCTTAAGTTGAAGCCTAGTGCATTTCTTGGGGAGCCAAACCCGAGGGAGGCTGAGTTGTGGATGGAAGAGATGATCAAAATCTTATCTATGTTGGAGTGTCTTGATGAGGAGAAAGTCGGACTAGCGGCGTTTAAGTTTAAGGGAGCCAGAGAGCATTGGTGGAATGTATTGAAGGAAGGCTGGGAGATGCAACAAGTCCCAATCACTTGGGCTAATTTTCGAGAGGAATTTAAGGAGGAATATGTGTAGGATGTGGTTCGTAACCAAAGGGAGAAAAGAATTCTATAATCTTGAGCAAGGTACCATGGCGTGGCGGAGCTGAAGTTCACCGAGTGAGCCGTTATTGCACGTATTTGATTCCTACGGAGGCTCGGAGGACACATAAGTTCGTTAAAGGATTGAGGACTGAATTTAGGAAGCAGATTCTAGCACTTAAGCTCACTGATTATCGGATTGCGTTGATAGAGCTTATGAGGTTGAGCAAGATATTGAGGAGCACCGAGTCAAGAGTAATTCGGGTAATGCACGACGGGCTACTCGAGAACACTAATCGGGGGAAATAATTCGGAGTAGCGAAGGGGATACCAAGGGGCAGTGATAGGAGAGGTGGAGGCCAAGGTAGGCCGCGAGGCGAGGGAAGCGAGGCAACAACACTTCTTCTACTCGGGGCGGCAAGGGTCTCGTAATGAGACTATGATTTGTTCGATTACGCGTCGGGGCACATGATAGGTCTTTGGGCAAGGCGGGAAGTGTTACATTTGTGGAGATGGGACTCACATGAAGAGATTGTCCAGTTTAAGGCCAATCGGTCAGTCGGTGGCGCCGGGCGGCGATGCAGGGCTAAGAGAGATGGAGATGGTAAACCGAAGGTTCGAGGGCCGTGTGTTGCGCTTGATCGTGCGAGGTTCGAGGTCTGGCGGTGATAGGAGGTACTCTTTCTATATTTGATCATAAGGCTCGAATTCTCATAGATCCAGGGTCTTCGCATTCTTATGTTGCTTCGCACTTTGTTGAGAATCTTTGCGTATTGCCTCAATCTTTGCCATACTTGCTTGAAGTGTCTACCCTTTCGGGGAATATATGCTTCGTCGGAAGTGTTTAGATCTTGTGATGTTTTGGTGGGTGACCACACTTTGCATGCGGACTTGGTAGTTCTCCCATATCGTGATTTTGATGTGATTCTTGGCATGGGTGGTTATGTGCTTATCATGCTATAGTTGGCGCCATAGGAAGAGGGTTACTTTTTATATCTTGGGTGTGCTGAATTTACTTTTGTGGGTGATCAGCGTCGAGTGACTTGCATTTCATTTCTGCACTAAGGGCTAGAAAATTGTTGTCTCAAGGGTGTGCAGGGTTATCTTGCTGCGTTGTTGATAAGAAGAGGTCTTCGCCGAATTTAGAGGAGGTTCGGTAGTATGTGAGTTTCCGATGTGTTTTCTACGATCATGCTATGCCAGATAGAGAACTAGAGTTTTGTATTGAGCTTATTCCGGGGACTTCACCGATTTCTAAGGCACCGTATAGGATGGCGCCCGCGGAGCTTAGAGAGTTGAAAACTTCGGTTGCGAGAACTCCTAGAGATTGGTTTTATTAAGCCAAGTGTGTGTCGCCTTAGGCGCACGGTCCTATTTGTGAGGAAGAAAGATGGGAGTTTGCGGTTATGCATAGATTATCGCGAATTGAATAAGGTGACCATTAAGAATAAGTATCCTCTACCCCATTGATGATCTTTTTGACCAATTGCAAGGGTCTATTGTCTATTCTAAGCTTGATTTGCGATGGGGTTACTATCAATTGAAGGTTAGAGAGGAAGACATTCGAAGGCGACTTTCGCACTAGATATGGGCATTTTGAATTTGTGGTGATGCCGTTTGGGTTGTGAATGCACCGCGGTGTTTATGGACTTGATGAACCGTGTCTTTCATAGTTATCTTGATTGCTTTGTTGTAGTCTTCATTGATGATATCTTAGTGTATTCGAAATCTCGGGAGGAGCATGAGAAACACTTGAGGATTGTCTTGTCTATTCTTCGGAGAAGCGACTTTATGCCAAGTTTAGCAAATGTGCCTTTTGGCTTGAGGAAGTGTCTTTTTGGGGCATATCATTTCTAAGCGCCGGAGTAGCCGTTGATCCTTCTAAGGTTGAAGCGGTGGCAATTGGAAGAGACCTAGTTCGGTTCTGAGGTTCGGAGTTTCTTGGGTCTAGCGGGTTATTACCGGAGATTTATTGAGGATTTTCTCGGATTGTGACTCCTATGACGAGGTTGACCAAAGAATGTGCCTTTTGTTTGGAGGCGAAAATGTGAATTAGTTTCAAGAGCTTAAGAAGCGGTTGACATCGGCACCTATTTTGGCTTTGCCTAGTGGAGGAGATAATTTTGTGATTTATAGTGATGCTTCTAAGGAAGGTTTGGGTTGTGTTTTGATGCGAGAATGGTAGGGTTATCGCCTATGCGTCGAGGAAGTTGTCTATTCATGGCGAGAATTACCCGACACACGATATGGAGTTAGGCTGCGATTATTTTCGCGTTGCATAAGTGGAAACACTACTTGTATGGGTCTAAATTTGAGATCTTCACCGACCACAAGAGTTTGAAGTACTTGTTTTCTCAAAAAGAGTTGAACATGAGACAAAGAAGATGGATGGAAAAGTAAAAGGACCACGATTGTACTATCTTTATATCATCAGGGAAGGCAAATGTAGTAGCGGATGCCTTGAGTAGGAAGGTTCACATATGTCGTGTATGATGGTTAGAGAATGGAAGATGTTGGAGGACTTGCGAGATTGGAGTCCTAGTGTTTTTGATAGAGGTGTGATTTTCGCGAATGTTAGGTGCTACACCGGTTTTATTTGGGAAGATTAAAGAAGCGCAAGGATGATCAGGAATTGAAGAAAATCATTGATGGGTTGGTGAGAATGTATCGCTTTGATTTTGTGATTAATAGTGAGGGTGCTTTGACATTTCGAGGTCGAATTTGTGTTCCTTCTAATGATGACTTGAAGAGGTTGGTTCTTGATGAGGCTCATAAATCGAGGTATACCATTCACCGGGGAGCACGAAGATGTACTTAGACTTGAAAAGACAATTTTGGTGGAAAGGCATGAAGAGGAAATCGCGGAGTATGTGTCAAAGTGTTTGACTTGTCGGCGGAGTTAAAGGCGTGAGCATCGAGGCTGCGGGACTTCTACAACCACGGAGATTCTGAGTGGAAATGGGAGTTCATTACTATGGATTTTGTGACGGGGTTCCGCCGCGGAGGTTTTAATGCGGTTTGGGTTATAGTCGACGATTGACTAAGTGCGCACACTTTATTCGATCGCGATCACTTATTCGTTGACTCAGTTAGCAGCTTTGTATATCCAGGAGATCGTGAGACTTCATGGCGTACCGGTGAGTATTGTATCGATAGAGATCCGAGGTTCACATCCGATTTTGGCAAGCGTTGCGAGGAAGCTTTGGGGACCAAATTAGACTTGATCTGACTTTTCATCCATGAAGCGGATGGTCGGTCAGCGATTGATTGATTTTTGGAGGACATGCTTCGAGCTTGTCCGTGGATTTCAAGGGAAGGCTGGGATTCTCACTTACCTTTAGAGTTTGCGTATAATAACTTGACTACCGGTCGAGTATCAAGATGGCGCCGTATGAAGCTTTGTATGGGCGTAAGTGTAGATCGCCAATTTGTTGGGATGAAGTTGGAGAGGCAAAACTTTGGGGTTAGAGTTAGTGCAACGATCGGTTGAGGTTGAGCGTGAAGTTGATTAGAGATCGTTTACGCACCGCTCAAAGTCGACAAAAGAGTTATGCGGACAATCGAAGGCGAGATCTTGAGTTCCAAGTGGGTGACTACGTGTTCTTGAAGGTGACACCGAGGAGAGGTACGAAGAGATTTGGCAAGAAAGGGAAGCTTACACCGAGGTACATTGGCCCATTCGAGATTCTTGAGAGAGTTGGGTCTTTAGCGTATCGCATTGCATTGCCACCGTCACTTTCGGAGACTCATAATGTGTTCCATGTTTCCATGTTGCGAAAGTATTTGAAGGATGATACCCATGTACTTGAGTATGAAGAGATCACGTTTGAGCCGGATATGTCATACGTTGAAAAGCCCGTGAAGATTTTGGATACCAAAGAGCAAGTGCTACGAACAAAGAAGATTCCCTTAGTTAAAGTTCTTTGGAGGAACCACAACATTGAAGAAGCGACTTGGGAAGGCGGAGATGCGAGAAGCATCCACATTTGTTTGATGAACTTGGTAAGAATTTAGGGACTAAATTCCTAAAGGAGGGGAGAGTGTAACGCCCCATAATCTTGCATGTGCATTCTATGCTTGTCTTTATACTTTCTTGGTTGATTGTGAGCTTGTTTACTTATATATATAAACGTCTTAGAATCATTCATAGATCATTCTAGAAGTCCATAACATGTTTAGAATCATATAAACTTGTTTGTTGAATCGCCGGTTTAATCGCGTTGAATTTGGCCTTAGCGATTCCTCTCGTTGCTCGTATTTGCTTCTATTTCGACGTACGAAGTGTTCGTTGAGTTCTTGGCTTTATATTCAGGTCTTAATCATGTTGAAACAAGTCTCTTTCATGTCCAAGACATCCTAGTTTGAATGGTGTTTGATTGTAGTTTGATTCGTTGTTCATTAAATCGCGTGGTTCGCGCCTTGTTCTATCTTGTTCCGGGAGTTGTTGGTGTGTTTCGGGTGTGTTTCCGACTTCGTTTTGAGTAGGGTTAGACCTTAGAATGGTTGCCCAAAGTTTGGGACCATTTAGATCAAGTTAGATCAAGTTTTAGAGAAGTTTAGATCAAGTTTTAGAGATTGAGCCGGTGGTGAGGCGCCCGCCTCAACTGCAGAGAGCAAATTCAAAATGGACTGAACTTGGGAATGGCCTCAGAGAATGAGGCGGCCGCATGGAAGAGGGTGAGGCGCCCGCCTCACCTGCAGATCTGCTACGGGATTTTTCTTCCCCTGTTTTGAGTTAGGTCGTGAAATGCCTATCCTACCCCCATTAAACCCCCTCTAAACCCTTCCTAAATACCCACACTTAGTCCTAATCAAGTCCTAACATCAATTAGAGGTTAATTTAGTTTGGTTAAGTGTTTGTTAACTCCCTAAGTTTCACTAATTGCACTTGAGAAATACCTCTTGTACCCTTCTCTTGATTGGAGGTATAAATACCAAGTCTTGACCAAATTTTCTGGAAATCCTTCATTTGTTCATCCTATTTCTACAAGTTAGAGAGAGAGAGAGTTGGGGGCTTGAGTTTTGAGCCCTAGCTTCATCTTCTTCCTCCGATCCCCAAGGATTCCACCGTTCGATCGCCGCCAAACCGGATTCTCGGCGGGTGAGGCGAAAGGCGACTTCACCGTTTAGATTTGGATTCTCTTGAGTTTTCACTCAAGCTAGGTAAGTTACTCTTCTTCATTTTAGTTCTCATTGACCCTAAGGAAACAAAGTTTATGATGTGTGAGGTCAATGAGGACACATAATTGCTTCCTATGCTTTCCATTTGAGATTTTAAATGTATGATTTTGCTAGGAGCATGTCTAGGTGAATTTCTTGCCTTTGGGAGTTTAAATTACTCTTTTATCATGTTAATTGAGGTCTTGAACATGTTAGAAATATGTAGCATGTTTGTTGATGAAAGTGATATTATTTGGGAATGCCCTAAATTATGCCTATGTGGTATGTGTGAAATTTGTTATGTGTTGTATCCTCAATATTGGACTACATGAAGAGCATGAATTGCGTTAAAATGTTTTAGGTGAATTTATACCTTGTTGAACCTAGAATTGACCTAGGTTGGGTTATGAAGCACATAGCTTCAATTTCTCCAAATTTGGGAATTTAGAGCAAAGACTCAGCGGTCGACTCTAGGGAATATTTGAACGTGTTGAACTCTAATTTCAATCCCTACGAAGTTTGGACACCGTTTGACTTGGTTTACTCAAGTATGAGCTTGGTTGATTGTTTATAACAAGTTGTTGTGAAAGATTGGTTTTGTGCAATTTAATTGCCTTGATATGATTTTATAGTAGAGATTAATACCCTACTTGGTTGGTCGAGTTCGCTCTTGTCGAATTCGGTCCTTAATTGGTTTAAGTCAAGTAAATATCTACTTGTGCATTGCATTGAGTCCAGCTGGCATAATTTGGTTTGTTTATCAAGTCAGGGTGGGACGATGCATCGCCTTCACGAATTATGGGATTCGTGTTTGCTATGGATCGCCGCACCTGGGACTTCACACACCCCTCCACTGTGGGCCGCAGTGGGGAAGTAGCCCCTTTGCCGTATCAGTTAAGTGCCGCATTGGCTTGCTATTGAGATCGAGTAGGACTCGACGATAGTCGATGAATTCACATAACATCGATGGCACGAACCCGATGAGAATGTTTTGCGGGGAGCTACTGGCGGCCGTGACTATCATATCCTACTTGTATGATTTACTTTACGCACTTATGTGAACAATATGCTAAGTGCCATATGATGATAATGTGCTAAGTGTTAAATGATGATAACATGCCATAATTGTGATAAATGTCATGCTATAACATGAACATGCATATTTTGGTAACTTACTAAGTCTTTCGACTTACCCTATTTGTTTGCTTTGTTTTCCTTAGATCAAAGCCGAGGAGGCGCGTCACGCTAGATTCACGTACTCGCTTGGGCGTTGTGGCGAGGTTGCTCTTTTGGACTTTAAATGATTAATCTTTTATTTTGGAAAGGGCGTTGGGAAGCAAGTCATGTAGACTTGGCTTGGGGTTTTGTATGTTGTAGTAACTTAAATATTTGATACTTGTAATCTTTTTGGTATCTTGAGCTTATATGTCGAGCTTGTTCATATGTGTTTGGTTCATCACGGTTTCTTCCGCTAAAGCTTGTTTAAAGTGTTATTATTGTTGTTGTCTCCGGCATGTTGTGGCCGTTGAGGTTTATAAGCATGTGTTAATTGTAGGAGTAGTTGTTGGGTTCGGTATGCGTCGCCGATGACTTGTTTAATTTAAGTTGTTTTTCCGGCCAAGTGTAGCCGAGTTGTTATTCGTATGCAATGTTGCGCCACATGAATTTCGTAAACCTACTTGCGCATGCTTGTGTTTATCTTGATTATTTGGACGGCACGATTCGGGATCTCGCATTGGGGTCCGGGTCGGGTCGTCACATGGCACTATTTGGTTTGATTTTTATGTTAGGGTAGGACGATGCATCGCCTTCACGAATTGAGAGATTCGTGCTCGCTATGGATCGCCGTACCTGGGACCTCACACACCCCTCCATTGTAGGCCACAATGGGGAAGTAGCCCCTTTGCCGTAACAATACGTGCGTCACAGGCTGCTATTAGCCGGCGGAGTTCGGTATATCGATGCGAAGTCACGAGCATCGTAGTCACGATATTGGGTTAACAACTTTATTGCAGGAGCTACGAAGCGGATGTGCCTTTATTATATCCTACTTGTATGATTTATTTTCCGCACTTATGTGAATAATGTGCTAAGTGCTATATGATGAACATGAGCCATAATTGCGATAAATGCCATGCTATAACATGAACATGCATTTTTAGTAACTTATTAAGTCTTTATGACTTACCCTATTTGTTTGTTTTGTTTTCCTTAGATCCGGGCCGAGGAGACGGTTCACGCTAGATTCGCCGTACCCACGTTTGGTTGCTTGTGAGCTCAAGGTTGCTCTTTTGGGACTTTTGGTAGTTAGACTTTTATTTTGGCAAGGACGTTGGGAAGCAAGTCACTTCGACTTGTCTTGGGATTTTGTTGTTGTAGTAAACTTAATTACTTGATACTTATAATCTTTTATATGCCGACTTATATGTCGAGCTTGTTTATATGTTAATGGTTCATTACAGTTTCTTCCGCTTAACACTCTTTTATGATATTATTGTTGATGTTGTCTCCGGCATGTTGTGGCTGTTGAGGTTATTGTACGTATGTGTTAAAATTGTAGGAGTAGTTATTGGGTTCCGGCTATAATGTCGCCGATGACTTGTTTATTTTATGTTATATTCCGGTCAAGTGTAGCCGAGTTGTTATTTGTATGCAATGTTGCGCCACATGAATTTTATAATCCTACTTGCGCATGCTTACTTGTGTTTTTTTTTGGGCAGTCCGACTTGGGGTTTCGCATTGGAATCCGGGTCGGGGTGCCACATTGCATCTTGCAACTCACACGCGAACTCGGCCACCGGTCGGAGGGTCAGACCATCGACTGGCTCCTCCACCACGTCGATCCCTCGGCTTTCCCCTCACCTTCCACCACCACCGCTCAGTGAAGGTCTTGGGAATCTGGCTGGCCGGAATTGGAGTTGTTTCCAACATGTCGTTCACGTCATTGATGCAAGTTGAAGATCAGCCGAAGAAGAGAGAGAAAGATGTGGAAATGGAAATGGAGATGGGCTCCGCCTGGAAACAAGGAGAGAGGGTCCATCATCATCCTCATGCTGCTCCTGGTTATTGAGAATTGAGAATTAGTGTGTGTGGGGTGGGGTCTCCATCTCCGCCGATAACCATTGTTTGAACTAAAACACACGGTGTGTGTGAGAGAGAGGAAACCGAAGAAATGAGGAAATTGAAAATTATATTAAAAATATTAGTAAGGGTATTTTTGGAATTTCAGAATTTTTTTAAAGTTTTCAACAAAAATTTTTGACAGAATCATGAACTAGATATTTATGTCCAAGTAGAGTGATTAAATTGAGGAAAAAAAAAGTAGAGTGAGCTTAATGAATTTTGGCCGAAAGTAAAGTGACCAAATTGAGATTTAAACCTATAATAAAAGTGTAATGACAATTTCGCTCGAAAAATAGTACATTGGCAAAATGTAACAATTAATCAAAGCACAATGGAAAAATTATCTAGTACATTGGAAGCAAAGTGCACTATTCCTGAGACATTTTCTTAAAATCTATGTAGTACTGAGTCACGGTTTGATCTTTCTGATTCTGTCTAAACACATCATTGGACAAGTCATACATGCGATCCAGATTATCACAGCCTGAATACAACACCTCCAAATACTCCTAAAGATCTTTGACTGTTTTAGTATGTGAAACTAACTCTGCAACATTATCTGGCCAAAAAGTAATGCATCACCTCGAATCCAAACCTTCGCACCTTCAGCAGTTTTAATATCCATGAGATGATCACCCTTCTCCATGCCAATATGACTCTTATGAGTGGTGATCATTGCGGAAACAGTCTCGGAAGTCGTGGGTGTCGACATAACAAGGTAGGTACAGAGCCCCAACCACCGGTCCCAACAAAAAAAGGTAGGTACCAAGGAACGAAACAAGCTGTAGAGTCTCAACACATGTCCAACTTAGAAAAAGAACCACACAGGTAAACTACTGGGACTTGGGGCGAATTCACGCCGTGGTCGAGCACCACGGTGAAGTTTTCCAACGATGGCGGTCGGTCCTCCGGCCTCTAGACACGGCGAGCTTCTCTGGGTGGCACGTGGGTCACTAAAGGAGCAGGTTGATGGCCAATAGCCCGGCGCACTCAACTTGTTGGAAACCGAAGGGAAGTGTCTACCCCTATGCCAACCCTACGAAACCCTTCGTGCTGCGCACTGACACAACTGCCACACCACAACCTGGGCTGGCCTATCGATCAAAGTCGCACACTCTGGCGACTCAATGCATCACACACCTCGGGGACGCAAGAAGAGAACGAGACGTCCCTACCGTTGCATTTACAGAAACGAAAAAATAAAAAATAAAAGGGAAAGAAAGAAAATAAAGAATAAAAATTAAAGTGAATCAAACCAAGTTTGTTATGGAGATTCAAGCTCTAATTAACAGAGAAGAGAAGAAAAATAAAGTATGATTTGGAAGCCGTAACCCTAAAATGGTTAGGCTATGGTATTTATATATGCGTGCATATTAGACAGTAATATTACACTTAACACCCTTTATAATACCCCTTATTCTCTAACATTTACAAATGGTTGTCATCCTTGATAGTTTTAAGACAGAGAATTTATTTTTCGAGTACCTATCTTCTTTTCTTCTTCCTCACTGTAATACATCATAACAAATTCTATGAAATGAACTGCACATACATATAACTGTCTTGACTCTTTAGTGGTTTATTTACTTGTAAAATTAACCTCAACTTTCTTCAATTTAAGATGCGTTTGTGTTAACACATTTACAGGCACTGGTTAATATGTCCCTGTATCTTCCGATAAATTTTGGTTGCTTACCAAGAACAGTGCAATTTCCCTTCGCCCTTTTGATAACGAAGGAAACTATGTTATAAGGTACTTATATGCTTCCTCCATCCTGGTGCATGAATCCATTGTTTTGACATACTTTAAACCTTATAGAGGTTTTATTGAGCTTTCGTGAGTATCAACTCCATTTGAGTGTAGTCTTTTGGATTGTGAATCTATGATCCAGTGAGCCTTGACCTCTTTAAAACTCGCTGCAGCAATATCTGCCATTTGTGACCTATTGATTATAGTAGTTACCTAGAGAAACCCTAGGTTATTCTTGATTTCTATTTAAGTCTGTATATGTCTTTCATCTTTGTTGCCTAAAAGGTAGATAGTTTATTACTTGTAAAAAAAGGTAGATAGTTTATAAACTAAAAATTATTAACTAATGCCACTCATGTTACTTAATAGTTGTGATGTATGAGTCGGTGAATGGACCATTTTTATCTTCTGCCGAAGGAATCAGAAAAAAGAAGACCAGACAGAAGGAGAACCGAGAAACACGTACACATAGATCAAAGCTTAATCTCAATTCAGTAATCAACTCATTCAATAACTTTGATGTATTAGATGCTTATTCATAGGCTAAGGCTATTCTTCTAATAATATTAGGTCCGGGCTAGGGGCTAGAATTAGAATAATACCACTAAAGTACGAAAAAACTACAATTATGAAATAACAAAATATTCCTAGCAAATAAAACAACTAAATAATAATACTAATCCCCCGAGACACTTTCCATTAGACCAAATGACCTCTGCTTCGCTGAGTCAGGAGCATAACCAAGAATGTCTTTCTCATTAGAAATACAATGAATAATCGAGAGAGTTCTTCTTCAATTTCGGTGGTGGCGTGGGATATCTTTACATAAGTTGGAGTTTACTTGGTCCTGCCCTTAGCAAAGGAATGTGTATTGGCATGCCAGGAATGATGTTCATTGCCACCCCAAATTTATCCGCTTTCCAAGTGTATGTAAAAGCTTGGGTGGCAAAACATCACAAAATTATGTCTCATTACGCTTGCCCAATGCCCGCAGGAAGCTCCCGTGTGGCATCCTCAGAGATAAACCAAAGACAAGTTACCGGCTTTTGTTACCGCATTTAGGCTGTGTTGCTGAATTTGGGTCCAAGGAATGGATATAGGTGTGGATCCGGGTGTCCAACCTACCAAAATGTTATGATTTTAATCTAGGTGCTCAACTGCCATGTGTTGATATGGATACTTTGGGAAAAATGAAGAGTTGAAGTAGCGTAGACTACGAGTAAAAAGGGGCACAGGTGACCTCCGCAAATTTGTTTTATTTAGAAGAATTTTCCTCTTTGTTTAGGTGTATAATTCATAAGATTACTATGAAGAAGTGGACGAATGACCCCGGCACAGTCATCTTGCAAATCAATAAGGAGCACCTTCTAATTCTAATTATCTATACTTATAGTACATTAAAGTTGGGAAGGTGCCTTATGCTTGCACAACATTACCTCACTTTGGATGAATCTCAATTCTCCAGCGTCCATGTAAGCATGACTTTTGGATTTAGGCGACTTTTCATTTCTTGGTGATTGGCTAATCACTACATCTAATAATAATAGGTTGGACATAGAGTGTTTATACTTTATGAGGATCTTGAATATGGTTCATTCCTTTCATCCCATGACTCCATGAGTGATGAGTCCAGTCCAATAGTCTTGTTGTGGCCCTGTGGGCTTTTCTTCTTACTTCTATCTCACATAATAGACTACGGTTAGGAATTACCTTGAAAAGACACGAAATTCTTAGCTTGCGACTTCCAGGTCTCCTAGATTCTAGCAGCTATGCCTATAATGCGCATCTAATGACTGTCTATCAAGTTCTGATTTTTGTGTTAGCTTTATAAATGTTTATTTTCCATTTCCATTTGTGATTTGTTATCCTCAAATTTGGTCAGATGGGAAAGAAAATTGTTAGCCTTGCTCTGCTAAAGAAAAGCTATTAATATGGTGTCTTAACTCTTAATTAAAGAGAAGCAATTAGCTAGGGAATTCATTTGGACTTCCTTGACAACAAGTATTGGGATCATGTAAATAAATATTTTACCCCTATTCCGTTCTAATAAGGCGATGAATTTATCAAACCAAAAGTACAAAAAGAAGGTACAGAGCATCTCAAGTTATGGAGCTAGAATAAAGGTTAAACTATAGAGTCTTATAATTCGTACTCTTCTCCTACATGATGTTAGGGTCTAACATAGCTATTGTTTGTATACATTTACTCCCTCCGTCCCAAAAATATGAAGTTGGACACTTTTTTGTTTGACTATATTAAACATTGTAATCATACCAAACATGTGATCGTATGCGGAAGTTCATGAGTACTGAATGGTGGATATTTAGCTGGAACACCTCATCTCACATCAAAGATAGGAAAACACCAAAAACCGAGTCAAGAGGTTGACTGACTCAAACACTCTTGCATGAAGGTCAGTAACAAGCAGTGTCACACATGTTATGGCTGGAGATCCCTAACCTAGAGGTCTTGTTAGAAGTCTCAACGATCGACAAAAAGAGGAGTCAGAGAGAGCTGTATAGTAGAAGAAAGAGTGAATACTATCTAGATAGAGGACTCACCAGGCAAGGGTATTTATAGCCTCAACGGCTCGGGAGCAAAGTGGCGGGTTGTGCGTGAGGTGGAATCAAAGAGATCCTTGCCGTATGCCATGACTAGGGGAAATAGGGATGAGGTGGTGCGGTGAGGATCAAACGGTTTTGATGTTAGTTGTACTGTTGTCGTATCTCTTGAGCCAATGAGGGGATCCCACTTGCCGAGATTGAGTTTATCACGTTCGAGCTTGTCCATATATGAAATTCCTCGGCAGCCTCGCACCTCGCACCTCGGTAAGTTGTCACCTTGGTCACATCACCAAGTCGGTAACTCTGGGCAAGGTCGGTGTAGGTAGGCTGGCTCTCCTAGGTTGGCCACCCAAATGTGCCGATGGTGGTCTGTGGCCGAAGATTCATAAATTTTACTTAGTTACTTAAATTGTGTAAGTTTTTATTCATGATTATTTCAAAAAAATTCTTTCAACTATTGAAATTTTAATATTAATTTGATATTGAGTTTTATTATTTTTTCCAATGAGGAAAGTGAACATTTTTATTGGGACGGGGGAGTATTAGGTTAGACTACTAGTGACCACAAAAAAAATCAAAGATGTTGCAGGGATTGAATACAGTGGTACAGTATTTAGGACAATTCAGGATCTTCCATTTAGTTATTGACATTTTCGTTTCACACAAAATGCTGGACTAGAATCGATTATTCTATTGCACTCGAGGCGTTTAGCATCAACATTCAACAGGGAGAACATTTACGTCATATGGACAAATGAAGCTCTCAGTATTTGTTTTCTGTTTTAGTGTTTAGTATTTTAAATATTTTGGTTGCTTAGGTAAAAGGATCAACTGACAATTATATAACTTAAATCAACATTTCCAGTTCCAGACAGTTAAAGAGTTTCAACAACTATTGAAACTTTTTTTCCCTTTTAAAGAAGAGGATCAAAAGTGGTTCCCCACTTACCCCTTGGGTGACACGAACCCACGACCTATTAGGTATGGGTGAAGTGTCTTACCACTAAACTGCACTTACTTGTCAACAACTATTGAAACTTATTGTAATGGCAACCTGACTAAATGGATCGGCTAATCAAATTGACCGGTCTTTCCACTGGTCCAGCCTTCTAGACATAAGTATCGAAAGTTCCTTTGTGCTTATGTAACAATACAGGCAAGGAACAGAAAGAACCCAAACAAAAGTACAAAAGAAGACTCAAAATTACATAAAAATTCATACAAAAGAGTATAGTGATGTTTCATATCATGGGAAGTGAGAAGCAGATTTTGAGGGGAAAATTTAAAATAGATAGAGAAACCACTTACAAAAGGAAAGTTGGACATACATAATATAAGTTGAACTTGGAAGTATAAAAAGAACACAATGAACAAGATGTTTATACGGATGGAATCCACGCCTTAGAATCAGAATTGAAGCAAATTTAGCACTACTATTTATGCAATGTCTACTTCAATTCCTAAGCTAAGGCATGAGTTTTGTACTCCAAACCGGAACCTAAGAAGTTATTACATCCTTCCTTTTTCAAGCATAAGCAATAATACAAGGTTTCTAAAGTAGCTAGGGAAACCCACCATGCTTCGGGTGACCAGGTGCTGGAGGCGAAGGCTTTGGGATATGAGGCATAAGTGGAGTGCCATGCTGGATGGGTCCAGGTCCTATCTTAGCCTTTGGGCTAGGAGTCGAATCTATAGGGTGGTAATCTTCTATGTTCACAATCAAGATCCCTCTTCTCGATCGCTTCCAACATGAATTTTCTCTGTATATTGGAAGGGGAAAATCAAGAACTAAGTATATGTATTAAAGACGACATTGCCTTGTCGGTTTCGTCTTCATTAGAGAAGAAACTAACTTTAGATGATAGGTTGATTCACATTCACCACATAAGTTATTTAGTTGATGGAGTAAAGCTTAAAGATCTTCAGTAAAGTGTATGTACCTTCAGCTTCTGCTTGATACATCAAAGTCACGTCACTTTGATGGCGTGCGGAAGTTGAGCCTGGTATTAATTGTTAATAGGATTGTCAGTGTTCAGGAACTAATTTTCCAATTCATTCCGGAATGTTGATCAACTATACTCTACCAATGCATCATGACATCAAAATAAGGAATTCCATTGAGCTTGAGCAACTAAATAATAAGGTTAATTACTTATTTTTGTGTCGATTCAAAGAGGCAAGCTAATTCACTTAAGAGTTAGAGGAAAGCACACATCTTGCAAGATATCACCATACTGATTAGTAAATTATCACCGAGTAAATTCTAGTCCAAAATCTGATTAACCCCCCATGTATTCACCAAATCCCACTTTTCGTCTCATTCATACCCTAATGTTAAAATTCATCCCACACAACAAGACAACACCGCATAGGATGACTCGCTAAAAATACTAAAGAAAGTGAGCATGTGCATGTCACATGAGGGCTATTTTAGTACTTGTCATTTTTCTTTTAATTTCTCTCTCTTTACATGGGACCCACTAATTACTCAGTTCTATTTTCTATTTAACTTAAACCGCGCTTGCCATGAGACCAACTAATTACGCTTTTTTTTTGTGTGTTTTATCTTTTCCTAACCTTGTTCATGTGAAACCTGTAACTCCTTTTTCATTATTTATTTTTCTTTTTGCTCTTGTTTTTCGCTTTTCCCTTCTTTTTCATTTAGTTAAACTTACGCCATTTCTTTTTCTTTTTATTTTTCTTCATGTCAAGTTATTCTCTCCCTTTGCTAGCTTTTTTACTCCATTTATAAAATATATCAATAACTAAATAAAATAAGAAATTGGATTATCTTATAAGTGCAAGAGGTTAAGCAAAAAATAAAAATAAATCACACAAACATTTTTATTGTTAGAACCATAAACGAAATAATTAATTCTTTACTAAAAATAATATTAGTGATTAATTCACCCCCTCATGTTATTTTTGTTTTTTTCAAATTCACATGAATCAATCTCTCTAACATCTTGCATCTTTAATTTATCCCCACCCCCATTTTTTTCTCTCCTCACCTTTCACGCCAAATCACGACCACCATCACCACCATTGTCACTCCTCTTTCTCCCTCTACACATTTCTCTCTCTCCATATCTTACCCATCTAAGTCCCATTGTCTCTTTCCAATCTCATCCAAGAATCAACCTCGATTAATATCATCTAGGCTTCACTAATTTGGTATTTCATCACGCTTGCAGGTGCCGATAGTGGTGCAAGGCTGTACTCATTGGAGAAGAAAGGGTTAGATTCCTTTAAGAGTTGTGATTCAACCATAAATGGTGGAATTAAAGGAAAGATTAAATCATTAATGGTTTGGAATTGCAGCATCAAGAGAAGGGACAAAGAATCAGGGAAGCCCAAAATTTAATATGGAATATGAAATGGAGTCTAGGTGCTTTTGGGAAGTGCTTCAATGGGCTTTGTGTATTTTCCAAAAAGCTTCTATGGCTCGTGTATTTTCATCAAGAAGAGGAGAGAGGTGGCAGAGGTGGAGTGACAACCAACCATTTGATTTGAGAAAGAACTAAGTAACAAGGATTTAAAAAGAAAATAAGAAGAAATGTAAAATTACTCAAATAACTCTCGCATGCCAAGCACATGTCGATTTTCATTAATTTTTAACGTTGGTTGGCAGGAAGATGTTATGTGGGACAAATTTTTAACATGAGGGTGTGAATTGGACGATTGATCAGTACAAAATGGGATCCGTGGATCCATTGAGGGGTTAATCATATTTTGGCCTAAATTATATGTTCAAGTGTCCAGAGACTAGTACTAGACGTGTGTTCACTCGAATGATAATAATATCCAAATATTCATTAAGCCGATGTTACAGAACCTCTTTTTCCAAGTTTATTCCAATCTCCAAACTTGTTTATTTCTTCAATGCCATGTTGGGACTTAATATGCATGAAAGTTATTCCTATTAAAATCGTGATACCAAGTCGCCACTCGCGTGCTACCTATACAAAAAGATAAATTAGAACCTCATTGAGTAAAGCTTCAAACATGTGTTAATGGTTAACAAATCAATGGAAAATCACAGTCTTTAGGAAATTGTAAATCTTCTGCTGGGTTCACTTCCTTAAGACCAAGAGGGTTGGAGACAGATTGTTAATGTTAGCCAAGACTACATACTGATGGACGTAGTCAAGGAAAATATGTGACGACAAATGGGTGTAATTGCATGGTCCATCATCCATTCGCTGATCTTGTAAAAATCATTAATTCCTCGCGTGACCACTAATGTCTATGACAAGTTTCGTGCTAAAGCACACGAACTCACTCATGGCCGGGGCCATGTGGCCCTTCATCCCTAAAAGAGTTGCATTCTAAAATGCTCAAATCTTCATCTTTTTCCCTCCTTTCCAAAAAGATGATATTTATATTATGTGTCGTGGCAAAAAAACGAAAAAAGAAAAGAAAAGGAAAACCCGAGAGCATTTAAATGAAATATAAAAAAGTAAATGCGACTTGTTTTTGGGGACGGAGAAAGTACCAAACAACGGTAATTTCCTTCTTTTTTTTATAAGTAAAAAACGGTAATTTCTATCAATACAAACAAACAAAAGCCAGTGTTATCATATTAGTTTAGCATATCAAACATCTATGCCCTACATGGCTACACTAGTAAAAACAAATAGAGAAACACTTTGTGGAGCAATTATGCAAATTTTCAGTACAAATATAGCTAACCTAGTACAAAATGAAAATGGTAATTGGTAACAAGGACAATCATTAGCGAGATCATGATGGTCATCCCCATTTAGTTTTGAGAAAAGACCATTTTACAACGGATCGAGTACCATAATATCTAGAAAAAAGAAATTCATTTTTCTAGTAAGAAACAAATTTTTTTAATCCAATTTGACCCCTTTTGGCAACAAAAATACAAAAATAAAAATTGTGCATTTATATAGGTCCCCATATGAGCCAAATTCATGTATTACCATATACAAATTTATCTTCAAAACAATTTTTCCCATTCCAACAAAATCATGACTTTGCCACTAAGGAGTAAGGACAATATGTCTACAATGGTAATCAAATGAATGATGACCCCTTTTGGCAACAAAAATACAAAAATAAAATTGTGCATTTATATTGGTCCCCATATGAGCCAAATTCATGTATTACCATATACAAATTTATCTTCAAAACAATTTTTCCCATTCCAACAAAATCATGACTTTGCCACTAAGGAGTAAGGACAATATGTCTACAATGGTAATCAAATGAATGATGACCCTTTTGGCAACAAAAATACAAAATAAAAATTGTGCATTTATATTGGTCCCCATATGAGCCAAATTCATGTATTACCATATACAAATTTATCTTCAAAACAATTTTTCCCATTCAACAAAATCATGACTTTGCCACTAAGGAGAAGGACAATATGTCTACAATGGTAATCAAATGAATGATGACCCCTTTTGGCAACAAAAATACAAAAATAAAAATTGTGCATTTATATTGGTCCCCATGAGCCAAATTCATGTATTACCATATACAAATTTATCTTCAAAACAATTTTTCCCATTCCAACAAAATCATGAGCTTTGCCACTAAGGGAGTAAGGACAATATGTCACAATGGTAATCAAATGAATGATGACCTTTGGCAACAAAAAATACAAAAATAAAAATTGTGCATTTATATTGGTCCCCATACGAGCCAAATTCATGTATTACCATATACAAATTTATCTTCAAAACAATTTTTCCCATTCCAACAAAATCATGACTTTGCCACTTGGGAGTAAGGACAATATGTCTAATGGTAATCAAATGAATGATGACCCCTTTGGCAACAAAAATACAAAAATAAAATTGTGCATTTATATTGGTCCCCATATGAGCCAAATTCATGTATTACCATATACAAATTTATCTTCAAAACAATTTTTCCCATTCCAACAAAATCATGACTTTGCCACTAAGGAGTAAGGACAATATGTCTACAATGGTAATCAAATGAATGATGACCCCTTTTGGCAACAAAAATACAAAAATAAAAATTGTGCATTTATATTGGTCCCCATATGAGCCAAATTCATGTATTACCATATACAAATTTATCTTCAAAACAATTTTTCCCATTCCAACAAAATCATGACTTTGCCACTAAGGAGTAAGGACAATATGTCTACAATGGTAATCAAATGAATGATGACCCTTTTGGCAACAAAAATACAAAAATAAAAATTGTGCATTTATATTGGTCCCCATATGAGCCAAATTCATGTATTACCATATACAAATTTATCTTCAAAACAATTTTTCCCATTCCAACAAAATCATGACTTTGCCACTAAGGAGTAAGGACAATATGTCTACAATGGTAATCAAATGAATGATGACCCCTTTTGGCAACAAAAATACAAAAATAAAAATTGTGCATTTATATTGGTCCCCATATGAGCCAAATTCATGTATTACCATATACAAATTTATCTTCAAAACAATTTTTCCCATTCCAACAAAATCATGACTTTGCCACTAAGGAGTAAGGACAATATGTCTACAATGGTAATCAAATGAATGATGACCCCTTTTGGCAACAAAATACAAAAATAAAAATTGTGCATTTATATTGGTCCCCATATGAGCCAAATTCATGTATTACCATATACAAATTTATCTTCAAAACAATTTTTCCCATTCCAACAAAATCATGACTTTGCCACTAAGGAGTAAGGACAATATGTCTACAATGGTAATCAAATGAATGATGACCCCTTTTGGCAACAAAAATACAAAAATAAAAATTGTGCATTTATATTGGTCCCCATATGAGCCAAATTCATGTATTACCATATACAAATTTATCTTCAAAACAATTTTTCCCATTCCAACAAAATCATGACTTTGCCACTAAGGAGTAAGGACAATATGTCTACAATGGTAATCAAATGAATGATGACCCATAAGCCCATTCTTAACTAATTTTGAATTCTTGTTCTGATGTAAGCTCAGTTTTTTCGTACTGTATTCCAAATAATGAACTTGTACTTCGTAATTCCCATTTCCATAAGAGTATGAAGCTACACCCTCATTCCCATTTCCGTAAAAGTGTTAAGCTACACCCACCTTGATTGGCATTCTGTTGGCAAAGAACTATCCCTTAGAGATTCCAATAAAATGCTCTGACTTTAACTCATGTATCAAGCACGGAATCAATAACCGCCAAAAAATCAAATCACTTACTTGTGAGACTCGTTGACTAACCTGGTATATGCACGACAATAAAGTTGGGAGACTTGTTTGTAAATCCTAGCATTAATCTGTTGTCCGTTGGCAAAATCGAGGCAGATTCGCTCTATTGCATGCGCTAGGCAATTAATTTACAAGACAAAGGAAAAACTAATGTGCACACCTAACTATGGAGATAAAGGAATTAGCATTGACAAATCATTAAACTAAAACATCAAAGACGGACGAAAAGGCCAAATTACCACAGTCCATCAAATTAAAATGTTATGAAATCACATTAAGCTAATAAAAAGACAAAAATAGTAGAAAAGGGATTACCGGGAATATAGGAAGTGCTACCTTTCTTTGGAGAATCCGAGGTAAACCAAAGCTGTCCCAACCAACAAGAACAAAGCCCACAACCCAAAAGCCTTCATAATGCCAAACCCAACACTCAATAACAAACTTCCCTGATCAAAACCCACAAACCCACAAATCAAAAACAAGATGTCCGTCTTGTCACACCCTCAAAGAACTGAAGAAGTTTGCTTTCCAAACGCGACTTTATTTACATTCAACCCATTTTGGGGGGGGGTGGGGGTGAGATGATTTCTTCAAAGGCCTTTCGTCACTTAACCGAGATTCGAACACGAAAGTGGACCGAAAAATCCGGGGATAAGGGAATGAACGGCTTCGAGCCCATATCGGTTTAAATAATACAGGAGTAGTATTTTAAAAAGGAAAATTGTTTGATTAATAAATTTAGGAAAGGGGTGAGTAATCAAGGTGATCTTGTGAAATCCATGGTGGTCCATTGAGGGGGGAGTAAATGGAGAATTAAAGGCGTTTGTTTTGTGTTGCAGGGAGCAACAGTGGGGAGAATGAGGGTCGAATTGAATGAGGGTGGTGGAATGCGAGCCGAGCCCCTGTCTCGAATATGTGCACTGCATCCAGATTGGCCTCCGAGCACAACACCGTTCATCAATGTTTTAAGAAAAATACTCGTGGCTTTGGAGCTTGTAAAACAAGACTGATAAATCACTGTCAAAAGCAATTTTATTCTTTGGCAATATATATATATATATATATATATATATTATAAAAGAGATCATGAGCTAACTGGTGGTACAGATTGATTCGTAAGTATCTGAGTTATATATAAATCACTCAGTTATAAGCTTTGTTTGAGTTACTCTCCTCTATAACCAATAAGTATATAATAACCCTAAAGTTATGGTTTTTTTTTAAATTTATCTTTTCTATAACTAGTTACAGTTATATGAATGTTTTCTTCTAACATATTTTTTAACCACATCTTTCCGTTTCAGTTGACGAGAAGGTTATATATATATATATATTGATCACGCTTTTTTGGAGGTGATCTTGTCTTGTCGTCCACGTGTGAGTAAGGATGAGGTGGCGGTCGCTGATTCGTCCTTCTTGGTTAACCTGCACAAATTAAACAACAAACACCGTTAAGGAGTCGGGGCGGCCCGACTAGAACCCTCCGGTGTGAGAGTAAGGTTTCCGGTAGAAAGAGGGTAATAAATATGCCGTAATAAGTGTTTGATAAGAGGCAGTGATAAGAGAGTTGTGATATCTCTGAATTTGCTTACCTTCACATTAAATGTGCACTCTCTATTTATACCTGAAGTTCATGTTGACGTGGCGGCAGGTGACTGGGGAGCATAATGCGGCGATCATTAAATGCGTTGAGGGTTTTTGTCAGAAATAAGTGAACTGTGCGTTTGTCAGAGAGTTGGTATTGGCGTGCAGCGGTTTTCTCGGGCCTAGGGAAACGGTTTGTCGGAGCGGATGATGATTGATCCAAAGTCGAGGTCGAGTGATTTTGTGAAAAAAGCGTTTATTATTGCCGAGGCTGAGGATACTGGGGACCGATTCGATGACGATGTCGAGGGCCGCAAAGGTCATTTCGCCGCCCGAGGTTAGAGACCGCGAGTTATCTATTTGCTCGGCCATAAAGAAACTCGCGTGCATCTTAGGGGCTAGTGGTCATGTCCTCGCTACAAGTGGCTTTCTAAGCGAGGTCCTTTATTGTGCCGAGGGTCAAGTCCTTGGCGTGCCGAGGGTCAATCCCTCGGTTTAATCCTTTCAGTGGCCCCCTACTTTTTGGCCGCTCGACGCCGAGAAGGCCAAGGAGTAATATCGCTGCTCGGCGATGGGAGGTCGGCGTCGTGCATTTTGCCGAGGATGACTGCGGGATTTTAATTCGAGGCTGATGCCGAGCTTTTTGATGAGATCGGTTGGAAGTTTATGGGGTTTTTTCGTATATCCATCCAATCAGAACGTTTTGTCTTTTCAGGCTGTCACGTCATTAAATGAAGGTCTTGGCGGTTTCTTGGTTTTCGTTTTTGGGCGGCGTTTCGAATTTCGAAAAGTTTTTAATGCCGCCTTTTTCCTTCCCGAATCCAGAGGAGCTAGTGACACGGTGCTGTAGACACCCCAATTTCGTACCCCTGGTATGTGACTGACATAAAATATCAAGAACTGTTAAAACTTAACAAATGTCAAGTTGCAGGAGTAAAAAATGCGAAAGAAAAGCAGGATGCGCGAAACAGTGAACTGCAGGGGCTAAAATGACAAATTTTGAAACTTCCAAAAGGGCCTTGGTGCCGCCAATGAAGGCTTGGTGCCGCACCAAGCATTCTTTCATGCTCTCTCTCACGATCAAATGGGTACAACTCTCAAAGCGCAATGTACAAGCGGCTGATGCACAGGAAACAAACGGAGAAATTCCCACTGCCCTCGCCCAACTATAAATAGAGACCCCCGGCCTCGCATTTTCACTCGTTCAGTTTACGCGAATTTTAATCGCAGCGAAGCTCTGCTTCTGCGATTCCTTCGATACACTTAGTACGAGAGGTGCGAGATAGGTGAGTGGAAGCCCCTATAATCTCCAAACCCCATCCAAACTCTGCCAAATCAAAAACACATAGGTTATAAGTGATCCCTAACCTAGTTGTTAGGTGTCCACCTCAAAACCCCAGTCCAAAAATCCCAAAGTAAGCCGTTACTCTGCCCGAGTAACGAGCTGAAAAGTCAATAAATTAAGTCTAGGTTCCGCCCAACCGAAAAGGCCAAAACCTACCCAAATAAAGCTGTCACTCTGCCCGAGTAGATAAGCCCACACTTCAAAGAGCAACACAACAACACACACAGAGACAACAACAACAACAACAACAACAAAGACTCCCTCTCCCGAGGAGGACAGAGCGAGCACACCACCGCTCTAAAAGGTAATACCTTTAAGAGCGTATTTTTATTTCATTTGTATTTTTCCTTTTATTTTCAAAAAGTTGTATTTTAAATCCAGCACAATGTAGCCAATATAAGCCGTTGTGCCGCCCGGATTAGATTAGGAAAAATTATGTAAAAGAGCCGTTATAATGGCCAAATATTCTTAAATATGTTTGTAATTATTGGAAGGAGACGGCTGCGAGTCCGTAAATAATGTAGCCACGAATGTATCTGTTTAATTTTCCCTTGTCAAAATAAGACCTTATTTATTTGCTAGACTAATATAACAATGAGCATACTTCAGCCAAAAACGTTTTGAGACCGAAAGGGCGAGTTGGGTGCCTAGCACCTTCCCAACTCGTAACTTAGCCCCCGAACCCGCTTTCTAAAATCTCTGGTTTTCTTTTCTGGTTTTCCTTTATTTTTGCCTTAAAATAAAGGTGGTGACTCTAAAACTTTCAGATCCGGTGGGGCCTCGCAACACTCCCTCTTTGCACTTTCCTGTTTCTCCCTAAAAAGGGAGATACGGGAATGGAGGGGTGATGTATTCCCATATCCTGGTATCCCCTAAACAAGGGATAACTTGATGCGGGAAACCCATAGCTCCCATAGTGATCTGATTGGGCCATAAGACTATTTTAATAAATCCATAAGTGGGGGCGTCGCAATATCTTTTCTTGCACTTCTCTATTTTCCCCTGAAAGATAAAAGGGGAGAATGAGAATGGAAAGGTAATGCATTCCCATATCTTGTTATCCCCGAAATAAGGGATAACCTGACATGAGGAAACCTTTAGTTCCCATTTTGGATACAAAATCCACTCAGGGCAACCGAGGCACATTCCAACGTGCTAATATAGACAGCACTCCTCTCGCACTTTGGATTTCGCCTCTTCCCTAAACAAGGGAGGGTGGAACGAGCAAGTGGTGTCCCGCATCCGCACGCACGCACCCCTATCCAAGGGCGCTGGGCGCGGAGCACGCCCCGAACCTCACAAGGGCGACTCTGGGAGTTGTTTTATTTTAAATAAAACGGAGGGCTAGACTCATAAAATAAAACCTTTTTTGGCTTTTCTTTGTTTCGGCTGCAAAGATGCTCGTTATATTAATTTACGCATTTCAATAAAGTGTTCCCATTACGGCCCATTACGCCGTGGCTATATTTGTGGATATGATCCTCCATCCGCGCTAGCCTCGCCCGATACTGCTTACGGGCATGTTTAAGAGTATAAAAAATTCAAAAAAAAAAATATATATATATATATATATATATATATATAGGCGGTCTAAGTATATTGGGAAACTCCATTGATACCCTTAAAGCATTCCGAATAGGTGTGGTATCGCCGAGCATACAACGCCGCACTTGGCCGATCAAAAGCCTTCAAACACTATTATATATATATGATGTATATGTAATGTTTCTTTTTATTTCTGGCAAAGACAACAAAAGAGTGGGGCGGGGCTTTACTTCCGCTCTATTTTCCTTCATTTATTTCTTCCAGTTCATTTTTCTTTTCTCACTTTATTCTGTACATTTGTACATTTCTGCATTCATTATGTCATTTTGGGGACATAGGACCAAAATTTGTAATTAATAGGGATAGATAGTTTCCCCACTTTTCTTTCTATTTCTTAAAATGGTGTGCTTGCTTGCTTGCGATCAAAAATAAAAAGCCGAGAAAATCTACATATAACAAGAAGACAGCCATATTTTGCTTTATTTTTCTATTTCAGTAAAATAAATAAAGATTTTACCGCTTTCTAGATACCGCACACACGTGCACGCATATAAATATATTCGAATCGTGTTACCCTACACCATGGCCACCTACCCCTTGCATAAGCCAACGGTAGAATGCATATAGTTTTCGTGACACTTCACGCATCCGACCGGTTTTTGCATCTTTGAATTGTGGGTCAACCCTCAAAAAAAGAAAAAAATCATCAAAAAAAAATATATATATATATATATATATATGTCAAAAAAAATGTGCAAATTCAAAAAAAATATACATAGTAATTGACCAAAAAAATATATATATATATATATAATATAACAAACAGAGGCTGATTTATAATTCTCGATGCTCGACCTAGACCATTTCGGATGGTGGATCCTCGAAAGAATATAGGCCCTTCGCCTGGACCAATCCACCTGGAAGTCGAAAGGCGTGGAATACGTTGGTCCTATACTCGGAGAAAGAATCCACTATTCCAGAAAAATCGTCCCGAGATTGTCAAAATAAAGCGGGTGCTTATCCGTCAATTGTAGGGAACATGAAAATAATAATAATAAAATATTAATAAAAAGGCACGCTGTACTTCAAGCCCGATAGCCTCCATCCAAATTCCTCTCGATACCTACCAAACCCCATTTTCCTCGAAACCGGCCCGAATTTGGAAAGGCGAGATAGTAATCGGCCTGGTTGATTCGGGAAACCAAGCGTAAATTAGATCGAGGGTATCAATTCCGCATCGACAAAGGCGTAGTCGATCCAAGCAAGAAAGTGGCACCGAAAGTGAACAATACCATGGGTATGCAGATTCGGGGCCTGTGGTATGTTCCACCTCTCGCAATACAAAAATGGCTAGACCAAAATTTGGAAGCATTTATTGATCATATAAAGAGTCAACTGGTTGATGTAATAGAAAATTTTAAATCTAGTGGTGAGAAAATCCCTTCCCCTGCAGTCCCCCAAGAAGCATCAACTATGTTCTTCTATGTTCCTCCAAATCCAACCTCCCAACCAAACACCAACCCACCAACCCGTAATCCCTATATTACCCAAACCCACCAACCCGTAATCCCTATATTACCCAAATTCCACCAACTCAGAACCCTTATAATGCCCAAATTCCACCAACTCATGATCCCTATCCAATCCAAAATCCTTATCCAATCCAAAATCCATATCCAATCCAATATCCCTATCCAGCCCCATATCCATATCCAATCCAATATCCTGTCCAAAATCCTTATCCAATCCAAAATCCTTATCCAAACCAAAATCCCTATATTATCCAAAACCCAATAACCCAAGACCTTTATCCAACCCAATACCCATATCCAGCCCCGAATCCTTATATTGTCCAAAATCCACCAGCCCAGAATCCCTACCTTCAACCAGAAAATAACCCAGCTTTCCTAAATCCAGCTAACATATACCAAAACCCAACTTTCCCGTCTGCCAAATTGGAGGCTGACATCGAAGATGTGAAAACCATGTTGCTTAAAGCTCTAAACCAGGGAGTTTCTAATGAAAATTTGGGGGACAGCTTCCTGGGTATGATAGACGGGACACTGATTATGAAAAACTCCCTGCTGAGTTCGGGTCTACTTCTAATAAGCCTCTACAGAACTAGTATACCGCGACCGACCCACTTTTGACGCCAAGCAGATCCGTGGATCGCTTCGATATATTACCCCTATTCCTTTCCTAGCCTTACTGATTTGGTCATCTACCAATCCGCCTCCCTACAATTGAGGATCTCAAACTGAGGATCCAAACCCCTAGGTCCTCAATAATGTAATAAACCCCAGACGATGTGCTTTTAATAATAATCTAAAATGTCTTTGCTTATTTCTTAGTTGCACCTCGCATTAAAAGACACATTAAATAATTAAAATAATGAGTCATTTAAAAGGACCCAAAAGAAAAAAAAATGTTTGCTTGAGCTTGTAAAGTCAGTAGAGCCAGAGACATCATCAACAACAACTGAAGACTGATCCACCATCAATCTGGGGACAATGGAATCAAGAGAAGTCAGAATCAACAACTACCTGCTAGGATAACACTCATGGATCTCATCGAAGAATTCGTGGACATGCTTACTTGGTCCTATAAAGAGGTGTCAAGGGTAGACCCAGCCATGGTCAAACACCGGACCCTCAAATGTCCGGATGCTCAGCCAATCAGACAAAAGCTCCACTGCATCAAGTCAGAATGGTCGCTACAAGTTGAAAAAAAAACATGAAACACCAAGACGTCAACTTCATTCGGTAAAAAATACAAAAATACAAAAAGAAAAAAGGGTAAAGAAAAAAATATAGTAATAAAAAAAAAAGAAAAAAAATACCCGATCTGGCTGTCCAAAAATAGTGACCATTCCCAAATCCAACAATAGCATGCTAGGCTATAGTCAAATCAAAAGCAGCAGGAGACCAAGAAGAGACCTCATCCCTTGGGGGACCTATCGCTATCATGTCATGCCGTCGGACTAAAAAATGCCGGGGCTACTTATCAAAGGTCGCTACCCCTCTCTTCCACGATGTGTCGTATATTGTCAAAAGATCCGGTCAGAGATGTCGTATTCTCACAAGCCAGAAAGAAGACTGTTCAGCCCTTCGATCTTAACAAGCTCAAAAGGTATTATGCTTGAACCACCCTATCCGACAAGTGCTTCCTCTCCGCTAGGCCAAACCCGAAAGGGCGCCTAGGCAAAAGTTAGGGCATTCATAAAAATAAAAAAAATGAAAAATAAAAAGGAGAAATAAGGGCTCGCTAGGCTGAAAACCCGAAAGGGCGGTCTAGCCAAAATTAGAGCAAACAAAAAAATAATAATGATAATAAAAAAAAATAAGGGCTCGCTAGGTTGAAAACCCGAAAGGGCGGCCTAGGCAAAAGTTAGAGCCAAATAAAATAATATATCAGGAGAATAAGGAAAGGGAAGACACTTTTGAAACCCGGCATCTTATCTCTCGTCTTCAAGCAGCAAAGAGGCTCGACCGACGTAAGAAAAGAAAACCACGACATAAGCTCACAATAAAAGACTAAAATATAATATTACGGGTCCTAAGGTGCAACTTAGAATAATTGCAAAAGAAATTTAGATTATGCATTAATGGCATGTACATATCTATTATTGCTGTACCCCTTTGTTTTCCCCTTAAACAATCCTTTTCTTGCAGCCATAGCCCCGAGCGGTCTATCACAGGCATGCGGCGGCCCACCTAGTCGAGGCCATATACTCCTAGACTCATCACATGAGAGCCCCTGTATGTCCTCATCCTCATCATCAATGTCCCCATTATCCCGATAGAGGTCGCCTCGGTACCATGATATTTCTGCCCACCATCGCCTACTGTGGTCCGAAAAAAAAAAAGGAAAAAAAAACCTACAAAAGGAAGCTACAACCACGACTAACAGCCCACAATGCACCAAGGATTCACCATTTTTCTGCTCCGATATCACCCGAAAAGCCCGCTCTTATCCAAAGGTGCATTCTCAAAAATCCCTTTCTCCAAAGTACAGCGTGCCGTTACATTTTAGATGTCCGGTATAGTTTTATTTTTCTGCATGAATTTATTTTGCATGTGTAACATATTGCATCATATACATTATATTGCATTATTTCATAATATTTGTACGCATTTCTTTTTACGTAAAAAATATATATACAAAAGAAATATATAAAATATATATATACAACGTAAAAAAAAAGAGAGATACTAATGTTCGCAGGGACTCAAAGGCTACTGCCGGACGACTGGGCTTCGGGAAGGCCACCACCCCGACTGGGACCCGCGACGACTCGACCTCCGCCTCGGCCGCGGCTTGACCTCGCCATCATCATCATCATCATCATCACCGGCATCTCGACGTTCGCTGCAGATCAGGTGCTCCCCTTACAAGAAAATTCATCCGCCGCCTTCCGGTATAATTTGTTGACATCAAGAACTTCAAAGAGTTTCTTGTAAGTAGACACGTTCACCGAAAAAAATGAAAAAAAAAAATATAAAAAAAATGTCAGCCTCAAAAAAAAAGAGTGTATAAAAAAAATGAATGCGATAAAAAATATAATATATAAAATAAAGGAAAGAAACAATAAAGGTGGAAGTGTCTACCGAACGAGCTCGCTCCGGGACGCGACGCCTCAGATCTCGACATCCGGAAGAACCTCGCCTACTAATCCACCGCCCATTGAAAAGTGCAATATTATTCAGCCTGAACATCGATTCTCGCCGAGACG